>OY728162.1:509153654-510403654 GCA_963277665.1 Viscum album | reverse complement strand
GATGTGAGAAGGGTCGTGCACGTATCTCCACAACTGAGATACGTGGATGTTGTCATGCACCTGGTGCAACTGATGTGGAAGAGCTAGATGGTAAGCCAACACTCCTACTCAGCGAAGGACCTAGAACAGTTCGATGTACCTTGGTGAAAACTTTCCCCCTCGGCCAAATATCTATTGACCTTTTTGAGTGAGACTCGAAGAATGATGTGGTCATCATCATCAAACACTAGAGGTCTCTATATCCTATCAGCATATGACTTCTGACTTCTCTGTGAAATCTTCATGATGTGGGACTCCATTAACACTTCAAACTAAAGTTCCACTGGTACCATGGTACGTCCTCTAAATATGATGAAGTACTCCCCACCTTTAGAAAATCCATACTATGTCTACCCTGTAGATATCTGAGCATGTCATGTCTCTTAGTCAGCATCTCCATGATGCACCTCCCTGACTTGCTGAAGAAGTGGGGGAGTGACTATAGGAGTCTTTAAAAAGGCTACTCCATCTTTATCCACAAAGGATACATGTAAAGAACCCAATTACTCTGTCGCCTCTCCTAATAGCTCTATACCAAATCTCATACATTGTAATCTGTAAAAACGTTCCAATTTCAAGGAGTATATACTATCTCGAAGTCATTGTCTATGAGGAACTCAACCCATCACCGTTTTCTCAAGTTCAGGTCCTTCTGAGAGAAGTTATACATGAGAATCATGTGATCAGAGTACACTGTAAGATGTTCACCCATCAGATATTGTTGCCACATCATAATGGAAAATACCACTACTGCTAACTCCAGATCATGGGTAGCATAGTTATTGTCATGTTGTCTCTGCTTCCGTGAACTATACGGGATCACTGTTCACTCCTACATTAGGACACACCCAATTCTGGTACCTGATGCGTCGCAGTAAACTATGTACCATATACCTTCCACTAAAATCTTCAAGATGGGGGCACTACTCAGCCTCTGCCTCAGATTTTAAATTCTCTTTTGGCATCTCTCTGAACACACTATGGTTTTCCCCTTGTTCTTTAAGGCTGATATTTGTGTTGCATCTATGTTGATGACTTGTATGAATCTCTGATAGTATCCAGCCAATACTAGGAAACTTCGTAACTCCGTCAAACTTCTGGGTGGCTCCCAAGAAAGTACCACCTCAATCATCAGTGTATCCAATGCAACTCCAGCCCCTGAGATGACATTCCCCATGAATTGAACCCCTCATATCCAAAATAGGCACATCGAGGTCATACCATGAAGCTGGTGCTCTCGGAGTTTGTCTAGTACTAACTTAAAATGGTAGGCATGCTCCTCCTATATAGTCATGTAGATAAGAATGTAATTTACAAATTCTACAACAATGAAAATGAGGTATTGCTTTAAGATCTTTTTAATGAGTCCCATAAACACTGCTGGAGCGTTGGATACTCCGAAAGGCATAACCAAGAACTCGTATTGGTCGTACCGACATGTAAAGGATGACTTCTCACATACTCATCTGGAAATCTGAGCTGGTGATAGCCTGATCTGAGATCAATCTTCCTGAACCATCATGCTCCGTTCAGGTGATCTAAGAGGTCGTCAATTCTCGGGAGTGGGTACTTGTTCTTCCTGGTCACCTGGTTCAGGCCACGATAGTCAACAAAAATCCTCATGACCCCATCCGCTTTCATGGAAAACATAATCAGGGCTCCCAAGTGAGAAACACTGGGCCAAATGATTTGCTTTCCCTGAATGTCCTCTATCATTACCTGCAGCTTGTGAAGCTCCATAGTATCTACTCGATACACTAGTATAGATATCGGTGTCCCCCCGGGAAATAGGTCATTGTTGAAGTCCACCTCTATGTGAGGATGTAGACCTGGGACATCATCAGGGAAAGCATCCCCATACTATTCCTCCACTATTGGATATCTCTAACTCTCCACATCAACTCCTCGGAGGTTAAGGCTAGCCAACTGATGAGTGATCACCTGCACCCTCCTCCGAGTAATTCAGTCAAGTGTTGCAAAGGCTCCCTTCTCACAAGTGAAGGTAAAAATGGTCACATTAGGGTAGACACACTAAAATTTTGGCATAATACAGTCGAATTGAGAATGGAATGTAGATAAACATCCCATTCCCAAGATGATGTCTTAAGGCCTCGACGCCGCTACGAGAAGATCCCACCTGAAGCTCTCGTCTCATAGAGTACACTCACACTACTAGCATGAGTTCATAATTGTTGATTCTACTCCCGTATGTTTCTCAAGATGTAAGGATCGATCCAATGACTCCATCGCAATCTCTATCTTCGAACAAGGGTATGTAGAATGAAAGAGTGATTGTAACATGTGTCTATAAGTACTGCAGCTAAGGTTGAGTAGACATGGATCATACCTCAAATCAACATTGGAGCAGCATGATCATTTGATTCAGCTACATTATGTTGATCTCTTGCATGTCCACATGCTCCCTATGGTCGGGGTGGACCTCCTAGTGGTGGTGGCAGTAACACCTCATAATGTCTCCCACTGCCAATTGCTCGACCAACTCCTCTTCCATGTCTTCCTGCTCCATACGGATTGCTTCAATCAAATATTTGTCTCTGCTTGGGCGGTCCTTCAATAGTCTGTTGATCATCTGATTTGCAGGTCATACATTCACGAGTCAGTTGACCATGCCCAACACATCAGTAACATTGTCCAATCCTGGCATGTCTGGCTCTGTCCCTACATCGGGTGCCCCACACAACCGATTCAGAGTCGTGTCATCGTCCACATGTAGGTCTGGTTCTCTTATTCCTCTACGCCATATGTCTACTGCTAGCTACAGAATACTCAGATACATGTCGACTAGCGGTGGGTCTCACTGCTAGAGGCTGCTCATCAAGGAAACTCTCCACCACGAGGGCTCTCTCTAGCACCCCTTCCTATGTCAGGATGTTGAGTGATATCATCAAAGCATGAATATCTCTATTGATCCCCTACTCAAAATGCCAGGATAGAAGAATGGGCCCCGTACCATATATATGGAGTAGCATGAGAGGTCGGTGAACCTCGCTGAATACTATGCCACCATCGTGTTTCCCTGCTTCAGATGTAGTAGCTCCAGTATGTATACTAGACGTAGGGTGGCTGGGTCAAACTCTACCCAAAACATGCTCTTGAAGTCTTCCCAGAGTAGTATTGCCTTGTCATGTACCTGCAGAATTAGGATCCAACATATGCATGCTACTTCCTATATAAGACTCGCGTAAGTATCACCCAAAGGTTTGTCGTTGTCCGTACTGGCCTGAATATTCTCACCATTTCCTCCATCCAATCCATAGTATCCTACAGGTTCGTCTCTCCCTTGAATCATTGTGACCTATGGCGCAGGAACTAGTGCAACGTGCTCAAGCGGCATGCATTGTCTACTGATGGGGCTGGGGGCATCAGTGGCCCACCAGAATGTGTTACCTCTAGTGCCTCTACTGGGAAAGTGCCATGTACCAAGGCCTCATCTCTCAGTGCGAAATTCATGTGTACAACTCTCGGGACTCTCACTGGTCATCCACAGAGAGGCATACTTAATTAAATAGACGTGACACTGAAAAAATAATATACCTAATGAGATGACCTAGTTGAGCTAACACAAAGAAAACATTTGAAAACACACACACAATCAGTGTTTTCATAAAATGATTCGGAAATCAGAAGTCAAGGTCCTGGTTTATTGATACGTCGGCCGCCACACAAACAAAGGACTCCTGAAACTGAAGACCGCACTTAGTACACTTAACACTATTTCATAACAAAAAAAAATCTGAGTCCTAAGTCCTATAGTAGAACCGACTCCTATGATACAAATTTGTCACGGCATGTCCCCCAGGCTTGTGTCGTGACTACCCCACGCCTTCCTTCCATAATCCATGGGCAGGAAACTAGCACCAAAGGCGTAAATCCCTAAGATCAGAAGCCATTTCATTAATAAATTGTAAACACACACAATCAGAGGAAAAGTGGAAGCAAAAAATATGTATTAAACTGTATACAAAAGGAGTGATGAAAAGTAACTGGTCCGAAAATACAAGGCCAACAATAAAGTACAAGGAAAGTGGATATATGTACAACTGATGAAAGGTAAACAGCTAATGGATTGTCCACTGGAATGTCCTACCTAAAGGGTAGGTACAGAAGGCCACCTCAGTAATCCACATCCATCTGTTTTATCTGTTTACCGTCACTCCGTGTGGTCCTCCTCCTGGTTCCATCCAGTAATATACACTCAGTCTCGGTCAGCATTGTTCGTCATTTGCAACCAACATTACAAGGTGCGGGGAAATCCCATGTAGGGGTGATTATAATGACACTCACCAGGGAACCCGATACCCTCATGGTCTCACAAAATCCAACAAGGATAAACCGCAATGTATGAAAATGAATAGATAAACACACTAAGGTATATGTCAATATGTATACCTATGTCACCAAGTAATCCATATTAGTCATGAAGTAAACTCAAAAGATACTGACTCAGCTCAACCGATATTTTTTTTCAAAACCATGGCTCATCCTATATCGATTACAGTGGGCCTACTGCCACAACCTAATGCTTCCCACTAAACTATTATTGTTGAGGATTTCTCCTGTCGAGTACTAAAGGTTAGATGTTCTCACACAGAGGCACTCTATGCTTTGGGTCTGCTGCCAACTACCAGGCGCTACCCCTAATATCCTGTAGAGGTACTCCTCTTGTCGAGTACCACGATTCGGCAACTAACTACTAGGGGATCCTCTACCGTTGGTCATCATACGCATCCTGGCGGTCCCCAATGTGCTAGTCAAATCACTCCATGTCGAATCGGTCAGGCATTCGTTAGGTCTCATCCAGCTACTAGGTCTTTGTAATCTTCATTATCATCTCTAGGAGGGTCCGCTCCAAGAGCTACAGGTCGATACACCAACATTCACGAAGTCACATGTAGAAGTAACTCAAATGTTTTCCTCATCGTATGGGGTCTCAACGCAATAGATGGCACATCAATCAGATGCCTGGTCAATGAGTTAAAGGCTTTTAAGACCCTGGGGCCCGGTTAGATTCACATACGATCCAATCTGATCGTTTCACAACATTAGCTTCAAATCTAGTAGAGTATACTATAAGGGACTTTCATGCTCCATGAAAACCAGTTCCACTGACGATTCATCAAACGATTAAATTATGCCAATGATACAACCAAAGGAAGGAACTGACAGTAATGTGACTAGGCACGGTCTGACCCAGTCGGACCAACTCAACCCAACCAAGACCAGGCCGAACACAGTCTGGGTCGACCTGGTCAGCCCGCTAGGTTCGGCCCGAATCACTGGGCCTAGCCCAGCGGGTTGTGAGGGCTATTCGTCCTAGAGGTCCAAGCGTAGGCGGTTCGACCCAGATGCCAGGTCTGGTTCATCCATCACAACGTGGGGCCCGGGATGGTTGGCATGGCCTGGAATATCGTGCCAGTTCGGCCAGTGATGCCGGGAAGGATGTCGCGGGTCGGCTCGGGAGGCCGGCGCTGCTCGGTTGGATGCCAAGGGATAGGTAGGCTGCATGTGTAGTCATGCAGAGCGTGGGTAAGCCGTGTGGGGCGTGGGTAGGCCGGCAGGGAGAGGGCTGGGCGCGGGCAGGACGGCAGGGCACCAGGTAGGGAGCATGCAGGGCGTGAGTGGTACAGGCAGGGTGCGGGCACGCTCCCCGGGGCGTGGTCATGTTGTCATGGTGCTGGGCATGGCATGAGCAAGGCACGCGGGGTGTCATGCTGGGAGCGCGGTGCACCGGAAAGGCATGGGTAGGCTGTGCGGGGCACGGGCAGGTCGGCAGGGCACCAAAATCAGCGATATAGGGCATGTGGGGCGGTGGGCAGGCCGCGGGCTGGCCATGGGCAGGATGGCCAATCGGCAGCAGTCGCCGGGTAGGCTGGTTCGGTGTGGCACGAGCCGGCATAGGCCGGCAGTGTTCAGCCAGGAACACCAGGGTGCCACAGGGGTGGCACGGTTCACAAAGGCCGTCGGGAGCGTGGGCTTTATCGTTCCCTCCTTTATCGCTTTTTTGCCACTTCAAAAAAACCAAAACAAAGGATATTCGATAGTGGATGTTGGGAAATGTATGGTTTCCCCACATACTCTGCGTTTTAGGTGGTTTCAATTGGTTCATCAAGGAATGTAGTTGAACAATAATTAATTACAACACTTTCCAATGATTACTTTCATTCGATGATCAGATGAATAGAAGAAAAGCTTCAACATGCAATATCCTCCAACCTAGATTATCGGGCGTCGATATTGAAGTCACAGGAAGAAGAGGTAGTCATCATTCATCGCATCCCCCACACACTTCCGCTTCCGTGTTCGAACGACAGATGTGGGAGTGGCTCCACGTCGGTAGGTGTTCAAGGAATAAGTCGAAGAAGGATCATCACCTGTGTTCTTCATTGGAAGAACATTTTCTTCATTCTTCATTTGTAGGATTCTCTCTTCTCTGAATAATCCTACATCACACCTTCCACCCAAATGTCAAATGAAACGAATAGAACAAGGGCTTTTTCTATTTTCTTGGCACAATAACTCAAATTTGATAATTAATTTTTGACGCTCTCCCTAATGAATTCACGAGAGTTGGTGCAAATTAATTAGGGATGATTGGAACAAATTAATGCAATGGGAGTTGAATAATCAAGAGGCTCTCCCTCATTAAGGAGAAAGATTTGTTATGTTTTCCTCTCCTCCCATTAATAGGGGGTTAAGCCCCATATGGTCCCCACCACATTAATCCTCTCATGGGAGGTTTTGTTCGGGTGGAACCCACCATTATAATCTCTCTTGAGAGGTTAAGGTGTGGTGGCCTCACCTCCAACCACCTTGAGGAGTTTTTAACAACAACACACCATATTTCAGCTCAAATAAAATAATGTGTAGCTACACTTATTTTATTAAATTATTAAGATAACCAAAAATATATCTTTTATTCTCAACCATCTCCCATCGATGTGGAGGTCTTATTAAGAGAACACTGGTGCTACGAGTTCAACGCTTCCCTCAAATTTCTATTCCGAGCAGAGGTTCAAAAGTTATAAAAACACGCAAGTATGTTTACTAAACCTACTCGAAAAAAAGTTCAGAAATTGATTTCGAGCACACCGAACCTCAAAATCATGAAATGTTAGTTTTCACGGACTCGTAAAATTCACATGTATTTATGTTAAAATATTCCATGGAAATTCTGGGTCTTTATAAAAATCCATCAGTATTATTATGTTAATAAGAGAGTATTTTATATATATTTATTTTAAATGATATATTGAATGCTATTAATGATCTTGTTAGATGATTCAATATTATAATTATATTTTATGAAAAAGTGCATGATTTAATAAAAAGTTAAATTTGTGATATACATTATTATGATGAAATTACATTTAATTATAATTATTTTCTTGGAGAAAATAATCTATATTGAAATATATATTAGTTAAAAAATTCATAAATAATTATACTTTGATGATATTCAATATTTTTTTGTAATTTTAGAAGATTTATTTTACTAAAATTATTCAAAAAGGACTAACCACATGTTTGGTGGAAATAGGTCATATCATGTTTGACATTGGTGATTGAACAAAAATTGAATAGAAATAGGGTTTTCGAATTCACCACTTTCCATCATTGGGTCTTACTTTGTATCGATTTATTTCTACATAGTTGATTTGCCTGAAAAATGATACGGTTATTTTGTGGAATATTTTAGGGGATATAATCATGTTTTATGATAATGATTTTGTGGTTATTATTAATATTTGTTAAAATGGGTCAATATGATGAGGAATATGAATCCCATAGGCATAACATATGACTAAAAAATAAAAATTTATTTGGACAAAATAATTTAAAATTTTAATATTGGAGATATTTATGATTTATAGATATTTAGAAATGGAATTATATAAATTAAAATTTTCCTTTGGATATAAACATGATTGTTCATTAATTTGGTAATATATCTTATCTTATGGTAAACAATTTATTTGGGGTTAAAATTATAACAAAATATTGATTAAATTTATATTGTTTTTTGAATAAAAAATAAATTTGTATTTTATTTAATTTTTTAGGTACTATAGATTCTACTTCATTACCCTTTATTCGGGGAAATTGATGATATTTTGGATAAAAAAATTAATTAATGAAAATATACATTTGAATTAACTATATTTCATTATGTTACTAGTCAAATGTTAAATTATGCATCAAATTTGGGTAAGGGAACAACAGATAACTTTGTTTTTTATTTTAGATTAATTTATAGTCTCCCCCTATTAAAAATGTGTATTGTTATCCCATTAAATGATGTTTTATATAAATATATGATTTCACATACATATAATGTTTTCATAAATTGGAAGAATTATTGTTTTTGTAATTTTATAATGCCATTATATTTCACATTCACCATTTTGGAGTGTATTTTTTATTTACCCAGTTTATGATTTGCATCTCCAAAAAGAAAATTTAAAATTTCAAACACTCATTTGCTGTTAAAAATATAATATTATAAGGATTCAATTTATTAAGACCCAAATATTTTAAGTTAACACTTTGTTTGATAGAATATATTACATTCAACACTAAGATTAATGGAACTATAATATAATTTTAAAATATTATTAATTAAACCAGACTACAAATACCTATCCAATAAAATTGGATTTATGTATAATTTTTAAAATATTACGACAAATTTCACTTAATGTTTTATATGTTAAAATTTTATAGATTAATTAATGAAAAATAATTACTCTAATATTAGTAAATTAAATTTACCCATCGAAAATAAGTTATATTAAATAATGATTTTTATTTCGTTCTGTGATATAATATTATAATTAGTTTTGAAGAAATATACAAATAGTGTTTTAAAAAAATAATATTAATTAAAAAATAAAATAAAAAACAAATATTGGTATATTTTTTCAACATTTCAAAAAATATATATGTTTTATGAATAGTTAAAATAACAATTTTATAAAAAATATAATTTATTTTTAATAAAAAATATAATTTTAAAATATAAGTATAATTTGATTTCTTAATGTAACATAACCCTTTTTTAATAATCAATCAAATAAAATTATTTTGATAAAAAAATTCATTATTTTGGTGTAGGATTCTTTTCTACTTTAAACAATGTTTTCTGTAATGTTTTTTGACTGCATAATGTTTATCCACAATATTTTATTAAAATATTAAATATTAAAGAAATATTTAAAATAAAATAATATATCAAAATTTGTTATATATTATTTTAAATTAATATAATGCTGATATCTAGTCATAGAGCTGATATATTTTCATCTATGGCTTGAAAATATATATTTCTAGTGAAATCGTATTTTTGCACATTTTTCGAGTATAATTTAAAATTGAATTCTTCTTCTAATATGAAGTGAGTTTGATAAAATTTATTAAATATTTTTTAATGTCAATAAATATTATATTTTAATAATTTCAATATAGTTTTTTTGTAATGAATAGTAAAAATATGTAAAAATCCAGTTATTGTAGTGAAAAACTAAAATGGTAAATGGGAGTAACTTTAGAGGTAAATTGAAATACATGTTCAAAACATATTTTATTTATATGTTTGGATGTTTTTTAAAATATTACCCCAATAATTAATTATTTATCAATTTTGGGGTCTATATGATTGATAGTTTCATCGCATTATTAAATAGTTTTTTGTATTTAGAAAATGACACTCCACCCCAAATATAAAAGGGAACCCTGACCCAAAATTAAACACACCCTAAAACCATTATTATAAACCAAATAGGAATACTAAAATATACAAAAAATCCATATAGACAAAATTTAACTTCTTTTCTTCCCAAAATAACTTCTTTAGGGACCTTTATAAGAGATCCAAAATAGGTTCATCTATGAACATGTAATCTTCTTAATTGATCTCCTTATTTTAACATTTTCCATTTCCACTCTCAAGTATGTATTAACAATAAAAATATAAAAAAAATTATCTAATATATACATAGATTTTATTTTGATTTTTTAATAATATTAATCCATCCCCTCTTTCTGTAAATAGGAATGGAAGACATCAACAGTTAGTATAGAATGTTATGGACACAAGAACCGATGTTATTCATTTTCTGTTATCAAAAATCACTGCAATTTATGATATTGGAATAAATATAAATATATTATATTAACTATATATATAAATAAAATATATTGTACCTTGTTACCATTCTAACCAATGAAGATTGATAATATCATACGTCTACACAATAGCCACCACCTCATGTAGCGATCTGATTTATTTATTATTACTAAATAACATGTATTTCATAAAATCTATCATTTATAAAATAAAGTAATATATAATATATAATTTGAATTATGTTGTGATTAAAGAAATATTATATTATTTCTATCATGATTCTTGAGAAAAGAATCACTACCCATGAGTTTGTATGACCTACCGTCTCCATTATTGCAAAATACATAATTTTTCGTAACTATATTCCATGAATGGTATGAAAAGTATATGTGACATAAAAAAATAAAAAAATTATTATTATAATGGGGGTTATGTAATAGTTTCCCTATTTTTCCATTGTGAAATCATCAATGTAGTTTTGAGTTTTTGTATTAAATATCCTTAAATAAAAAACTGTACAAAAAAATTGATTATGTAATTTAATATATTATTAAAATAGATAATGTAACTGGTTTAATTATGAATAATTAAACCATTATAATTAAATTATTAAAAAACCATGGATATAATTTAACTATTGATTACATAAAGTACATACAAGACAAGTATGGGCTACCGGTAAGGGATTTCTAGTATCAACTTATTTCAGGGAGACTTATGACGTATAAAAAACATGTTCCTATTATGTTGTGTATATAATTCCAAATTGATAAGTTATATCATGAAATTTTATCTTTTTATTATATTTAATGCAAAATTATATATAAATCCTTCACATGGATTCTGATTCAATGGTTACCAATGTTGTAATGGACTATTTGTTAAATAAATCCTCTATTATTGTTTCCATTACATCTCTTTTTATCTAATTTCCTAGTTCATATAAATTTTTAAAGGAATTAATTTATTATTTTATGGTTTAAAAAATTAATTTTTAAATACATGTAATCTTGTATACTTTTTGTTAAAATGAATCATTCTATTGTTTTATCTGAGGGGCACATTAATAATATAAATTTAATGGTTTTAAAATTTTATTTCCAAAGTCATTATTTTCAGGGTTTTTATTTTCATTAAAATATATTTTAAATATTAATAAATTATTCATATATTAATTTTTACTCATTTTTTTAATTTTTAATTAATTGATTACAAGGACTGTTTTTTTAGTTTTTCGGATGAATAATTTTAATATCTACCAAAAACTATAATTGGAATATTTGTTTTAAAATGCATTTAATAAGTGTAATTTCCCACCATCATGAACACTCTATTATTTTATAATTAACATAATCATTTAAATATTTATTTACAAAAATAATTTAGATTTTACAAATTTAATTATCTTAAATAAAGGATCATTCTAAAAATCATATTTTCAATGGGTTATGAACTTTTAATCTATATACCATTGTCTCTCTGTCTTTAATTTTTTGAAATTATTCAAAATTATCTATATATTTATGTATAATTCCTATCATTATTTTTATCCCTTCCATTTATGGGATAATACATATATTATTATTTTTTTCTCAAATTCCTCCTTTACAAAATTTTGTTTTACTATGATAAAATGGATGATTATGAAACCCATTACATTCCATGGGTAATTATTATTATTATTTATTATGTTAGATATTCTTTATTAGAATTCATAATCATTAATATGTGATAGTGTGTGAACCTATATAGAACTCAAGTGAATTGGTTACATATTTTTGTCATGAGACGTCATGTATAGGTTGGGGAGTAAACATAATCCATTATGGGAAACTATAGTCAAAGTGATATTGCCTAGTAATTTATCTTTGCCTCATGTGTATGTAATGTTATATTTTTCTTCCAAATATCATATGATTCCATGTTCCAATGATACTGAATTCATTATGTTATACTATTATATTATTACTCATGACCCATCACAATTATGATATCATGTTATACCCCCGACTCACATGTTCTGTTTTCTTATCATGTTTATTACATTATAAGGATTTCCTAGATCACCCAGTGAATTTATGTATCCATTAATTTATCCTATAAAATTTAATGAGATCATGTCATTTATAAGGTGATTAAAATAATTTTTTTTATTTTAGTTGATTTTGGTTCACATTCTTTCCACTAAACTATGCATTTTCAATCATGGTTTTTATTAAGTTTGTATCCAAGATAAAGAATATATAATTATATGTTTAAAAGGGTTTTATCACATTTAAAATAATCTCTCAATCTCCCCATTAATCCAATATGATCACTCTTATACTTATAATAGAGGGTGAGGTAGGATGTGTGAAAATTTATACACATGCCTATAGATGAATACACGTAAACCCGTTCTTGGGAAAATCCTAAACCCTCATTTACACACTCCTATCCATATATACCCAATTCTAAATCATGTAAAAAAGTTAAAAAAATTGAAACATCAATATAATAACATCATAATTAAAATTGATTTAGTTTTCTATATTACGTATTTTAGGAAAATAATTCAAACAAAGTACCCATGAAGACCTCAATTTTGAATATAAAAATATGTCTTCAAAATATCCTTTAAAATGTTAAATATAATTTTTTTTCTGAAATCTCCATTTTGAGTAAAAATTAAACCTTTATTTCATTCGCTTTGAATAATAGAGTGAAATTCCTTTTTTGAGGAAGGGGAAAAATCAAATAAAAAATGAATTTAATAAAACAATAAATAAATAAATAATAACGTTAGTAAAATTATATGAAACCCAATATGAAATGAAAATAAATAAATGATAAATAAATTCCTAAATCATAGTAATTAAAATTTAAAATATTTTACTAAATGATAACTCTTTAAAACTGTAATGTTTCCTTAGGTTAAACCAATTAAATGTTAATTCAATCATTTTAATGAACCAATATCCATTGTTAAAAAAATGTATTTAGATAATAATATATAATATATAATTTCTAAATAGTAAAATTATTATATTGAATAATGAGGTTCATAATATGAATATTAAGTGGATAATGAAAACAATAAACATGATTCAATGTAGCTAATGTGAATCCTTAAAATATAATGAGAATATGTTCCAATAGGTTTTCAAAAATACATAGTATCTAATGAAATAAGGATTTTTGATCAAACCCCCTATGGGGTTAAAAAAAATACCATAACATAATAAGAAGTGAAAATCATGAGAATATGAAAAAAATAATGAAAAAATGATGGTTTGGCCTTATGAAAGTACAAATAAATAAATGTAGAATATCAAAAAAACAATACAGAATTGGTAGAACTCTCCAAGGGAATAATTCTATTTAATCAATGAAAATAATGGATCAATAACCATAAATATGGATTAAAATTTAAGAGTAATATATTTAATTATTCATGAAAATTATATTATTCTGTGATTCAGCATGGATTGGAACCCTATGTAATGAGAGTATAGACTCTTCCATATAAATAATAATAAATAAAATTTGGTAAATAGAATTATGAAACAAGTAATTTTATAATGATTTTTTGGTACTAAATAAAATATTGAAACTGCATATGATATTCTCCCATTGGGATCATCATAGGCTTTGGGTGATTTTTTACAGTTTTCACTATAGAATTTTGGGGTCCCCCAAAAAACTAATGGAACAATAAAAGAATAATGGAAAACAAATAAAAAAATTAATAACATAATCCTGATGATATGTTAATAGATTTATAATTATCCGCATAATATAACATTTCATCATCAAAATGTAACCAAATGTAAAAAATGAGATACATGATTTGGAAATTAATCTTAGATGGTAATACCCATACATAAATGGAAGTTAAATCATTCTAAATATTATGTATACTAACACATCCACCATTATATACAGTCTATAATATAACATAGATTATCTAGGAAGAAATAAAATTTTATGAAACTAATAATTTTCTCCCTAGAATTTGAACAATCACTAACATGGTAGACAAAATAAGGCTACTAGTGCTAATAATATATTATTAATCAGCACACACACTTATAACTAAGGAATCCTCAAACAAATCACTAGGCTATATTTTCCATCTAAAATATGACTATAATAATATTATTATCCTCAGATTAATTTAATGGAATGAGTATCCCATTAATAAGGACACATATTATTAAAATACCATGGCTTTAATAGATAATAATGAAAAAGAGAGACGCTGTTGAAAAGAATGGTTGGAGAACCATTTATTCCAATATATTTTAAATGAAATTCTATTAAGTAGTACATATACATAATGAACATATATTGAAAATACAAAAAACAATACCATTGGTGGGAAGTTGGGATAAAATAATATAATCTACAAGAATGAAAAAATGGATCATGGTTATAGAATCTGTTAGAAATCATCATTTTCTTATGAATCAAAATAATATAATATAATTTTTCTATGTTATTATAATTTCATAGCTTGGGATGAAATAGATTCATCTTATGAATTTAATTTTAACCTCAACTGATTATGAATGAATGGGGTTGCCACCCCTTCTAGGTTTTCCTTGAATATCCACTCCACTATTATAGAATTATTAAAAAACATTATATTAAGAATGATTAATCAATATAGTTATAGCACTATAGTTTTGATGATGATCCATTAATTTTTTTTTACCAATATATAAGTTCATAAACACCAACAAGGTATGAAATGAAATTAAAAATTTAATATACAAGATATAATTTTTCCAAAAGTAATCAAATTCTATGATATTTATATGATTTTCATACTTATAATGTTTCAACATTATAAACAAATTGCACTGAATAAATTTACAAATAAATAAATCCCAATGAATTATGTTATATTATTTATGTTGAAATAATGTACATAAATAATATAGACATGATACTTCAAAAAATTGTGATATGATTTTCACCCATGAAGGTAAAGTAGTTTTCAATGAATTTGGGACACATAAAATTTTATCTAGACATTCCACAACATTTTAAGACTTTGCTAACTAATGAACATGAGGGGAAACTGAGAATATGATGACTCTACCACTATACCAGGGATAAAAGAGGGTATGAAATCTAGAAGAACCACAAATGATATTTTGAGATAATATTCTACATAACACATAATATACTAGCATCCAATGATTCATGAGAGAATTTTTATGATCAGGAATTTAAATAATTAAAAAATTAAAAAATTAAAATCAGTAAAATTATTTTCCCTATAACAAAAAATTTAAAAAATAATCCAAGACATAAAATCATTAACACCATTTTTAAATTAAAATATTAAATTTTATTTTAAAACTATCCATTAAATTTTAAAAAAAAAATTGGACATTTCACGTGAATATAATTATACATTGTTTGCTCGTTGGAAAATTATATTTTCGAATTCCAATAATTCAATATATTTTATGATATATAATTCATCCATATAAATTTTTGTTGCCCATAATTTACCCTTTGAATAATATATTAAATTATAAAATTGAAATAAAATTAAAACTGTATCATTTACAAATCATAGAAACTTCCCATATATATTAAAAATTACAATATCACAAGTTAAAAATGAATCAAATTTATTTGTAATGGGTTACCATTTTTGTATGGTTTGGATACCTAGTTTAGTGGTCCATGAAATAAACTTTTAACTTCTACTGAGATATCCTTATAACCATATACATGGGCACATCATGGTATACCGAATCATGTGTGAAAACAGTTTTCCTCAACATAAGCTATTATCTATATAATAAAAATGAGAAAATATATTTAAATCTTATCTTATTTTAAAATAATTCCAAACTACATAATTAAAACTCATAATATCATAGAATTAATGACATATTTATTACATTTTATTACTCATAACACAACATTTCTTAGTAACATAGTTTTCATCATGGAAGGTTGCGATCATGGACCAACCCATGATCTACCACCAAAGTCTGTATGATCTTATCCCCATTATGATAGACTCAACATATAAAAAGCGCACTCCAAAAACATTTTTTATGAACCAATTTAGGACACACCTACTCTAGGAACCCATTTCAACCTATTAAACTAAATAGTCAATGTCCCTAGAACACATATTGGAAATAAGGGTTTGTGAATCAAATAACCAATATTGGTAAAAATTTAAATAAGATGAAAATATATTTAAAATGATGTGCAATTATAATAATTATATATAATTGAGTATAAATATATTGTACATCCAATAAAATTTAAAAAAAGATAAATTAAATAAAAAACAAACAAAATATTTCATATTCAAAATAAACATCCAAATTAACATAAATATACGCAATTGATGGAAATAAAATACAAGATAATGGTATACATAAATGATACATAAGTGATGAAAAATATAAAACAAAATACCAAAAGTAATCCCCACATGCCTTTACTTTACCTGTATAACCTTTTAAATACTAACCACCCTATGGGAGGGATCCTTTCCATTCTCTTTCTTTCCTCATGTGTCTGAGGACACATTTTCTTGGAAAGATGAATGCCATGTGACACTGGCAACAATCCCCTCTTGGACTGTTCCATACTGAATCTCTTCAGTATCTTGTCAATGTATGTACTTTGACTTAGGCCCAACATTTTCTTGGATCTATCACGATGGATCTTGATCCCAAGAATATATGCCGCCGCTCCCAAGTCTTTCATGGAGAAGCATTTATTCAACCATGCCTTAACTGACTGTAAGATAGGTACTTCGTTTCCAATTAGCAATATGTCATCGATATATACTATTAGGAAAACGACTACACTTCCACTAAACCTTTTGTAGACACAAGGCTCACATTCGTTCTTAACAAAGCCAAATTCTGTAACAGCTTCATCAAAACGAATGTTCCATGACCTTGATGCTTGCTTTAATCCATAAATGGATTTTTGCAACTTGCATACCTTGTTGGCATCCTTTGAAGTCACAAACCCTTCAGGTTGTGTCATGTAGACATCTTCCTGGAGATTCCCATTAAGGAAAGCTATTTTGACATCCATTTGCCAAATTTCATAGTCATGGTAAGTAGCAATGGCCAATAGGATTCTGATAGACTTCAGCATTGCAACCGGTGAAAAGGTTTCATCATAGTCAATTCCTTGACGCTGTCTAAAACCTTTTGCAACCAGTCGTGCCTTGTAGGTGCTGACTTGCCCCTCCATGTCCAGTTTCTTCTTGAATACCCATTTATTACCATTAGGCTTTACATCAACTGGAGGATCTACCAAAATCCAGACTTGGTTTTGGTACATGGAATCCATTTCAGAATTCATGGCTTCTTGCCACTTGGCAACGTCTGTACCTTCAACTGCTTCCTTGTAGGTAAGAGGATCATCATTGTCAACCAATAATGAGTCACCATCCTCAGTGACATGAAAACCATATCGTTCTAGTTCTCTCACCTCTCTCATGCTCCTACGCAGTTCTTGTGTCTCTAGAACAGATTGTTCTTCAACGGGGCTTTGTGGAATCTGTTCTTGTACCAACTCATGTGTATCTTGAGCCTCGACTTCATCGAAGTCTATCTCGCTCCCACTATCTCTTCTGGAGATGTGCTCCCTCTCAAGGAATATGGCGTGTCTTGCCACTGTAACCTTTTTGTCTGAGGGGTTGTATAGGTAATATCCCCTTGTTTCCTTCGGATATCCTTTAAAGATACACTTTGTGCCTCGGGGTGTAAGTTTGTTACCTGAAGAGGCCTTAACAAATGCTTCTCTACCCCACACGTGTAAATTTGATAACATGGATTTGCGTCCACTCCATAACTCGTATGGAATACCATTTATCGATTTAGTTGGTACTTGGTTTAGTATGTGTGCTTCTGTTTGTAATGCATATCTCCAAAAGGATAATGGAAGACTCGCATGACTCATCCTTGATCTCACCATGTACAACAGGGTGCGGTTCCTCCTTTCACTTACACCATTCCACTGCGGTGTGTAAGGAGGAGTGAGTTGAGATAGAATCCCAAACTCACGTAAGAAATCAATGAAGTCTTGATTAAGATATTCTCCTCCTCTGTCTGAGTGGAGTTTCTTAATCTTCTTACCAAGATGGTTCTCAACTTCATTCTTGTATTCTTTGAACTGATCAAAAGAATCTGACTTATACATCATTAAATAGATATATCCATATCTACTAAAATCATCAGTAAAAGTTATGAAGTACGAGAACCCACCCCTTGCTTCAACTGGAAATGGTCCACACACATCTGTGTGAACTAATTCTATAAGCTCTTTATCTCTTTCACCTTTCCCACTAAATGGGGCTTTGGTCATTTTGCCTTGTAGACACACATGACATACACCAAGTGGTTTTCGTTCGAAAGAATATAAATACCCATCTTGATGTAATTTTTTCAAACGTTTCTCATTGACATGACCTAGCAGGTGATGCCAAAGTTGGGTGTGGTATGAGTCATGTAAATTAACTTTGTTATCAATTGTCATTACTTGGTTTGTGTAGTCTAACACATAAAGGCCGTTATATAAATGTGCCCTACCAAAACAAATTCTATCTTTATAAAAGTAGTAACATTCATTTCCAAACTTGAATATGAATCCGTCATTATCTAATCTGGATACTGAAATAATGTTATTGGTTACAGAGGGTACATAATAACATCCTTTCAAAACCAAGACCATCCCAGTAGGAAATGTGAGGTGGTAGTCCCCGACAGCTACAGCAGTAAGTCTGGCTCTGTTGGCTGCTCGTAGATCTATCTCCCCTCGATCAATCTTCCTGAATCTACTTGGTTCCTGTTTTTGGATACAGATGTGAGCACCACAAGCAGTATCTAATACCCAATTAGTAGAAATAGATAGATTGTATTCGATAACAAACGCACATGAAGCTTCCCCTTGCTTCCTTGGCTGGGTGCAGTTTTTCTTCCAGTGGCCCTTCATGCCACATGTGAAACAAATAGCATCATGTTCCTTTGCCTCCCCTTTGATCTTCCTTTTCTTGGAAGGCCTTGAAGAAGCTTTGGGCTTAAAGCTCTTCTCCTTCAATTTCCTTTTATTCACCATAAGGACAGAAGGATTTTCACGCTTCATGTAATTGTCCACTTGGCGAATAAGGATAAGAAGATCAAATAGAGACTTCTCAATATTGTTCATGTTGAAATTAACAACAAAGTTTGAGAAGCTCTGGGGGATTGATGCGAGAATGAGATCGGTACCCAGTTCTTCAGGGAGTTTAAACCCTAGGACCTCCAAGCGCTCAATGTAGCCAATGAGCTTGACTACATGTGGCCCAGCTGGGGCACCCTCTCCAAGCTTGCTATGAAACAGAGCCTTGGAGATCTCAAGCCTTTCCTATCTTGCTCTCTCCTGGTATAAACCATGGAGGTGATCGAGCATGTTGTAGGTATCCATTTATTCATGAGACTTCATGAGCTCACTAGACATAGATGACAACATCAAACATTGAACGTCGAGATCATCGTTCAAATGTTGATCATAGACTAGGAAATCTTCATCACTTGCCCATGGGGCAGTAGAATCGGGAAGTGAGGACTCCAGCACAAAAAACTTCCGTTCATGGCGTAGGATAACCCGAAGGCACCTAAACCATTCCTGAAAGTTACTGCCGGTGAGGATGTTGTCTTTATCCAGAATTGATCGCAGAGAAAATGTGGTTGATGTGTTTGTCATTTTGATTCTATAATTTCAAAGAGCAGATTCATCAGTACTTTCTTGATTACATTTTATGAGAAATAATAAATTTTATTAAGTCTCCCACTATTTTATCAATTCCAATGGCCCTCACCATTGAACTCGGAATGTCCAGTTGCTTTGACATTATAATGGAAAGGATCCATATTTCCCTTCGCATAACCCCAACAAGGGTTAGTCAAGCTATTTAAAGGTATTTAGGTAGGCGGGTCTTTTCCAACTGTGAGCTTACAGTTCCTTGATCTGTTGAGTGGACTCCCCAATCCCGAAATCTGGACTTGGATTTCCTCAACTCTTACCTCCAATATTACATCAAGTCTAGCAAGGGCTACTTCTCTTGATGTAATATGGTTAAGTCAACCCGAAACCTTTCATAAGGGCTTCCTTTATAAAAGTAAGTGTCCCAACAAGGGTTGGTCAAACACATAGTTTTATTGAGTCTTGCCCTTAATCAAGTAACGAAAGGCTAGGTCTAACTTAATATGGTATTTGAGGGATTTTATTCTTTATGCGTATCATTGCATTATCACATGCTTTTTAATATTAAGTGATGCTTGCTTAAGTGATTAACCATGTTCCGATAATGTATACGCATTGAACGGTTTTTATTTTATTCCATCTTTGCATGCTTGTTCATTTTATTAATTATGTGATCGCGACAACACATGCATAATATATAAACCATGCAATCAGACAGAAATAAAATAAGATGTCATGATCATGAGCTTCTATTTGGTTAGCTTATCTAGCGGTTTTGATAAGCTTACCCTGACCTAGGGAAAACACCTTGAACCTGATGGTTCGTGTTTTGCAGCTCCCACCTGTCCACCTTTGTATCTTCTTGTGTCGGTTTCCCCTCGGCTTCGGGATTTGAACCGTCTCCTCTGGCTTGGGAGATCCTCCATTACATGGGTTTACATTAAAGAAACCATGGGCACCCAGGCCCTACATTTTATTGGAAGAAGGCTCGCAGGCAAACAAATTTAAATTAAATAAATTTAAATGAAACCATACACATACAAAGGGTCTTTGGTCTAGCTCATGATCATCCATAGTATGCAACGACATTTACGCATATTTAGAATTCAAATTATTTTAATCGTTCTTTTATTTAAGATAATACGTGCTCGAATTCAATTAATTATGATCTTATAATTAATCAATTCTTTATCTTAAATTCCTTTCTGAATTTCATTGAGATTCTTCTCATCAATATTCCTTGTAAGGGTCTTTGTAAATTGGTGGAAACCTGGTGAAATTCCATTTCTGGAAAGTACACGGCGTGTAGTTTATAATTACACGGCGTGTATTTTTCTTTTCACCCTTTGTCCAAAGTACACGCCGGGGCTTTGGCGTGTTTTTCTGTACTTTGGAAATTTTAGAGTACATGGTATGTAGATGAATCATACACGGCGTGTACTTCCTTGTTACGCGGTAACCGGCCTGGCGATCCCGTATACGCGGTACGCGGCTTATCTTTGTACACGGTTTCACCTGGGTCGGAACGGACTACACGGCGTGTTGTTCCAACATACACGTCGTGTATTCTGGTTTCCACGCGCCGTTCTATTCTGGTCAACACGGTGTGATTAAAAGTTAGGAATAATCAATTCACACGGCGTGGTTTGGAGGACCAGTGCCGGTTCGTTGAACCTAAGTACACGGCGTGTAGTTTTAATTACACACCGTGTAATCCCGTGTTGTACAGACAGAAAGAGCGGCTCCTCCGGATGAGTTCCTCGTTTTTATTTTAATCAAAATTAAAATTAAAAGGTCATTTCTGTGATATGAATCGAGAAACGAAGGAGGAAGAATAGATCTCGTTAATTCAGATTTATAGAACGATTTATTTCGAATTGAATCAAATATGAATGCGTAAATTATCAACGAAAATTAAATAACTGTAATCAACGTTGTAACCTCGCTCTGATACCATTTGAAGGTTTTGGGCACAGCGGAAGCGCGTGGGTGGATGTGCCCACTTGTCTTTTTGTCATTAGCAATGATCAATCCGGGATCAATATGATGATAAACGCCAGTCTCCACGGATCGAATCACAGAAAAAGACAAAGAAGATGGTTTTTCCTGGAAGCACAAACAAGGATCGTTACAGGTTGATTATAATTAATTTAATTAATTATAAAGAAATACCTTTTGGGTGTTCTTTCTTCGTTGATGTTCTCAATCACGTTGTCGATGTGATCTGTCGTTGCGTCGCAGAATCCAAGTGTAGACTCCCTCTAGCGGTGATCCTCACGTGTACCTCGTATCTCTGGACGTCGCCAAAAGATTCTCCGGGTGCTAGAGTGGAGAAGCCTTTGCTTGCGTTGTCCGCCTTAGATTGTCTTGATCCGATGGAAGAGGATCTCTCTCGGTCTTGAGAGCGTTCTTGGAGGAAGAGGTTCTTTTGGCCTTGAAAGAATTCTCCAGAGATGTTGTGCACAACGATTCTCTTATCACAGAAAAGAGTTGGGGTTGTGAGGATATATATAATCGGGTGTGTGGGGTTATAGAGTTATGACAATAAATAAACGCGTTACGCGTTTTATTTATTTCATTGACTCTTTATTTAAAACCCCATGTCGAATAAATAATTCCTTGACATGCGCCCACGCTGATTATAATAAATATCATTTAAAACAATATTATATCCTCAAAATCCCAACTAAAAAAAACTACACGGCGTGTATTAATAAATACAGGGCGTGTACATGTTTTTCATTGAAAACTACACGGCGTGTACATTAAATGTACACGGCGTGTATATCTTGTTTTCATTTATTCATTTCCTTTCCAAAATAAAACTACACGACATGTAATAATAATACACGATGTGTACATGTTTTATTTTCTTTTTCCTCCATCATTTAAAACAACTTAGGCTTCCTTGAATAATTATTAAACCATGTACGAGAATAATCTTTATTCAACTTGAGATACTTGGATACACTTAGTGTGTGACCCTCTAGGCCTCTTTCTCGTTGGCATTAGGCGGGATTGCATAAAGTCCAAGATTACTGTCTAGCAACGGGTCAAGGCACCCAAGAGAAAGAAGTTGACGCCGCATTGACGTATCACCCCATACGAACGCTTACTGTGTAATTTAATCCCTTTGTCTCAATATCTCATCAAGCAGGTTTCATGGCAGTGTCATAAACCTATATGCTTGATATGTCGTTCTTTGACTACCTGAAATAAACTCATCGTTTACACCATGGCCATGGAATTTAATGCGACAGTTCTATTTCAATCAAAGGGTCGAGATATCAACTTCCATGAATGGAAGGGAGAAATCCTTCCTTGACTTATCCATTAACAACATGTCACTCATGACGCACCCAACGTACCCTACTTCCCGCCAACTATCTGCGTGACAGTTTTCGTCAGTAAATCTAAGTGTGCGAGTCATGACATGAGTTAATGATAATCTTCCAGTCTATGTACCATTACACACGCTCGTAGATAGCAATATCCGATGACACCAAGACATGCGGAATTACTACTGGCGGGTCTGTTCTCATAATCTCCCATCATGGAGATTACCAAGTGCGAACTCCATGAGAGAGAGTCTCGTCTTCTTATGAGTACTCGCACATGACGGTCTGTATACTATGTGTCCTATCATAGTATGTCATCCAACCGAATAACTTTATTTAAAAATATTGTTATAGCATTTCAAGGTTCTCATCATAGCGGGGATCTGCTATGACCTTATTAATGCAACAAATATTTCAGGACATTATTATAATATAGTCATGCAGAACAATGAACAATATATAATAAGTGGAAATTTATGTAATCAAAGTACAAAACAGTTGGTTCTGAGGACACCAACCCTTACAATTTGGTGATGTTTCAAGCTAAAATGGGGGAAATATAAGTAATGGTTATTCATTATCAATTGAAAATATCATAATAAAGGAAAAAAATAATGTTTACATATCATTTTTATAATGGCATCTAAAAAATCATTGTTTATATTATATTCCCTTATTTTTGTTAAGGATTGATGTAGTTTATATGAAGTATAAATTTATATTTATATGTTATAATTATTTATTATTAATTTAATTTTTATCTATTGGGATGATCTTGTGGTTGATTAATTATATAAATTAAATTTAATATATTATGATTTTATAAAAATAAGGGTAAAAATATATGTTAATTCCAATAATTATTATACTTTGGGAAAATTTGGTGTATTAATCTTAAAATGGTACTTGTTTAGGGATTTTGAACAAAATATAGTGTTTAATTAATAATTTACTATGTATTGGTAGGGAGGTGTTACCATCATAGTGGGATGTTTTCCATTAAAATTTATTTATTGAATTAAATAATTAAAAAATTTAATTAAATGATAAATTTATTAATATTGAAATAAATAAATAAAATGTATATATTTTTTTACTATTCTTATCTTTATTGAAATATGTTATTTGTGAATGATAAAAAATATGATAATTAATGTGTTTAAATATTATTAAATAGAATTTTAATGGACAATGTGAGGCTAGTAATGTTTTTTGAAATCAAAGGATCATTGTAGTTTACAATTATATATTTTCATGAATGATTTATTGACCTTATTATGATGTTATAGGTGGTCATTCGTCATATGTGGTGATGATGTTCTAATGAATGGATTGTGGTAATGGATTTCTGATATAATATAAAACCAATGATTGGATTGTGATGTAGATTATATAATGTTCCAGTTTTTTAGTTTTTATACACCAAAACCATGTTCGTATACAAAAAGAATGATTGATAAGGTTATTAAAATTGGATAAATATAATTAAATTGGGGTTTCATACATAAATATAATATCATTTAAAATAAATAGTCAATAAATTTAAAAATTACACGCTCGGGGATACAAATACTAAATTTACGTAATTTATATAAATGAAATATTATTCTATCATGTAATATTTTTAATTTTACCCATAACAATCATCTCCAATTATATTAATTTAACGAATTCCTACCTAAACCATTCGACATAACCAGGTGATTGAAAAATATGAATTGTTTAACTCAGAATATCAGTAAGGGTGGACATTACATCATTCAATCTATGATTATATGAAATCATTATATATGAGTGAGGTTCTATGATAAAAAACATAGCCGATGAAGTACATACCCAATATGTCATTAATTAAAAAAATGGATCATGGAATAAAACTTATATTTTATAAATAAATTTCCCATAAAATTCATAAATCACGATACATCAATCATAAACCGTAATATTTTGTCATAAAATTGTGTTACCATCATAAAATTGAAAACCATTTCATATGAAATGGTTAAATACCAAAAATATAAACATTGTTGATTAGGAATCATCACCAATTTCAATTGAAGCTATTCCCCACAGTATATTAGGATGAACATGTTTCCAATATTGGATCATAAAACTTTTTTCCCATAGTTTATCTAAACCATCACCTTATTTCCTAATATTCTCTAATGAGAAATAAACCATAACCTAATTAAATGGAGGGAAGTATAGGCCCCATCAAACTCATAAATAATACAGTATTTATGTGTACCTCAATATCATAAAACTATAATCTTGTCATCACATGAGAGGAATTGTAATGGAGAGAATGAAAAGAACTAACTAGAAAATGATTATATATGTTTTATCAAATATTTTTCCTTTTTACAATAAATTTTAGAGGATTAAAAATGAGAATAAATCCAATTTTAAGCGTAAACATTCTATTATTCTTTAAAAGGTCAATTAACCGCCTTTTGATGGCGAACCGCTTTTAAATCAACTTTTGGACAATTTTATGTGTTATATTTGACAAAATAAAATTCTTATTTTGAATCGGGACATCAAAATTTACTTTGTGTAAATTTTTGGTATTTTTCCGAAAAAGTTCAATTTTTAATGAATAGTGAAAAATGTTGTATTTTAATTCAAAACCACATTTAATCTAATTTATTTATATTATTAGATTATCTTTTGAATTGGTTTTAAATTGAAATTATAATATATTTTTACCATTTAATCCAATAGTGGTCGTTGGAATTAATTTCACTTTGAAATCAGACTTAAACTAGTGTCAATTTTTGATACTTATTGTTTCATAAAAACACGCTATTTGCTCTGACAGCAAGAATTAATTATTAAATTAATTAATGCAACTTATATGTTGTAAATTTTTTAAAATGGAATTCATTTTTGAATTCGTAATATCAAATATCGCTTAGGGTGATGTTTTGGTATTTTTCTGAAAAAATTCAATTTTTGATGAATAGTGAAACCACTATGTGGTACTTGTAAAAACTGATTTTTCATTTAAATGAAATTTTACCACTTATGTGCTTTGAATTTCAAAAATCTGACATACATGGTTGTTTTTATGAAGTAAAATGTGCTTCAATGAGATTAAAATATTTTTTTTGGTGAATAGTAACTTTTAAGTTCTTAATCGCGATTAGAGGTCATTAGTGCAATTTAAGGCAAAAATGATTTGATAATAAAATGAAAATACCTTGACACATGTCCAACCCTCATTTTATGTGTCATGGACAACCAATAAAATCTATGGGTCAACTTGGGGTCCCCATGGAGCCACATTGGTTGGAAAATGTCATAAATACCTTTTTATTTAATGTTAAAGTAAAAATGACACAAACATGAAATGTTTTACTAAAACAATCTTTACATGGGGTTATAAAAGTCATATATTTGACTATAAATAATAAATGGAAAGCTAAAAAGACTTCCTAAATCATATTATTTTTTATAATTTTTATATATTGAATAAATTAAATTATTTATGACATCATGATGATGCAGCGATGACCTCATTATTTAACGATTTAAATAAAATGGAATGATAATGTAAAATATAAGACAAAAACATGTCCAAAACCTATTGGATGAGTGGAGTTCGAACCCTTATCACCATATCCTCGAAAGAAATCAATGTGGGACCTTTAAAATCCGAAACTCTTTTGAAAATAAAGTAATATTTTGTAACATTACAAGAGTGCCCCTCCTCTTCTCTTATGAAAGGCCCCCACCTCTACCTCCTTACCCACACTCCCAAAGCCATTGGCTCGGCCAACCCCTACCGATTTTGTCTCTACACTTCCCTCTATTACTCCTTTAAGCCTCACTTTGGGTAGAAGTCTTCCCAAGGAAGCCTTTGAGCTCAAATCTAAAAGAGTTACCCGATTTTTTGGTAATGTCTTCTTTTGAGTCATTTTGTTTTATTTTTATTCTCCAACCCCCTAAAATATATTATTATTTTCTTTTGTAACAACCCCAGTATCCTCAATATACTAGGATGTTGTTTTAAGAAGGATTAGAGCTACACTTGCACACACCTACATCTAATTGTTATAGAACATACTGTTTCCGTGGATGGAGAATTTCTGCCTCCCGAAATGATGATTGTTCAACATTCTTTTAACCCCTTCAAAGGTGGCCATTAAGATGACAATATATTTTTATATTATATATAATATGTTTATGTTTTCCTTAAGCTTATGTATTTTTCATTTTGGGCATACCTTTATGGTTTCCATTATGGGTAAACACGATATCTTCTTTTAAGGAAGTGCAGACTACCGCCCCCTCAAAGTGATATGATTTGTTAATGCCATATATGGGACATATAAAGGATGGATTTAAAGTTATTATATATGATGTTATACTAGAATTATAATATACCTCTATATAATTATTATTTCTTTCCATTAAAGTATGATATAGAAATGAAAGTAGCGTACATGCATACGTACGTCTTACCGTCTCCATTAACGGTGCATTTCATTTCTTATCCCCAAATGTAATGTACTATTAAAAGTACATGTATATAATGGATATATATTATTAATGATACATCTAATTGATGAATATAATTTTTTAATTAAAATATACATACCTATCATTTAGTTTTAATTACATTAATATGACAAAGAAATGAATGTAGCGTCCATGTGTACGTACGGATTACCGTCTCCATGAACGGTGCATTTCATTTATTACCTCTAAATGATTATGTAATATTATAAATACATGTATATTCTAGATATATATGATATATATTCTATCCAAATGAGGAATGTCATTCTGAATATAAAGAACCATTGACCACACGAACAACATGTAACTGTAAGAAGTCCACTTTTAACATTAGAACCAAATATCGACAAAACAAACATTATTAACTTAAATGGTTACATAATGTTTATAACATGGAAATAAGTGATATAAAAGGAATAATTAACATTAAAACGGTTCTTAATCTAGTAGAAATTAACTCATGTTTATTATTTAGGACGTTAAAGAACGATTGAGTCATGTCGGACCCGAGGTAAGGGACTTCGTCTCAATCTCCTTTCATTGAGGCATATTTCATTTTATACACAACTTTTTTTATACGGTGTATAAAACCCTTTGACTTTTACTTTTATAGAAAAGGAATATTTTTCTACGAAGCGTTTTACGAAACGACAAAAAGGTATGTTTTTTTTACGTACGCGGTGACAACGACCTTTTCCGCCGCCGCGAGTATTATTTGGTCTTCGTCTTCCTCAACAAGCCATAATGTTTTTAAAATAAAATAAATACCATATACTCTTTTATGTATTTTGGTATTGAAAATGGTTTTGATAAAGGATTCTATTATGTCAATATATTTATGATATATTGTGATTGAAATGTGGAAATGATATCATTCCTTTGTATTAGTTTTATGTTTTAGGATTTTATATTGGTACTTGGACATTTTAACGGGTAGTTACATGATAAACCATATGACGGGTGGTGCCGTGAATACCAGGACATGTGGTTACGTTATAACCTCCAATGCATTGGGTATGGAAGTCAGCCATATGGCTATTCCATTAAGTATGTATGGAAGTTATCTTCCATTAAGTGATATGTGTGGAAGTCGACCGAATGGTCATTCCACTTAAGTATGTTTATGTCCCCAGTTACCTTTATATATGTTATGTGTTCTTTATATGGGTTTTATGGTAATCCTTTGGTTACAAAATGGTAAGTAATGATATTTTATTCAGTGAAGAGTTTTTTACAACTTCATGAAGGTGAAGGTATTACCTTGATAATGTATACATGGTTTACTTGATGTTTGAAAAACTAACAGTTTTCATTCTTTGTGAATACCTTACTGAGCTTTTTATGCTCACCCCAAGTTTTTTTGAAATTTTTTTCACAGGACTTAATGTGGAATAAGGTCAAGGATGGGATCAAGGTAATGACATGCTATATAAAACATGGAACTAGACATGTTTCTTTTTAATAGTTTTTTTATTCTATGGAAACTTGGTAGAAGTGTCTACTTTGTAAATCATTTGAGATGTAATAGTTATGTTCTAATTCTCTAAAAATCTAAACCTGAAAATATCCTCAATGTGAATTATTCATTTAATTCAATATTAATTAATGGTTAAGGATGGGCCTTATAGTTGGTATCAGAGGTCGGTTTAGACAACTTTAGGGATTAGGAGTTTTTGTTAGACACATGGTTAGTCCCTATATCTATTATTTTATTTAAATCCTTATTTTATAAATTTTCTCAGGACAAGTAAAGTCAGTTACGAATGGAAGGAGGAGGATCTAAAACGACATTCATATCTCTTCTTGATGACATGCTTGCAATAATTATTACAAAGTCATGTTCGGATGATTGTGAAAATTTTTCTAGAATACAACCCACTTGAAAGATGTTGTTTGATATATCAAACACCTCCACTATACCTCGTTATCATCATGGATCATGTGTTGTATTTAGAAAAATACTATTTTCACAATATTCTCATATTTTCAAGAAAGGTAAATATTATCAAGGTATTTTCAAATATTTTACCTTATCACAATAATTTGAAGCATAATATGATTTTAAAGATGGTGCTGAAGAAGGAGACCCTTGCGCAACCTACTTATATTTTCTTTAAAAATATAGTCTCACACCACATACTTATGGTATTTTAAAAGGTCCAATAGTATAAAGTTTCAACACAATTTCAGTGTGACTATTTTATAGAAATCATGTTTTATCGGATGTTTTGGAATTATATGTCATTCATGATTATTTTCCGAAACTGTTTTCTTGTGAACACCCATATGACCCATGTTGTACGAGGTGTATTTGGATGGAGGAAGCAAATGATTTTGAAGGATCTCTAAATCATTGTTGTAATTCATGGGACTTCTACCTACGTGAACAATATGACGACGAAACCGAGTGGACGCCATTATAAAGGTATGCTCTTATGAGTTTGTGTAAGACACCAAGAAAGAGTTGAAAGTCAGCATGACAAGTAAGTATGTTTCCTTAAGATCAAAAATAAATTCCTCAATGAAAAGTAACTTAAAAGAAAAATATTGTCTATTATCTTTTCCTACCGGGGAATCAAATATTGTTTAACCCATCACATGTTTGTGATTTTCTTGTGGTTAACTTTCTCCTAAACATGTTTTCTATCACTCTCCCTCGGAACATGACCCTTGGTTTTATCCTCCATGTCCATGTTTTCATAAATGGAATACTAGTACGGGTTAACTCGGGTGTCCTCTATACACCCCTTTCTTTCTTTTAAAGTGATTGTTTACTGACTCTTGTTCCGATGTGGGACGTTCTTGGATGTTTCTGAGCCCAATTTTAAAATTGCGAGGATGCAATTCCCAAAATGGGGAAGGATGTAACACCCTAGGTAAATAAAGAGTATGAAATTTTCACATTTATCCATATTTGTGAATAAAATGTTAATATGACTTTAAAGGGGACGCTATGCTCGATGGCGTACCCAACACGCAACAACGAGTTTCTTGGGAATCTTACATTGCACTCTAATAATAAAATAATATTATTTTAAATAATAGTTATCACCTAGCCATTGTAATGGCGAGAATGAAAATAAGTAACTACAAAATGATTATATATGTTTGTCATATATTTTTACTTTTTAAAATAAATGTTAGAGGATTAAAAATGTGAATGACCCCAATTTTAAGCATAAACATTCTAATATTCTTTAAAAGGTCGATTAACCGCCTTTTGATGGAGAACCTCTTTTAAATCCTCTTTTTGACAATTTTATGTGTTATATTTGACAAAATAAAATTCTTCTTTAGAATCGGGACATCAAAATTTACTTTGTGTAAATTTTTTGTATTTTTCCGAAAAAGTTCAATTTTTAATGAATAATGAAAAATGTTGTATTTTAATTCAAAACCTCTTTTAATCTAATTTATTTATATGATTAGATTATCTTTTGAATTGGTTTTAAAGTGAAATTAGAATATATTTTTAACATTTATTCCAATAGTGGTAGTTGGAATTAATTTCATTTTGAAATCGGACTTAAACTAGTGTCAATTTTTTGATACTTATTGTTTCATAAAAACACGCTATTTGCTCTGAAAGCGGGAATTAATTATTAATTTAATTAATTCAACTTATATGTTGTGAATTTTTTAAAATGGACTTCATTTTTGAATTCGGAATATCAAATATACCTTAGGGTGAAGTTTTGGTATTTTTCTGAAAAACTTCAATTTTGATGAATAGTGAAACCACTAAGTGGTACTTATAAAAATTGATTTTTCGTCTAAATGAAATTTTACCACTTATGTTTTTTTAATTTCAAAAATCAGACATACATGGTTGTTATTAAGAAGTAAAATGTGGTTCAATGAGATTAAATTTTTTTTGGTGAATAGTAACTTTTATGTTCTTAATCGCTATTAGAGGTAATTAGTGCAATTTAAGGCAAAAATGATATTATAATAAAATGAAAATACATTGACACATGTCCTACCCTCATTGGATGTGTCATGGCCGACCAATAAAATCCATGGGTCAACTTGGGGATCCCATGGATCCACTTTGGTTGGAAAATGACATATATACCTTTTTTTTAATGTTAACGTAAAAATGACACAAACATGAGATGTTTTACTAAAACAATTTGTACATGGGGTTATACAAGTCTTATTTTAGACTATAAATAATCAATGGAAATATAAAAATATTTACTACATCATAGTATTTTTTTATAATTTTTTAACATTTAATAAATTAAATTATTTATGACATCATGATGATGCAGAGATGACCTCATTATTTAACGATTTAAATAAAATGGAAAGAAAATGTAAAATATAAGACCTAAACATGTCCAAAACCTATTGGATGAGTGGATTTAGAACCCTTATCACCTTATCCTAGAAATACATCAATGTGGGACCTTTAAAATCTGAAACTATTTTGAAAATAATGTAACATTTTTTAACTATACAAGAGTGCCTCTCCTCTTCTCTTATAAATGGCCTCCACCTCTACCTCCTTACCCACACTCCCAAATCCTTTTGCTCGGAAAACCCCGGCCCATTTTATCTATCCACTTCCCTATCTTACTCCTTGAAGCTTCAATTTGGGTAGAAGTCTTCCCAAGTAAGCTTTTGAGCTCAAATCTAATAGAGTTACCCGATTTTAAGGTAATGTCTTCTTTTGAGTCCTTTTGTTTTATTTTGCTTCTACAACAACCTAAACTCTTTTATTCTTTTCATTTGAAACAACTCAAGTATCCACAATATATTAGGATGTTTTTATAAGAAGGATTCGAGCTACACTTACACACACCTACATCTAATGGTTAAAGAACCTACTGTTTCCGTGGATGGCGAATTTCTGCCTCTCGAAAGGATGATTGTTCAAAATTCTTTTAACACCTTCAAAGGTGGCCATTAAGATGAAAATATATTTATATATGATATATAATATTTTTATGTTTTCCTTATGATTCTTTATTTTTCATTTTGGGCATACCTTTATGGTTTCCATTATGGGTAAACACAATATCTTCATTTAAGGAAGTACGGACTACCGCCCCTCAAAGTTATGTGATTCGTTAATGCCATATGTGGGACGTATAAAGATAAATTTAAAGTTATTATATATGATGTTATACAAGAATTATAATATACCTCAATATCATTATTATTTCTTTTCGTTAAAGTATGAGATAGAAATGAAAGTAGCATTCATGCGTACGTACGGCTTACCGTCTCCATGAACGGTGCATTTCATTTCTTATCCCCAAATGTAATTTACTATAAAAAGTACATGTATATAATGGATATATATAATGAATGATACATATAAATTATGAATATAATTTTGGAATTAAAATATACATAACTCTCATTTAGTTTTAATTCCATTAATATGACAAAGAAATGAAAGTAGCGTCCATCAACGATGCATTTCATTTCGTACATCTAAATGATTATGTAATATTATAAATACATGTATATTCTGGATATATATGATATATATACTATCCAAATCAGGAATTTCATTCTGGATATAATGAACCATTGACCACACGAACAACATGTAATTGTAAGAAGTCCACTTTTGACTTAAGAACTAAATATCGACAAAACAAACATTATTATCTTAAATGGTTACATAATGTTTATAACATGGAAATAAGTGATATAAAAGGAATAATTAACTTTAAAAAGGTTCTTAATCAAGTAGAAATTAACTCAAGTTTATTATTCAGTACGTTAAACAACGATCGACTCAAGTCGGATCCGAGGTAAGGGACTTCGTCTCTATCTACATTCATTGAGGCAGATTTCGTTTTATACACAACTTTCTTTTATACGGTGTATAAACCTATTTGACTTTTACTTTATACAAAAGGAATCTTTTTCTATGAATCTTTTTTCTAAACGAAAAAAAGGAATGTTTTTTTACGTACGCGGTGACAACGACCTTTCCCACCACCACGAGTATTATTTGGCCATTGGCTTCCTCAACAAGCCGTAATGTTTTTAAAATAAAATAAATACCATATACTCTTTTATGAATATTGGTATTGAAAATGGTTTTGATAAAGGATTCTATTATGTCAATATATTTATGATATATTGTGATTGAAATGTGGAAATTTTATCATTCCTTTATATTGGTTTTATGTTTTAGGATTTTATATTGGTACTTGGACATTTTAACTGGTTGTTATGTGATAAACCATATGATGGGTGGTGCCGTGAATACTAGGACGGGTGGTTACGTTATAACCTCCAATGCATTGGGTATGGAAGTCTGCCGTATGGCTATTCCATTAAGTATGTATGGAAGTTGGTCGTATGGCTATTCCATTAAGTGATATGTGTGGAAGTCGATCGTATGGTTTTTTGACTTAAGTATGTTAATGTCCCAAGTTACCTTTATATATGTTATGTGTTCTTTATATGGGTATTATGGTAATCCTTTGGTTACAAAAAGGTAAGTAATGATATTTTATTCAGTGAAGTGTTTTTTCTACTTCATGAAGGTGAATGTATTACTTTAATAAAGTATACATGGTTTACTTGATGTTTGTAAAACTAACAGTTTTCATTCTTTGTGTATACCTTACTGAGATTTTTATGCTCACCCCAAGTTTTTTTGAAATGTTATTCACAGGACTTAATGTGGAATAAGGTCAAGGATGGGATCAAGGGAATGTCATGCTATATAAAACATGGAAGTAGACATGTTTATTTTTATGATTTTTTTATTACATGGAAACCTGGTAGAAGTGTCTACTTTGTAAATCTTTTGAGATGTAATAGTTATGTTCTAATTCTCTAAAACTCTAAACCTGAAAAGATCCTCAATGTGAATTATTAATTTAATTCAATATTAAGTATTGTTTAAGGCTAGGGCCTTATAAGCATACCCAATATCATGGGATGTTTTCTGAGATGGAAAACTATTTTGAATTATAAATCAAAAAATGTCCAATTAGTATGTCATTATCATACGGAAAAACTCCTTCTAAAAAAATTTAAAAAACCAATTAATGAAAAATACAATTGGAAACATATAATGGAATGAGTAAGAATTAGTTAAAAATATTTTTGAAGACAATATCATTTCTTCTTAGGCAAATTATTTTTTATAAAGGCACCATTTTAAATATACATTTTATTTACAATTACATAGTAATATTAAAAATTAATCTTTATAGGAATTGTTGGTTTTGTTGGAGGACAATTCTGTTCATTTTGTATATGCTAAAATAATAAATCATTATAAATTTTCAATAAATGAAAAATGATGATTATTTTAAATAAGAAGTTAATATTGCTCTCAAAATATATTTTAAGAATTAAAAAATCGATAAAATATATTTATTATATCGTTATAAATATTTTATGTTCATTTTTTGAAAATCAAAAGCAATCCATTTTTTAAAAAGAAATTTTTTTTCGACTAATAATAAAATAATGGTGATATTCTAATTTTTTTTGAACTCATAAAAACATAAATAGTTGATATTTAATGGTAAATATATATAAAAATGAATAAAAAAGTGGATAATAAATATCATATTTTTCATAATATATGTATCTTAATATTATATTATCAGAATCATAATCACATACTATCAGGATAAATAATGAGATTATAACCTCGAATCATTACCCATTATTATCTTTATAATACTCATGAAGGAATAATAATAAACAAGAGTTAATTATTATTTGAGTAAATTAATTAATTTTATTATTTGTAAAAGAGACTATATGTATATCCCATAAATGATGATAGGTTCATTACAAAACATATTTCTCAAAGAAAGCATGTTGGGTCAAAAAACCCATAAAACAAAAAAAAATTGTGAATCTGAATAAAATAATACTAATATAATAAGGATAATAATACCATTACCTTATAATTATTATATTCATTTTATAAAATATAAACATGGATATATATCCCACACAAAAATTAAATGGGTAGGAAATATGACCCATGTCACGTTGAAATGTAAGAGAGACTAGAAATCCCTTACCGCATTAAAACAATCTAGTTGTAATCCAAATGGATGAAAGATCCTAAAATGTGTATGTAAATATGAATTCTTTTACGTATAATAATAATAATAATAATAATAATAATTCATGGTATTTATATACACCAAATTAATGAATTATGTGGTGAATTTGTCATGTGTCTCATAGAGAGTAACTGTGATATGAAAATCCCTTACCATAAGTCTCAATATCTATTGTACATGTTCGAAACTACATTATATTAAATATTTGTTTATTATAGGTCTATTAGAGAACCATAATAATATTTATCATATAATTTATTATTTTCATATGACCATTAATTATCAATTTATCCAATATTCTTTTTTAAAATCATGTTGTTCAAAATATGATCTTTGTTTTCCCTTTATGTATACTTTTGTGAATTTTAATTCTTGTATGTTGATAATTTTCAAATAATATCCATAATATTTCTTATTATATAAATATCATATATATGATATTTTTTAGATAAATGTATAAATGTTTTTGATAGATAATTAAATACATTGTTCATAGAGATAGTAGTCCATAATTACACATGAATGTTGTCTCAATTTTCTCAAAACGATAAATGATAGAAAAGTAAATAATATACTATCATTAAAGATTAAGTTTTTTTTCATATATATCACATAATTTCATTAGGTACATCCTTATTACCTTTCACGTAATGTGTGAACAAATCATATATAATCATGTGGTGGTAGTCCACCATAAATAAGAACGACATTACCATATTACCACAGAATGGAATGTATGAAGTAATAAGTTTTATATTGATTAAAAAAGAATAATAATATGATAAATATCATAAATATACCATAAATTCAAAATTATTTATATATGTGAGAGGTGGTAATGGAAAATGAATATCATCGACTCAAGAGGTAGTTGTCTATCGTATATATGAATGGTGATTTTGTTATGACTTTGGTGATTGACTATAAAAAATTATGTAATGAAATTAATATAATTACATATCTTTATTTATTATATATTTATTTTATAATATAAAAATGGTTTAAAAATATTTTTAGGAGGATTATGATGTACTAAAAAAATAAACAATAATAGGGATGTTACCTCTTCCTTGGACATCTTTTTCTAGTTCACAAAAAAGGCATATTAGGATGGATTTATTACCATAATAAGGCTTATAGAATGATTATTTGATAAGAATAACATTATTTTTAATGTTATTTTTCAAATCATTGACTTTAAATTTTATAGGGGAGAGGAGTGGGTGTTGACTTTTATATGCGAGGTGAGTGACATACTTGTATGTTTTGAAATGAAAAAGGTTTTCATACATTTTTTAAATGAATAATTTAAAAAAATTGTAAATTATAGAACATTTAATAGATATGTTAAAAATATATCTAATTTTTTTTGGAAATGATTATTCTCATTTTGTACGTTTTTCATATTAGGTTAACACCAACGTAATCTTGATTTTACCATAACCGTAATAAATAAAAATAATGTTTATACTATTCATTTTGTTAAATTATTACAGATTCCATTTTTAATAATATAAATTTTTTCCTTCCAAAAATTTATCATTTATCCAAAATTTCATTCACATAATTGGAAAAAATTTAGTTTAAAATTAATCACATATATGGGATGAGAATTTGGTTTTCATGAGTAAATGTTCCAAATATTAAAATGTTTCAAAATAAATATTCAATAAAAAATTTATTTCAATGAACTTAATTTTATTAATAGTTATATAATTTAAATAAGTTTAAATAGTAAACCATTTTTATAAAGTATTGTTGTTTTTAATTTTTTTTATTGAAGTGAAATTGTTAATATAAAAGTTTATTTTTATTTATTAATCAAATAAACTAGCATCCTAAAACATTTGAAATATAATATTAATAAATAGTTAAAATTATAATTAGTTCAATTAATTTTATCTTATAACATAAATTATATTAAAGTGTAAAAAATATTTTGGTAATAAGTGCGCAATATGAGCCAAAATGTCTTCTTCGAATAATACAACATTTTAATGAAACAATTAATTAAATATTTTGAATTATTTATAAAATACATAATTTGAATGAAAAATAATTTAATGAATATATAATATAAATATTAAATTACATTATATCACCAATATATTATTATTTAATTGATTTTTGTAAAATTGATTTGTGTGCATAAAAATGTTTTCTAGGATAACATTTCCATTATTTTCAAATAGATATTAAATTAATTTTTAATTAATTAGTCAAAAAGGACTTCATTTTATATACATGTGTTAAATATTTATTTTCATATATTTTCTAATAATATTCATAATAACTATTCCAACAATAAGGTGATAACTATCTTTTTATATAATAATATTCCAATAGTGTTTATTGATTCTTTTAAATACATTATTTCTTATAACCCAATATAAACTAATATTGTTTGTCATCTATGATAAACACACTATTATGATTAAAAAATATGTACGATATTTTATATGTAATGAAAAGTATCTAGCTGATAAAATTTAATCCTACACAAATATTTCATAGAATCTTAGTCTGTCAAATTCCTCTCCTCTTTAAAAAATTCACCATCGAAAATAATCTCTTTTGTTCCATCAATTAGATATATTTTTAGATCATTACATACACGTGTTATCACATATATTCCTCAAAATGTTGTCTTTTCGATAAAATACCTACCATTTGAATTATTTTGAATTATATATAATTAATTATTCAATCCATAATCTCTTGAGGTTCTTCCTCATATAAAATATCATTCACTCTCAGTATGAAATCGGGGTTCCGTACTTGTGATGTCTTAGGTATATACATAATTTAAAGAGATACCAGGAATACATTGTTAACATTATATATTTTATTTGGTAGAGACTATCACAAATATATCATTACAACAAACTCAATAATTTGAAAAGGAACAATATACGTAGGTCATATATTTCCAATATATAATAAGAATAATATTATCCTTTGGTTGTGAATTGAGAATTTTCCACTTCACCTCTTACTACACTAAATGAATATTAATTTTTTTTCATAATACCTAAAGGATCAAAAGATCATTAATAAAATAATTCTGTAATCCATAAATCTCCTTTTATAATAATATATATTTCAATAGTTATCAAATATTGAGAAATTGTCATTTGATGAAGCAATAAATTAATCCCCAAAAGATCATCCAATGATCAAATAAAACCATTTAATAAATGTTTAAATTTATGACCCATAAAAAACATTAGAGGGCAAAAATTTATGGAAAATATCCATAAATTTACAAAATGGACATTTCATTATTCACTTAAAAAATATGAAGTGGAACATTATTACTATATATTAAACTTGTGAATAAATTCATCAAGTATTCTCATAAAACATGGTAATAACCAGAGAAAACAGAAAAAACTTTTACTTATATAAAAAATATTTAATCCTTTAATAAATCAAATATAATTAGATATATTACATAAATAAAAAAAATTATAAACTCCATCAATAATAGCATAAACCAATTTCCCAAAATATCATATATCAGTTCCATGTTAATCAATACAGTCCAATTCACATTATCAATATTAATCATATAATTATCACAATATCATTATCTATATAATAAGATCATTATAAGGGTTACCTTTCCATTAATTGTGTGATTTTATTGAAATTTCAATATTATATTAAATCAAATAATTAGATCCTCATCACTATTAAAAATATTCATGAAAATTATGAATAAAAATATTATAATAGAAAATACTTATATATTTCATACATAATTAATCCCAATATATAAACACAAAAATCATAATACTTTAATAAAAATTCATAAAATTGGTTTCCTCGTATTATTCCTAAAAACTTCATTCCATTACAAAGTCATATATAATCTCTTTATCATAAACTACAAATCTGTTACATTTTCCACATTGTTGGACCTATTCTAGATATTACTCACAATGGAATGGATTTTTATTATGTATATTCGTACCATATATGTTATATTCAATCATTGATGATTATTAAAGGAAACCATTATACTCATATATTTGGTTAACTAAACAATTCATTTTTCCTCAATGATCACTTGCTATGTATACTTATTCATAAACCAAATTCTCATTTATATGACCTAGATATTATTATATGGAACATTCATTTTAAATTTAATTTAAACTGCCTTTTTGACTGATGAAATGGTTATCTAGTTTATGTGGAGTCATAGGGGTTTCATGGTGGATTGGGGGATGAAAAGGTGGAAGCAAGGGACATCCCTTAGATGATGCCTGGCTTGAAGAAGTCAATAATTAATGTTCCCCATAACCATCTATTCATGGGAGGTAGCTATATGATTTACGTAAAGACCCTGAATTTCCATGTAATTGTATTTAAATATATGGGAATTTTACGAGTCCGTAGTTTCTAACGGTACACGATTTCGAGGCCCGAAGTCCCCAGAATAATCCGAAAATGTTTTGTTAAGCTTAATTTAAAGCTCATAAGAATTTTTCCTGAAAAAAGTGGAATAAATCTTAAACAAATACTCAGATCAAAAATCTGAGGGCACCGTTGCACTCTGGATGGCAGTTTTACCCATGGTGCGACTTATGTTTAGTCGGTGCGGGTCTCCTATGAGAAATCCGAAAAATGGAATAACCATAAATAAAATAATTAAATGAAGTTATTTTATTTTTCATATTCTAATAACTCACAAATGGTAGCTCAGATTAAAAATCTGGGACCACCGCTGAACTCGTGAGGGCTTGATATATTTATGAAGATACTAACATTGGCTGGCGCGTGCCATTAGTAAAAGTTAGTTTTTGGACGCAAATAAAATAATGAAGTGACAATTATTTTATTATCAAATTCATAAATTCTAAACGGTAAATCGGATTGAAAATATTAGAGAACTTTTGGTTTCGTTCGGGCGTGTTTAATCTAGGAAGAGCTTAACCTTTACTGTTGTGGGTCGAGGTTGACATATAATAATTTTCCGAACTTTTTCGGTATATTTAGTAAACATGATAGCTGTGTTTTATTTGTTTTGATATCGTGCTTAGAATAGAAATCATAGGGAACCATTGAACTCACAGTGCCAGTTTTCAGATAATAGGTCTTTCACCGTGATGACATATGGTACGAAATAAATGTTAGTTTTTGGCTTTTTTATAAAAAAAATCAGAAAATAAAGTATAGCCACACATTATCTTATTCCAGCCTCCATGTGAGTGCGGGTAGTTTGAACCTCCAAATGGGAGTTGGTGGTGGGACCACCCCACCCTAACCTCCCATGAGATGATATGGTGGTGGGGCCTACCCGAACACAACCTCCCATGTGAGGTTAATTGAGTTGGGGACAACCCGAGTCGCAAAAACCTACCTATTAATGATTGGGGTGGCGACCTCCCAAACCCTATTGATGGTGGATGATGAAACCTCTAAACTCCCTCATAAATGAGGGAGAGCCCCTTGACATCCTCCACCAAAATTGTTCCAATGCACACAATATTAATTCTTCCAACACACTGCATCGTTGCGCGAGCCTAAATTAATTTGCTTGCCACTTTTTGAATAAAGTTAAGGTAACATTGGAATTTAGGATGGTTCCTAATAAATGAACTGACATAAATTCCAATGATCATTACCTACCACCCCCTCTCGTATATATATAGATCTTGGGAGGAGGATTTGGGACAGCTTCACCAAGCGAATGATCACTGGTAAAGTGTCGCAACGCCCAACACAAGAAGGATTACGCTCTCCATCAAAGAACATGAATAAAGCCATCGATGCCCTTCTTCTCCATCCTTCTTCCTTGGACCCCCTTCGACGTGGGATGTGACCATTTTCCATGGATTGACCGCAATCCTTCCGTGATGTCAGCAAATGACTACTAGAAAATAAAAGTTAGGGGTTTTGTTATAGAAAAATATCATGTTCTTTTTATCTTCTTTGGATTGAAAAAGATATGATGCGCAATTTTAAAAGCAATTGAAGAACATATCCATACTTCTTGTTGAGATATTTGTTATCACTTTAAATTTGGAGGATGCAGGCCGACCTAACACGGCCTGACATCCTCCGTCGATTTCTTCTCTACTGTGTTGTTCTACGGAAAGGCGTTGAAACATAGTAGGCTGACATGCCCAACGGGCCGAGTCATACCTAGCATGTATGACCAAGTCGACCCAGACCGGGTCGACCCATACTGTGTTGGGCCGAGTCGGTCCGAACGGGTTAGACCAGACCCGACCCCACTAATGACCCATTACTTAATTTGGCTATATCATTTGCACCGGATGTCCCTTTGACGAATTGTCAGCGGCTCTAGTAATATCATTGGGAAATGTTCCCTTTAAATATACCCCATGGGTGTTTGGGATATATTTGAGACACGGTATAGTTGGTTCTTACATGAAACCAAGAGGCCCCCTGGACTAAAAGGCTAATAACTCATATACAGGGTGTCTGATTAACGCATCAACTATTGCATTGAGACCCCTATGATGTGGTGGTCCTTGTGTTACTTCTATGTGATATTTTAGGACACTTGTAGTATTGGCATGTGGCACATGGAGCATACCCTCCCATTGACGAGCGAGCAGATTTTCGAGACCTAGTAGCCGGCTGAGTCTTGAAGACTACTGATCGATCGTCTCAGAGTGATTCAGATGGCCTAGTGGGGAGCACTTAGTTGTAGCAGCAGTCCCACATCAGAGGAGTTATTGGTTATAGTGGAAGACCAGTGTTACTCGATGGAAGGAGTACCTCTATAGGCCATGAGGGGGAACGCTTGGTTGTAGTGGAATACCATGGTGGGAAGCACTTTGTTGTAGTTGCAGGCCCATAGTACTCGACAGGTGGAGAACTTCGGCAGTCCTAGGTTAGTGGGAAGCACTTGGAAGTAGCGGTAGTCCCACTGTACTCGAAAATGGATGATTTCTATAGCAGTCGTGGTTTCGACATCGTGAATAAAAATAATTGGATTGAGTTGAGTCAATGACCATTGTGTTTTACTCATGATTGAGATGGGTTACTTGATAACATATGTATATATATGGGAATATACCTATGTAATTGTTATATGATGATATCCAACATTTTGGTTTAACCGTGTTGGATTTTCTGAGATGATGAGGGTCTCAGGGTCCCTACTAAGTATCATTAAACTCACCCCGACACGGGCTATGCCTGCACCTTGTTGTGTTTGATGCAAAGGATAGACATCGTTAACGGAGGTTGAGAGAGCCAGGACTGGATGGTACCCGGAAGAGGACCTTACGACGTATCCGTTCAAGGTGGTTTCTAACAGATGTGGAGTGCTAAGGAGGCCATGTGTACCTACCCATCAGGTAGGAACCCCAGAGGACGATCTTAGATATGCTTTCACCTTCAGCTGTATGTCCCTTTTTAGTTGTACTTGGTTTTAGTTGTATTTGTACATTACAGTTGGTATTGTATTCTGCCCCCCTTTACTTTTTGTACACTTATTATACAACTTTTACTTGGTGTTTGCTTCTTCTTATCCTATGGTTGTGTGTGTTTACGATTTATAAAGGCATTGCCTTCCCAGTTTTGGGAAATTACGCCATTGGTTCTTGTCACAAGCCCCTGGCCTATGGCAGGCGGGCATGGGGTAGTCACAAATCGGGCCCTAGGGGACGGGTCATGACAAATCGGTATCAAAGGGAGGTTCTACCGCAGATCATATGATTCTGATATTTTCATTCTGTGAATAAATAGTGTTAATGGAACTGAGCGTGGTTTTCAGTATAGGGGGTCCATTTTTGGTGCAGCGGCCGAAGTATCCATACACCAGGACCCTGACTACTAATTTTCGACATAGTACATGAAAAAACAAATTGTGTGTGTGTTTTAAATAGTTGTTATTTATGTGAGCTCAAAACAGGTCAGCTCACCAGGTATAATCTTTTGACAGTGTCGCATCTGTTCTGGATGCCTCCATGCAAACAGCCTATTGGAGATTCGAGAGAGTACCCGATGAGAGCCCACTGATCGACGAGGCTCCGGTGTAGGGTCGTCAATCTATGTTGTCACCTTTGGGTGGTTTACCAGCAGCACCACCACCTGTTGGGAAACAGATGCCACCATCCACACTGGAGGATAGTGCATGCCGACTGAGCGCGTTTCACGAGTTCCAGCAGCAGAGGCCTCTGAGGTTACGAGGTGAGACAGATTCCCAACAAGCAGAGGACTATCTAGAGGTGATTTCTAGAGTTCTCCACCTTGTTTAGACACTATTATAGCATATGGTGATCTTATCTACTACTATTTCCCAGTGATTGAAAATGAGGTTGGTCCTCATAGTGATGAGGTTCTACTACTTGGACCGTTTTCCGAGGTTGTTCCTTCAGGTAGTGTGTCAGCTATATCACTACATGTTGGTCAGGAATTTCAACCGACAGTATCGGTTGATGACACATTTAGTCTTAGTGCCTTACACCTGACTCAAAATTAGATACAACATAGTTTTCATGGTGATCTTGATTACAGGTGGCTGAGGACTAGCCTGAGGAGGTAGCTAAGAGTTCTCTATAACTTCTACAGCTTCTGCAGGACGAAATGTCAGTATCTGAGTATTCATCGAGGCGTACCGATCTTTCCTAGTACATGATGAATACGATATGATTAGGGCTTCGAAGCATGGACCTCCGAGTGAGATGTGTTCAGGAACATCTGAGCCATTACAATCTTTTACTTCAGTAAATTCCTACATATATTAGGATGATAGAGAGAACCTTTGCGGTTGAATGTTCTTTGGCTGAGTAGATATAACCCATGAATGATAGTAGTGGGAAAGCAGGAAACAACTTCCAGTATCAAAGACATGTGCGAGTAAACTATTTCACAAAGGGGATGTAACAAGGGACAATAAATCTGCAGGGCAGCTGATGATTTATTGTAAATTTTGTCATGTTACAACAACCAACCTTGGTAGTCCCCGCTGGGCTCAGGGAGTTAGAGGGAAGGGGAAGTGAATAACTTCATGTAGTCAAGGAGTGTGACCCAAGGGCTCTAGGAATGATTTGAGGTAAGGGGTGTGTCTACAACTAGCTACCACATCAATAGACATAGGTACCAATCATTCCATCATTCCACGAATCTTTTCCCAGACCTAGATTTTCCAGTTAAACCATTGACTTGACCTTCACGTCTGCAGATACAATTGGGAGGAGACTCAATAATCACACATACACCGATTGTGTGATCTGACCCTTGAGATGAGAGTTTGGGATGGAACATCTTGGTTGTAGCGTTGAGGCCTTATGACATTAGTTTGGGTATGGACTGGGAGACCACGGTTCATACACAGATTGATTATATTACATAAAATGGTTGTGGTTTATTTACAACGTTGAGATGTGGTTTTCCTTTTTCTGTGAAAATGGAAGCCCATGAATCACTGGTTAAACTCATGCATATGATGGTAAAATCGATCCCTCTTGATTCATCTAGCCTTATCCTCATGGCATCATGATTTTTGAGTTTTCATTTCTTCTAGGATTATTTCTTCGAGATAGTCCATACTCCTTGGAAGAGGAACATTGTTGCGGATGCGGTCAGCAGGAGGACGTGTATTCAGATGCTAAGAGATGAGACAAAGAAAATATATTTCTTTCATATATCCTCTTTTGATAGTGATGGAGCAGCCAATCTATAGTCCCTTACAATCACTCCCCCACTTCTACAGCGAGTTAGGAAGGTGCCACATTAGGATGCTGACTGCGAGACACTACATGCTCAGGTATCCAAAGGGAAGGAACCTGATGGATTTTCGAAAGTTGGGGAGCATGTCGTCCTCTTCAGATGAAGTACCATGGTACCGGCTACACTTCAGTAGGAGGTGTTGAAGGAGTTCCACACATCCCCTCTAGTGGTACATCCAGGTGTTCCGAAGTTGTACTAGGACCATTGATGATTGCACTAGTGGCCAGGTATAAAGAAGGTGGTAGCAGGGTTTGTATCTCGATGCCTCACATGTTAGTAAGTGAAGATGGAGAATCATGTACTAGCAGGCATGGTTCAGCCTTTAGGGGTCCCAAAGTGGAAGAGGGATGAGATATCCATTGACATCATGACGGGACACCCATGTAAATCTAGCAGACATGACTCTAGTTGGGTGATCATCGATCGACTCACCATGTATTCCCACTTCCTACTGAACTGAGATGGTACGAGCTATCAAGAAGAAGGTTCAGGTCATCCAATAGTGGATGAAGATTTCATAGAGCAGACAGAAGTTGTATCTTGTCAGGAGACAGAGACCTCTTGAGTTAGAGGATGGAGACCACCTCTTCCTATGGTTCTCACCTCAACGAGGTCTGTGGACATTTGGCCTAGGCAACATGTTATATTCTAAATTCATCGGACCATCCAGGTCCTCAGTAGGGTCTGGGAGGTGGATTACCACTTTGCTCTTCCACCTCAGTTGCACCGGGTGCAGGACCTCTTCCACGTATGTCAACTGAGGAGATACGTACACAACCCTTCACACATCATTGACCATGGGGAGCTAGTCATCGATGACAGGGTGACTATAATGGATTTTATAGTGGAGATTGAGTATCAACTAGAGTGGGTTCTATATAAATGGTTGATACCTCTAATGTGCATTTTATGGCAGCACGAGAACCTCCAGGTGAGCACATGGGAGCGGGAGGTTCAGATGCATGTTCAGTGCCCCCACATGTTTCCTTAGTTCGACTTATTGCTTATAGGAATGTAAATCCATGAGGTGGGGGTGAATATAAAGACCAACATTTTACATGTAATTTTTTTAAATATATGGGAATTTTACGAGTTCAGAGTTTCTGACGGCGCACAATTCCTTGTCTCGGAGTGCCCAGACTTATCTGTTGATGTTTTTTAAGCTTAATTTAATTCACATAAGCAGTTTTCCTGAAAAAGTGGAATAACTCAAAATTTGTTACTCAGATCAGAAATAGTAGGGCACCATTTCCCTCAGGATGGCTGTTTTACCCTAGACGTGACTTTATTTTAGTCGGTGTGGGCCTCTTGTGAGAAATCCCGAAAAAGGCGTAACCGTAAATAAAATAATTATTTAAAATTATTTTAATTGTCAAATGCTTATAACTAAAAAACAGTAGCTCAGATTAAAAATACAAGACCACATATGAACTCATGTGGGATGGATTTATTTATGAAAATACTAACATTGGCCGGTGTGGGCCACAAGAAAAAGATATATTTTTACCGCATGTAAAATTATTAAGTGACAATTATTTTATTTTAAAATTCATTACATCTAAACTGTAACCCAGATTGAAAATCCGAGTTTACAATTTCGTTAGTTTCGGCGTGTTTCATCTAGGTAGAGCCTAACCTTGACCGCATTGGGTCGTGGGTGACTGATAATAATTTTCCGAATATTTTTTCAGGTACGTTCAGAAAACGTGCAAGCAGCGATTAATATCTTTTTGAGACGGTGCTCGGAATTGAAATATGAGGGAATTATTGACCTCACACCGCCGTTTTTCACATAAGAAGCCACTCACGTCGATGACAGAAGGCCATTAATAAAATTTAATTTTTGGATTTTTTATAAAAAATAATAAAATAATGTGTATCCACGCTTTATTTTATTCTAGCCGCCATGTGAGTGCAGGTAGTTGGAACCTCCACATTGAAGTTGGTGGTGGGACCACCACACCCTAATCTTCAATGAGTGGTCATGGTGGTGGGGCCTACCCGAACCCAACCTCCCATGTGAGGTTAATTGATATAGGGACCACCCAAGTCGCAAAAACCATCCTATTAATGATAGGGGTGGGGACCACCCAACCCCTATTGATGGTGGAAGATGAAACCTCTCAACTCCTTCATAAAAGAGGGAGAGCCTTTTGATCTCTTCTACCATAATTGTGCAAATGCACACACAACTAATTTTTCCAATGCACCGCAACGTTACGCCATCGTAAATTAATTGGCATGGACCTTTTTAAATTAAGAAATAGTAACGTTGTAAATTAGGAAGATTCCTAATAAAAGAACCATCATAAATTCCAACAATCATTATATACCATGCCCCCAATCCTATATATATGGAGCTCTTGAGGGGGATTTGGGATGGCTTCACCAAGGGACGAAGCACTGGTAATGTGCTGAGACACCCAACTATGGGAGGATTATGCTCTCTAAAGAAGAACGCGAAGAACGCCAATGGCCCTCTTCTTCTCCGGCCTTCTTCCTCGATCCCCCTTCGACGTGCGATGTGATCGTCTACCATGGATTGACCGACATCCTTCCGCGACGTCAGCGAATGACTAAAATCAAATCAAATGTAGGGTTTTTGTTCTCGCCTAATATCCTATTCTTTTTCTCTTCTTCGGATTGAAAAAGATTTGATGCACACTTTTAAAAACAATTGAAAAACATCTCCGTCCATCTTGTGGGAATAATTGTTATCACTTTAAACATAGAGGATGTGGGCTGACCTAACACGGCCCGACATCCTCCATAGATTTTTCTCTCTTGTGGAATTCTATGGAAAGGCGCTGAGGTGAAAAAGACGAAGGTGGCAATGAAGATGGCCGCGCTACCTGTGCTACCCGCGACCTCCGTGAATAGCGCAGCCCCCACGTCTCACCGAAGCACCCTACCAAACATCACCAGAAAAGCTGCGCCTGACCCGCCTACCCACGTCATCCTCAGCGAGCTACCCGCACCCCACCGACCTGCTACCTGGTGCCCTCGTGCCTCGTTGGCGTACTGCTCGGTGCCCCTACGCCCCGCCGGATGCCTTCCCAGTGCACCCGCGCCCAGCCGGCGTTCTGTTAGGCACCCTGGTGCTCTACCAAGCACACAAGCGCCACGCCGGAGGCTTGCCCGACTCCTTCTAGTGGCCTTCTTGGCACCCTGGCGCCCTATCAGTGCACCCGCGGACACCTTCCACTTATTAAGCAGTGCCTCGACGCACTGCTCGTGCCCTAACGTGCTGCTCGCGCCCTAGCACGCTGCCCTGAGGTGCTTCCATGCACCCCGACACCCTTCCTGGTGCACCTGAGACTTGCCCAGAGACCCGCTGGCCTACCCGCGCCCTGCGTGGCCTGCCCTCTGGTCTCCTGGCTACTAACCTCTCGAGCCACTCCCTACGCTGTGCTGGCTGAACTGGCCCCAGCTTTCTGGCTGATGCCGCCTACGTGGCGATATCCGGTCGAACTGCCCTCATAGTCCGCAGGGTTGTGCCCAGCAGAAAGTGTCAAAACAATACGGGCTAACCCACCCAACGGGCTGAGTTAGACCCAGACCAGGTCGACCCATACTAGGTTGGGCTGAGTCGGTTCGACCGAGTCGGACCGGACCCATGCCCACTAATGACCCATTGCTTACTTTGGCCATATCTGTGGCACCCGACCTCCGTTTGACGAACCATCAATGGCACTGGTAAGCTCATTGAGAAAAATTACTTTTAAAAATACCCCATGGGAGTTTGGGGTATATTTGAGATACGGTCGATATGGTTCGTACATGAATCCAATCGGGCCCCAATGACTAAAAGGCTAATAACTCACAGACCGAGCGTCCGATTAACGCACAATCTATTGCGTTGAGACACATATGAAGTGGAGGTCCTTATGTTACATCTATGTGAGATTTCATGACAATGGAATATCATCTTGTGGCATGTGGAGCGGACCCTCTCGATGATGAGTGAATAGATTACAGAGACTTTGTAGCAGGCTGAGACTTAACGAAAACAGATCGATTGACACATAGTGATTAAAATGGCTATGTGGGGAGAGATTGGTTGTAGTAGTAGACCCATGGAAGTGGGGCATTTGGTTGTAGCGGTAAAGCCATGATACTCGATAGAAGGAGTACCTTTTTAGGCTTTGAGGGGAGCACTTGGTTGTAGCGGTAGACCCATGGTGGGAAGCACTTTGTTGTAGCTACAAGCCTATAGTACTCAACAAGTTGAGTACTTCAGCATTCCAAGTTTAGTGGGATGTACTTGGTTGTAGCGGCATGCCCACTATACTCGATAGAGGATGAGTTCTCCATTAGCCGTCGTTTCGACATCGTGAATAAAAATACTTCTTTGAGCTGAGTAAATGTCATTTGTGTTTTCCTCATGATTGAGAAGTGTTACTTGATCTCTTAGGTATATGTATTGGAATATACCTATATACTAGTTATCCGTTGAAATCTACATTTTTGGTTTATCCTTGTTGGATTTTGTGAGACCTTGAGGTTCTCGGGGTCCCTACTGTGTATCGTTATACTCACCCCTATATAGGCTATGCCCGAACCTCGTTGTGTTGGATGCAGATGATGGACAATTGTGACAGAGTCTGAGAGCACCAGGACTAGATGTTACCTAGAGTAGGACCTTTCGACGTATCGGTACATGGTGGAGTCTGACAAAAGTGGAGTGCAGAGGAGGCCATATATACATACCTTTTAGGTAGGAACCCCAGAGGACAATCTATGAGCTTCTTTAACGTTCAGTTGATTGTCCATTTTTAGATAAACTTTCTTTCAGTTGTATTTGTACTTTGCAGTTGGGCTTTTATTCTGGACCCCTTTCTTTTCAGTAAACTTTTTATATAGATTTTATGTAGTGTTTTCTTCCACTTGTACTCTAGTTGTGTGTGTTTATGATTTATAATGTCAACCCCTTCCCAATTTTGGGAAATTACCCCTTTGGTTCTAGTCACCATCACCTAGACTATAGAAGGCGGGCTTGGGGTAGCCACGATGCGGGCACTAGGGGAAGGGTCGTGAAAATTGAGGAATTGACCAAGGTGGGTCCTGAAACTATGTTACCATGAAAAAATCCATCCCACAGAGACATCACATGTATTTTTAAAACATGCAACCTCTTAGGAGACAATTACACCCAACTCCCCTATAAGATAGATTGGTGGTGCACCGTTGGAACATAATTTTCAAATCATGCAACCAAACTATGTGCTTCATTTAAGATGGTGAAAATTTGTTTCCCCCCAATAATGTTATGGTTTCTATCGTTATTTTCATACCCATTCATCTTCTTGTATCTTACATGTGGAACGCCTTCCTATTAAACATTCAAGAGATATTTCTCCTTTATTTTGTAGTCATTAGCATGAATTTCGATGATAATAATATATTATAATGATTATTACACTCAGTTTGTTTTATTTTCTAGAAAAGGTACTGTGTGATATAAATTCTATATATGAATCCATATATTATAGTTTTTATAGATGATATTACATTCGTGTATTGATGGGGTTTTATGGAATCAAGGGATAAGAACAAGAGAGAATTATTCTAAAAAACTACAGGTAGGTGGGGTGAAAGTATGTCCAATAGTTTTGATCAATGAATTTATATGAATGTAGTTGTGTTTTAGTCTATCATTCTATAATTTTTTTCTTATATGGAATGATTTTGTTAAAATTGATAAATGAATTTAACCCCTTCTGACCATCGTAGGATACATTGTGGATATGTAGACCTATTTTATGGGATCACATTGGTTTTTTCTCTTCCATTAATATATATTTGAGTTTTTAATGTTAATTTTATTGTCTTAATGTTTTATAAACAATGATAATATTGTTTTACTTATAAAATGTTATAAGGCAGAATATTTAAAAACATGATTTTTCATTGATTTATGTCATGTACGTGTAAATGTGGATAATAATTAAATAATTATTATTTTGTGAATATATGGTGTCGATGGGGTGTTCTACTGAGTATATGATTTTACAGGATGGTATGGAATACTTTTATAGACCCCATAGAGTACTTCATGTGTTAGGGTGTTAGACTAAGGTGCTATGAAATTAATATAGGCATGTGATGTGAATGTCTAGAATAAGGCTCTACAGTATGTTTCCACATGTATTGTCGTCTAAAATAAATTTCCCTATTTTTTAGGGAACATGAATATTCATTTCTGTTGTTTAGTTGTCTGAACATGACTGAAAAATATTTATTGAAAATGGGTAACATGAGGAACTGATGATGAATGTGGCTAATGTAAATCCTTTTAACTAATAGAAATTGTATTATCATTCATTTAACCTTTTTTATAATACTTAGGAATAATTTATTTAAAATATATATTTTTAAAAAATAAATCATTGTGTTCAAATATGTTTTACTAATATCCTCCTTGGTACACCATTAGTTTAATGGGTAGATTTAATGGATATAGTTCAAGATAAGGGCATAGAGATTATGATAGATAGTTGATTTGGTAAGTAATGTGAATGGATGGGGGATCATGACATGTTTTCCAGAGCAATTTTCAGTATTCTTGATTTTTTATTTATGTTCGGGTTTTCACTACTCTCGTAACTATACAAAATGACATGGAATATTTACTATTTGTTGTGGGATGTACCCATTTTTGGATATGGATTTTTGATGTATGTATATTGGTTATATTGATTTATTTGTTTCCTCCTCAATATTTTTTGTATTAATCTAATGAATAAGGTATAATATAACCAAACATCATATCAATTCATGGCACCTAGGTTGAATCCTATAGCGTACAGGGATATGTGCCAGAGGTAATGTGGCGCAATGTCTTAAGGAACCAGTTTAGTGGATCTCGGATTGGTCTATGAGAATTTGGTATAAGTGTTTTTTTATATTCATTTTTTTAATTAATTTCATAATGTATCAAGATTATTAGGGTATATCGTGCTTTGGTAATTGGAATGTTTGTGGGAGTATATAATTCGTGTATGGGAGAAAACCCATATAACCAGGGTGGGATGGTTGTTCTTGATTTTCATTGTAACAATTAACAATTATTTCAGATTGTTTGATGGAATAGATGTTTAGTTTTTTTGGTTTTATATGATTTTTTTCATGATATGAAATGAAACAAGGTTGTACATACATGCCCCATTTTTGTAAAATTATTCTATATGTCAAATGAATCATGATATACACAAACATGATTCTTCTAGTTGTCAGTTATGAGAATTGGAAATGAATAGTTTTTCTATTGTGAATAGATGGTATAGTTTCCAATAAATTTATATTAACTATATAAGGAATTTAAATAATATTTTTAATGGATAAAAAAATTTCATAATTAAAATTATTTGAATTTTTAAATAGTTTAAGGATGTTAACATGGACAAAATAGAGTGATGTTTAAGGCGAATTAATGATTAATGTTTAGATTCTTATGTTATTTATCACCCATTTAGTGATTGTTGAGGGACGTGATCAAGATGTGATGATACATATTGGGAGAGTGTTTTCATAGGGGTTTTTAATTTCTAATAGTGAATTTTATTTTTTTGAACTATATAATGGTTATGTTATGTGTTTTGATACATGTATTTCACATTGTAGATATATGATACCATGAAAAATATTACATGTTGGGAAACAAGCAAACAAAACCGATATTTCTCATCCACTAGTTGGGAAATTATCACCATTGTTCCAAGTAATAGAGGGGTTGATAATTTACATGAAAAATTTATTAATTTTATGATGTGTTTGGAATGGGACCTAGGTTGAGTTGTACTGACTATGACTAAACTAAATATAGTGTATTAACAATATATCCCTTTTAATTTAATAGATACGGTGGACATAAAGAAGCTGAGTTATGCATAATATCTATCTAAATGGTTTTGGATAATATAGGGAATCATCATATGAAAGGCATAATATTGTGTATTTTATGTTGTCAGAACTACAAAAGAACTATTTAGATATCGTGGTACATTCTCATAAACTTGATGGAATGTAGTCGAAACATTTCGAGGAAATGTTTCTGTTAAACATTTATGTAGAGACACTGTGACAAGTTAAGGATATAGGGTTTATGAGGATATCAAGGGGGTCTATGTTCATGATTTATTATTAAAATCACTTCATAGATTTTGAATGCATTGCTCCAACATTTGTATGGGATGAGGTAGATACCACGAGATACATTACTCAAGAATATCGATATGATATCAACTCACAAACTACCATAAAATATGGTTTATATAGGTGTTGTATCATGAATATATTTTATATCGGATGCTAAAGAAGGATTTTGGTGGTGGACATGTGATTTTTGTTGGGTACTGTAGTTTAGTGGATTCTTATAGAAGGAAACATCATTTTGAGGGATTTCACTAGGGAACATGTATAAAGGAACTCCATGAAAGTTTATTGATATATTAGTCTTATGGAGTGATGTAACATTTTCAATGTAGCCGACTATTACACATTTGTGGTCTCTATCCCATAAAAATTTTGGGGTTCCATGAATGTGGCATGATGTGAAATGTACATTTGATTTGAGTAAACACTCTACATATGGGTAGTTATGGTGAGTAACAACAAATTCAGAGAATATGAAGGGTGTGTGAAACCCCATTAAAAGTATAAATTTATAAATATACTATTCAAAGACTTCTAGGAGGAGGGAATATTTATCAATTATAATAATTTATATATCTGCAAGGATGTTCAACCCAAAAAAACCAAATCATACACTATGATACAGGGGAGGTGATGCTTCTTGCAGTTCATCCAAATCCAGGTAGTGTGTATGTGGGATGATTGATGGATTGAGTTATTATTCTCATATCTTTCAAACATTCATGTTTGTTATTTTATATAGGGGATAAACATTATTTAATGTAATCTCAACTTGTGAATATGTTGTGTATAGCTATGGAACATAACTATGGGATTATATCAATTAACAGACAATTTGAAGTATGAGTAGAAAATATCCATAAATATATGTATTTTTCTATTGATGTTGTTCAGGTTTTTTTAATTTGGAACATTATTATACATGACATGTTAGGTATTAAACTAATTCTGGGGATAACTTAGTTACTGCCTTGTCAAGGTCATATCCACTATTACCACCACTGGTAACATTCATTCCACTTAAGGGTGAATCTTATAACAACTATGGGGAATGTAGTATCCATGAATTTCATTTTTTTTAAGTCCTAAATAGTTATGTGAGATCATAGTATAACTTTATTATCATGTTCATTAAAATGGTGGAGTTAAGATGGATTCGTTTCTTCATATGGCTGATTGGTTCCATGATGTTTTTTCATATGAACTATCACGGGTTTTATATGAGTGAGAGTCTGGAATAATGATTGTGATAACTCTGGAGGTATATCCCATTCATATTCCAATTAAATAATTGCATTTCTAAAACATTAAAAATGTATGAATCAACAATTTGAATTAGAGAATAAAGGGTTTACTTATCCCGATATGTCACCTTGGGGAACTCCAGTATTTGTTTTCTAAAATTGATGACAGGAAATATTAGTACTGTGTATTTTACCAGAAGTTGAACTAGAGAAAAACTAATAACTTGTATCCCATTTAGTATATAAATGATATTTATCTAGAGGAATGGTTATTCTTTGTTCCCAAAATTTTATTTGATGTCGTGATATCGATAGATAATGGTGAGCCTTTTGATATTCCAATAGAAACCATTTGGAGGACGTATGTGTTGTAAATGATCATTGTGATTCGATTGGTGTTAATAAACAACCCTTACTTGTTTATAGACTTAATTAACAACATTTTATTCTAGTATGAAAAATAGTGGGTAGTTGTTTTGTGAATGTCACCATAGTGTACACCCAAACTCATGAAAATCATCCCAAAAACCTTAAAATTGCATGATTACACTAATAGTTCATAGAATTTATTCTTTTCTATATAAGTGATAATTTCCATCGATAAAGTTTATTTATTGGGTTACATTATCTCTATTTTAAATTTTTTAATAGCCCATGAGAAAGTGAATGATGTTTTATCTTGTGGGATATCCATGACTGTTTACTATATCATAAGAATAGTGTGTTTAGTGGGATATAGTTGAGGGTTCATGAATGATGTTTACAGACTGAAAGAACACGTTTTAGGAAACCCCATGAATGATATTTCTATTTATAGGTTTGTATAAAACGAGATAGCATTTATATAGGTTAATAAGTGAATATATACTATGTATATTTTTTCCCTACCCAAGCCTGGTGATGAGGATATAATGGTTGTTTAAAAAACCCAGTATTGGACTTCAGGACTTAATGATGTTGCGAGACCAAGTTGTGGCATATAGGATACCACATTTTTGGTTTCTAGAACTAAATTACCATATTAAAGATCATGAATTGATGCAATAGTTTATAATTCAATGTAATTGATGCATTATATGATTTCAGAAATATTAGTTTTTTATACCAACCACTATGGACCAAATTAAATATTTTCCAAATTATATTCAATCCTTAAAGATATATTATTTTATTATTATATAAAATCAAAAAAAAATTAATTTCCTATACACCATGAAAATGGAATACTGTTATAAATAATCTAAACCAAATGATACATCATCAGGAAGTCACATAATCTCTTTCTGAGGGGGAAATGATGGTCTTATTTGATGAGATTCCTATAGTGGTTTAAGAGAGAAAGGAAAAAATATCCCTCATTTCGTTTTCATATTTGTCAACAATTGGGAGGTAGATCATGGACATGAATCATGGGGATCTAGAGTGTCTTCCTACTTAGGGGATCATTTGATGGTATTGAATCAAATTATGAATATTATAACGATGATAAGATCATTTAAAATCATGGTGAGGTTATTGTAACTATTTTTATGTGAGATGATATAATATATGAGTTTCATGTCTCAAAGTATGCGATTATCCCAGGATTTACCAAAATGTAACATGGTATTTATTAGTATTATTTGTTGGTAGGGATTTTGAATGAGTTATCAGTATTTATGAAATGATGCAGCATATATGGGAAAGTAAATGGAAAAAATTGGTTACCTGGTTGTTTATTTGTAGATTATTCCCATTTTAGAAAGGAAATTTAATGATGTCATCATTTATTGAATGTTAGTTATACCAAGGAATTCTATGGATAATGATTTATCATTTAACCTGGTAATCACAATTCATACCAATTTTATAGAATTTTATCATGGACTAGTTGGGAGACATCTATGTTTAAGATAAAGTCCATTTTCTTGGGGTACCTCAGAGAATTATTTCATATCATGATTTTTGAATTACATTTCACTTCTATAAAGGGTTGTATAAGGATATTGGTGTCCAATTTTTTCTATGTATATATTTTCACCAACAATGAAATTGGTGGTCATAATGTACTAACAAGGTGCTAGAGGTAATGGTGAGGGAATGTCCCTTAGACTTTATTGGATCATAGTAGATTCACAAATATAATTTTTTATTACCCTATAATAATATATACTATCTGACTATTTAGATGGAACCATATGATTTACCATATAGTATTCCATGTAGATATCTCTTACATAGGATGGAGGGTGGGGAATTATAGTTGTTGGGGATGAATCTTAGGTTGATTATAATGGAGAAGAATTGATTAATTTTAAAACGTGTTTACACATCATAGAAAAGTACAAATTCATATTCTAATAAATTTCATCAATCTATTCAGTTTTTTGTGGCAACTTGTCTATTCCTATGGGTGTCTCCATGATCATTTCACTGATGGATTTGGAAATAATGCATTGTTTCACAAATGTTTGTGGGCTCTTTTTATTTTATAGAGAGGATCTGATTGGTGGGATAAAAAATTTCTCATCCACAACTATATAAGGGAATGAACAATATGTTTCATGCGTCAAACAAAATTATGAATCATCTTGAAACTTCTCATAAGATCAATATTGATGATATTGAGCATAAAATTGATGCATCCTTAGTGGATCACCTGGTTTTAATTATGGATCATGGTGGGAGAGTATTATAAGTCAAGGTTGTTCCATTATTCAAATTTTTGTCTCTTATGGGTGGTATTAAAGAGGATCATTTGGAGATGGAGGTGGATATTTCTGACTATTTTCCCAATAATTTTTTCATGGATACTCAGTAATGGTTTGGTTTATACAATGAGGTTGATTTTTTATACGGTTTTTAGGTTGTAGGACCCCAATATTATTATAAGGTGTTATCCTGTTTGAATGTGTTAAATTATTTTCTTGTAAATGAAATTGTTCATTGGCGAATTTAAAGTCTCTTTGGTGTATCGAGCATTTGCAGCATGAAATGGAAGAAATATTGTCTAACCAATTCATCATGAAATGTTGAAACACAAATAGTAATAACCATGCATTATAACCCTTTGGGAATGATAGGAAGGAGCACCACTAAGTAACATGAATGGATGTCCAGAAACTATACAGGCGTGTACAAATACTATCTATATAAGCATCACAAACTTTTTATATTGGTGTTCCCTCCCGAGAGAATCTAAGACACGTGACTTGTCTTGGATGAATGGTGTAACCAAGATGGCACATAGTTTGGACAACATTACAGACAAACCACACAACTCATTTAATATGGGTAATTTCATACCCCCCCATAGGATGTTAGAGTTATTAGAAGATTTAAATCCCCATTCATCATCCATAATACAATGTGAAATAAGCCTTTCCTACCAAGATTCCAAGGGACTTTTCTCCTTCAACACAAGATATTATTGATTATATTTGTGTTATAATCATTTGTCATGGTGAGTATAACAGTCCTCTTTCCATTAATTTCTAAAAATACAAAATGTTTAGGTTCGTCTCCATGAAAATCTTGAAATTTGTTTTCTTCATCATATTGTACATTGAGGAATATATGGTTTCTAGGTTTTGAATCCTAGCCTATGATAAAGATAACGTTCTTCTAGGAACAGGAAGTATGTGGACTATATGTATATATCATATCTAGATTCACTTTTTATGTGTAAGTTGATTTTTTTCTACCGTCATTCATTCAATTAGGTTTCCATTGTAATAAATGATATTATGTTAATCACATGATTAATTTATCCCCTCACGATCCTCATGGGATCCTTTTAGGATGTATATACTAGTTTTAAGTACACCCATGATGTGTGACTCTTCATTTAAATAATTATTGATTATCTGTATGTCTAATTGAATTGGTCTATGATAATTAACATGTTCAATTCATTTTTTCCCTCGATTCCCTACACTAGAAATAAAATTCATTTAAGAAATCACTCATTTAGGATATGCTCAATAAATGAAGAATGATGAATGTAGTGAGATCATTGATATCTTTGTTCTTTACCCCCAATATGAAAACAATATTTCAATAGGATTTTCATTAGTACACATAATGGTGAATGATTATTATTTAGTGGAGACGTACCCTAATGTTTTTTATCATTAGAAGGATGTGATATGGTAATGGAGGTCCCAAATAAATATAACATCTTATCACGTCATGTTAAAAATAATGAATATTCAAATTATGAAAATAGCATGTAAATTAGTATTCGAATCATTTCAGAGTGATGACAAAAATATAATTTTACACATATATTTTCAGGATTTAATACTTATTAGCCCTGAAATACAAACATTGGATTGTAATATTTATTGTCTATTGATCATTAGGTGCATAGTTATGAAGAATGAAACCAAAATAAAATAATAATTTAATTAATCTAAAAAAAGTGATATTGAATTTCATTCATCATTGAAATATTCATATTATAACCCTGGTATTACATGATCAAAATAGATGTGTTAAAACCCCAATTATGTGGGTAAACGTAGGAATATAGATTACAATATGGGATATAAGGGATAACATTATGACATAAAAAGGATTGGAATATGATTATTTATATGGAAGAATAAAATTTGAATATTGTATAATATAATCATGGTAACATAGAAGTGCAGTATAAGTATATAATAAGGAATAGACATTATTCATGGCCCACTATCAAGAATAAATCACATGGTGGAAAATGTCTAATAAATTAATCTTGAATACATCTCATTCCAACATGATGTCTCGTGATACAAATAATTTCCCAAATAATTTGATTTAAATCTATGTGAAACAATTAATAAATTATGATGCATATCTATGAAATAAGAACAAGCAATAGAAATGAATATATATAATGTAATTTGTGTAATGAAATGTGCATCGTAGTCATGTTTTAAACAATAACCAATGGGTTTATCATAATGATGACCACAAAATAATGGATTTAAATTATTCAGGGACATTCAGAAATAGAATATAGGAATAAATCATGAAATATTATTTCTAAATGAAGTTAAAACATATAAAAATGGTGTTTAATAGTCATATAATTGTTCATTTTACTGTTGTTTAGGATAAAATATAAAATAGTCATTAAAGTGAAAAAATGATAATTTTTATCATAAAACAATAAATGAACTGTGATTTTTTTTAGTAATAAAGTTATTTATTTTAGATAAATAATAATTTATAAAATAATGTTATGTATTATACTTGAAAATGGGTATGAAATTCTAATGTTCCATTTAATCTTGATTTCTTATCAAGATGAATTGAAAAGGGTGGATTATAAAATATTTTAGTACCCATAAAATATTGATTAATGGATTTAGATTAATATTATTTGAAAATTTGAAATAAATATAGATGAATTATAAAATAACAATTTATAATAACTTCTTTGTAACAAGACAACAATGTTAACACATTGGTAATTGAGAGGTTTGGAGAGATCTCAAAACATAGGTCTAAAAGTTCTCCATAATTGTACAAAATTTCCTTATTAATATTAATAAATACATTAATTAATTAATTAATTAATTATTATACATGTAATTTATTTAATATTATTTTCATATTTTGTTTTTTAGACATTATGATGAGATATAGCATTCATTTCTTTCATTCTCGGTATGTTCTCTTTCTCTATATTCATGATCCGTTTTCTTGTGTATAAGATTGGATGTTCATGTAAAGTGAGATTAATTCATCATATTTAAAATTAAATATTATTATTTACCTTTTATATGTTTAAAATTTAATATATATCATTTTTTGTATTGTTAGAATCTTATTCATTAGAAAAAGGTAACAAATGATTTAATTTATTTTGGATGTTTTTAAACCCATCACGAACAAATATAATTTTAATAATTTTCATGTTTATATAATTTTTATAGAACAAAATAAGAATTATAATATATATAATAAATTTTTTTGAAACCTAATGATGTTTTTATAACCATCATTCACAGTGGTAATGAAAAATGAAAATGCATCGTCAATGATGACGATAAATCGACAAATTATGGATGATGTTTTCATTTTTAGAATTAAAGGTAGAGGATAAGAGGATTGAGGATGTATCATACATTAACAAATACAATTATTATATACAATATATAATAGTTATCATGTGACTATTATAGGGGTATTTTATTAGAGGAGAATAATATAAAAGATGTTTAAAAATAAATTAAAATAAAAGGTTAGTGGATTTTACCACTTGATTTTTTCACCTTCAGAACCTCCTTGAGGAACTTGGTTTTGTTTTTTTATTGAGAAAATAATATCCATTATGTGGATATGATTCTAAAGAAGCGTATAGGGAATAATTTGTTCAATATTCATGTCTTGGAGGGTTTGAGGACATCAGGAGGAGATGGATGTTATATATAGTGGAAAGAGAGGTGTATTTTTTATTATATTAATTATTTTATTATTATTCATCATGAATATCAGTAGTCTTTATATTTTCCATTGAATAAGTAGATAATGTAGGTTATTTTGATAATATTGTAATTAAATCATCTATACATCGTCTACGACAATTAAATCTATATATCATTCTTATGTTGTAAATTGTTGTACATCATTATTCAATAAATTCAACTATTTTTTAAAAATGAAAAAAATACATAACCATTTTTTAATTTCTATAATTGTAATATATAATACATAATATATTAATAATTTTATAAATATTATAAATTTCATTTTTCATTAAAATAATGTAATTTCCTAAAATTACTATTTTCAATATTTTTACCAAATTTATGAAACTTCAGAACATTAGTTAAGATCATAGTAAATTATGTATAATTATAAAAAAACTAAATAATAATTTATGAATCATGTTTATGAATATTAATTTTCATTAAAATTATAATATTGATAAAAAAATTTATAAAACATTTAGAGTTCACAAAAGTAAAAGTAAAAAATTTATTATTTTTTAAAACATTTATTTACATGTTCTATTATATAAATATATTTTACATTAGTTCATAATATACGTAATTTTATTTATAATTTTATAGTTTAGGGTAAAATCATATTAGCTACTTTACTATTCCTAATTATCACATTAATTTTCCATGGGTAAAATTACTATTAAATTGTTATAGGTACATTGATTTATAGAAATAACTATAATTTCATTAATTATCAATTTATAATATTTTTCCCCTGTTCTATTTGTGATTTTTTAAATATATAAAATAATAATAATAATGCAATTTTCATTGATAAATGTATGGGTCATTACATTCATCCCCAATTTATAAATTTGACCCTCTAAATTTCATTTTACAATCAAAGGTGAATAAAAGGAATGGGTAAAAATACATCATCAATTTCTCTATTTCCCATGATGTATATTTTTACTTATGGTTCCCATACTGTACATTGACATGTTTATTAGTCTACTTTGGTAAAATTTTATCTCTACGGTCCATGATTTTCACTGTCTTACCGTTATAAGACGTGTTATTATTACGTCAAACCACCACTAGAGTAAGTTCATATAATGAATCTGGTATGTCTCTCTCAATAGGATTACATGGAATACAATTTGTACATGAGACATGGTAGGATAAATTTCTATTTGATAGGAAACGACTACAACAAGATCAAGAATCCTGAGTTAGAAGATCTACATAGAAATAACATTAAATTTTCCCCCAAATCTCATGATCTTATTCATGTTACATTAATGGAGGAATTAAATGTGTCCAATATTAAACTCTAGGCCCTTTCAATAATTTCCTACATTGCACTTCTATTGACTTTTGGATGTCATAATGGGTTGGAGAATGTTTTTCACCTTTTTTACAATTTTGTTGACCATTATAGATCATATCAGCCTACACTAATGGAATTAATCACATCATGTTGATGTTCAATATCATTTCCCATAAAGGGATTCATATGGAGAAACTAGGATTCCATAGTTGATGATATAGTTTAATCAGAACTCAACCATAAGAATATGTTTGTTATATCCTTTGTTCATGTCCATATAATATTATCTCAACATTTATTTCATTATATAAAAATTCTATTTAGAATGGTCATTGGCATGGGGGTGATAGTCCATAATAAATTGTTGATCAGTTTTTAGATCATGAAATTGATTTTTCATGAACATTGAGTTAAATCGCTGATCATGATTTAATATGTTCGATAGTTTTACTCCATGAATCCAAACTACTTTTTTTGTTTTATATCTATACATGTTGGTCTACTAAGGAGTCCTCTAGAATTATGATAATTAGTTTTTTAATTATATGATGATACAAATCAACCCTTATATCATTATTTACTCAAATTGTATTCGGGTGTCTATGGAAAAATTCTACTTTGATATTTTACAATTCGCATGTCAATATGTTTAATGGTTTCGTCATCCATAGATACTTATATATTTCAACCTCCATGTTCTGACTTATAAATCAATGTAGTTTATAAAGAACCATAAGTATAAATTTATCCCTATTATTACTGTTCATATTTGGAAGATAATATTACGGCTATAGTTGTACTATATAGATATAACACAATGGGATTATTTTCAGATATATATTAGGGTGGGATTGTATAAAATTTATATGGATTATGATGTAGAAGTATTGTGGGATTATGTGATGATGCGAATAAGATATTCCTAGGCTGTATCCACTTTCATATAGTAAATAATTTATTATTAGGGGGAATAAATGGATGTTGATTGCAGTAAGTGTTTCTTGATGATCCATATAGTAATTTTTTTATTTTCTCAATTTATTAAAATTTCGTATGAGTATAGAACAATAATTATAGAATTATATGAAAAGTACCACCCATTTTTATAAATAATTACCAAATTTTTATGAATACGATTCTCCCCTAACAACTATCTCTTGTCTTGGAAGTACAATATACAATAATACTGGTATTTTACCTTATTTATAAGGATGACTCTAAGAATCAAAATTATTATTAGAATCTATATTATTATAGAAATTATCATTAAAAATTTATAATGGATTTTTAAAAAATGGGTATACACAATGTTAATCTGTCTCTAATAATCTTAGGATACCAAAGATAAACTGAGATGTTGATATAAATAAAATCATAATTTTATTGAATCATTAATAAAAAATTTATATAAAAATGATCATAGATATTAAAAATTATGAGGGAAAAAATATTTATGTCTATTTAATTATATTCAATGATTGGTTGAATATTATTTTTTGATTTAGAGATAAGATGGAATTTTAAACAATTATATTAACTATGTGGATAAAAATTATTGATTGGGTTGGTCTAATGGTTTCAACATTAAAATTATGATATAAAATATTACAATATGGGTTTTAAAATATTCTAATATCCTATGAAATGATAATAAATACAACCTTCATGATATTTTTTTAAATATTATATATCCATAAATACAAAGGGAATATTAATGTTAAAATAATTGGAAGAAAAGGAAAACTTTTATCTAATAATTATTCTGTTGACGAAGTCTGTGTTGAAATTATTAATCATTTTTCAATTTAATTAAAAATAGAATATTAAATAAGGAAGGAAATAAACCATGAATGAAACCCAACTATAATTTCTATCCACACACTGAAAAATATTTCCCAAGTTAGAAGAATTTTGAATTATTATTTTATAAAGAAGATGAAACCACATTTAAAATAAAATAACATGATGATGATTAAAGTAAAAAAATTATTATTCTAGTAAAATGAAAAATAAATTGATTATAAAGTATAGGAAATATAATTCACCCTCCAATAGATCTTAAAAATATGAAATCATTTCCACGGGTAGTGAATTTATATTATTCAGCATGTAGTAAGGACATATAAGTAAAAGATGATATAGAATGGAGGCTCAATGATTATTTTATAATTTCTCAGGGGGAAAACACATGAATCATTAAATAATAGTAGAAGATAGAGAATTACAATAAAAATTTCCCATCTAGTTAGAATGTGATTGATATCAAAAAAAATATTTACTTATGATAATAATTTTTTTAGTTTTGTTTTTTATGAGATAGAGAATATATTATGTGTTCACGGGGAGAAAAAACTCCCATATAGGACGTGTTGTGTGAAGTGAGAACAATGTTAAATATAATCAAACATGAATAGAAATACATAAAATAATGAATCAATATGAATGTTGTGATAAATGAATAATCCTCCTATGTTGTTGATACGATGGATCACCACATCTAGGGTATATGTTCTTCTACATAGCTTCAAAATTGATCAGATTCCACTATCTGTGAATGTGATAAAAACATTTATGAATTTATTTGGACTATAAAGTCATGTGATAGGACACTACCATAAAAAAAGAATAATGTTATTTTCAATGAATATAATTTCCCCGAGGTTATTGAATAATAATTATATATCTAAGACCATATTGAATATTATGGACCAGTTTATAATCATGATAGTAGATCAATATTGATATTATTTTTCTATTTAATTTGAAAATATAAATATATATGTTACTCTTCATAGGGTAGTTTTTTTATTTTTATGAAAAATATGTGAACATAGGGGAGATATATTTAATATAGGAAAAAATATTATCACTGAATGAGTGTAGTTTCACATAATTTACATTTTTTGTTATATAAATTAATTATGAATTATTAGGATAATATTTTTTTAGATTATGATTAGAGGGTCATAGTAAAGATGAATGAATTATTAGACTTACAGGATACGTCTTTTATTATTTTAATGAAAATAAAAATAAATTTGAAAATGATATAACGTCAAGAACATATTAGAATAAGAGGTAGACACCTAGGAAAGATATAAAAATATTATACATTACTTTATAGTTTTTCTAGATTGATTAAATATAGATTAAGATGAATAAGAATTAAATAGATCTCTAATTTATTGGTCAGAAAGGGGTATTATAAAACTAATGTTTAATAACATGATATTTCATCAATTTTTAGTATCTAGATCTGCAAAAATAAATAAGTTAATATGTTTATCAAGATATAATGAACTTTATGTCTCTTATTGTATCCAATGTATCCTTATTGGAAATTTAACATTATGAAATAAATATAATTTTTATTTACAGTATACTTATCCACATAAAAAATCATTACAATAATTTAAATATTATCATTAAAATGTAGTAGATATTGATCTTAAAATAGAGAGATATGATATAGTTATATAAAAATTCTTATTTGTTTTTCTCTTATATGTTATGATGAATATATTTAATAATATACATATTTGGGAATCTGTAATAAATGTTGTAATATCAGATGACTAGACAAGTTGAAAATTTCACAAGGCATTTAAATTTTAACTTATTGTATGTGGTGAATTTTGATTAATTATTTAGAATATATATTTTAGAAATGAAACATCATGATGTAATGATTTTTTATCGTTAATAAATTTTAATATTTATTATAGGTAATATAGTAATCAATAAATGTTTTGGTGAAGATCATAGGATTTCGAGGTATTTGTCTAGGCTACACTATGTGGGGAACATTGTTTGGGGGAAACTGCTAAGAACCCTGATATAGGAAGATATAATATATAGACTTATATGGAACATTATATTTTGGTGCATTTTGATCATGGTTTTTTGGAACCTGTACAACTACGTGGAGAAACTATTCATGTTGGTAATTGTTGAGGCATATTTGACCATATTGTTAACGCATGGTTTAGAAAATAAAATCCAAACCATAGACCTCATTTTTATGATGAAACTCCCCCCATTTAATGTGGGTATCCCCCATTTCAGTTACTATTCCATAGATGGGAATACCTACTCTAACACCTTTGGTTCCCCCTCCAATTATTAGGGAGTTTCTTGGGATATTATTCAATAATTTGAGGTACACATTTTATTTCATTAATATCCAAGGAACATCCCATAATCTATTTGATAACATTAATTTATCACAAGATAATATTTGTGATTATTATTAAAATATCATATGGTATATTCGGATATCATAATTTGGCCTTTTTCCCTTACATGGATGATGAAATATAATGTTTCGGGAAATGGTTTGTCATAATTTTCATTGAACTTAATGAAACTAGGATTTTTATGATATTATTCTCACTATATTGAATTTTTTTTCAATATAATTGTTTGATAATAAATATATAATTATAATGTCACTATAATTAAAATAATAATTGTGTTTTGGTGAAGTTATAGGGGCCTAATACACATGTATTGTGATTGATTGTCATGGATGATCCTTGCTACATAATGTTGGCTATTTACAAAATATTAAACTGTGATCACTAAAAGGTAGTTAGCCATGTGTAATTTCAATGTGGAAGAAAATATTATTTTAAATTCTTGTGGTATTGAGACATGAATCAGTGTAAATGACATGGTTAATTTAAATAAAATTATATGTTTTAATTATATTATCATTTGTGTTTAAAATGATTGGTTTTTCTGGTTAACAAAAAACCCATAGGTGATAGCATTTCGCCTCTTCCACCGATAGTCATGGAATGGATTGTTGAGATAGTGGGAGGCCAATAGGCCTCAATATTGATGAATTATGGATCACAAAAACATAGTGGTACATTTCTATGACTATGATAACCAAAAGACATAGTGGTTTTGTGACTTGTAATGATCAGACTATCATGGTGTGTTGGGAAGTTTGATATAAATATTGGATTATAGACCTCATGATAAGTGAGGCTGTACAATGGGTGATTCTTTTGCTAATGAATATTCCAATGAGTATAGACCATATGAAGATTGTGATCGGGTTTTGTTCAGAAGACTGACTTAGAGTGACCCTAGATATCAGGACTAGTCGCAACCATATCATGGCTAATGTATTTGTGGTGAGACCCCATGTATCCATCAATATAATGAGACCTTGATGATTATGTTATGGGAAATTATATATTTATCGTCTAGAGTGATGACTTACATAGATGACTATGATTGAGTACCCATGAGAGAGTTTCCCTAATGTATTCAGACAAAGCGGCACCTAGTAGGTACACAACAATTGTTGACCCTAGTGATAATTTGGTTGTACAAATTTGTTGAGATGATCAAAGATTAATCATTATATAATATATCAATATTTTGTTCTTTTTTAAACATTCCGATGTTTGGCCCTTTTTATTAGTGTTTTAATGTGTGTTGTACAGGGGATTATATTTATGTTCAACCATGTTATTATTTCTAGTTGATGATTAATATGGAACATTTTATAGGTAATCCATATGTATCAATGGAAACAATCATAGTTTATTATACAATAATCCTTATGGGGAATATTCTGAGATGGGTCACTCTCTTTGTGTAAGTGTTTGATGATTCATATATTTTCCACATATGAAAAACTCTCGTACTGTATGATTACCTAGATTCATTGTATGATTATTCCCATATAATGCTACTCTAAATGTCATGTCATGTAATAAAATAATGAAAGCCAATGATTTTAGGTGCATATGGTTGTTTTTTTTCAAATTTTTTGATTCATGAATACCGTCATCCTAAAATGGATTTGGATCCCAAATTATTATGTGTTCCATCATATTTTGGCCATGAAAGGGACTTGTATTGAGGACATGTAGCCTATAATCTACCATGGTATTGATGATTATCAAGAGTGGATAAATTGGTACACCACCAGAGTGGTGATTTGTAATTAGAATGGAATACTCCCCTAGTGGAAAAAATATAATGCATATAATGAAAAAATACGGATAGTCATGATTTATTATATGTATGATAAATGATTGGAAATATATGTGATTAGGATAGATATATGTTTTTATTTTATCATATATGGATAAAATCAAATACATCCTTTTTTTAACTTGTTTACATATATATTTAGGGACCATCCCATGTTCTCCAATACAACAGATCTATTTACATTACATCCTTTATAGATGATGCAAATTGAAATGCATGTATGCACTATTTAATTTTTATGACTATTGTATTATAGTTTTTCCATTAATTTAATTCTTTTAGTAAAATGGTATAAAGAGAAAAAGATGAAAATTGTCATAAATATAATTAATGTGAATTGATGAGAAAAATTTATTGAATTTCAAAAAAAGAAAATAAGGATAGAGATGATGGGTTCTAACACATGATAAAAAATACTCTGATTGAGGGAAAGAAAAGGAATTAAAAAAACAACATAATTGTAAGTAGTTTTACTTTAAAAGTAATATTGCACTGTAGGAAGGGGAAATAGACATGACAACTTATTACTCAAACACAACAACATCATCTGAAAATGAATAAAAAATTACTAATCATTAATATTTCTGAATGTGATGATATTTAATGTTACTATAGTCTATATATACATTAAATATGTAAATTTTGATGATCATGATCATTATAGTCATCAATAATATTCCATTGTATGCTTCCTCGTTGGATATAGAGTTGGAAAATTGGAAATAACTTTAGGAGGATGATGAAAAATAATAATCAGGAGTAAAAATTTCTATATATCAAAAATGGTCATTTGATATTCCAGAACATTAATACAAATGATGTTGAAAAACACATACAACCAATCAATTTAAATTTTGTTATATATATTTGAACATGAAATTTTTTTCATTTAAAGGAATCTAATGAGAATAAGAAAACTATCAAAATACCATAAGAATGGTTATTAGAATAAATAATTTAATATTATGGGCTAGATGAAACATGAGAGGGATTACTTAATTTTTCGATAATGAATATTCATGATGATCCAAAAATATTAAAGAATAGAACTCATATGAAGAATTCTACTAGAGTTTAACGAATGTTTTTGTTTTTTTGGGATGAAATGAAACTTCTACTAATTGTGGGTGATTGAGAATGATATTATTTAAAGGAAGTAACAAAAAATAGTTATTCCAAGTAATGGAATACAATAACATGTGATGATATGGATTCATTGATAACCAATATAATATTGGATGTGAAAAAGACACCACATGGTAAATGTAATAGGAAAATATTTTTTTATTATGTAAAGGAGATGTTGATGGATATATGTGTCCAAATAATAGCTAGAGGAATATAGATTAAGAAAAAATTAGTTTTTTGATTTCTTTGAAATATGTCCATCTACAGATCAATATTCAACTATTTACATAGCGTAGAGTTTGGTATAAATGAAAAATTTAGGTCTCAAATAGATGAATTATATGATATATTTACATTATTAAATACTGTTGGGTGATATTTACAAGAATAATCAAATCGGTTTCATGGATGATGGGAATCAGAACATGATATATAAATTCTGGAAATGTATTTATAGCTTAAAACATACACTATGAAAATTAAATCGTCCATTAAAATGATTTATGATTGTATAAGGATTTTATAAGATATATATATATATATATATATATATATATATAATTTCAACTATTGAAAAAAATCGGAGGACAGGACTTTCATTTTGTATTTTGTATATATAGAAGAAATTTTTTTGGGTTGTAACCGATGAAATGATTATTTAGAATTCAAATAATATTTCATCTAAAATTATAGAGATAATCAATTTTTAGATTGATAATAAGATATTGGGGTGGGTACTGAATGATATAGGAAATCATGGACATTTAATATATTTCAAAAAAATTATTTCTAGAATATCATCAATGTATTTGGAATGATCAGATGAATTTTTTTTGTCTCAACCCTTGTTGTAGACATTATCTTATCAAAGGAAAAACATACAATAGGTGAATAAATATTGTTCATGTATAATGTTCCTTATGTATATACCTTATGACTTATCAGGTATGAAATGATATCTACTGAACTAGAAAAAAATATTGTAATTGGATCCATATGTAAATGTATATAATCCACTATAAAAAAGTTAAAACGTCCATGAGATTAGAACCACTAACCAGTTTTCCGATATTGGTCAACAATGACATCAATTGTGCCTCCTTGTATGCCTGATATTTCCAACTAGTAGTGAGGGTCCAAAAATTCATCTAGGAGAATATACCCTCACTACTAGATAAATACATAATAGAAAAATAAATGGAATTATGGAGTCAAATATTAATAAATACTGAACATACATAAAAACTATCTCCCAATGTTGGGTACAAACCATAGAAAACAATAAAAATTTCATTCCATTGTTACTGTTATATGTGAACAAATTAAAAAATAAATGAAAATAGGGGAATCCATAAAAATAATCCCAACTCTATTTCTGGAACCTCATAAAGGTATATCCCATGCCTAACTAAATTCCCAAGAATGGGTACTTTTACCTTATCCACACCAGGAATCATAAAATATTCTTAGGTACCCAATGTTAGTCCGAGCAAGGTGGGAGTATAACTGGGTTGGACACCACTAAAAGGGTATAAAAAATATCAAATCAAAAATATACTACAAAAATTTACTAAAATGTAAAAAGTAATAAACATATAGTTCATGTGATTATATAAATAAAATTTCCTTATACCATTAATTTCCTTGAAATAAAATTCATTATTCTCATCTTCATCATTACATAGTTTATTATTAACATGTGTTTGATCGGTGGATATTTTATGTAATTCACATAATGGTTCAAGTACATCATCAGTATCTATAAGGGAATAAAGCAAGAACCTATCTCACTAAGGACACCACATCACAACAAACACATTTTCCTCAATTCAATGGCATAGTCAAGGTGGAATTAAACAATTGAGGGAATATATTTTCTTCCCCTTATATAAATTGTGCATTTTGGGGTGGAGTATAGATATTAAGTCTATCTCAAACCATTGGATTAAAACCTCTATTAATTCCCCACATGAACAATTTATGTGCACATGATTATTTATCCATTCACCAAAGACTAACTATAACATAGCCTAGCACATCTAATATATAATCATAACATAATCCATAATAATCAGCATGGGAGTTAATATTATTCCATAAACCCTTAAAGCATTTTCTGTTTCATTAAAAATCCCTTTTATCCCAATTCTGAATCACATGCATAGAATTATAATTATATTCAATAATTCCCTTATGTAATCCCATTTCTAATATTCATCAATTTCCCTCAGAAACCCAATTTTTCATATTTGACAATCCAAAATCCATTATAAAATTTAATATATCCATCAATTCAACTGCCCTGACTCTCATATGTATTTCTAACATAATTCATAATCCATATTACATGGACTCAATTAACCTAATTTACCCATTTCTGTTCCATAAAAAACAACCCCTTCAACCATGATCAATTCTATGAACACTACAAATATTCAAATATCAATTGAACTATACATATCATCATGTACAGACAAGGGATCTATATTCCCACACAATATCATTTAACTAACATGTTCAATTCCTATGTTTGGGACTCTCATCCCACCCCATGGGAGGCCATGATCGGTCAAATCATACTTGATGAATCCCTTAAGTAAAATGAGGGGTTAAAATTGTTATTTAGATTTTTTACATTACCAAATATCATTAATGGAATACCAATCAGAAAATGGGTTATCCATGAATTAAATTGAACATTCAAAAATCAATAAAAAGTCCTGGGATATTACATATAGACCACCTAACTCGAATCTATTGAAAAACACACTTTTAATAGTGCCCTCAGATTCACATTTAAATAAAACATTAATAATAATCCTATTAACCACCATATGATGTTCTATTTTGGGTACCATAATAATATTTCCTATCATATGTTCCCTAATTCATAAAAGTGAAGAAAGTGGGATATTCACCCCACACTGAGCATCAATCCACAACCAACGTCACTCCAAATAGCCAATAAATGAGGGAGATCGATCCATGGTATTTCTTGAGGGTTCTTTCTCTTCACTAGGCCTAGAGGTAAGAGAATGGAGAAGTAATTATGAAGAACACAAAAAATTTGGAGGCGTAAGTTTGTAATTTTTCAAATTTTTAAAGGGGTGCACAGTTTACCCACACTATTTTACAAACCATGTGGAAGACATTATCCATGTGGATTGGGATCACATGGTTTCGTGGTTTGGATTCATGGTTTGGAAAAATGTGCTCCAACCATGCGATATAAAACTATCAATGGTTTCACAGTTTTCCTAGGAAGGCCACAATATCTACTTAACCTTTCGTCAACTATGAGAATTGAACAGGTTGGCCCGTTTTTCCTTCCTCTCATTCTATGATCCCAAAAAACACCCTGGAGGCCTCCCACACTCCTGAAAAACACACTATTGACATAAAATACTTGAGAATGAAATCAAAATTTAAAGAAGGACATAACTTTTTAATGTTCAGGATCTTTCAACCACCGACCAAATAATGGCTCAACCTCATGCTAGGATCCTGAGAATCATTGAGTTTCTAAAGAAAATTGATCGGGACACAAAGATCACACCTCAGACTCCAAATTTATGTTTCATCCAAAATTACTCTATATTTACATAATACTATAACTAAGGTAATAGTCATACTTAATAGGACATTCTCACTAAGATCCATGATACAAACCATATTCTCCACAAATGACAAATCTTCCTCAAGCTCTACATCCTCAAAATTAATCAAATGGGATGGGTCGGGTTGATACTTCCAAATAAAAAAACATGGAAAACATAATTCATTCCACTATAAAATTGTGATATAGTTTATTTGTAAGAAAAAGATATAATACTCGTCATAATTTCAAACGTCCCAACAAACCTGGGTTCCAACATTCCCTATTTTTGAATTTGATAGGGGCCCACCCTTTTTCAAACATGAAGAAATACACTATCACAAACTATATAATAAATAAGTATATAATGTTGATATTAAGATGACTTTTTCAACTTTTTCATCTAACATTAATTTGTGAATAAATCAAATATATTCTGACATCACCTACATGAGACTCAGTCCCAACAGCCTAGACTCCCAAGATTCAATCCAACACAATCAAGATACGCATGGTATACCATAGAGTGCATCAAATAGTGACATAATAATTAAATAATGTTAAATATTTATATATTAAAACTAACCAAGAAATAATTATTTTTATTGATGAAAAAAAATCTAGGACACAAGCACTCAATATTTCATTTAGAACATAAATAGTATGCTCTGACTACTCGTTTGTCTGTAGGTGATATGATGTACTACAAAACACATCGGTTTACAGAATCTCCTTTAATACCTTTGAGAAGGATGAATAAAAATTCAGATCATAATCCAAATCTACATTTCATGGAACACAATGAAACCACACTATATGTCAGACATATAACTCACCCAACTGATTAATAGTGAAACTCTCCTAAAATGAAAATAAATGGGCCACAATAGTCTACCGGTCTATATATACCAAATTTTATTATTCATCCAAATTTTCTTTTGAATATCCACAAAGAATTCCATTGTTACATCATCCCACATCTACTTAGGAAAGCGTAATTTTTTAACAAATCACCTAGACATTGGTTCTCAGCCTCTACATACTAATGTGTACAGAATCACACCAAAACAAATGTAACATATTTTATCATTCTCAGCCACCAATGAAACCTACCAAGATCAAAATACAGATTATTCATAACAAGATGAACATCCCACTATGATGTGTGGAACTCCCACATCAACCCTACACTCATACACAATGGAAGAACCACATGACCACGAATACAAACTATTAAATTACCAGTAGTAGACAAAATAGAGGGAGACTCCACATCTTTATGACTTTCTTTCATATCCAAACACAGAAAATCCACAACTTTACTCTCCTTGACATGACTCAAATTCATGGAATCATGTTCTATGGACACAAGGTTCATCATCTCATGCTCGTCCTATAACTATATAGTCATCTCATTAAACATTCCATCATTTTATAGTATGAGTTGTATTCCTCAACAAACGGATTTTGAGTTTTTACATGTCAGAGAATCTACAAAACTATTCCCCTTACCTGCGGTCAAATCATTCTAGAAGTCAAAATACTTCATGTATATAGCCCATATTCAATTCCAAAGATTCATACCACACCTGGAGAATTTGAAATTAATTATTTTATGATTGGTAAATGTCATGGAACACTCTCCCAATAAGTAATTACTCCTTCAATTTTGAGTCACAAACCACAATATCCAACTCAGTATCATGTGTATGGTAATTTATTTCATGGGGAAAAACTATCTTGATCTATATTCTATAACCTGATTATCCTACATCTATACTATCCCATGAAAATGATAAACACATCACTAAATAGGGTGTACATAATGTATGGTTTGGGTATGTTCTGGATTAGTGTCTTCATAAACAACTTATTCAACTCCTCTAATGTATTCTTTCATTCCCCAGTCCCCCCAAAAATAATTCTGATTCAACAAAATCTTTTATGACATCCCCTAAATGAGACAAACTCACAACATCTTGGAAACCCCGGATTTTATCCAACATAATCGATATACACATGGTCATAAATTGAGTGGATCAAAATGTGACAAATGAATCATAACATTGAAAATATTTCATTAGAAAAAAATAATAAATAAAAGTTTGTCCTATATACCACCCAATTCAAGGGCACAAGCCCTCATCATTTCATCCATCTTCTTAATTGTATTCTCTAAGATCCAATTAACCTATTGGTGATATGTTGTACTAAAAATTCTATGGTACCAAGTAAATCATAATCCCACCAGAAACATGACGTGAAATTCTTATCATGATCCAAAACTATAGTTCATGGTACACCATGAAGCCAAACCATATCTATAATCATAGAACCCACCATACAGATGAATAGTGAATGACTCCTGGACTGAAAATAAACGGGCAATGTTCATAAATTGTTATAAAACTACCAAATTTCATTATTATTTCGATTTTTCGACAAAAGAGACACTAAGAATTCCATAATTATGTCATCCAAATTCAACTCCATAATAATTATTGTTTTTAATAATCCACTTTGACATTGATTATCATCAGTCACATAGATTTACTATGGCCTCATACCAGAATAAATGAAATATCATTATTCATTCCTAGCCTCCAATACTACCTATAATGATCAAAATACATATAATTAAAAACATAATGCACTTCCCACTACGATGTGTGGATCTTTTACCTGAACTCTTACCACATACACAATAGAACATACACATGACCACAAATACATTCAATCTCATTATCACTAACAGTGAAAATTGAAGGTGACTACAAACATTTAAGTCTTTCCCTCAAATCCAAAAACATTGAATTCTCATTTTGACTCTCCATGAACTGGCTCAAATGTGTGGACTATATTGCTATAGAAAAAAGTTTCATCTTCCCATGCCCATTCTAAATCTATAGTTGCATCTCCGGAAACAATGCCATCATTGTCCACTCAGAGTTGGATTCATAAACCTCCTGATTATGCGTCTTCCATGTCAGAGAATCCACAATATTATTCCCCTTTCTAACTGTGTAATCCATCTCAATATCAAAATACTACATATATTCAACCCATAATCACTAAAAAATATTCATACCACACTGGTAGAATATTTAATTTAAAATTTTATGATTGTTAAATATCATGAACCAGTCTACCAATAAGTAATCCCTTCAACACTTGATTTCATAAACAACAATTTCCAACTCAATATCATAGGTATGGTAATTTCATTCATGAGTCCAAAACTATCTCCACCCATAAGCTGCAAATCGACTATTCTACATCAATATTTTTCCAAGGCCAACATTATACACATCGCTGAAAATTGTGTTCCTCTTATAGGGATTGGGTAAGACCAGGATCAGTGTAGTCATAAAACTCTTATAAAACTCTTCATGAGTTTTCTCTCACACATTATACAAATAAAGAATGATTCCATTATTGGTTAACCATAAGAGTGGCACAACAAAATGTGATATAGTTTTAAGTAAATTTATGTAATAACCTCCCAATCCCATAAAACTATGAAAAATTACATTAATGGGTTGTTCTGCAGACACCACAACATGTACCTTCCTTCAGTCCACTAGAAAACCTCCCACGTAAATAATTTGACTTCATATATGATATACATCAATCAAATAATGAAAATTTGAGAGCATGGAATAAATAAAATACTCTCTTAGTTTACTCAAGATGATATCAAGATGTTTGGAATGATCAACATGAGTTCTTGATTATATTAATATGTCATCAAAAAATACAACCATTAACTGATATATTGGGTGTTAAATATTCAGTTAATTAAATCAAGGAACAGAAAAAATGTTCTTTTCAACCCCAATTACATCAACATAAATGCATAAAACTAATACCTACTCTACAAAGCTATCTTTGGAAACTAATATGGTCTCACTCTAAACTGATGCTATGCCAATTTCAATTCGATATTGAAGAACGCTGAAGCAACCCTCAGTTGGTCAAATTAGTCATCGATTATGGGAAGTAGGTGTCTATTATAATCCTTCATCTGATTTATTTTCAAATATTTAGAACATAACCTTTGTGAGATAATAAAAATATTGTAAAATAGAATTGGATATCCCCAATGTGACATAGTAGTACAGATAAACCCCGTATGCATCATTTTCACCAAATGAAACTTATATTATTAGTGTTTTTCTTGTCCCATAAGATATGTAGGAACCAAAACTAGTTATACCCTTTGTGGAAACTCATTAATAAACTCACCATCTCTCCCATGTGGTAGCCATAATAATACCTTGGGAAAAATATTCAAGAACTAATCCATTTTCTCTATTACTCCTTCTTAAACAGGGCAATCCACTTAGGCCATATGTTCTCTCAGTTTCTAGAACACTAGACCCTAATAGCCTACTCATATATCCCACTAACAATAGAGGAAATTAGTGTCTCCCTAGATAGAAGTAAACATTACTCAATGTTTTTAGTGTCAACATGGGATTTGTACAACAACATACCACATGCACGTTCCGGGGCTACACCCACCAAAATTACAAATTATTCACAAATAAAAGAATGTGTGGAACCTGTGTCAAATAATGTACTATTGAGTATGTAAGCTACAAGATTAAAACATGAATGGTATAGATTACATCCAAGACACCACTAGTTTTAGACTAATTTTTGTGAAGATGACCTACCCCTATACCCATGCCACTACCCTTAGTACCTCACACTGCACTTCCCTTCGAGTATGGAAGATCTCTCCCTAGAGTTCCATGTCCACCACCCATACCAGTAATTCCTATGGAGATCTAACTTCCAACCTTATACATGGTAACTAACCCCCATACCACACTCAAAATATTCCTCATCCATCCATCTATGTCAAGATTTCATGGGTAACTATATTTCATTTGTATTTTTCCCATCCTTCAACATAAAGTAGAATATGAACAGTTTTCAGGGATACTCACCACACATGTTCCCCATTCCACCACACTAGGAACAAAAGACACGATCACCACCATGAGAGACTGAACCTCCATTATGACTACTTTTTATACATTCCCCTTGATGGAAATTCATAAAATGATGCTTCCTACCATCGAAATCCATACCATTATCCACCCTAGTAGACACAACAGTCCCACAACATGAAGAACCCTCTATGTTCCCTTATGATATAACGACGTGATCTAACACCTCGAAAAACCACTTTAAATGTAGTATATTCACATGTGACCTGATCTCATGTCTTATACCACCCTATAATGATTTTTCCATAGTGACCTTGTCTTCTGTCATTATCAGGATGAAGTTGATCAAGTTAGTGAAAGGGCTAGAATAATTCATCACTGATGCAAACCCCTGTGTAAAACTCCTAAACAACAAGTCATATCACACCTCATGGTCTCAAGGTAGAAGTGTTCAAGAATATTTTTTTAATAATAAATCAATATGATCTCATTGGACACTATGTTTTGGCAATGATGTCCCACCATTACTTTTTAGAAAAATTCTACATATAGGCCACTGACTAGAAAATCTTATTAGTAAGAGTCTCTAGATTATCATGAATTTTTTTAGATTGACTCTATCTAGAACATAGATGCCTCTAGAAAACCCTCTCCAGAAATGGTCAGAGGGTGTTGTAGCTGAAAATCATTAGTGAGCTCGAAAATACTTGGTAAAACATGCCGAGGGTCCTCTTCCATCATATGTATTAAATGAGTAATGTTCTCATAGAATTTTTCGACCCTATTTAGATGAATCGCATTACCATAATGGCAATATATAGGGGATAATTATCAGCAACATCCACTTATCACTCTAATAGATTACGTCTTCATGGTGACATTTATCTAGAATGCCCAAAATTTTCATTATAAAACCTAACATAAAGTTTCTATAGTTTATATTGTGCAAATATCACTAATAGTTATAAAAACATTACATACTCTATAACAAAATTCATTTTCTCATCTCAAATAGTATCGTCGACCATCTATATTGAGGGGCATGCCTTTCTGGGGTAATCCAAGTAATATTGTTAAAAATCATTCTTTTTACATCATTTCAAGACTATTTCCAACCATAGCACACAAATCATTTCTCTTAGTAATATTTCTCATTTCACAACATGTTATAATTATAATCATGATACATATACAACCTCATTTAGCCATAATTCTCTAACAATTCATAGAATTTTATTTTCCCCACTTTAACCTATTTCCATCATTTCATTATACATCATTTTCATTAATTTCATGATACTGAAATGAATTATACATTTTTTCCCTAAAACACTTCCCATTTGTGTGCCTAGCATGATGCAAGTTAGTTTTATAAATAGGATCCTAGAATGATTCATGATTGCACAACCTCATTCTATTCTATCCATGAGAAACGTATTATTTTATTTTCACATCACATAACAATTGCATTATCTAATGGTGAAATATCATCAAATGTAACATCAGACACCAAGTAAAATAACTCCCTCCCTGGGTGACTTGGGTTATACAATGTACATGGATTATCTACTCCCAATAACATGCTTATCACCAAGGCCTGACACCTTCCAAACATCACGTCTATCAGTCGCAAATTGTATGTCACAAAAAATACCACCTATGATATCAATTTGTAAAGTCCTGAACCCAATAGACACTAAATGGTTTCCCCATTCTAGGTCTCCAAATGACTTCAAACAGACCTACTTGTATGCTATAAGTTCCCGACTTTTACCAAGGTATTAAAAGGAAACATGGGGAGAATATATCCACTTCCATGGATTTATACTAACTAATAATTGAAACTTTATTATGTTTGGAAAGAGAAAAACATATCCAAAAACCCCATCATGGAGGGAGAAAATGACACAGACTAAGGGAGTCGCCTTGAAATACACCCTTACACTCAATAGGAAGAGAGTCTAAATTATCATAAATCGTTAGTTACTCTTCTTTCCTACTTTTGTGAGCCAATTAGTATTCCACATAATTAGCCTCCCACTAAATATTTTAGAGATTATTCAATTTATTGGTCTCTATCATTCATCTACGAATCATATAGTTCAACTCTCATAGAAACATATGAATTTATATATAGCCCTCACTTGGGTTTCTGAGCCAGATTTGATCTCAAGAACCTGAAAGAAAATCAACCTATAAACTATGAGTCCTGAAAGTAGAGGATGCACTTCCACACCAAAGGATCTTCCAAAACTATAAATAGAAATGAACCCCACATGAACTGAACCCCATGCGTATCAGATAACCCCACCACCTCTCTTTAACCCATCCCTAAAATAACCATCAATATTCATCTTCAAACCTATACAAATATGTTCTCATTTAACATAATGTCCATTCAACCTTCCTTGTATGTGGGGCTTGATGAGGAAATTATAGATCATAAATGAAGCATGAACCCCCTTCAAAAATGAATCCAACTAATCAATAAGATATCTTAACCTAATATTCATTAAAAAAAGCCAGTGAATGGAGCCCAACTGGATATGATTTGGATCATCCAAGATAGTCTTATATATGGAAGAGAGGATAATAGCATGCACATTACATTCCATGGAATGGTTCGTTGATCCGTTAAACCAAGATGTCGTGAATCCCTCCAATGATAGTTTATAGCTATTGTTGCAGGGATGGGGTGTGATAGAGACCATAGATAATTGTCTTAATTACTCTAAAATACAACTGTGATGTAGATTTCACCATTGGGTCCACATAGCAGAAGCAGCGGGATTAGAAGGCAATTCCCTTCCTTTTGATGTTTTAAATTGTTTGGATTTCTAATTTTCTGATACTCCAAACCATGAAATTCAATATTTTTAGAATATCATTACACTAAACCTTGGTGACCAATCATCTGAAACATTCTCTAAATGGATCATCCTCTTCTAATCCTGATTGTTAACCATGCCCATGCTCAAGATGACTATGAAAGAATTGTCTTGGTTGCCATTCATAACATTAATTTCAATAAACTTCATCTGAATTTGACTATGGGTAACATAAAAAAGTCATGTTGTCGACTTGTCTTTATAAGAGAAATGATTGAATGTGGGTACCCTAAATTGACATTCATTTCTCCATACCTGTTAGCTTCTGAGAATTTGTCATCACCTTCCCCAAGGATCCATAATGAATAACCCCAAATACTCCAGGGGTGGGAGAAAATACATCACGCCAGGCCAGAAGGTGTTGCACCATGATATTTGGACACCTCATATTGGATACCAAACCGGACTATAAATAAATATTCCAACAATGAAACCCAGGAAAGAATGTCCCAATACACACAAACTTGCATACCCTGGATGGATTATTGATATCACAAAATCCCAGACCCCCATCAACATATAGTTTTATCCATCTACGGCTAGGAATCTTAGTGACTATGTCAAATATAATTGGCATCCCACAATTATTTGGTAATAATTTTCCCCATATTTTCCATCAATAATTTAGGTGGTTTAAAAATTGTGATGACATGCATCTAGATAGATGTAAGAATGCTATTGATCAATGTAACCCTCCCTCCGAATGATAGTAATATGTTTTTCATATTAGAGATCCTTCCCAGAATACCGTTGATGATATCATCAATTTGTTGCTTCTTCATGCAGCCACAAGAGATTGGGACATCGAGATAGAGAAACAACATCTATATGTGATGGAAACTGATGATATATTGGTTGTATCTACATCACATACTGGAGAAATTGTCATAAACCAACACATTTATTTTTAATGATTTGATACATTGAACACTCAAGAGTCTATACATGGACATGATCTCCATGAGTTTGAGAAATGGCATGCATATTCCACTAATAAAAATCAATACATAATAAACAATAAATAAAATTGAAATACACTCCATTCGTGACTGAAAATGATAAAGAATCACCATACATACCTCCAAACCATTACTCAGGTTACATGACAAGGCATTGTATACCCATATTAAGAGACTTGTGGACAATGTATCTCCCTGATGGAAGCCCCAATCCGATTTAAAAAATACAATGCACATACCCATAAGAGAAATAGAAGTCCAAGGTGAAGAATATCTCATGAGATATAGATCACATAACCACACATAAAACACAAACATCCTCATAACATGAATAATTAAAATCCATTCAATTTTATCATAATCAATGTTCATATCAACATAAAAAATAAAATTTGAGCCCACTGAACATTTATGTATATCTATCACAAGTTAACTAGGAATCCCTACTACCCCTTGTTTTCTCCGACCCTTGATAAACCTATATTACTCCCTCAAAACCAAACTTATAATGACCCCACTATTCCCACACCAAATGATAGTTTCCAAGATTTTATAGGATGTGTTGAAAGGAATGATAGGACAATAATGAATAATATTAGTGGGATACTTGATCTTTGTAATATCCAAAATCCATGATGAATAGATCCTACTTTTCTATATTCCACAATAGAAGAAGTCTTGATCAGCTTCTACAACTTCGGAACCAACGAAATCTGAAGGTTCGACATAAAATGAGGGAGAAAATCCTTCCAGACTGGGTGCAATATCCTATGGAATTCTATTAACTATGTATTTGATGTCACCCTATTTATGAAAGGTTTTTTGGAAGGCATTGTTGGACACCTTCACCATGAGAGGAAGGATACCCAGGTAGTCCTAAGTAATAATTTCATCCCTAAAATACTCATAGTTATTTGAGGAATCCCACGCCAATAGACCTTCAATGTCATCCAAATCCAATCTGCCTAAAATTACCACATCTAATGAGAAAATGTAACATCCCAAGTAAGTAATGAATAATATATATTCTTATCTATGTCTATTTTTGAATTAGATAGTGTTATAGATGCTTAAAATGAGAATAAATCCAATATTATGTATGGAATACACTAATATTTTTTAAAGTTTATTTTACTGCCTTTTGATGGAAAACCAATTTTAAATAAATATTTTGACAATTTTATAAGCTCTATTTGTCAAAATAAACTTATTCTATATTATTGGGATAGTGTAATTTATATTGTATAATTTTTTGGTATTTTTCTGACAATGTTCTTTTTTTTATGAATAGTGAAAATAGTGCATTTTACATCAAAACTGCATTTTCATCTAATTTAATTACATGTTTAAATTATCTTTTTAATTGGACTGATGGTGTAAATAGAATATATTTTTACCATTTAATCCACTTTTGTTCATTATAATTAATTTCAATTTGGAATTGGGCATAAACAAGTGCCAAACATTTCATAGATATTATTTCCAAAAAAACCCGATATTTGTTTTGACAACTAGAATTATTTTTACATTAACTATTCAAATTTTTATGTTTGGAATTTGTTAAAATGGATTCCATATTTGGAATCAGTAGGTCCAAATTATGTAATTAAGATTATTTTGTTTTTTGGACATTATGAATAGTAACAATGTTAATTATCTTTAATTATCTTGATTAATTAGTATTCCAGTAGTTAAGGATAATAAAATAATATCATAGTAATATAAAATGACTCTAACATGTTTCCTACTGCTAATAGTTGTGTCATTGACGGCCATGGTATGCCTTGTACCAAATGTAGGGACCCCATGGAATCACTTTTGTATGATAATGTCTTTTTATCTTTTAATTTTTTAAAGAAATTTAAATATAACAAAGTATGTAAACCCTAAGTAAAAAAATTTTAGTTTTGTCTACATAGAAGATCTCCTAGACTATAAATATTAATTGTAAATCTAAAAATATTTCCTACATCATAGTATTTTGTTTATAATTTTTAGACATTAAATAAATTAAATTAATTATGACACTATGATGATGCAATGATTACCTCATTAATTAATGATTTAAATAAAATGAAAATATAATGTAAAATATATGACATACACTTGTAAAAAACCTATTAGATGAGTTTAGTTCGAACCATTATCACCTAATACTCTAAATATATCAATTTAAGACATTTTAAATACGAAACACATTCAATATAAAGTAACATTTTATAACATTCCAAGAGTGCCCCTCCTCTCCTCTTATAAAAGCCCCCACATCTACCTTCTTACACAAACTTCTCAAGCCATTGGCTTGGCCATTCTCTGCACATTTTATCTCTCCACATCCCTTTCTTAATCCTAGAAGCCTTACCTTACACAGAAATCTTTTCAAGAATCCCTTTTGGTTCAAACCAAGAGGAGTTACCCGATTTAAAGGTAAAGACTTCTCTAATGTTCTTTTGTTTTATTTTGCTTCTCCAACCCCTAAACTCTTTTTATTAATTTATTTTGTAAAAATCCCAGTATTTTCAATATACTAATATGTTTTTATAAAAAATTATTCGAGCTACACATACACACACCTACATATAATGGTTAAAGATCATACAGTTTTCATGGATGTTGAATTTCTGCCTCACGAAACAATGATTGTTCAATAATCTTCTAAGAACTTCAAAGGTGGACATTAAGATGTCCCTATATTTATATATGATATATAATATGTATTTTTTTCCTTTAAATTCTTTATTTCTCATTTATGGCATACCATTATAGTTTCCATTATTGGTAAACGTGATATCTTCATTTTAGGAAGTGCGGACTACCGCCCCCTCAAAGTGATTTGATTCGTTAATGCCATATGTTGGATGTATAAAGGATGGAGTTAATGATATTATATATGATATTATACTGGATTTATAATATACCTTGATATCATTATAATTCCATTCCATAAAATACAAAAATAGAAATGAAAGTAGCGTTCATGCGTACGTACGACTTACCGTCTCCATGAAGGGTGAATTTCATTTCTTACCTCTAAATGTTATGTAATATTATAAATGAATGTATATACAGGATATATATGATATATATGATATCTAAATCATGAATATAATTATGGATATAATGGATATTTTACCACATGAACAACATGTAATTATAAAGAGTTGATTTTTGACTCAAGTACCAATGATCGACAAAACGACCTTTATTAACTTAAATAATTACATAATGTTCATGACATGGTAATAAGTGTCACTACCCGTCCGTGAAGCCTGTGTCGTGACTATCCCAAGCCCACCTCCCATAGGCCAGGGGAAGGTGACTAGCACCAAAGGCGTAAATCCCGATAACTGCGAAGGCATTGCATTTATAAAAGTAAACAAAACACCACAGAGTACAAGTGGAAGTAATACACTAAGTACAAAGGAAGTGGGAAAATGTAAATGAGTCAGAATACAAACCCAACCAAAAGTACAGATACAACTGAATGAAATTACTATAGATAAGACAAGCAGCTGGAAGAATAGAAGCAGCTCCTAGGTCATCCACCTCGGATCCTACCTGAAGGGTAGGTACAGATAGCGCAGCTCCTGGATCGTATGCCACGGATCCTACCTGATGGGAAGGTACAGATAGCCTCCACAACGCTTGTTCCCATCAACCACCTCCATGTATCGTCTCGTCGTGAAGTCCACCTCCGGATACTGATTCGTCGTGAGGTCCACCTCTAGGTACCGTCCAGTCCTCGAACACTCGGCCTCTGTCAGCGTTGCCCGTCATCTGCAACAAACACAACGAGGTGCGGGCATAGCCCGTGTAGGGGTGAGTATAACGATACTCAGTAGGGACCCGGAGACCCTCAAGGTCTCACTACATCCAACATGGATAACCACAAAGAAATCTCAATATATAACCATTACTTAGGTATAAGCCCATACTTATACCTAAGTTATCAAGTAACCCATCTCAATCATGAGGAAACACAAAGGTTATGGAATCAACGGAAAACCACTACCTAGGTATATTCCCATACATATACCTATGTTATCAAGTGACCCATCTCAATCATGAGGTAAACACAAAGGTCATTGACTTAGCTCAAACCACGATTTTCATTATCGAAACTGTAACTGCTGAAGAGCTTAGTCTCTTTCAAGTTCAGTGATCTTGTCACGACTCTGAGGTACTTCTCACTAACCTAAGACTGCTGAGGTACTCCACCGGTCGAGTACTGTGGGTCAGCCACCCAAACACAGTAGCGCTTCTCGTCAGGGTCTGCCACCCAAACATAGTACTGCACCCCCCCCAATAGCTTATAGAGGTACTTCTCCTGTCAAGTACAGCGGGTCTACTTCCTGCTACCAGGCGCTCCGTCCGCCATGGGTCTGCACCCAAACACAGTAGTGCTCCATCCACTAGGCTAGTCAACTAACTCCAAGCCGAGTTGGTCAAGTAGTATTCAGGTCTCATCTAGCTACACAGTCTCCGTACTCTGTATGCTCGTCTCTGGGAGGGTCCTCTCCAGAGCTACAGGTCGATACTCCAAGTATCATAATGTCCCACAATGATGTATCTCAAAGGACTGCCTCGTCATAGGGGTCTGAATGCAATAGATGGCGCGTTAATCGGACGCCCGATCTGTGGTTTATTAGCCTTTCCGCCCTAGTGGCCCGGTTGGTTTCATGTAAGAACCAACCTGATTGTATCTCAAATGTACCCCAAACACTCATAGGGTTTACTCATAGGGATTTTTTCTCAACTTGATCACCATCTCCACTAACGGTTCATCAAACGGACTTCCAGTCTGAATGTTACCAGCTTTTCTGTTCCAAGGGCCAGGTTGGATTTCGGGTTCAATCCAACACGGCCACTATCCAACTGCATCCAATCCTTAGGGAAAGAATTCCAAAAGTTCTGTCTCATCACGAGGAATCCAACAAAGTCGAAGGCACGTCTATCGGATGTCCGGAACACATGTTATAAGTGTTTCCGCTCCGAGGGCCCGGCTGGAGTCATGCTCGAACCTACCCGGACGTACCCAAATTTCTCCAAAACATTGAGTGTAATATACTGAAACGACAGTCTCAATCCTAGGATCACATCGAATCTGACGGTGCATCTATCAGAGGTCCATAGCCCATGTTATGCGCGTTTGAACAAAAACTGCCCGAAAATAGGGGGATCGGGCCCGGTCCGACCCGGCCCAAGACCCCCTGGGTGGGCCCGAACTGGGTCGACCCAACTCGGGTCCGGGTCCTGCCCACTTGGGCGTGGCCAGGCCCGGCCGGCATAGCTCGGCCCGCGTGGTCGACCAGCTTGGTGCGGCCGATCTTTCGCACAAAGGGGGGGGGGGGGGGGGGGGGGGGGGGCGCTGCCCCCCTGATTGAAGTCGTGACCCCACCATGTGGGGGCCACTCCCTTTGACCACCAGGTGTTACGACACCCGGTTTCCCCCTGGTCCCACGTGGTTGTGGGACCAACGCCTATCACCATGACTGAAGCCGCGTCGGACCCTCCTGGTGGTGTGTCGGGTGCCGCCGCCTCCTGCCGGTCGCCCCCTCCAGCATCCGGCGCCGCCGGGCCGGTGTGGCGAGCCAGCAGGATCTTCCGCGGACCACCAGACACGGTCCAGTGGTCCGTTTTTCCTGCGGTCTTCGAAAGCGGTCATCCCGGGACCGAATCTTCACTGTGAATTCTTCAAATCGCCTCTGCAGCTCGTTCCATCATTTCTCGTCGACCCACATGTCAAATAAACAAAATGCGGCCTCTTCGTGGTTTTCCGGCGTAGCGCGACGGCGCTGCGGCTTCGCTTGACCTCAACGGCGCTGCGAGACGACACCACACTTCTTCTTTGTTTTCGCGCGGTGCAACAACACTGCTTTACCTTCGTTCAAACCACAATAGGTATGACAGAAAAATGGGGAGGTTGGTCGGCTGTTTTTGTGTGGTCCGACCTCCACCCCTTAAAATGATAGCATGCGGCCAACAATTGTCAATGAAGTTCATTAAATAAACTTGAACAATGATTAAACCCCTACCATTGATTCATCGGGGACTTTTTTAGTCGCGAGGGAAGATGATGACACCGTTCACCGAACACTTCCACTTCTGAGTTCGTGCATCGGTTTGTTGACGACAAGGAGGGAGGAAGGAGGGTAATCGGAGAAACACCACGTCAGAAAGGGGGGCTCCGAGGAAGAACGCCGAAGAAGGACGGGGCTCAAGTGTCACCGGCATTATTCTCTTTCATCACTGGAGAAAGAAGTTCCCACAAGCTCTCAAAAAAGTGGCGTAAGAACATGGGAAAATAATAGATTATAATCTATTATTCATGGTGGCAGAAATTAATTATGTGGTCCCCACTTAATGAAGTTCACGATGGTTGGCACAATTCAAAATTCGAATAGTGGAGAGGCTCCACCAAATTAATTTCCCGAGTGGATGATATAATTAATTTTGGGATTTTCAAGGGGGGTTTTGGGGCCCGGGTGGTCCCCACCTAATTAACAAGGAGAGGTTCAAGGAGTTTCCTCCCAATAAAGGGGGGGGGGGTTGAGGAGGTTTTATTCTCATCCATTAAGAGGGGATTTAGAGTCCATGAGTCTCTCCCTCATTATTGGAGGAGTGTTGAGAGATTTCCTCCCCTTCCATTAAATGGGGGGTTTAAGCCCTGTATGGACCCCATGTCATAACCTCTCGTGGGATGTTATTATGCTTGGGTGGTCCCCACTCTAATTATCCTCCCATGGGAGGTTAGGGTGTCGCGGTCCCACCACCAACTCCCATGTGGAGCTTTTAACCAACACAATCCACATTGAGTGGGTTCAACAATGATAAAATAAGATGTCACATATTTTATTTTATTAACCCATGTGAAACCCAAAAACCAACTCTTAAACCCGATCATCTGCCATCGATGTGAAAGTCTTATTAAGCAACAACCGGCGCTGTGAGTTCAATGGTGCCCTTAGATTTCAATTCTAAGTACATGTTCAAATGTTAAAAAAACCTGCTCGTTCGTTAACTGAACGTACCTGAGCTAAACTTCAGAAATTGATTCCGCGCACACCGGGCTTCAGAATCAGTTGCTTTCAGAATCCACAGACTCGTAAAATTACAAATAAATAAAGAAAAGAATTCCCATGAAATTTACGTGTCTTTACATTACTCTCACCTCAGGGATTTACGTCCCTATAAATATATAACATAAACTAGAGAATGATAATTGGTATTGAGCACACATCTGAGCCTTCCGCTCCCATGTTCTCTCCTCGAGGTTTCCGAGATGCCAGTGAAAGCGCACCTGAGGAATCGACCGTCCAGGTAGGACCTGCTCCTGTTGATCCTCGTTCTCCACTAGAACCACTGTGAATGTCACCCTGTCATCAGCATCCAACTGCCTGAGAGCGATGATGTGTTAAGGCTCATGAACGTATCTCTTTAGCTGAGGTACGTAGATGATATTATGCACCAGGTTCAACTGAGATGGAACAGTCAAGTGGTAAACCACCTCACCTACCCAACTGAGGACCTAGAAAGGTCCTTTGAACCTAAGAGATAACTTTCTGCCTCAGCCACATCTTCGTAAGGCTCATCGAGGTGAGACCTATATAAGTACTTGGTCATCATCCTCAAAATCTAGAGGCCTCATGTCAGCTCAGCTGATAGTGGTGCCGCAACACTGGAGAAACTTGGCACAGAGGTAAGTTTGGCCATTCCATGAGTGATCAAATGTACCCTCTTATGCATTATTTTGTCCTCTGCTGCCTGGGTTTTCCTTTTTCGTTGACCAAGGAAAACCCCATCCCAACGTTGTAGATAAACCTCAACCTTTTTGCCTAATACAATTAATCTGAGAATGAACTGTGAATCTAATCCATTCCTAGACCAACGTCGTAAGGCCTCGACGCTGCCACCAAGAGATTCCAACCGAAACTCTCGCATCGAGGGTCAGACCACACTGTCGGTGTAATTTTGATTATTGAATCTCCTTCCAAAGGTATCTACAGATGTGAGGGTCAAGTCTACAGCTTACCAGAAACACTAGGTCTGGGACAAGATTCGTTGAAGTAAAGATCTGTATCAAAGTCTATTGTTAAGACAGCTAGTAATGGACACATACTGTCCATTGAATCATTCTTAGAGCCATTGGCTCACACTCCATGACAACATGTTGCCACATTCTCCCATTCCCTATAGCGCACTGAGCATGGCATGGACTACAATGGCCGGTGATTATAACATGTCTAAAAGTAAACCACCCCATACTGCTCTCCTAGTTTTGATTCCATGTCTGCTGCTCTGCAGATTTATCTGTCCTTCACATTTCTTCTTCTTGAAACATTTTACACTCCCAAGTCTCCGAGACTGGCACCAGTTTCCAGATTTCCCACTGCTAACCTTCACTGACTGCATCCATTCAGAAAAATAATTCTCATCCACAAAGGTTCTTTCTATTGCCCTACCATAAGTTGGAATGCATAGAGAAAAAGTGTTGGCTCGGATGTCCAAGCCCTGATGAACCGATCGTATCACATTCATTGAGTACCGAGAATGGTTTGGTACGCCCCGATGAATTCTCAGCTACCGACATGTCATCCGACCGAAGCTGTATAAGCTCTAGAAAACTCCCATCCACCTCCTCATGTCAGTCCTCATCTGCCTGTGAGTCAGGCTCATCTCAGAGCATGAGGGTATCTGATGTTGGAACACATGTGAGGCAATATGTCAACATTTTTAACCAACTGGTACTGTCTGTTGAAATTGCTGACCAACAGGTAGTGATGTATAGCTGGCACACTACCCGAATGCACGATCTCAAGCATCGTTCCATATACCATAGCCTCATCACTATGCGGACCATCCTCATGGTCACTCACTGGAAAAAAATAGTATCCAAGTCCACCATAAAAACTTCTAATGTCTCAGTTAGGTGGAAAACTCTAACAATCGCCTCCAACCAGTCCTCTGCTGTCTGGGAATCTGCCTCACCTGGTATCCTCATAGGTCTCTGCTACTGGAACTCATACAACGTCCTTTGTCGGTGTGCACCATCTTCTAGTATGGAATGTGGCATCTCCTACTCAATTGGTGGTGGTGCTGCTGGTACACCACCAGAGGGTGCCAATATAGTAAAAGGGCCCCGCACTCGGGCCTCGTCGCTCGGTGGGCCATCATCGAGAACAATATCAAAACACCAACTAACTATCTGCATTGAGACATCCTAAATAGATGCATCATGGTCAAAATTTTATACCTAGTGATCTGACCTCATTTGAGCTGACTTTAAAACTTTTGGAAACACAAATGCAATCCGTGTATTCATGCACAATGTTGGAAATCAGAAGTCAGGGACCTGGTGTACGGATACGTTGGCCACTGCACCAACAATGGAATCCCTGAACAGAAGACCAAAATAGGTACCCTTAACACTATTGCTTCATAGAAAGAAAAATATCAGAGTTATAAGTTCTGCAGTAGAACTGACTCCTCTGATACAAATTTGTCACAACCCATCATCGAGGCCCGTGTCGTGACTACCCCACGCCCGCCTTACATAGTCCAGGGGCTAGCGAATAATAGAAAAGGCTTAAATCCTGAAATCTTGGAAGGAATTTCCTTTATAAAAGTAAAGAAAACACCACATAGTACAAGTAGAAGTAATACACTATGTACAAAAGAAGTGCGAAAAAGTAAATGGGCCCGAATAGAAACCAAATCAAAAGTAAAGATACAATTGAACAAAAGAACAATAGAAAATACAAGCAGCTGGATGAATTGAAGCAACTCCTAGGTCGTCTACCTCGGATCCTACCAGAAGGGTAGGTATAGATAGTGCAGCTCTGGGATAATCCACCACGGATCCTACCTAAACGGTAGGTACAGATAGCCTCCACACCTCTCATTCTCATCAACCTACTGTGAGTTAAATTTCGTTGTGAATTCCACCTCTGTATACTAACTCGTCATGTGTTCCACCTCCGGGTACCGTACAGTCCTCAAACACTAAGCCTCTGTTAGCGCTGCCCGTTGTCTGCAACCAGCACAACGAGGTGCAGGCATAGCCCGTGCATGGGTGAGTATAATGATACTCAGTAGGGACCCTGATACCCTCAAGGTCTCACTAAATCCAACATGGATAACCACAAAGAATGATCTCAACAGATAACCCTTACTTAGGTATAAGACCATACTTATACCTAATTTATCAAGTAAACTGTCCCAATAATGATGAAACACAATGGTTATGAAATCAACGGATAACCACTACCCAGGTATATTCCCATACATATACCGAAGTTATCAAGTGACCCATCTCAATTATGAGATAAACACAAAGGTCATAGACTCAGCTCAAACTAGGATTTTCATTATCAAAACTGTAACTGCTGAAGAGCCCCGTTTTTATCGAGTACAATGATCTTGTCATGACTCCGAGGTACTGCTCACTTACCTAAGACTGCTGAGGTACTCCTCTAGTCGAGTACTGCAGGTCAGCCACTGAAACACAGTAGTGCTTCCCATCGGGGTCTGCCACCCAAAAAAAGTAGTGCATCATCCCTAATAGCTTGTAGAGGTACTTCTCCTATCAAGTACTGTGGGTCTGTTTCCTGCTACCAGACGCTCCGTCCACCGTGGGTCATCACAAAAACACAGTAGTGCTGAGTCCACTGGGCTAGTCGACTCACTCCAAGTCAAGTTGGTCAAGCAGTCGTCATGTCTCATCCGGCTACACGGTCTTTGTACTCCGTACGCTCATCTCTATTGGGGTCCGCTCCACGAGCTACAGGTAGATACTAAAAGTATCACAAAATCCCATGATAAAGTATCTTAAAGGACCGCCTCATCATAGGTGTCTCAACACAAAAGACGGGGCGTTAATCGGACGCCCGGTCTGTGGTTTATTAGCCTTTCCATCATAGGGGCCTGATTGGTTTTGTGTACGAACCAACCCGACTGTATCCCAACACTACCTGAACTCTCATATGGTATACAAACAGAGGTCGTTTCTCAATTTTATCACCAACTCCGCTGAGGGTTCGTCAAAAGAATGTTCGTTCTGAAAGTTATCAGCTTTTCTGTTTAAGGGGCCCAGTTGGATTTCGGTTTCAATGCAACACGACCACTATCCAACTGCATCCAATCCTCAGGATATGTATGTCAAAAGTTTTTTTTCATCAAGTGGAATCCAACAAAGTCGACGACACATCTATCGGACATCTGAAGCTCATGTTATAAGCATTTCTGCTCCGAGGGCCTGGTTGGTTTCGTGCTCGAACCAACCTACACGCACCCAATGTTCTCAGAAACCTTATGTTTAATATACCAAAACTGCCGTCTCGATTCAAGGATCATATCACAACTGGCGGTTTGTCGATCGGAGTTCCGTAGCCTATGATATTTCCATTTGAAAAAAAACTGCCCGAAAATAGGGGTTTCAGACCCGGTCCGACCCGACCCGAGACCCCCTGCGTCGGCTCGAACCGGGTCGACCCGACCTCTTTCTAGGTCCGACCGAATAGGGCGTGGCCTGGACCGGCCCGGCCAGGGCGGCCGTGGCATGCGTGGACAGACAGCTCGGCTCGACCAAGCTGTCGCGGAAAGGGGGGGGGGGGTCGCGCTGCCCCCCATATTGAAGTCATGATCCCCCACCTGGGGGCCGCTCCCTTTGATAACCGGGTGTTACGACCCCCGGTCTCCCCTGGTCCCGCGCGGCCACGGGATCGCCGCCAGCCGCAACGGCTTAAGCTGCGGAGGGCGCTCCTGGCGGTGCACCGGGCGCCACCTCCGTCCCTCGACCCCGTCCTACCAGCGAGGTGCGCCTACAGGATCTTTCGCGGACCACCGGACGCACTCCGGTGGTCCGTTTTGCCTGCGTTCTTCGCCAGCAGTCCTCCCAGGACCGGATATTCACTGCAAATTCTTCAAATCGTTTTTGCGGCCCGTCCATCATCTCCCGTTGATCCACACGTCAAATAAACAAACTGTGGCCTCTTCGTGGTTTTCCAGCGCGGCGCGACGGCGCCGCACTTCTTCATTGTTTCCGCGAGGTGCGACGGCACCACGTCACCTTCGTTCTAACCACAATGGGTACGATAGAAAAAGGGGGAGTTGGGTCGGCCATGTTTGTGCGGTACGACCTCCACCCGTTAAAATGATAGAAAGCGACCAACAATTATCAACTAAGTTTGTTAAATAATGTTGAACAAAGATTAAACCCCTACCATTGATTCATCGTGGCGCGCGTTCATCACGGGGGAAGATGATGGTGTCGCTCACCGCACACTTCCACTTTTGAGTTCGTGTTTTGGTGTGTTGACAACGAAGAGGGAGGAAGTAGGGTCGTCGGAGAAACACCACGTCTGAAAGGGGGGCTCCGAGCAAGAAGGCCGAAGAAGGTCGGGGAAGAAGCGTCACTGGCGTTCTTCGTGTTCTTCGCTGGAGAAAGAAGTTGTCTCAAGCTCTCCACCAAAAGGCGCAAGAACTTGCAAAATAAATAGAATATAATCTATTATTCTTAGTGGAGGAAATTAATTAAGTGGGCCCCACTTAATTAAGTTCACGATTTTTGGCACAATTCAAAATTCAAATAGTGGATAGGCTCCACCAAATTAATTGCCTGAGTAGATGACAAAATTAATTTTTGGAGTTTTGAGGGGGGTTTAGGGGCCCGGGTGGTCCCCACCTAATTAACAAGGAGAGGGTCAAGGAGTTTCCTCCCATTACATGGGGGTTTTGAGAAGGATTTATTCTCCTCTATTAAGAGGGGTGTTAGAGTAGAAGAGGCTCTCCCTCATTAATGGGGGAGTGATGAGAGATTTCCTTCAATCCCATTAAATGGGGGGGGTTCAAGCCCCTTGTGGACCCCATGTCATAACCCCTCGTGGGAGGTTATGCTACTTGGGAGGACCCCACCCTAATTATCCTCCCATGGGTGGTTAGGGTGTGGCAGTCCCACCACCAACTCCCATGTGGAGATTTTAACCAACAATATCAACATGGAGTAGGTTCAATAATGATAAAACAAGTTGTCACTTATTTTATTTTGTTAATCCACGTGAAACCCAAAAAACAACTCTCAAACCCGATAATCTACCGTCGAGGTGAAAGTCATCTTAAGCGAAAACTGGCATTGCGAGTTCAAATGTGCCCTTATAATTCAATTCCGAGTACCCATTCAAATGTTAGAAAAACCCGCTCATTCGTTCACTGAACGTACTCGAGCTAAACTTCATAAATTGATTCTAGGCACTCTAGGCCTCAGAATGAGGTGCTGTCAGAAGCCACGGACTCGTAATATTCCAATGAAATTATGTAAAATAATTCCTTGAAATTTCAAGGAAATTACAATCAGTGATATAAATGGAATAATGAACTTAAAAAAGGTTCTTATGTAAGTATAAATTTACTCAAGTTTATTATTCAAGAGGATAAATAATGATCGAGTCAAGTCAGACCCGAGGTAAGGGACTTCATGTTAACCTCCTTTCATTGAGGAATATTTTGTTTTATAGACAACATTATTTTATATGGTGTATATACCCCTTTGAATTTTACGTTTATTCAAAAGGAATCTTTTTTATACGAAGCAATTACTAAATGAAAAAAGGGAATGTTTTTCTGTCGTACGTATATGGCGAAAACAACTTCTCTGCCGTTGTGTCCATTATTTGAGTTTCGCCTTCCTCTACAAGCCATAATTTTTTTAATTGAAAAATAAATACCATGTTTTAATTTTCTTATATTTTTGTATTGAAAATGATTTTCAAAAAGTTTTTATTATATCAATGTCTTGTATTGATGTCTTATGATTGAAATGTGGAAATGTTATTTTTACTTATGCATGTTTTATGTGATACGATTATGTAATGGTTCTTGGGCATTATTAATGAAGATGGGTGGTTCTATGATAAAAAAAAGGTGGGAGAGCCCGATATAGCTGTCAAATGCATTGGGTAACACGAAGGGGTATAACATTAAGGTTTCTCCGAAGAGATTTTTGGAATATAGTTTGATGGGTATTCCAAACGTAACACGAAGGGGTATAACGTTAAAAATGTTATGAATGCCTCAAGTTACATCTATTTATAATGATTTCTATGAGTTATTCATAAATCTTATGATTTCATGAGGTATGTAAACATTGTTATGTTTTATGAGTAAAGTATGATTTCATTGACTCTTATGTATAAATGTAATAATATTTCCTTTACGTATTTTTATATCCCTTACTGATCTTTTTATGATCATCCCATGTTTTTTAAATGTTTTTCACAGGTCAAGGAAATGGTACATGATGTGATGATAGTGTCAAGGATGTGTCAAGAAAGAATCCATGTTTAATTTTAAATATGTTCCCATTGATAGGAATAATGAGTACTATCTTTTATGTAACCACATTGTTTAAATGTGGAGTGTAATGCATGATTTATGGTCTAATTCTATAAAACACTAAACCTGAAATGATCTTCAATGTGTAGTCTTTTAATAACTGAAGATTAAGTAAGGTTTAATGTTGGGGACTTATAGTTTGTATCAGAGGTCGCTTTAGATAACATTAAGAGTTAGAATTCTAATAAATGATTATCCGAAAAAAAATTAGTCAAATAGAAATGATATAGAATTTGAATATTACCATGTTGTTTCATCTAAGACATGTCTGTTCAGAAAGGTTTTCCACAGAGGAAACAGTGAAGCAGTGCTAGGAAGGCATACAGAAGGAAATCTCCTTCCGAATTAGCATGCTGAGATGGAAGGAATTGGAACTGAATAGTTTGTTGTAGTAATGGCGCAGTTGACTAAAGCGATAAATAGTGGTGGTATCCATGCACGAGATCAGCCAAATCAACCGCATAGGAACATGTTAGTGGTGGAACATTTCATGAGGCAACATCCCCCATATTTTAGAGTATCATCTAACCATATGCTAGCTGAAGGGTGGATTAAAGCACTGGAGAATATTTTCAATGTCATGGGGTGTTCAGACAATCGAAAGGTTTGTCTTACTATTTACCGTTTGGAGGGTGAAGCTGATCAGTGGTGGTCGATGGTTAAAAATATCTGGGACGCTGATGAGATTGATGCTATCGACTGGGATGAATTCAATGGTATGTTTCTTGAGAAGTATTTTCCTAAGGCTTTTCGACAAAGGATAGGAAAAAAAATTCTTGGAATTGAGGCAACATGACGACTCAGTGGATGCTTATGAAAAAAGGTTCACTCGATTAGCAAGGTATGCTCAAAAGTTTATCCGAGACCTTGATAGAAAAATCAATCGTTTTTACTCAGGATTAAAGCCAAAATATTGAAGGGATTTAGCTTCTCATGAGTTCAAGAGTTATGAAAATTGTGTTCGATGTGCTGAGAAGGTGGAAATGTAGTTTGTCGATGATCAAGTCTTCTATAACAACCAACAAAAGAAGAGACCGAGGTGGAAGTAGAATGGGAAGAATTCTTCAAAATGTTCTGATGGTGAGAAAAATATGTTTCTAGTTTGTGATAAATGTGGTAAAAATCTTGCTGGGGAATGTATTATGAATTATGGAAAGTGATACCAATGTGGTAAGATGGGACATAAGGCTCGTGATTGCACTGAAAAAGATCAAAGTGATGGTAAGACCAAATTTGATTTAAAGTTAGTGAAATGTTTTAAGTACAATGAGATTGGTCACTATGCAAACGAGTGGCTGACAAAGAGGTCGAGTGATGGGAAGCAGTTAGACTACAAGCAGAAAGGGTTTTTGAAATCTTTATCAACTACTTCAGTAGATGTTGGCCCATCAAATGAAGTGGTATCGGGTAATTTTTTTGTTTTTACAGATTATGCCAGTGTGTTGTTTGATTCAGGGTCTACACATTCTTTCATCTATGAAAAATTTTCTAGTAAATTGGGAATACAATCTGAATAAGTGACTCCTGAACTTGTGGTAAAAACACCTAGGGGAAATGTTGAGGAAAAAATAATTGATAAGAATCTTCATATCCTTATCGTTGGAAAGAACCTACTTGAAAACCTTATTATTTTACCTCTATTATAGTTTGATGTTATCCTGGGTATGGATTGGCTCTCTGTTTACCATGCTAAAATTGATTGTATAGATAAAGAATTTTCTTTTAAGAAAGCCTTTCAGTTTGTGTACAAGAATGAAATCTTACTGTTGATAACATATCAAGAGGAAGAGAAACTTGTAAAAGATGGAAATGAATGTTACCTTGAAAATATTGTTGAAGACAAAGGAATTGTTCAGATTAATGATATTCCAGTGGTAAATGAGTATCCAGAAGTTTTTCCTGATGAGTTTCCTAGAATAATACCAGATCAGTAAGTTGAATTTATTACTGACTTAGTTCCCAATGCTAATACAATTTCAAAACCCCCTTATCGAATGGATCAAGTTGAAATTTTAGATTTGAAGGAGAAATTGCATGATTTATTAGAGAATGGTTTCATTTGACGGAGCACATCACCATATGGTTCTCCTGTTTTATTTGTAAAAAAGAAAGATGGTTCAATGAGACTTCGAATTGATTATAGATCCTTGAATAACATCACTATTAAGAATAATTATCATTTGCCTCATATTGATGATTTGTTTGATCATCTCTAGGGAGATCAGTATTTTTCAATGATTGACCTGAGATCGGGGTACCATCAATTGAAGGTATAGGAAGCAGATATTCCAAAGACCGCGTTTTGTACAAGATATGGCCATTATAAATGTTTAGTAAGGCCTTTTGGGCTATCAAATGCACTTGCTATAATCATGGTCCTTACGAATAGAATTTTCCATGAGTTCTTGGATATGTTTTGGGTTTTTTTCATTGATTATATTTTTGTGTTTTCTAAATGTAAAGAGGAGAATGAAAGACATTTAAGGGTTATTTTGAAAACCTTAAAATAAAAGAAATTGTATGGGAAATTCAGACATTGTTATTTCTGGTTGCAACAATATTCTTTCCTTGGTCAAATTGTTTCTAACGATGTGATAACTGTTGATCCTGAAAAAACAAGTGTTGTGGAAGAATGGCCAAGACCCAAAAATGTAACTGAGATTCGTAACTTCCTTGGTTAGAATAGCTATTACCGAAGGTTTGTTAGAAATTTTTCCCGGTTATCTAGTCCAATGAAAAAGATAACACAAAAGGGTGTTAATTTAATTTGGATAAAAGAATGTGATGATTGTTTTCAGAAAATGAAAAGAATATTGGGGAATGCTCCAGTTTTGGCACTACCCTCCATGAATGGGGAGTTTGTTATCTACAGTGATGCTTCATTGAAAGGACATGGTTGCGTCCTAATGTAGAATGATCAGGTAATTGCTTATGGTTCACGTCAGTTGAAAACTATTGATTTAAATTACCTTACACATTATTTGGAATTAGCAGTAGTTGTTTTTGTTTTGAAAATTTGGATGCATCATTTTTATGGAGTAATGTATGAAATATATACCGATCAACAATTTTTAATGTATATATTCATTTAGAAAGAAATGATCATGAGAAAGAGGATATGGATAGAATTCATCAAGGATTATTATTGTACAATTCATTACCATCCGGGAAAAGAAAATAAAGTGGTTGATGATTTGAGTAGAAATAGTAATGCTTCATTAATAAATTTTCATTTGGAAGATGATCCTTTGGTTATGGATTTTCCGAACCATGGCATAGAATTTGTTGGTGCATAATGTCCTTATATTTCGTTTTAGGTATCAGTGAAATCCTCTCTATTAGACAGAATTAAGAAAGCACAGAAGAAAGATAGTGAGTTTTAGAAAAAGGTAGAGCTGGTTTAGAAAGGTAAGTTTCATGAATTCAGCATTGATAATGATTGTGTGGTGAGATTTTGGAAGAGATTGTGTGTGACTTTTGATTCACAGTTAAAGAGAGAGTTGTTATGTGAAGCTCATAGTTCGCGGTTTTCAGTTCATACTGGCAGTACTAAGATGTATAGTGATCTTCGGGAGTATTACTGGTGGGATGGAATGAAAAGAGATATTGCTGATTTTACATTGAAGTGTTTGACTTGTCAATAGGTTAATGTAGAGTGGAAGTTACTGAAGTGGATGGTATAGCCTAAACCAGTGCCATAGTGGAAATTAGAGAATATATCCATGGACTTCGTTGTGACATTATCAAAGACACCTCGAGGTAGTAATGTAATATGGGTTATTATTGATCGCTTGACTAAATCTTATCATTTCCTTTCTATACAAGATATTGTTTCCCTAGACCAACTTTCTCATTTGTATCTTAAGGATATAGTCAGGTTACATGGAGTTCACCTCTCCATTGTATCTGACCGTGATCCTAGGTTCACTTCTATCTTTTGGAATTGCCTTTAGAAGTCGTTGGGTACTGAATTAAATTTTAATATAGAATTTCATCCTCAAGCAGATGGGCAGTTAGAACAAACAATTCAGACATTGGAGGATATACTACGTGCTTGTTCGATGGATTATTAGGGATGTTGGGACCAACATATTTCTTTGGTTGAGTTTTCTTATAATAACAATTTTTATTCCAGTATACAGATGGAACCATTTGAGGCATTATATGGGAAGCAGTGTCGAACTCCAACTTTCTGGGATGAAGTGGGTGAAAGGAAGTTGATTGGACTAGTATTGGTATAAGAATTGGCAAGAAAAGTTCAGTTGATATAGAGAAACATCAGAACAGCTCTAAGCAGGCAGAATAGTTATTCGGACAAAAGGATGAAGGATCTCTCTTTTGAGGTAGGTGATCATGTTTTTCTCAAAGTATCACCAAGGAAAAGAATATTGCAATTTGGTAAGAAAGGAAAGAAGAGTCCATGGTTCATTGGACCATATGAAATTCTAGAGTGAGTTGGATCGGTTTCATATTGAGTGGCTTTAAATCCGAGTTTATCTCAGGTACACAATGATATTCATGTTTCAATGTTAAGGATGTACATGCCAGATCCATCTCATGTTTTGAGTCCAGAGGTAGTTCAGCTGGAAGAGAATCTGTCTTATGAGGAACAACTAGTCTAGATTCTTGATCACAAAGAGAAAGTGTTGCAGAATAAGGTGATTCATCAAGTAATGGTTTTGTGGAAAAACCACATGATTGAAGAGGCAACATGGGAATCTGAAAATGCAATGAGGGATAAATACCCCCACTTATTTGATTAGGAAATAAATTGCGGGGACACAATTTTCTAAAGGGGGGAAGGATGTAAAATATCAAGTAAGTAATAAATAATATATATTTTTATCTATGTCTATTTAGGTATTAGATAGTTCTTTAGATGCTTAATATGAGAATAAATCCAATCTTAAGCATTGAATACACTAATATTTTTAAAAGATTGTTATACTGCCTTTTGATGGAAAACAATTTTTAAAACAAAATTATGAAAATTTTATAAGATCTATTTGTCAAAATAAACGTATTATTTATGATTGGGACATTGAATTTTATTTTGGAGTAGTTTTCGGTATTTTTCTGACAATGTTCATTTATTTTAATGAATAGTGAAAAATACTGCATTTTACATCAAAACTGCGTTTTCATCTAATTTAATTATATGGTTAGATTATCATTTTAATTGGTCTTAATGTTTAATTAGAATATATTTTTACAATTTAATCCAATAGTGTTCATTATTATTAATTTCACTTTGGAATTGGGCATAAAAAAGTGTCAATCTTTTCATAGATATTGTTTAAAAAAACCAGCTATTTGTTTTGACGACAGAAATTACTTTTAAATTTACTATTGAAAATTTTATTCTTGGAATTGGGTAAAATGGATTCCATTTTTGGAATCGTAAGGTCCAAATTATGTAATTAAGACTCTTTTGTTTTTTGAAATTATGGATAGTAACGAGAGTAATTATCTTTAATTATCATGATTAATTAGTAATCGGGTAGTAAAGGATAACACAATAAAATCATAGTAATATAAAATGACTCCAACATGTGTATTAATGCTACTGGTTTTGTCATGGATGACCATTTTATTCCATGTACAAACTTAGGGATCCCATGGAATCACTTTTGTGTGATAATGACTTTTTATCTTTTTATTTTTTAAAGAAAGTTAAATATAACAATGTATGTAACACCTAAGTAAAACAATTTTACTTTTTTATACATAAATGATATCTTAATCTATAAATATTTACTAGAAAGATAAAAATATTTCCTACATCATAGTATATTTTTATAATTTTTAGACATTAAATAAATTGAATTAAATATGACACCATGATGATGCAACGATTACCTCATTAATTACCGATTTAAATGAAATTAAAATATAATGTAAACTCTAAGACATAAAATTTCCAAAAACATATTGGGTGAGTATATTTAGAACCCTTATCACCTTATCCTCTAAATATATCAACGTGGGACCTTTTAAATCTGAAATACATATCAATATAATGTAACATTTTATAACATTCTAGGAGTGCCCCTCCTCTCCTATAATAAATGGCCCCACCTCTACCTCATTACCCTCACTTCTCAAGCCATTGGCTCAGCCAAGCTATGATCATTTTATCTCTCCACATCCCTCTCTTCATCCTATAAGAAATACCTTAGGCAGAAAGCTCTTCAAGAAACCCTTTTGGATCAAACCAAGAGGAGTTACCCGATTTAAAGATAATGACTTCCCGAATGTTCTTTTGTTTTATTTTGATTCTCCATCCCCCTAAACTATTATTAATAATTTCTTTTGTAGCAACACCAGTATTTTAAATATACGAGGATGTTTTTATAATATGTATTCTAGCTAAACATACACACACCTACATCTAATGGTTAAAGAGAATACAGTTTCGGTGGATGGTGAATTTCTGCCTCACGAAATGATGATTGTTCAATATTCTTCTAACACCATCAACAGTGGTTATTAAGATGTCACTATATTTATATATGATATATAATATGTTTATGGTTTCTTTAAGATTATGTATTTTTCATTTATGGCATACCTTTATGGATTCCATTATGGGTAAACGCGATATCTACATTTTATGAAGTGGTGACTACCGCCCTCTCAATGTGATTGATTCGTTAATGAAAATGTTGGGATGTATGAAGGAAGGAGTTAATGATATTATATATGATATTATACTGGAATTATAATATACCTTTATATCACTATGATTTCATTCCATAAAATATTAAATAGAAATGGAAGTAGCATTCATGCGTATGTACGGCTTACTGTCTCCATGAACGGTGCATTTAATTTCTTACCTCTAAATGTTATGTAATATTATAAATCCATGTATATACAGGATATATATGATATATATGATATCTAAATCATGAATATAATTCTGGATATAATGGATATTTTACGACATGTCCAACTTGTAATTATAAAGAGTTTATTTTTGACTCAAGTACCAGTGATCGAAAAAACGACCTTTATGAACATAAATAATTACATAATGTTCATGAAATTGTAATAAGTGATATAAAAGGAATAGTGAACATGAAGATGTTTCTTAAGAAAGTATAAATTAAGTCATGTTTATTATTCAGGAGGTTAAAGAACGATCGAGTCAACTTGGACCCGGGGTAAGGGACTACGTCTCAATCTCCTTTCATTGAGACATATTTTGTTTTATACACAACTTACTTTTATACGGTGTATAAACCCCTTTGACATTTACGTTTATTCAAAATCAATCTTTTTTATATGAAGAATTTACTAAATGACAAAAGTGAATGTTTTTTTTGTCGTACGTATGCGGCGACAATGACTTCTCTGCCGTCGTGTCCATTATTTGAGTTTCGGCTTCCTATACAAGCCATAATTTTTTTTAAATGACAAATAAATACCATGTTTTATGTTTATTTTATTTTGGTATTGAAATTTTTTTTCATAATGTTTTTATTATATCAATGTGTTGTATTGATATATTGTGATTGAAATGTAGAAATGTTATGTTTCCTTTATTCATTTTTTATATGATACGATTATGTTATGGTTCTTGGGAATTGATTATGAATAAGGGTGGTTCTGTGATAAACTAAGGGCGTGTGAGCCCGATATATCTCTCCAATGAATTGGGTAACTCAAAGGAGTGAAACATTATGGTTTCTCCGAAGATATTTATGGAATATACTATCTTGGGTATTCTAAACGTGACCATGAGGGTTACTCCCTAAATTAGAATGTTATGAATTCCTCATGTTACCTATATGTCTTATGTTTTCTATGAGTTATTAATAAATCTTTTGATTTCATATGGAATGTTAACATTATTATGTTTTATGAGTAAAGTATGATTTCATTGACTCTTATGTATACATGTAATAATGTTTCCTTTAAGTATTTTTATATCCCTTACTGAGATTTTTATACTCATCCCAAGATTTGGAAGTGTTTTTCACAGGTCAAGGGAATGTTAAATGATGTGATGATAGTGTCAAGGAGGTTTCAAGAAAGAATCCATGTTTTATTTTAAATATGAATCCGTTGGTGGGGAAAATGTGTAATATCTTTTATGTAACCACGTTGTTTAAATGTGGAGTGTAATACATTATTTATGATCTAATTCTCTAAAAATCTACACCTGAAAAGATACTCAAGGTGAAGTCTTGTAATAACTCATGATTAAGTACAGTTTAAAGGTGGGGCATTATAGAAAACCTCATTGTTGAGGGTCATATTGATATTCTTTTCATACTATCCTTTATAGAAGAATGAAATAAAGCCATGATACGATATCTTTATCTATATTATCTCACTCATGTGTTTTTCCTGTAGATCCTCTCAATCTCACAAAGATTCTCAGTAAGATAACCACACATATCACCAAGGTAAAGGAAATTGTTTTCATCCCTGTCATTTAGAAGTGCCTCCCCCATTCTATCACCTCATCCTGGATACCATCCACCCCATAGAAATCCGTAGTCTTATTAGAAAGCACTGTTTAATGTACTTTTTGTGGAGTTTAAATAGATTAACCATGCCACACCATGACTTTCCCATCTCCCTTGATTACCAAGAGTCCATAAGCAACTGCATGAATGAGGCACTAATTTTCCAGTTTCGGAATAATGGAAAGATTGACATTCCCAGACTTTTCTCTTGACCCCCAAAATAAGAGGAGAATGATCTAATATGAATGAGTAAGGTTGGTAACAGATGCTCGAGAGAATGAGTCCAACCCCTGGATATTTTCCTCATATCTGTTAGATGGCTCTAGAGGAAGTTAGGACCCCTAGAGTTATTTCACCTTGTATATTTAGAGAGAGTTAACCCCAAATCTAGAACATGTGTGGTTGACATAATACACTAAAAATCATTCATGAAACCTTTCCTCATGGCTAAACCCTCTCTTTTCTTTGAAACATCTTTGATTCAGTTGATATCACCAATGAAAGACGACATAAGATATCCTAGATGAAAAGACTCTAGAGTTCCATGCTTCAAATCTACTCGGGTACCTAGTAATGACTAGAGAAAGGTGTTATTAAGATATAGTAGACCACCACAAATGATGTCCATGAAATATATAATATAAAGAGATACTTTTTATATATAATATATAAGTTAAAATTAAATAAATTAAATTGTGGGTTACATTAGTAAACTATCATTCCTTTAGCTATTACTAACCATAGTAACAAATTCATTATTTTCATCTTCTTCATGGCATAATTCACTAACAAAATGAATTTCATGGGAATGAAGTTTAGTCCATTACCACAATGGTATTCATATTTTATTAATGTGAATAATAGAATGAATAAATTCCCTATCTCATTAGGGATAACAATTCACAACAAAAACATTGCCCTCAAATCAGAGCCTCAGTCAGGTTGGAATGCAACTGTTTGGGGAATAAAGCTCGGTCCCCTTCCCTAGAACATTAATTATGTGGTTTAGTTTCGAGCATTTATCCTAATCAAAATGTGGTGATATAACATTAGTCAACATGCCACACTTCCATGAAATGTGCACAAGCATTTTAATCCAGTTACCAAACACAAAAAATATCACAAACAAACACAACTAATACATATAGAACCATAATCCATAATAATAATCATGGGAATAAATTTTTTTCCACATCCAATTAACACTTATTAAATTTACACTACATATTCCATTTATCTCTATTCACATTTTCATGCATATATCACTAACAATATTCTATAATTCCATAATATCAACCCATTTCACATATTCATCAATTATAATATGAAAAACAATTAACTTGTATCTCATTCCATATTTTATTATCAATTTAACATATTCTTTTTTTTATATTCACTACATCTAATAGGAATTTATATCATAATTCATAAACAACTTGAAAGTATCTCAGTTACCCCAATTAACCCATTTCTCTGACATACTAAAAAATAACATAATCCATTATAAAATAATTTTACACAACCAATATAAAAATTTCAGTTACACCAAACATAACAAAACGTTGAAAAAGGGATCTATGTTATCACACATCAACCATGAACTTAATTTTTCAATTCCTTGGTCTAGGAATATCAGTTGTTACCATATGTGGCCATAAACCATTGAAATAATCCTTGAGGTATACCACCAAGGCAATGCAGGGTTATATTCATTATTTAGATTCCTAAATTACAAAATTTCACCAAATTATTTTGAATCAAATCAAGGGATAAACATTATAGAAACAGAAAATCCACAAATCTAGAAAACAACAATGGGATATAACATTTAGACCACTTAAATTGAATCTATTAAAGAATACACTACTAATAACGACTTAAGATCCTAATTTAAAAATTCCATTTGTACTCAACCAACAAACAACATGTGGAATAAGGTACTAGGGATTTGGATGAATATTTCTAAAGATACAAGCCCAAAATTATAAAAGATAAGAAAGGGAGGATTAGACGTACCTAGAGATTTGATATATAAATGATTTCTATCCAAACAACCATTAAATGATAGAGAAAGATCTTTTGAAGAACTTGTGGGTTCTATATCATCTCTAGGGATCTTGGTGGGATATAATGGATGAGAATTTTGGGGAAAATAAAAATATATATTTAGATAAATTGACAATTTTACAAATTCTAATGGGGTGATCATTTTAAATCCATATTTTTTCAAAATCGGAACATTTCGCTTGGAATCAAATGTCCAACTAGAGTTGAGTCACATGGTTAATTGAGTAATATGCAATGTCTTCAATACCATGTGACAAAAATTTGATATAAAAATTTCCATGGTGGCATGTGTTTACTGGGAATGTTGTACTATCTACTAAAATGTGTGCCTTGCACTATATTTCCCAATTTTCAATCACGTCAACCCCTAAAACATACAAACACCCTTATGGCCCCTCATACTTATGGGAATAACTTCATTAAACAAATAAAGGATAATTAAAGAAAAATTTAAAAAAGGACATTCCTCCACAATTTCTGGGATCATTCAGAAGTATTGATAGGTATACAAATGAATAATTTATTATATTGAACCATTCACATTTACATCATTTTTATGATGAAGAATATCTATTACAATGATAGGTTGACTCATATGTAAATCGGTAATCAGAAACAAATGATATATTGAATGGTTTTATGTATACATATGGATACTCATTTTTAGTTATATTTATTTTCAATAGAACATTTTTTTCATTAATTATAATAGAAAATATTTTCGAAAATACAACAGAATAATGGAAAAGATTAGTCGGTTGAATTATATACTTTTGTATCTCAATATATTTCTGGATATATCATTTAATTTAAATTTTTATAACATACTTATTAAAGTTACGTGAAATATTTTGTTATTTGTATGGATATATAATATCAACATTATTTATTATTTTTTAGGAATTTTCTGGAAGAAAATGAGTGGGATCTCTTAAATATTGATGAAATACATAATGCCATTTTAATTTACACTGAACCATTATTTTTATTATATATAAATAATAATTGAACCTATTTCAGGATTATTTCATTGGAAGGAGAATAGATAAGCACTATGAAATAGAAATTTTAGAAATGATGTGTGTATTGTCATGTGATTAAATACATTACAATAATATTCCTATAATAAGTCTTGAAGTGTGGGATTAATCTATTATAAAATGTTGTAATTTTATATTTATCTAATTAATATTTTAAAATTTTTAGGTATGTGGAATGTTTCTTGAATTGATATGAACATGGTGAATGGCAAATTGTTTAGGTGGATGCAATACCATCGACGTTAGATTCTTCTGATGTATTAATTATTGTCTATTCCAAAATATTAACCATATCTTTCCCCCTGATTCAGGTATCTTAGTCACCTTATGACCACACCAAAATGGATTTTTCAATCCATGGGGGTGGATTAATGTCTTATGGAATATGGTTTACTCATAAGGATTCAGTTAACATGAATAAATTAAATTAAACAATTCATGTAATTTTTTGAAATATACCGAATTTCACGTCCAAATATTTGATGCATAGGAAAAAATATATATAATCAATTTATAGAATATTAAAAATTAAAAATACACTAAGGAAAAATAATATAAATTAATAATGAAGATAAATTTCTATAAAATTTTATGTTTTCGAGACATATACAAAATAAAACGAGCATAATAAATTAATTACTTTATTTGAATCAGGGGGTTAACTTTAAACTACTAAAACAAAACCTACTATAGGATTTGATCATTATATGGATTCCTATATGTTGTATTCCTAAAAATAACAACCTAAACCTACAAGGACTAATCATTCTATAGATATCATGTGGCGGAATATGGGTTCCAACTAAGTACATTGTGGGTTTTCAACATCGAGTTAATATATTGCACCATTATAATAAATCAGGAAATATTCATTTGAACAACAAATATCTAATTATTTTCATTTTTATGCCATTAAAATAATTGAAAATTATTTTAAAAATTAACAATTTTATGGAAATAGTGATCAAAACCAAATATTTTACCTTCTATTTTTAAATAATCATTTTAAAATAAGATTCCCATAACTCATTTCGAAACCACATTTTAAAAATTATAAAATCTACTTTTCAATCACTCTTATAAATTTTTTCTCAATTATATAAATAATATATATATTAATAACTGAAATATTTAACAAGATGAACCTACTTTAAATGTGAAAAAAATAAAGAGAAAAAAGCATTACTATTAAGTAGAAAATAGACCCAATACATCCATGGTTGAAATGTAGAAATAAGTATACATCATGGTATAAAATAACTGATGATTGAGAAACAAAAATAAGGCTATAGATAATGGAATGAGATTAAATTTTATATATAATCATGGGACATCAAGATTTATTATATAATTATTGTATTCTAAGACACTCTAATTTTCAATGAATAATTGTGGTGTAGCACAAATATAACTCTTATATATGGATATTTCTTCCAATATTTTTTGGATTGGGTTGAAACTATGTTATTTTAATACAAATTAACCCCCCCCCCCCAAATTGAGGGATATCGTAATGATTATATAGTACCATTAGTAAGGGATGAATATAATCCATTATTATTCACTAGATGGGGTGTATTATTATTTATTGTATAAAGTTACTCAGAAAATGTATCACTCCTTAGAAAATGTGTTTAATGAAATCATACTACCACCCATTGTTAATTACCATTGGATCCCATATAAACATTACTCTAGTGGATGTATTCCCAAACATAATAACATCATTTTATCCTTCTCAACACTGAGAGAGTACTCAAATTTATTCATCACTAAATCAATAATATGATTCTTGAATAAATTCCTTATTCTATTGAATAGTTTCAAAATTACTATCATGATATTTCAAACAAAAATTCCATGTAAAAGCTATACATCTTTTAACCTTGGTGCATAAGTTCATCATATTTTTTTTAAAAACCAATAGTGTCTAAGAACAATATCATAATACCAAAATGTCACTTCTTGGGTGTAAGACATGTCATGAGAACCTATGTGTGTGGTCGCAGAAATTTATGTACATCACTAGACCCAAACATCCACTTATGCTTTAAATGTACATTAATTTGTATTTTATTTTCCCCATGATCATGTTCCTATAACTCATTTTTTTTAATGATTTCATGATCGAACTATAGAAACTTTTATGCATAGCCCCGATCGAATACTATAGATGCATAAAAACACCAAAACCATAAATCTTTGTTTATTCGGTTAATCCATTGATTAATTGAATAATGATTTGAAAATAGGACATTTACATAGAATGCCAAATGATATAAACCATGAAAAATATATTATCCATTAATTAAATAGATCTCCATACATTATTAAATTACATAATAAGGCTTATATCTATCACGTGACTAATAGCTTGTGCAACTCAATTCATGTAAATCGATGGGAAATGAGACCTCCTCACATGAATGTTTATTTCTTCCATATTATACATTATGATGTATTCCACATAATGTAAGATAAATCCTCATCCCATATTCATTCACATGAACTATAAAAAAACAAAATAACATTAATTATATAATTGAAGCCTTTCTGTAACCTAAAACCTTTAATCAAATGAGATTCGCAACCCCAATTCACATCATACAGTTTTCCATATGAGACTTGAATAATCCCATCACATGATTTTCAATAACACTATAAATCATGAATACACTTATTTCGTTGGAATAATTCACTAAAATTCATCAAATAATTATATAGACTTCTTCATAGTGGAATACTTTTTCATAAACATCATGAACTGTGATCACAATAGATCATAATTGACACCAAACACATCACACATCATCAAGATCATGGAACCATGGTTCAAAAATTATACCCCATTGGGTTTTTTACAATAAAAATTGAATTTCAAATTCAGAAACTTCATATGGATATATGATGCGTCTTTAATCAATCTATATCATCATTATCATTGGTCTATGTAGAAAATAAAACATATAGAGATAATCCAGGCTAAGAGACATTGTATAAACAACCACTATGAAAAATCCTCTATCTCTGAAATCAATGAACAAATATTCCTCACACACCGATTCTCCATCAATAATATATATATTAACATTAAAAAATAAAAATCCATAACATAATTTATTACAGTTGATGGTTGTTCAAAAAAAATCATTGATATTAACCAAAAGCATTATCTACAATCGAAATCAAACCAAAAGTAATATGACATAAAACCATAAGTAAATATTTAATGAAATATATACAATGGGGATATGTGATCTTCAATAGAACCATTGGTTGGTAGTGGTTGATGTATTATGAGGTCCAATAAATTCTTCTCATTCACTAGAATCTCTATATATATTATCATTTTATCAACCATTTTCCATGTTCTTCCAACATACTCTATTATGATAATTTATTAATCCACAATAACATTTCTTAAATGATACCAAATTTATTTTCTTTTTGTATGAGAGTGTTTTAATGCATTCATCATGAGAATAATAACAATCATCTTATTTTAAAATATAATCATTTGGTTTTGGACTGCTTCTTTGATATATTATCATGGATTCATGAACCATAGAGGTAGTGTAAATTCCATGTTTACTAAGATATATTATTCATATTTATTATATAATGGATTGTCCTGTTTATTTTTTACACAGCCATTCCACACATTTATATTAAATGAAAAATACACCACCACATATAGAAATATGTTCCACCATATTTTTGACCTTTTCTACATCATGAAAATAAGATAAATCACTATACATTCATGAATCAAAGATAATTACAATATTAATTTCATGTTGTAGCTATATTATATGGTTTTTAAATTAAGGGATGTAATAAAAATTCAATGAAAATAGGTGGATGTGTGGTATTAGTGTTTTTAAATCATCCAATTATCTGATTATTAAAGATGATATCCACATATTACTCTTTATCATGCTTCCCATGTTGGTTGAAAACTATAACCACAGTCAATTATTTTTAAATCATGAATGAATATAATTTTATATACTTATTTAGAGTACATTTACTAAGATAAATAGGTATATAAGTCCCCATAAATCACATTTTTCCAAAATAATTTTTTTCTAATGTGATATACCTATAAAATTAAAAACACATCTAAATAAAAATATTTTTATAATTTTTTATTTTTTCTACTAAATACGATTTAATCAACACTATCCTGAACAATGTATTATTCGTCCAATGATGATTTTATAAAAATATTTCTATTTAATCCATATATTTTGAATTAAAATATTCTTATTTATGAGTAATTCTATGAATTCAATTGTAATGGACACTGTATAATACCATATAAGTCCATACTCATTATTAAAAATCCAGTTTCATCATTTACAACATTGAAACCCATTGGTTGTTTTATATGAACATCCTCTTGATGTATTGGATTAAATAATGATGTTTTATTTCAAATTTATATATTTTAAACCCTCTCAGAATATATTTTTCCCAAAAAATATATATTTCCTTGAGTTTATCTATTGGAGAAAATGACTTATCCACATCCAAACTTTCAATTTTTAATATATTCATTGAATAAAAAAATGTATAATTTAAATAACTTATTTATTCATATATTACATATTTTTAATAATATATTTTTTTCTGAAAAATGTTATATTATACAAGGTTCATCACAATCAATGAAGTTTGGTTAATATAAATCAGATCAAATTTAACATTCAGTGATTTATTGATGCTTTAAAATTTTAAAGCATCATTAAATTTGGTTTTCTCCACTATAGAAATCATATTAGTATAATATGTAATAATTATAATTATTTTTTAGGAAACCGAATATTGATCACCAATAATAATAGATAGATATATTTCTAGACTTTTAATTATTTTGGTGATATATGATATCTTTTACAAAATTGGGTTTTATCTACTAATTAAATATCATAAACTTAATCATTTGGGATCTCTCGATTATTTAGTGCATCATCCAATATATTAATACATAGTATTATCTATTATTAATCATAATTTTATTGTTCAAAAATAAAATTATATGTGTTATTAAAAACACTCTACATGACCACATTAACCACATTTCACTCTAAAATTTTTAGACACTTTATTTTCTAATTTTTTTGTTTATATTTTCCTTGAGAAAAATTGTTATACTTCCTCTTAAAATTAACCTCTATACATTTTATTATTTCATTATCTATTTTTAATATAAAATTTTCTTTCAAAATAAAAAATATCATTTTTTAAGTCTCTCTCACATGACATATTTTGTCGATATATTATTGTTCTTATTTTATAGATGTCAATTTCATCATTCTAAAACACTTTTCTATTTATGGGAAATCACTATTGATACTCTGTGTTTATTTACAAGCCACTAAATACATGTATCAAACATTAATGATGTTTATTTTGTTCATTTTCTATGAATGAAAAAAAAAAGATTATAGTAAACCCAATATGATTCTAAAATATTTTAAGATAAATCTACAAACATCTCATAATCAGTCAGTTATGTTTTAAAAAAAGTTCACATTCTATTCTGTTGTATTAATTAAATAATAGAATGAAATATTTTTATCCATATGCCGCACAAATGTTAATTGAATCACATAGGTTAGATGTTTTTAGATCAAGAAGATTAAATCCTAATATTTTCCATTATGGTCATTGAAATTGTACTATTCTTACATATAATAAAAAATTCATAATTTTTTTAATGAAGTTTATTACATTTTTAACATCAAGTACATATATTAATATAAAAAATATTCTCATTAAATTTTTTGGAATCTAGTGTTGCATTTTTGGACATTTGTTTTCATCTCATGAAATGGAATAGGATATGTGTTATGTATTTTATGTAACCTATAAATATCACCATTGTTCCTCTAAACATTCACCCGAGAGTTCCTAGATTTTTCTTTGATAATTCACCCATTATAATTAATTGAGAATACGAGTCAGGAGTATAATATTTTACTCAATATTAATAAATAATTTCATAATACATCTATAAAAAGATGTTTTATTTTCATTTGTTTGTCTCTAAACAATCATTTATTGCACTATGCATTTATTTTCATGGCACCGTAATACAAAAAATGAATAATTCCATCAAATAATCCATTAATATTCTTCAAATGATTATTATTACAAGTCATTTTGGATGAAAGACATCTATCTTGAATATTGGTTGTGAAGTTCACAATCACATTGAGATCAATTTATAATTGATTATCTTATGAAATAATAATTCATTTATTTCCATGATAATTATAGTTGAGTTGAAGTAGTAATTGGATTTTTCATATGTTATTAAATTGAATTAATTTAATAAAAATTATCTTTATAAAAAAATTAAGGGAATAATTTTCAGTGATAACATATTAGTTTGGTGATCATTACATTGTCTATGACTTCTGTAGAAGAAATGACCTCATTTATTTCCTTTTGATCAATTACATTGTCCTGCAATTTAGAACATTGAATGTTATAATAAAAAAATTAATTACATCTACAATATTGTGGTTATGGTGTCATAATTATTGGTTTAATTCCAAATGTTTTTCTATTAAATTAAATTATTACTTAATCCCAAAAGGTAATGGTGTAGAAAACTACTCCACAAAATTAACATTTCATAAGAGGAAATAAAATATCTCTTCTATGTCGGACACATGAATCCATAAATTATACAAATTATCTATTTTTATTATCCTTAGAGGTTAATATGATTTTAAATCCTCTAGCTTCATTTAAAATGATAACCCTTTGTCTACATGGCTGTAATTTCAGTATTGATAGCTAGATCACTATCCTTCAACATTATCCCTATTTCATTATAGTTTCCACTATTTATGTCACTACCACATTTACATTTTCATCCATATCCTACTAATGTATGTCACTGTTCATCTTAAATGTTTTGGAAGCATTTTATTCCCCACATAAATATCCTTATTAATTTCCAATCCATGAACATCCCAAAATGATGTATCTTCAATATATCACATGTTGTCTTAATTTTATATATCTATTTTATTATAAAATAGATACATTAATCAGGTAATTATTCATTATTCATCTTTCTCTTTTTAATAATAATTATGGTCATAAATAATATTATTCAAAAAATCTATCTTTCTCTTGAAATTCAAAAAAAATAATTATGTAAAAATAATATAAAATGTAGAATCCATCTATTATTGAAACAGATCATTCCCTTATTCATGGTGATCCAATATTTATATTATTTCTTATTCAATCAATTAAATTTTCAAAAAATATATTCATTCAATATTATGCTCTCTGATGGATCCTTATAATTCAACCATTTGATCAACAGCTCCCTTCATATTACTCAATATTTTTATTTGATTTATCTTATCTCAATTATTTCTATCATTTAATATTTAAAAATAAATTTTAGTTCTATTTCATAATTCAATATATATTATTCATATTAATTATCTTAATTTCCAATAAGGATATCACAATTAAATTTAATTATAGATGAACTCTGATTTTTAGAGTAGATTCTTTGACATTGTTTTTATAAATAATTTCTCATTTTTATCCCCATAATATCCCCTAATTAACCATAAAATTAAGGGTTTAAAATTCCTCATTGAATGCATGAATGCTATACCTTTCCCTAAAACTATCATTTTCAAATTATTAATTTTATTTACAACATTTATTGAAGCTAATATTTCACATCTTCACCATTTTTATCATAACTAAATTTTTTAATTTTTTGAGGCATTCTAGGGAATTTATTTATTATTTAATGATGCGGTGGATTATAGAATAATTTTAATATAATAATACAAAAAACTACATCCCGGTCGTCTGGATAATTTTTTTAATCTTTTTCCTCAAGAGATTATATTTTTAGATTGTACTGGGTTGAAATTAATCCTAAAATTACTTTGAGGATTACAATCCTCTCCATGTTCCTGGTCTGACCAAAAAAACATTTGTGATTCAATCATGGGAATAATCAAAATTTTCTTTTCTATTTGTTTAACCAAAATTAAATTTGTTCTCTAATACATTGAGAATAACTTCCATCCCCTTTTTATCCTCATAATAAATTTTGGGCTATAAATCAAACATAGAATTATCAATAGTTTTGATAATAAAATTTATATATATTTGATCTAAATGAGATTTAACTAATGAAATAAAATAATTTGAAAACATATCATGCTTGTTTTTTCCAGTTTATTTATATATTACTTTGTAATATCACAAATCCAATACCCATTTTGCATAAAAATATCAATTATATCAGATGATAATTTAGATCATAAATATTACAATTGTTTCATATAAAATTTTTTTTCTTCCAAAAATATTTAGAATATCTAAGAAATTGATATTGTTCCATATGAGAATATACATCATAATATTAGTTCTACAGTGATAAGATATATCTAATAACACTTTTTACACTAATATGGGTATCAATTTATATAAAAAATCTTAGTTTTATATTTGATATTGTTCTCTATATTTGTAGGATCACAATAGACATGTTTGATTATAATTCATATTTTTCGGATATAAAAAATGATATGTTAAATAGAATTAATTTTTTTACATGGTCCACAACTAATTTCTAGTAAATATACTATAGATCATTTTTTGTAGTACTTGGAACCAACATGCTTTGCTAGATTTGGTGGGTTACATTTTTTGTCCAATGAAAGCCTATTCAAATATAACATGCATTATTATTTATAATGGAAAATTTCACAACCTCTTTTTTTCACTACTATTGAATATAATGTGTTTACATCATAGATGGATGTATTCCTCATTTTAACAACATAATGGTATACTTACAATCATTAAGAGTATGTTTTGTGGGTTTCTCCACTAACACTAGAACAAAATTATCTAAAAAATTATATATTCTTTATAATCTATACATAATTCAACTTATTGGACTTCAGAAATTATATTTCCAAAATAATATATATCACATAATTCCTTATCATAACCAGATCATGTGACATAAAGAGTATGATAATGAGTATAAACACTCATTTTATCAACACTAATGTGTGTCTTATATTTCGTAAACCTAGCCTCAAGAGAATGTTTTCATGACCTCATGTGTGAATATGCTTTGCATTACCTTCCCTACCATATAATAAATCTATGTGAATTAATTTATTTATAAGTTGTCACATGATCTTGATTGGAAAATTTGTCAAATTTTTCAAATCACAGGAAAATCACTAAAAACGATTACCCTTAATCGTGATCTCATTACCAGTATGTGGAATACTCAAAACCCTTATGATTCATATTATTACCTTCATACTAATATTATTTATTAAAAAAATTTAGTAGTTTTTATTAATAGTTATAACCTAGTTGACTAAACTCCAAAACATGATATTAGTCATCCACATAATTTTACTAAGGAATAATTTAAATTTCCTAATTAGATTTTATTTATTTTTCATCAAAATGGTTGTAAAAGAAAATCATATAATTATATAAAAAAAATACCAAAACATTATCACGCCTATATGCATTTAATGAATCCATAATAATTATGAGATTTATAGACTTCATGAATTGAAACATAAACCACATAATGCAGAAATTAATGTGACCCTGATTTTCATACATTAATTTTACATTATTTTAATGATAAAAAAAATAAAAAAAAATCATAATAAGGATTAAACATTTTTGTTTATTGGTAAAACTAGGAACATACATAACATTTAAAACATAAATAAAAAAACATATATTATTCATTCTTTTATATCTTCTTAGTGGATCACAACTTATCCTTAGAAAAAGTAATCACCTGAGGATATACATAATAATTGGAGAGATAAAATCCCAATAAGAAAAATCATATGAACATGAAACAATGTATCATGCGGTGAGAATAACATCATCATAATAATAATGATTAGAGGAATCATTATGGGAAATGTATAAAAATGAAAAATAATGACTCCGTGGTAAAATACCAAATATTGTTGTCAAGAAATATTTAATCATGTTCCTGAGTCATTTTACATAAAATCAAGAGATTAATCACATTACCAAGTGCATTGGATCACTGTATAAGTCCAGGTACACCCATCACATTCAAACATTCAAATTGTTTTATATTATTCATGGCGCACTCGTCATGTCATTACATTTTCATTATCTTGTGTGCCACATAAAACATATATTTATCATTAACGTGAATAAAAAATTGTAGGGAATTTGATTAATCTCATAAGAACATATAAATATACATTATGTTCACAAAATAAATATGGAATGACATACCTGATATAGGAACCATGAGCCTTGATTGAGAAGTGGAAGGTGTATTTTTGAAAGATGAGTTCTTTTTGAAAACATTGTGTTTGAGATAAAATACATTGGAAAAAAATTTAAATCACTCAAAAGATAAGATAATTATGAAAAAATAATTTTTATGGAGTAACCATACCGTAGATGGAGTGAAATAGGTAGAACCCGAAGAATGAATGTTGGGTTCATGAATTTCCCCTTACCATGTATGTGAATGCTTTCATCACATTCATGTCCGATATAACAACATTATATTGATTAATAATCAATTCTATAACTTATTATACATGAATATATCGATTATGGTCTATTTATTTTCTTTAATTGGCCTTTTTATGAGTTATAGAGTTTAAATTAATTTTTTAGGATTTTTCTTGTTATTATTTTTCATGAACGGTTCACTTGTACATATGAATGGCAGTTTTTGTCGATCATGTATAAAAATAAAGATCAGATATTACATGTTATTAGTAATAATAAATTAGTTTAAATAATATTTTAATTAATTATTTAATATACCATGTGGATGAATCATTAGTTAATATTTAATGATGACCATTTTAGGTTAATTTTGGTGGTTTTTGGATCATAATGAACATGTATTGTTTTATCAATTAGCAGTATGAATAAAATCTGTTTCCAGAACCTATGAGGGGTTAAAAAATATATAAATATATATTTTAAACCATTTATTTTTTTCATCTATAACCTAATGCATTTGAGGTAAAATGGAGGTGCATCACCCATGATGTTGGTAAATGAACACATCAAGGTAAAATATTTCATTTTTATAAAAAAAACAGAGAGTGGGAGGATTAAAATGAATAATATTCCAATAAAATTATATAATACCAATATATAAATCATAATGGAGTTATCATCACATTTTGAGAAGATAATTTTAGTATAAGAGATGAGAAAAATGAAATTTTAATAGAAATTAAAAAAATAGAGATAGAAATTACCTCTTGAATATATCTTCATTGAGAGCCTCTTTATGTGAGAGATTTTGGTATTTTTATTAAAACATATGATAATATACATGGGGGAAGGGATTGGGATGTCATTTGGGTATAATTTGGACAAGTCATGTATCTTCAGACGTGTGAATAAATGTGGGTGTGAGGGGTGGTATTTATAGTGAAGGGGAGGAGGGTTTTCATAAAACATTAATCATTAGTTTATTATTTTTCTATATGACAAAAAATAGTGATGATTCCATGATCAAGAATAGTTATATGTTAATGCGAGTTTGATATTTGAGTCCATAAATCGCTCATTATGTAAGGAATATAGGCTATAAATTATAATGTATTTATACAATAAATTTATGTATTTTACTATTCAACAAAAATTTATGTATTTCAAAAAAATATCAACAAATCAACTTAACCATTTTTTTAATATTGAATAAAAAAATTAAACCTATATATGAATATAATTTTATAAATATGATGATTTTATTTTTATAAATAAAATCATATTTTACTTGAAAAATACAAATTTTAAAATTAAAATTGAATTTTTAATTCTTTTAAAAATTACATAAGGTCCTATAAAATTATCTTACTATTAGAAAAAATAAATTTTATAAATTATGAACATATTTTAGGATAATAAATTTAATTTTAAATTAATTAATTATTTATAATTAATATTTTATGAATTACTAAAATTCTAATACTTTTACAATGTTCAAATTTTCACCTATAAGATGCCTAAATTTTATTTATACATTCATGGGTTATGATACTATTCTTTTGGATGATTTACACTTCCTAAGAGTTATATTCATATTCTTAAGGGTGGTTTACTATTCATAAGGTTAGGTTACTCTTCACATAAAATTAATTTTTTCTTTTAGACTCTTAATATTTTACTGATCGCAACTGTGTATTTTATATTTTCAAAGTTAAAAACATTGTATTAGAAAAATTTATGAATAAAGGTCACGTAATAGTTTATTTAAGAATGATGTGGAATTGTGGTTATTTCTATGATTTCATTTTATTATGACATTACTATAATAATGGATTAATTACATTGATTAAATTTTGGTTCATTATATTATTCCTCCCTTTTTATATTTCTCCCATGAAATATCATTTTACATAAATAGTTGAGAGAATTTCGTTTTCATCATAACCTATGGTTCCCAATATTCTACTTCATAATTATGGTTTATCCACAACACTTTGATTAGGTGGGTTTCCTTACTGCGTAGAACCTTATCTCTCTTGTCCAAAGCCTTTACTGGCTTCTCCTCGAAAAAGGAATCATCTTCTAGTTGTACCACCTCTGAGTTCAGTATATGTGTGGGATCTAGTATGTACTTCTTCATTAGTGATACATGAAACACATTAGGAACATCTGCTATATTCGGTGGAAGTGAAATATGATAGGTCACGACTCATATGCCGTCTAGGACCGAAATTGGTCTAATGTACCATGGGGATAAATCATCATTCATTCCAATCCTCATGACTCTGGCCTATGTTTATATTCAAGGTAATACTTTTTCACCATTGTCAAACAGCATGTCCCTTTTATAGTTTCCAGTATAGCCATTTTTGTAGAGTCTAAGAAGCATTTATATGTTTCTGGATGACATGAACCTTATCTATCATATTTTACGCTAGACGAGGTCCTAGTAGTTTACATTCTCCAACTTCATCCATATAGATTGGATTTGTACATCACTTTCTATATAGAGCTTCATATGTTTCCATCTGAATACTCGAGTAGAATATATTGTTCAATGAGAACTCAACCAATGGGAGATGCAGATCCCATCCACATTTGGATTATAAAGAGACTTTTCTTAGCATATTATTAAGCATTGGAATTGTTCTTTCAGATTGGCCTTTAGTTTGGTGTTGATAGGCAGTGATTAAATTTCATTCAGCACTCAAAACATATGGGAGACTCCTACAAAATTTAGATTTGAACATTGAATCCTGATAAGATACAATTGCAATGGAAACACCATATAGTCTAATTAATTCTTTCACATATATATTTACAAGTATTTGAAGTGAGATATCATCCTGAATAACAATATTGTGGGAAATCATGGTGATTCAGTATACAACAACCCATATCGCATTATTTTATGTCGATATCTTAGAGAGACCCATGAAAAAGTACATAGTGACATTATCCCATTTACACATGGGTATTGTAAATGGTTCCATCATCCTTTTGGACTTGGGTTTCTCTACTTGAACATGCCTACGTACCAGGAACATTGGAATATATATTTTTATCTCATACTTCATGTAATCCCACCAAAATTATTCTCAGATATCTCAGTATGTCTTGGTGCTTCCATGATTGATAGAGATTGATCGGTTATGTTAATTTTACAATAGGTCCTTCATTATTCCGTGGGATGGAGACACAAAACGTCATGTTCCAAACTGAATATCACCTTCTTCGTTGATATAGAAGTCATGAAAACTCAATTCCTTTAATGAATTATCCTTAATTTGTAACTACAGATCATCCCTTTGTTCATCCATAATCATATGTTGAATAGATGGTCGGAATGTCAACAGGGAAAGGTTGGATGTATTCCCTTCCATTATGATTTACAAATCCATCCTTTAAATATACCTGAATATATGATCTATCTCCATCCACATCATGGTAGTGTAGTAAGTTATTTTTTTGTTAGAGAATCAACTACCTTGTTTTCCTTAACGAGATGATAGTGAATAGTGAAATCATAGTCCATTTTTTTCTCTAAAAACCACATTTGATACATGTTGAGATTCTTTTGTTTCAATATATAAATAATAATATTATGATCAGTATATATGTCACACAACTCACTATATAGGTAATGCTTCCAGAATTTCATGTCAAAAATCGATGTATCTAGCTGTAGATCATGCGTCGGGAAGTTCTGTTTATGGATATTCAACGGTCCTGAGAGGTTGGCTATCACATTATCAATTATCACGAGTATCCAACTCAATACATTATTCGATGAATCACTGTATATTAGAAAACATTCTACACTTTTCAGAAATGTGAGTACAGGTGCAGTGATCATCCTTATCTTTATCTCCATGAGGATTTACTAACGTTCTACCATCTAGATTTACATTACCAATTTCATTTTTAACATAGTAATCCGGCTTGTAAATAGTGATAAATCACTCAAAAAATGATTGTTGTACATAGTAAATCCATGAAAGCAACATATTTTTGTGGAACTAGAGGGTTTGGTCCATTCCTCAATCGCCTTTTTAAACGATCCACATAAATCCATTCACTTTAGATCACATGTCCCATGAACATGTCTTGATTCATCCAAAAGTCAACTTTATGAACATGGCAAACAACTTCTCCTTTTCCAATGTCACTAAAACCACTCTTAGTTGTTTTCATGTTCCTATTTATTCTTTGAGTAGATGAGAATATTCTAAAAAATTACAATTTTTTTGAGGTAATGCCTAATGAATCTATTCGTAATATCCATTATGATTTTTATGAAATTTTTCAGTATGTGGTAATCACCAGAAACTCAAAGTGATCATAAAATGAATGGAAGGTAGTCTTTTGAATTTCATCTTTCATCACCATTAGTAGATGATAGCAAGAATGATGATACACCGTTTAGATGTATTGAGCTCTTAATATATGATCTAACAAATAATATATCCTTAGAAGAGGAAACTTGTTCAGTATGGTGATTTATTGAGTTCCTGATAATCAATACATAGTCGCATTGATCCATCCCTCATATTCACAAAGTGGACTAGAGTAATCCAATGTGATGTATTGTAACACCCAATGATTTTATGAAAAATATTATTTTAATTTCATTGGTGTCTTGTGTTGTACACTGCACCAAAATTAGCTTGTTCAATACGCAACACTATATTAGCTTATATTATATGAAAACATTATTCTTGGCTTTTGATACACTCAAGAGAAACCTTATTAAATAGCATGTGTTGTACACTACATTGAGTTTCACTAAACAACGATATATTGTTATAATATTATTATGAACTAGATGTTATGAGTTGTAGTAACTAAATTTTCAATTTTATGACATTATAATTCATCTTGCAAAATTTATAGAACATGGCATGAGAACAAACTAAATGTTTCGGGTAAAATACATATTTTTAAAAAATTACAGTTTTGCCGCCTTTTGATGGCCCACTAACATTACATTTTGTTTTTGAATTGTTTATATGTTAAATTTGACAAAATAAAATTAATCTTTTGAATCCGGATATAAAATTTTACTTTGGATAAATTTTTTATATTTTTCTGATAAGTTTCATATTTTGATGAATAGTAAAAATACGCTAAATTTTAATTAAAAATCACTTTTTTCATCGAGATAATTTATATGTTTAAATTATAATATTGAATGGTTTAAAAGTATAAATAGAATATATTTTTACCATTTAATATAATGTAAGTTATTATCATTAATTTTACACAAAATTCATAAGTGAAACCACTTAAATCTTTTGCACCGTTTTAACTTTTAACAACAATTTTCTCAACAGTAGGACTAATTTCAAATTAAATACAGCTACTTCTGTGTTTTAAATATGGAAAATTTGATATCATATTTTGAATATTTAAGTACAAATTATGTTAATAGTATACTTTTTATTTTTAGGCATTATGAATTGTAACTACGATAAATTTTATTTACCCTAGTTAAAGTTAAATCGGGTAATTAGGGGTAAATATAATATTATAAATTTACCCTAACACTTGTCTTAATATAATTGGATGATTATATTTTTCCCTAAATAATTCTTTGGTCTAAATAAAATCTAATTAAACCCACTTGTATTTGATTAAGACATATTATTTATTTTATTTAAAAGAATGTGAAATATCTCTCACTCAATCCTTAATAATTTTATTATTTTTATTATAAGAATATATAGAATATAAAATATATTATAAATTATAATTTAAATGCTAAAATTATTTCATTATCATGGTAATTTAATTTAAATTTTTAAGAAATATTAATTACCATAATAGCTTATACATTAATGATGTAGAAATTAATTCTTTAGTGAAAAATCAATAATATAGATTTTATTAAAATACAATTACTTATCAAGAGGATCCGAAATTTGACCAATCATTATTGGTAGAGTATATCTATACCCTAATCATCCAAGAGTCGATTTTGGGTCCATTTGGAGCCTTATAAAACCGTATTGGACATTTATATTATTTGTTTTTAAATTATGTCAAAGATGCCACCTCCATAATTTAATAAATATATGAATTTAAATATTGTGATTTTAAGATGATAAATTCGAGTAAAAATATTATTATGGAATGAATTATATTTATCTTCATAATATGATTTTATTTTTAAATTTTATGAAAAAAATAAGTATATTAAATAATCATACAAAAATATTTTAGTAATTATTTTATTAAGAGATATACCACATTTATGGTATTAAAAATATTAAAATAAATAATATAAGAACAAATTAACATTCTCCATAAGTTTCATAGATTAATATGACATTTTTGAAATCTATTAAATATTTTGGTTCGAATATAACTTCTGTGTGGATTTAATTTAATTTCAAATAATTGAATACTGTCAAAATGGACACTATTGATTTTTTATATAAATAACATATTATTAAATTTTTTAAAAATCAAAAAAATATTTAAAAATTTAAAATTTAAAATAATATGATCTAAAATTTAATAATGTATCTTATTATAGAAAATTCATGACACATAAATATGTATTTATAACAATTTAGAAATTAGAATATTATTACAACAATTTAAATTAAATAGACTAAATAAGGTTAAATTAAATGATAAGGTTTATAATAAAACCCATACATGAATAAATTTGATTGTTTTATGAGATTACAACACCATATTACCTCATATACAAATTTTAGTAACGTTGGGACTTTTTATGTGGGGTTTGAGTGTATTAAAAATTAATATTTAGGAGGATTCCAAATGTGCCCCTCTCCTCTCTTATAAAATGGAACCCCTTCCCTCTTTTATTCACACAAATTTGAGCCTTAAATCTCAGCCAACCCCTACCCATTACTATTATAAGCTTATCTAGTCACATTTAAGAGGTTCTAGTCTTCTCAAATGACCAACTCTAGTCCCTTAAGAGGATGCTTAAAGGGGGATGAGTCAAAGAAGAGGTAATATCTTCTAACGATTCATTCAAGTTTCTTTCTTCTCCATCTTCCTCTTCATTAGTTGTTTCATTATAAAGTAATGCAATAAGTATCAATAATATACTGATATGATAGTATAAATATGATACAACCCCATTTCACCTTATATCCATCCTATGGAAAATGAAAATACCGCACGTGCGTACGTACGGTTTGGCATCTACACGAATCTATGAGATTCATTATATGTGTTATCCATTCAAGAATGATTATAATGTATATATAATAAATTATAATTAAATATATGACATAATAATTCTAATGTATATATATATATATATATGTCATCTACTTATTACCATTCAAGTCAATAAGTAATCGAAAACAGCTTTCATGGGTACGTACGGCCTACTGTCTCCATGAACTCTGTATTTCCTTCCATTTATCGATCTATCATATATATTTATATGATGAAAATATATTATATATAAATAATGTTCTAAATTTTTTAATGATGTAAATATTGATATAAGTAAGAATAATAAGTCGAAACAGGTATGATAAGTTAAACGATTTTACCCAAAACACTACTTTAACATGGAATTGACAAAAGAAAGGGTAATATAATGTCATAAGTGAATCATATATGATATCATAAAAATTATTATTGTTCTGTTACAATTTAATAATATGGTTAATCCCACTATACAATAGTTTCATACATGTAGGAATAAAATTGGACCTAACGTAAGGGATAATTTTGAAAATATAATTTTTATCCAAGATTTCGTATACCTTAGTATTTACAGGGGTTATTTTTTTCTCATCCATGTCTATAAAAATGTTTTTCAAAATTTGTTTAATATTCTTACATGTATGGTTAAAGACCCTATTACACCCTTTTTTACTTTCACTTTGTGTTATGGATGAAATCATTCTTTTTTTTACCATATGTGGTACTTTTTGACTTTTCCGTTAATAGTACGAGCATAATGTTTTTTAAGTTATACGGTGTGAATGGATTTTTATGGTTTCGTAACGCCTAATTTTCATGAAGTTTAGACTACATGATTTCATGATTATTTTCATCAAAATAGTTTTCTTTTAAAATTGAATGGCATTTTGTGAAAAGAAAATGATTTTAATGAAGAAAGGATATTTTCCCCCTGAATTCATTTCATGTGTTTTGTAAAAACTATTTTCCATCTAAGATGACATTATTTAGTATGTGTATGATTCAAGAATAAGGTATCTATTATTTACATGGTTTGATTCTTTTTATGAATAAATGATATCCATATGTTTTATATGGATAACTTTATGATGGGATGATGTTTATTAAACCCATTTTATTCATTGGGTTATGATGAATGATTAATGTTTATTTTTTGGAACATGTAAGATTGATTTCATTATGAGATGTGTGGGACCTATATATCCCTCAAATTCATTGGGTAATGATTTATATCTCCAGATATAGACATGCATGGAATATAATGTTATTCTGGTTCAGTGATACATGATTGTAACGAGGAGTCAACTCGATTTAGTAATGGACTTTGTCTAATAAGATGGTCTTGGCAGCAATGCCTTGGCTACTACGGAAATAATATCATGTGCTTAATGGTTTTCCTCAATTACATGTTTTATTCCCATGAAATTTTATCATAATTAATGTTTCTTTATGATTTATGCCTTATGTACTTAAATGATATATTTCTCATGATTTTTATGTTTAAACATTCTGTTCAAGTTCTTTATGTTCAAATATATATGATATGTTTTATTTTCTCCATGCTTACCATTATTGAGCATTTGAGATCACCCTTTATATTTTTTATTTTCCACAGGTTTTAAATAAAGGTTTTATGTAATAAAACAAAAAGGACAATATATTTATGGGATAAGTTGAAGATATTCCACAATTATTAGAAGATTAAGTTCTTAGTTTCCAAAGATACTATATTCATATGGCCCTTGACTGTTGGTACTTATTAGGTATTAATTATTCCACAAAAGTAATGTAATGTCCATGTACATCATGATTGGGTCTCTACATGTACTACGACATGTGAACCCCTTTCCAAATACTATTGTAGTTGCTTCTTTAACTCATCTTTTTTGATTAGGTTCATCCTATATTGACACTATGAGATAGTAGTAGCTCTGGGTATGAGTTCTATTGAGAACTGTACCTCACATTCTGGGGGATCTATGAGTGAAACATCATGAAATACATCACCATATTCAAATATGATGTGAATTTCTAGTTGTTTTAAATTTCCCTCAACTCATCCATTTGACAATGGTAAACCTCTTCCAATGGAATATGCACACACACCGTTGAAGGATTTTAATATGGAGATTCATGATCTTCCTTGAATTTTAATAGAATCATGGCATGGTATAAAATATTAAATGGTATTTCCTTTTCCAAATAATTGATATGTTTTATATATAATGAGAGCCAATACAATTTTATTATAGCTTTGAATACCTCCATTTGATGTATTACGAGATTCGCTGGAAGAAACAACTGACATATAACAACAGGAGAAGAGTCTTTCACTTTGGTTGCAATGATTTCACAACTTATAGTTTTTCCAGATATCTCTACTTAGTGGTTTCATGATATTCATTTTATAATTATAGAAAACATTCATTATATAATAGAAAGTATAGAAATAGAATAAAATAATATTCTTTCATTAATGAGTGAATAGTAATTGTACCATGTACGACATCATTCTCTCGATCTACTTCCATAGTAGTGATGACATAATCCTTACTGTGTTCCTTTTTCATTGTTTGGTGTTGACGCATATTATAGTCATGGGCTCGAGGTTTCGTGCACTATCATTCATATTTCCCTTTCTGCCTATAGTTTTATCATTGTACCATGGGTAATACTTTCCAATCTTCTACCATATTATATTTCCTTCTCATTTATTTTCAATATTCATGATTATGTTGTCCTTATCTACAAAACGTAAAATATTCCACATCCCATTGAGGAAAATCACATGATTCTTCTTCCCAAATTTTTGGCATGTGGGTGGTTGGGTTTCTTGAATCTTTTATCATTAGATCCTCCATCGTCAAACACCACATTTTATTTCTTATCACTATATGGATGGAATCATTCTCCCAAATACATATCTATTTTGAGAGCACATCGATAACCTTCATCATTTGATTCAATTACTCGAATTTCAAGAGACTTTCGAAAGTTCATTTTAACCCCCTAAATAATCAATCAATTATTCTATCATTGATGATAATAAATCCCGAACTGTACCTCGTAAGCCTTGTGAATTTTTTTTCATAGTCCGTTATAGATTATCCCTTTTTATGAGAACTATGAATTCTCTCCCCATATTTTTATGAAGTGTTCATATGAAATTATTATTAAGATACATGATCATAATTTTTTCCCATTCAATCTATTCAATTTTTCTAGCTGACATGGTGTTATTAATAAAATCCCACCATCGATCATCCTCTATATCTAGATGATAAATGACCAGAATCACCTTCTACGTCTTAGAGTAGTGAAGTATAGAAATGATCTTCCCTATGGAGTTGATCCACTATTACGATACTAGTGGATCAAATGATTTAATATAGGTCGTTGGTCATTACCACATAAAACACTCGATATTCAATTTCCCCCTCTTTTGTGCAGGAGGAAATTACACAATATTTTGGGAATTGTTCATAACCGGAGATTGTTGGGTGGGAATCTCCGTGAGGTTTTAACTCCACCTCATAATGCATTGGGGATGCCGTTGGGGGAATCATTGAATTTTCCCTCACATGGGAGTTTGGACTAGATTCTCAAAGACCCCACCATTTTCAAAATTAGAAAAGGTTAGAACAAAATATAAGTCAACAATTCATGAATAAATAACATGATCATTTGGTTAATTTAAAATAAAACCACATATTATGGTATCTATATGTTTAGAAAATATTCTTCTTTGGATATTTTTACATAGTCTCACACTATTGTTTCTCTCTTGGGTTAACTAATCCTAATTACCAGATTAAATAAACCTTGCTGCTAATACCAACTATAGAGACCATGATTTAATTAAATGAATTTTACATAATTTTATTGATAAATGTCATAAAATCCTTAAAAAATGAATATATAAATGTATAGTGTCATTGGAAAACTAGAAACATACTTAACATTTACTACATAAAGAAAATATATTTATTTAATTCCTTATTCTATATATTATTATTAGATCTTGAATTTTCCATAGTACTAGTACACATCTGAGAATATATAAGAACCCAGGTTTTCACAACGGGTCAAAATCATGACCCTGTTTGAATTTTTGACTGGTTTCTGAGGAAATTGGAAAAAATGGGAAGTATTTGGGAATTTCTAGACTACACGCCATGTACTTTATGTAAATGTCGTGTATGTGTAGGCGAGTTACAGGCCGTGTGCTCACCGAGTACATGCCCTGTGATCCCCATGTAGTAGTTTCATACTACACGACGTGTAGTTTTGTACACGCCTTGTAGACCCTCGACCGTGTGAGGCCATACATGGCGTGTAGGCTGTTGGCTAGGTATGAACCAAGGATACACCGTGTTCTCGTTGGACACACCTTGTATTCTAGCTATGTATGGGGGATATACCTGGTGTGTGGGTATGTCGGAGAGGAAGAGAAGAGGAACTTGGTAAACTCTGTTTTCCCAGAGGTACATGTCGTGTACTCTTGTCGGCATGTTCGGAATGTAAGTCGGTGAAATCATCCGTCTTTTGAACAGTTAAATTAAATATACACGGTGTGTAGTCCTAAAGTACATGCAGTGTACTTTATTTTTTCGCTAAAATAAGCAGTAGCCTCGTTTTTTGAGGTAGAACTCAATTCATTCATTTGGTTGAGTGGGGAGAGCCGGCCGAGCCTCTTTCCTCCTACCATTCGTCCATCTGAGACCAGATTCGATCGATGATTAGTGCATTGGAATGCCTTCGGTAAGGCCTTGATTCCTCTTAGGCCATTTTGTCTGATTTTCGTTCTAGAATGAGTGATAGGGGTTTGAACGTTATTGAATATTTTGTAGATTTACCGCGTTTTAGACCTAATTGGAAGGTGTTACTAGAGGAGTGGCATCGTGTGAGTCTCAAGTAGGTGTTGCACACATCTTTTTGTGTTTTCGTAGTTGTTTGGGTGACGCGGCCTTCGACGAGTTTTCATGTATTTTTAGCATGACCCGTATTATCTGCTTTTTCATAATGTATTGCTTATGGGACATTTGGGATTCTTTTGGGTATCCCCGGTTACCAATTTGCATGAGCAGGGCTGGGTGAGTGGTCGTTGCTCATAGGGGCATTTTGGTTGGGGACCGCCAAAATGGTTTTAATTGAAATATGATTTTTATAAACTGTTTAGTTTACTTTGTAATAGCCTATTATAAATTATTAGAGGCATTTAAGACCTCTGTGCTGGTATGGGAAAGCACCTAGTATAGTGCTACTAGACTATTTAGTTGGTTTTTCCTGGTTATGTTATCTAGTTAAATATGTTATATATGTGATTGTTTAATTGCATCTGCAGGACCCTTTGGGTTGTGTTGGGCTAGGAATGGTTACGCTAGAGTGATGCTGATCACTAGTTTGGATTTTCATGGGTTACATTGTGTGGTTTTGACCAAGAGATTTGGAATCATGGACGTCAGCTTGAGGCAGTACGATAGTCAGGTTGGGCAAGGCCCGAGATACTAGGTTGGCAATGCAATTGGACTTGAGCGACATGGTCGCCGGGACATGAGGTGTCAGATGTTTTTGTGGCTTAAGACTATTTTGGTGACTACCGCTCACCGGGACTTGAGTAGTGTGCACACAGAGATACTCCGTGATGATGTTGTTTTGACCACTCATGTGGGTAGAGGCCCCCATAGTTGCGGTTAGGTTCTAGTTGGGGGTGCTTTCCATAGAAAACTATGTGGGAGGTGAGGAGCCTTCAGGGGATGGGCGTGTCTTCCGGACATTGGTACTTGAGACACGCGGTGTCAGGAGACACATGGTGTCAGGTAACTGTTCTTGGGCATGCCTTTGGGATGTCGGTACTTGAGGCACAAGGTGGCAGGAGGCACATGGTGCCGGGTTACTATTTTGGGTGTGCCTTCAGGACGTCGGTAATTGAGAAACGAGGTGTCAGGTGGCACATGGTGTCGTGTTACACGATAGAGATTCCGACATTGGACGAAGCAGATGACACTCCATGGTGGCTGTTGAGCAGCAGGGGAGTTTGTGTTTATTTGTGCATCGTACTAATTACTGCTTTCCATGTAAATGCCTGACTTCTTAAACACATATATTTGGTATGAACCGTTGGGTGGTATCCTACTGAGATTTGTCTCACACCCTCCACGGGCCCTTCGGGACACGTGGAAACATTAAGGATTTACGTGCAGGAAAGAGGATAGCTTTAGGTGATGGGTTGCGTTAGTTGTTGCATGTAGATAGTATGGACCTTGAGGTCATACCTAGCTGGGGTTTACCTTGTTGTGTTTAATTTTCTTTATTAGAATGCTTAATTGTTGTATCTACTTTTGGTTATCCATTGGAGCCCTTTTTATATTCACTTGTGTATGACCTTCTTTGGACGCATACTTGATTTTTTACAGCAGTTGTTGCAGTAGATTGGAATTTGGATTCACAATAAAAAACAATTTCTTGAATATATGTTAGAAGATATAAATTCCTTATAGAAATTCATCATGTTAACTAGTGTACATGGACGCCATCAATGAGAGATAAATGGGTCTCCCATTATTTTAAAATATAGAGGGAAGTATGGGGGAGGTTATAAACTATACCCCAACATTTATAATTGAAATTAAAGGGACATTACAACTTAATGAAAAGTGTACAAAATGATAATGGAAGGAAAAACTTACTAAGAATTGTGATCCCAAAGGAATGGGAGATGCTTGAGAGAGGATTCTTGGTAGTATGGGGTTCCATGGTAGGATTTTAGTGAGTGGAGGGCACAAGAAAGAGAAACTCTAAAGTATTTGAGTGAGTAGGATGTGGGAGATTGGGTGGGTTTATATAGTAATGGAGAATGAATTCATTAATATATAGGTTTGGGACACCTCAAATAAACTAATCAAAACCACAAACCAGACCCTGGTTTCTTCAGATGGGTTTTCTAATGGGGAGTGGAAAAAATATTTTATAAGGCCAATGGACTAACTTCTTAAAATAATTGGGTTTCTTATGTGGAGGAGTGTCACTCTCATAAGGAAAACAATTCAAAAAGACAAAATGTTTTATAAGTCATGAATGGTCAACTAAATAATTTTAAAATAAATCAATCAAACGCCACAATCACATTATCTAAATGGAAAAACATATATTGGCCGAAAGTTATGTTTATATTATTTTATTATATCAATAGTTTGTTATTATGATGTCATGAAACACAATATATATTTATATGATATTTAATTTATTACCCAAAAATTCGACTATCTCAGAAAATTATCAAAATATCAATGTTGGATAATTTCGATGACCTAATTCTAGAAATAATATTTATATTATATAAATAATTTTTTAAATATCTATATTTTTTCATTAAAAATAATAATTGACAATTATCGAATACTCATTGGTTTTGACAAAAATGTCTTTCAAACCATAATATAAATTACTATTGCATTCATAAAATTATATGATCATTGATTTTAAATAAAAATTTAATTTAATAATAAAAATATTTTATTACAAACATTATTTATTTAAAAATCCATTAATTCATAAAAAATTATTTCTTATTTGAATATTTACCAAAAATACTATTTGCGTTTTAAAATCAATTTAAATTGTAACAATGAAAGTATATTCTTTACTAAATACAGAAAATGTACATAATCATAGTACAAGGGTATTTTTACATAACACCTTATATAGCCCACATAAGACCAAAGGGTGTGTTGTGTGATGGTGATAGACTATTGGGGTGGCTCTCATACTATTGCATGGGTGGTAATCTCTATCAACTTTAACTTCTCTCGTATTCGGTTCCTATCAAATTAAAGTCTTCAAGTTTGGAATTGTCTTGGTCAATAGAGAATCCCAATGACAACACCTCCTTTCTGAGATCCGATAAATGGGCTCTGTATGGGGCAAGTCTAAAGGATCAGGACATCAGTTCCTTTGACTGAGTAAATAGGATTTGTTAAAGCCCTATATTTATAAAAATCATGTGATCACTCATTAACGACTATATTATAAACTATCACAAACATTAAATGTATTTTAAAATCTAAAAACATAAAAATAGTTCGCATTTTATATATATATTTTACGTAATAGGACATCAAATTAGATCATGAAAAATTTTCTTCAATGAATGTTTGGGTCGTTACAATCTCCCCCCTTAAGAAATTCTAACCTTGAAATATTCTTTTCCCATAGTAAAACAAATTATTGTAACTCTTATTTATCAATTTCTCAAATCCCCCACGCTTTTTCTTAAAACAACTAGTTTTTCCACAAAACCATGCCGAGGGGCCTTGTCTAATTTCTTAGAACATTTCCCAATGATCTAAGATCTTCAATGGTTGCTCCTCATAAGGAAGATCATCCTCTAACTATACAACCTCTTAAAATAGTACATGTGAAGGATCAGGTATATACTTCCTTAAGAGGGATAAATGAAAGACATCATGTACATTGGCCCTGGTCGGAGGAAGTTCTAGTTGATTGGAAACAACCTCGACATGATCAAGAATCTCGAAGGGGAAAATGTACCTAGGACATAACATCCCTATCTTTCCAAACAAAATGACCTTCTTCCATAGAGATATGTGATGGAAAAACATGTATCCAACTTTGAACTCAAGGTCTCGTCGATGGTTATCTGCATAAACATTATACCCACATTGGGATGTCACAAATATAACTGAATAGTTTTCACCAAATCCACCCTTTCTGTGACAATTTTATGTCCTAGCAGCTTACTCTCACTCACTTTACAACAACACGTTATAATTATGCACCTTTTCCCAAATATGGCCCCATAAGGTTCCACTTGGATGCTCGAGTAGAAACTATTATTATAGGAGAATTAATAAAGAGGAAGGTGTTGATCCAATCCTCGTTTGAATCCCATTGAGCATGCACTAAACATGCACTCAAGTGTTGATCCGTATATATTTTACACTTCTCCCCAATGAGATAATCTTCCCATATATTCATAGCGATGATCACAACTGATAACTCGAGGTCATGTGTTGTATATTTCTTCTCATGAACAATCTATATCCTTGAAGCATAGGCAATGACATTGTCAGTTTTCATCAACACATATCCAATGACCTTCTTCAAAACATCACTAAATACCATAAACTTTTCCCTACTTATGGGTAAACTGAAAATGGTCTCAGTGATAAGCCTACTTTTCAACTCCTTGAATCTTTCTTCAAAATCGTCACTCTAAGAAATATTTACTCCGATCCAAGTTAGCTTGGTAATAGGGTTAGAAATCCATGAGTAATTTCTCACAAATCATTAAATAATATATAGCTAACCCGATGAAGCTACGAATATATATTACGGATGTTGGCGTCATCCATCCCACTATTGTAGCTATTTAGAGGGATCCATAGATATACCATTTCTCTTGATGATATGGCCCTGGGATGATTCCTCCCTCAACCAAAATTCACACATGCTATACATTGTATATATCTTCTCCTTTTTCATGGTCTCTAGTACAGTTCTTAAATGCTCCTGTTGATACTCATTGGTTTGGGATTATATAATTATATCATCTATTAATACTACCACAAATTTGTCGAGATAATCTCTAAATACTCTATTCATCATTTACAGGAAGATTTATGTAGAATTAGTGATTCCTAAAGGAATAACTATGAATTCTTAGTTCCAGTATCTTGTATGAAAATTAGTCTTCGGGTTAACTTATTTCTTCACCCTTACATGATAATACCCTAACCGAAAATCCAACATGGAGAAGTATTGTGCTCCACACAGCTGATACAATAAGTCATCAATTCATTGGAGATGATACAAGTTCTTTATTGTGATTTTGTTAAGCCTGTGATAATTGATGAAAAGGCACATTGACCCATCCTTTTTAATGATGAAGAGGACTGGTGCACCCCATAGGGAAGAACATGGGTGTATAAAACCTATATCTATATTCTCTTACAGTTTCTTATCCAAATCCTCAAGCTCTAAATTAGCCATTATATATATAGTCTTGGATATTGGATATGACACAAGTATAATTACAATTGTGAATTCAACATCCCTTCTGGGTTGATGTCCAAGAAATTCCTTAAGAGACATGTCCAAAAATTCCCTCACAATATGCATGACTTAAAGGAGGGTTTCCTCCTTAGACTCAATCATCTATGCCAGATACACTTGATCATAGGGAAGTAATATCCACTATTGAGATTTTGGAGCTATATTTGAATCATCCTCCCCCGGGCACTTGTACAGAATTGGGGGTCGATTCTCTATATGGAGAGTGATTTCCCTCTCACGCCAATTTATGTTGGAACTATATAAGGAATCAAATACATGGCATGAATTTCATCATATTCCACTAGAGACAGTATGAAAAGTGTTTACGGAATTTTCAATCCATATATTATGATATAGGAGGAGTTATATTCATTTGATTCAATGATTCCCCATTCTTCGTACTCACCGACAATTTTACTTCTATGATTTATGGTCGTGTTGGGATCCTTCTACTAATCATTTAGGGTTTAAAAGAATGAGTAGAACCAGAATGAAAATTTATGTAAGATAGTCTTGAATTTATAACTAGTGTACCTATCCCCATATCACTTTTGGTGTTCATTTCGGCAGTATTGATAGAAAAAGAATTTCCTTAATTCCTTGTAGGTTGTTGGTTGCCTCAGAAAAACCATTGGCTTAGGGAACTGATTCGCAAGATGCACTGTATCATTACTGTTTATGAAATAAAAAATGCATTGATATTCAAATTAAGATATCCACACAACTGTCGCAACCACTGGTTTTTCTTATCTACAGTTAATGGCTAGGTTCCCATCTCTTCCACACATAATGCAAATTTTCGTCCTTTTCAGGCAATTTCTTGGGTGCCTGTTTCTGCACCTTTGGCATGTGGTGTGCTGAATTTTCCTATCACCAATGGTTTTATCTATCAGACCTCCATAATTTAATTCCACCTTACACTTATTATCTATATGATACCCTTGATGTTCACCAATCTCCATTTCATCCTTGAGGGCACATCAGGAAATTTCCTCAACGTTGTCAAAGTCACGGATCAAGAGAGCTTTACACATGCTAGGTTTCTTCCACCAATGAAGTGGTCAACCATGCATTATAGGGTAACAAAAACTACAAAATAATATCATGAAAGCCTTATGATGTTTTCATCATACGATCTACCAAATTCATCATTTTTAGATTAAAGGAAATGAAGTCCCTTTCCATCTTAAATCATAGGGTGCATGAAAATTTTTTTTTTAAAAAAATATTCTAAAAATCCTTCCATTCCAATGCCTCGATCTGCTACCCAAGCATCATATTTTTGTTCAATGTCTAACATTGATCGGCTTCCCCCTCCATGCAATAATCGACTAGAATACTCTTCTCTTGTACGAATCATTGATGGATGGAGATGATCTTTTCAATGCAGTTGATCCACTGTTCGGCGATTGAAGGATCAGATGATCCATTAAAAGTATGAGGAAATTTCCTCATGAGGCTCTCGATATCGACTTGTTCTTACATGGTGGGGGGGGGGGGGGGTGAATGTTCCTAATTACCCATTTTTCTATTCAAATAATGATTTAACTGATAGAGTATTATGATATATTTTGTGATTACCGCTCCCTTTGCATTGGGGATCTCATTAGAATAATCATCACATTGATCTTCACATCGTTTATTAGCCTATGTCCTCCTATTACTAGCCAGTGGAGGGAATAAAAGGAATCATAGGGGTAACACATAATATGTAATCCAAAGACAAAATATGAATTACATATAAATTTATTTTATTTCCTTAACTTATGAATCTATTGGCTTCATTCTATGTTATCCACGATCTACTTTCTAACATATATTTGTACTGAATTTTTAAGAACATCAATAATTGATTCATACAAAGCTTGTCAATTTACCAAGGAATATCCCCCGAGAGTGTCATAATAAAGGGTAAAGCAAGGCCCGTTGTCGTGCCCCAATTCCCTTTCGAGTCTAGATCAAAGCACTGTTTTTGGGTTTTACCAAGATGATACATTTGTCCCATAGTTTCCTCTACATTGTCATGTTTAGACATGGATGTATTTTCATGATAAACCAATTAATCAATACTCACAGAAACATGGGGATGTTTTTATAATATTTATTCTTTTCTCTAAGTATTCACTATGGTTTTCTAATACTAATCCCAAAAATCACTAATCATATCCTCTGATACCATCAATAACAACCATGCTCTTTATTACACACTTAAGCATGAATAATTACATAAAATCTTCACTTGATACAATAGGGAATATTGAGAGGTATCTTTTTTGGGGCATAAGAACATTACATAATGACATAAAACTTGAAACACACCACCTTTAATGAAGACATCATTTACATGACCAATACATTTCCTAATACTTTTCATTTGCATGGGATAACCTGAGGAAATGCATAAGAAAATGGTGAGCTATAAAGCCCAGTAAAGGAATAAACAAGGGATAACATTAGGAATAAAATACATGTTAGTCAATAGGAATATAAATGGAGAACAAGAGAAACATTAACATAAAGGCATGATAAGGTTTGATAATCATAACATGGAAATTTAGCAACAACACATGACATGAAATTAGAATGAGACAAGGCTCATTGCACATGGAGCAGAAGAAAAAACTCATTAAACATGAATCACGGGTAACACCTCAATTCACATGAATTATCATGAGTCAACACTCAGTTCACATGACGTATCCTGATACTATAAATTACCTAATGCATTGAATCACTATTGAGGGGAACCGTTCTTAAACATTTCATTTCATGCAAATGTGTGTCACATTGATAATGTAACATGGAATCAATCGACATCATAACTCATTCCATTATTAAGGTATGATGAATAAATACATGAATGTAACATTCATTATGTATATGTGCATAATGTTTAATACCCATTATTGAGACATGGAATGGGTATTCACTACACTACGATCTGGGCATGGAAAAACGTGGAGCAATTTCGACAACATTACGATGTGACATAAGGATCCATAAAAATGGTTTATGAGGGATAAATGAATGTATCTACATATATAAATGAATTGGAATGTAAATGGGTCCATATAGATACATGTCCCAACAAATGTAATTTAATTTAGATTCACAATACAAAATAACTTCTTGAATATAAATGAGAAAGAGTAATTGAATTCCGAATTTCGGCAAGGTAACAGGTTTACATGGAATGAATTAAGGAGAGGGAATGTGATCTCCCACTATTTAAACATGAATAGTGATGTATGGGGTAGGTTTGAAACCATACCCCATCCTTTATAATTAAAATTAAATGGTAATAAAAACTTAATGAAAATTGAACAAAAATGAGAAAGGTAGAAAACACTTACATGAACTGTGATCCCAAAGGCTTTGTAGTGGCTTGAATGAGGATTAGTGGGAAATTGGGGAACCTTGGGAGGATTATAGAGAGATAATTACAGAGGATTGAAAAACTAGAAAGGCTTTGAGTGTGGAGGAAGTGCGATCTTGTGTTGGTTTATATAGGAAAGGAGAAGAAATTATTTAATATTTTGGTTTGGGACACCTCACATTAAACATAGAAAACCCACAATCCAGCCCAATGTTTTTGACCATGGATTTTTCCAATGGACAGAGGAAAACTATTTTTTTTATGTCCAATAGCCCAACATCTTGAAATAATAGGGTTTCTTGTGTGGAGTTGAGTCACACTCTTAAGGAAAATAATTAAAAAATTCAAAATGTTTTATAATTCATGAAGGGTCCACTAATGCATTGAAAAATATATAAAACAAACCCAAAATCACATTATTTTAAAATTAAAACATATATTGGCCTAACATAATGTTTTTAATATTTTATTACGACACTATTCGGTCATTATTATGTCATAAGACACATTATATATTTAAACGATATTTAATTATTTACCCAAACATTCAACTATCTCAGAAAATTATGAAAATATCACCCATGGATAATTTCAATGGCCTGAATACATAAATAATATTTATTTTATCTAAATAATTTTCTAAATATGTTAATTTTCAGTTTTAAAATAAATACCGCCATTTATTGAAAATTCACAGATTTTGACAATAATGGACTTCTGACCGTAATAATAATTACAATTGCGTTGATAAAATTATACAATATTTTATATTTAATAAAAATTAACATAATAATTATAATATTTTTTTAAAAAGGTTATTAAATTAAAAAATCCATTAATTCATCAGAATATATTACTTAGTTGAATATTGACAAAAAATACTATTTGCGCTTTAAAAAATATATGAAAAGTAACAATGAATTTATATTCTTTAATATATACACAACTATTTTACATAATCATTATACTAGGTTCTTGTTACATAACCCATTATAACACATGCAGAAGACTAAAGGGTAAGGTGTTTGATGGTGACAGTCTATTGGGGTGGCTTGGATAACATTTCTTGGGTGGTAATATCTACCGACTTCTACATCTCTCGTTGTCGGTTCCTCTCAAGCTTAATGTGTTCATTCTCTGCTTAGGCTTAGTCAAGAGAAAATCCCAATGACACCACCTCATTTCTGATCTTTGATAAATGGACTTCATATTGGGAAAGTCTACTAGATGAGTCCATCACTTCCTTTGTCTAAGTAAATTGGATTTGTTAATGCCTTATATTTATACATATCTTGTGATCATTGATCAATGATATATTAGAAAAAATCAGAAGCCTTAATGTAATTTTATAATCAAAAAACATAATACAAAAGATGTTCTCATTTTATATTTACATTTTACAAAATAAGAAATTTAATTATATTAAGAAGAATTTTAATTAATGATGTTTTGGGTCATTATAATATTCATTTTGGAGGAATAATTAGTTAAAATTTAATGATGATAGTTTTAGGTAAATTTGGGAAGGTTTTTGAACACAACCAATATGATTGATTTTATTAATTTTTATTATGAATAAATGATTTTTATATAATATAATATGTGTTATATAATAAATATTGAAATATATTTTTAACCTTTTAATAGTTTCATTGACAACCCTAATATATTTTATTTAGAATGGATGTGTATCGCCCGTGATGTATGTAAATTAACACATTACAGGAAATAATTACATTTTTATAAACAGAGTGATAGGTGGAGGATTATAATCAATATTATTTCAATAATAAAATATTATACCATTATATTAATCATTTTAGAGTTATCATGTCACTTTTATTATAGAATTAGAGGATAAGATTAGAAATGAAATGAAATTTGAAAATAAATTGAATGAAAAGTTAGATAAATTACCACTTGAATATAACTTCATTGAGAGCATTTTAGGGAAGAGGTTTAGGTCTTTTTAACAGAACAGGGGCCACTAGACATGGGGGAGGGGATAAGGAATATATTTGGAATGAAGTTGGGCAAAGAATGTGTCTTGAGAGGTTCGAATAAATCAGAATGTGAGGGGTGGTGTTTATAGTTGACCAGAAGAGGGTTTTCATAATATTTTAATCATTAGTATATTATTATTCCGTAAGAAAAGAAATAATGTCGACTACAGGAACTATATTGGTAATAAGTGTGTCTGAGTACTATATTTTTGTTCATAGATCACTAATGAGGTTAGGAATATTGAATTTATATTATAAAGTATTTATATGGTAAATTAATGTAATTTTTTATTCACCAAAAAATTCATTTATTTTAGAAAAATATTAAAAAAAATTCCGTAAACATTTTTCAACAATTCAAATCAAAAAATGAACTCCAATTCGTGAAAATAATTTTCTAAAGTTCTTTAATTTAATTTTTAATTAATATCATGATTTAATTGAAAAATAAAAATATTAGAATTAAAACTGATTTTAATGATTTTAAATTTTTCATATTGTATTTTAAAATATTTTTAAACCATAAAACATAAAATTGTAAATTTATGAACAAATTATAGGAAAATAAAATATATATCAAGTTATTTAATTAATTATAATTATTTATTTATGACTTACAAAAATACCAATACTTCTATTATGGTCATATTGTCACTTATAAGATGCCTTTAATTTTATTTATTAATTCATTGGTGAGGATACTAACATTTTGGATGATTTATTATTCATAAGGGTTATATTAATATTAATAAGGGTATGTTAATATTAAAAAAAAATTCTTCTTCTTATGATACTCAAAACATTTTTTAGATCGAAACCATTTTTGTGAGATTATCAGAATTCAAATCAAATTTTTGGAAAATTTATATTCAATGGTCCCATTGTAGTTCATTAAATCATGATGTTGAATTGATTTTCCAGATGTGATTTTATATGATTATGAAATAACATAAATAAGGGAAAAATTCATTGATAAAATTTTGTGTGGTTACTGCTAATTTAAATGTCTATTATAAACAAGATACCTAAATTAATGGATACTTCCACAAGTGGTCAATTATCTCATTCATAATAATGTGATTTTCACAACCAATTCCCATCATCTGATCATTAATATTGGATATTAATAAAAACAGATGAGGTATTCTAAACCACTACAACTAAAATACCATTAATGATTATAATATTCTTTCTATCACACTTTAGTGATTCATATTTCTTCTTCATCAGGAAATCATCAACCTTAGAAATCAAATACACAGTTCACAACATAACTAGATTGACTATAAAAAATTCCTCTATCATATTTAAATATGGTTTAAATGATAATCCATTTCATTCTTATCTAGAATCATAAATTATCATAAATTATTTTTTTAATGTCTATAACTGATGAAAGTGACATCTACTATCCTCATCAGGGTCACCCCTCTTATTAGAGTTAGTCTAATCTTATGATATGTTAATATTTCACATCACAAAAATAATAGAATTATCTGTCAATATCTTACTAATATTCCTTGGGTTCCCATGCTTCTACTAAACGAGGGTCAAGATGGTTTCATGTCTTATTATAGTCACACAAATATGAAAACATAAATAAATACAATTCAATCATGGTAAATCATCTAAAACTCAGTTTCCAATAGTTTAAATAAATAACCCAAAAAAATTAAAAAAAACATTAATTATTCAATAATCAAACTCACCTAAAACATGAATTGATTAATTTAATTATATAATTGTATTTTATAATTTCAAAATAATTAGAATATATTTATGTGTGGTTCAACCTAGGCCATGAACATTTAAACTAGATCTAATATTTTAAAAACACCATAAAAATAAAAAATTTCATATTTACAAATCATCCATTAAAACATACATTTAATAATTCAAATAAGATCCAATTTTATTAATAAATTCGAAATCATGTAACATATGAAACATCAATGAATAGATAATGAAACACCACATTAATAAAGACATTTCTTACAAACCATGGTAAAAATTGTATAAAATTGTCAATTGATTTTGTAGAAACCATCAATAAATATAAAAAAAATATTATGACATCAAATCATAAACCTCATAAACTGTCATTTTTATGAACATTGTAACACTTATCTCATAAAAAACATAAAAAATACCAAATTTTTTATAAAAAATAATTTATAATCCAATTTCATTAATGTATCCCAATAATTATTCAATTCTGGATAATAAATAAAAAAATATGTATAATAAATTTATAACGTAAACGCAAAGATGGATTTCTGGGAAAAAAACAATAAATGAAAACACATGATTAAAATCTATATGAATGAATATAGAATCATTAGTGTAGAAGTGGAATACACAAAGGGGAATAGGTAAAAAATTTACAAAAGGAGTATCCAATTTTTTTTTAGTAAATTACAATAGATTGTAGCTATAATGGAATTACAGTGATGGAATAGTAAATGAAAAAGAAAAATATAGAGTTTGAAAATGGGATGGGAAGAAGAATCTATATCCAGGAATTTTAAAGACCAAATTCCAAAAAAAGTTGATATAAATATATAAAGGTGTCATTGGTGGAAATTTTTACCTTTATCCACATCAGGTGGTTTCCTCATTACTCACGAAAGGGGGAGGATGGACCCACATTGTGTTCTAATTTTGAAGAGACAACAACATTTTATTTTTCAATTTTTATTAATTTAGTCTATGATTGTGGTTTGAATATATAAAATTGTCATTTATAAACCCAATTCCTTCATAATTATTATTTATATGGTTGTAATTAATATTCATATATAATGTAAAACATACAACATAAAATAAAGACCATGATTACATGGATATCACACAGTTGGCAATAATTATGCCCTAATTGTTTGACATGAATAAATACATAAATTACAAATAATATGAGAATATAAGACAATAATCATAAGGAAATTACTAAATTAATTAAATAAATAATATTATAAAGAAAAAAGATGGTTATGGTGGGACAATTATACCCAAAATAACAAATTCTTCCCCTAAAGAATGAATGATTCTGAATAGGAACACAATTATCTAAAATTACAGTTCAATGAAGGGAAATTTAAATCTAATATTAAAAACACATAAATTATATATATATAAAATTCAATGAGAATACATAAATTATAATAAAAAATATATCATAGAACCTTGAATAAAGGTATATGCAATGGTTTATCATATATGATTTCGGGGTGAAGACTCATTACTCCTATCCTCAACATATGATGTTAATAAAAATATGGTGGTTATGATAAAAATTATTGGTTCAATAAGAAAAATATATTCCTAATAATTAAACTATTCATCCGACATTGGAAGAACCTAAAACAATATTAGAGAAATGTCCCATTATTCATCAAATGTAAATAAATCAATTACGTCTCCAAACAGCCATAGGGTACAGAACTACCCAAATTAAAATACCCAAACAAACCAGGAAGAAGCAATATAATATTTTTAAGAATAAGGAAAAAATAAACTTGGACAAAATAAATTTACATAAAAAGGAAAATGGAATCCCTTAGTTTCCAACAGGATCAGAACATTTAACCCTTTATGACTCATATGGATCTATATATTTCCAAATATTAATGGATTATAATTCCCATTCTTTCCCATGTATGAATAATTTCAATTGACGATTTCCATGACCCCCTCCCTCATCATGGGTAATGGAAGACCACAACATTAACACGTGCTTGTTTATTATATCACCATACAAGGAATAGACAATGAATGTAATATTATATAAAAAAAATAAAAAAACATAAATGATGAATAATTTACAAATCAGGAAATATTTGGTACTTTAGAGTTATCAAGAAGAGTCTCATGTCAGAAATCCACCTCCACTATGTATAGGGATGATGACATGAAATTACAACTCATAAGAACTACGAGATGCTAGGCTAGGGATACATCCTGAATATAGAAATATCAATATTCCATGACATATTTCTATTAGAGATACATTAAATAAAAAATTTACACCATGAGTGATTTTTTAGAAAAAACATCAAACAATAAATATGCACTATAAATAAATATTTAAGATAAAAACATGTCATTTCTACTTCCAAATATATGAAAACACCAAAAAATACATAAAGGCACATATGGAAACCACATTTCGAATTTTAATATAAATCATTTTATGGTACTATTAATATTTCATATATTGATTATATATATTGTTATTAAATATAAAAATATTTTCTAAATTTTTAGTGAAAATAATAATAATTATTTTTAACCAAATTTAGTTTTCTTCCAATATACAGTTTTATTTAAAAGTATACTTCCTAATTATATAAATTTTATGTAAAAATTATATTTTAAATATTTAATTAATGAATATAATATTCCATTAGGTTTACATTTTTATAATTATCTTAGAAGATTGAATTTTGAATTAATATAAAAAAATTTGGAATTTTAATTAAAAATGACTATTAATCTAAATTATTTTCAATGTCACAATTTATTTCCACAATTTGTTTTAAAATATAATAACATAAATTTGATTATAAATATATAAATATGAGTTATTTTTGAAAAAAAATATACTTGAATTTGGTATAAAGTCATATTATTACATAAAATTTCTTTATCAAGAAAAAATATTTACTATGTTTTTTTGGATTAATTATAATTTAAATTCTACAAAAATTAATTTAATTTAATAAAATTAAATAATTTTTTAATAATAATTATTAAAATAATTTAATATGTTAATAATAATTTTTTGGTTTTAATGAATATTAGAGACCATAAAGTGTCAAAAAAATTATTGTGAAAATATGTTTACTGAGTTTCGAAAAAATGTGATAGGTTTATAATTACCTAAACACATTATTAAAACATTTTTTAATTTTTTTATCAAAAAATCAAACTATGTAAATAATTTTTAAAAAAAAAATTAATATGAGTTTTGGAACACTATATTATTATTTGTGAAAAAAATATAATTTATTTAAATTTAAATCTATTTTGATATATTCTCCTTTAATGGTCTTGATGGAAGATGAATTTATTTTCTATCACGGTAATAATGAATAATAACAATTAATTATTTATTATTTAACAAAAAAATTCATATAAACAAATTTGTTAATTCTTTTCAAGGTAAATGACTTTTTACACACAAATCAAATATTTTACTAAAATATTTTGATTCATTTTGTTATTATATATAAATTTATTTGTCAGGACTAATGATTTTATTCATGCTAAAATGGATTAATTGTAATGAATTATAATTTTTTCTTATAAGTATAGTTTTATTTTTGGTTATATAATAATGTTATTATGGTACAATATTAAGTTATAACTATTATGTGTATAATGAATTAAATGTTGTATAAGTAAGGTATAATTTATAAAATATAACCATATTTTTTCTAACTACAATTTGTAGGGTTTATAATAACCCTATCACAACATATCATCGAAAATGGGTGCTTTGGGATATAATTATATTTGAATATTTAATTCTATAAAATTAATATTTAATGAAATTCCAAGAGTTCCCACCAACTAACTGGTAATAGGGAACCTACTCTCCTCCCATCCTCACCACCTTCTTGAATCTTATCATGGAATAAAAGTACCCATATCTCATAATATCATCAATTAAATTGTTCAAGTGGCATTTTTGACAAAAACAATTTGTATGTTTTAATGTATTATCCAGATGAGGGTTTCTAACGAAGATGTAGAGTACATAAATGTGACTTTTAAAATTTCCGGCATCTTAAAACTCGATAAAAAATTATTCAAAAATGAAGAAATAATAACACATTTATATTACATAAAATTATATGATATTTTTTATGTCAAAACGTATATCCAACTCCCCTTACACTAAATAGGAAAGAAGACCATCATTCATGTCTATTGTGAACTATGACTTCTCTTTCCCATATGGCAGGTTAAAATTATCAATTTAATTTTTATATATTTTTCTCATAACATATTTATAATTATATAAAAATAATATACTATCTAATTTCATTCAAATATATCTATTAAAAAATTATAATGTTATGAATTCAACATTGGGAACTACCACATCCCTAAATTGATGTGATTTGTTGTTCCTAACAACATCACATGGATAATATATAAAAAATATTATATGGAATAATATGATATTGATTATATAATCATCATTCTTGGATGAATATATAATACATACCTTGTTACCCTCGTCTAGTTTGAAATAAATGGACTTATTACCAATTAGTTTGTAAAACGTACATTCTCCATGATTTTATCATAATTCATTTTTCATAATCACCATTTATTGATGGACTTAAAATTATATAAAATGAATAAAAATGTTAATTGTTTCAATATCATTATATTTTAGATTATGGAATAATGACCTCTTTTAGAATATTCAAACTACATATTTAATTTCAAAGACATTAGAATCAAATCATCAAATCATATTAAGTGATCTTAATTTCATATTTCAATGTATAAAACATGGTAATAAATCAAATTAAATAGATAATAGAGAAGAAAAATATTATTGCAAAATTTAATAATTAATATATAATTATAATTCGGTAAGATAATTAATGTACATAATGAGTAAAACTCGTGGTAAATGACACTTTACATTGAAAACCTCATTTAAAATGTTATAAAATTCAATTTCTCATGAAATTCCTTCCACATAAATATTATAATAATTAATTAATTTATTTATTTATATAGACACAATTTAATTAAAAAAGAAAATTTGTTATTACATAACATTTATCAAAATTATTCTTTTATGCATAACATTTTTACTTCTTTACATAAGCGAAAAATAATGTTTCATTTTTAATACATGACATAAATATAATTTCCCACATACACAATAATTATATTATGTTATTAATCAATAATAATGTTACTAATTTTCAATTATTAAAACCCCAATTAAATTAATTCAATGAAATATTGTTTTGATTATTATATTTTTGTGGAAATTAATATATAAAAATTATAAAATGAATTTCTTATGGGATTATAAGTATTCGATTATGATTATGATGATGGAAATTCAATATTTTATGTGTTTCATGAGCATTGTTGTCCTTGGAAATTTTTAATGATGATTGATGTGACAGAAATAGATCATTATTATTGGAGATACTGGGATATTTGTTTCATTATTTGGGAAACTATATTGTTCTTAAACTAATTATGTTGTAATTTTCACGAATTGGTTATTCAAAATTTAATTATTGTTTTAAAGATTTCTGCAAGTGTTATATGATGATTGTGTCCCAATGATCCTATATCAATTACTTAATCTTTCAAATTATTTTTATGGAGGTTTCATTTATTTAAAAACTCATGTTACTAATATTTCATTTCAATGAAAGGATTGTTCCCATTTATGGTAAAGAGGTATGTTTTTTAGACCACAATATTCATGGGTTCTCATGTTTTCTAAAAACCCCTCGTTATAACAATTTTACAATTATAAATTTATATAATATGTTTTTTTGAAATGATTCGGTATATATTATTGATATAATGTGCATGTAAAATATTACATGAGCTTAATGTTTATTATGTAAAATGTAAACACTTTTTTATAATCTAATGTATTAAAACTGTATTAATTGGTTTCATTCTTCATTTTTTATTTATTTATTTTTATTATTTATTACATATTTTAAATTTCATTCAATTTGTTTTAATAATAAGTATTAATATATAAAAATTTTATTTTAAAGTCATTATATTTCATTGGGAAATGAAAAAGTGTTCTATTTTTAATATTCATGTACTATATAAAAAATATAAACTATGAGGAATTGTTTACATTGGAATATACTTGTTTTTTATAAAAATATTCGTTCCTAATCCTATAATATTTTTAACATAATCATTTTTCTAAAATGAAAGATAATTACTTCTAACATGAAAATTAACTTTCTCAATTAATTAAGGAATGTTCCCTATAGTTTTAGAAGGATAAAACTGTTAGACAATTATGGAGTTCCGGATAATAAAACTAAATACCAATTAGTAATTTAAATTTTTATTTTTCAAGATTTATTATACAATTTCTTCCATATTTATTCATTTAATCTATTTTTATTTTGAATGGATTTTCCTATAGATAAAAAATGATGATTAAGTTTGAATGAACCTTTAGCAAAATATCATTCAAAATTAGCAACCTCAAATTAATGGAAGTTGAGTAGGGAACTTTTTTTCATTAATTGATCATTTAAAATAGTATATAAATGTTTGTCGTATCCATGTCCAAGAAATATTGTCCACCATTAATAAACTATTCTATTGTAGTGAATTTAATAAAACACAATCCAATATAGTTCTTGTCATAATATTACTCTATAACATTAAAATGATAGGTTATAATCATTATAGAAATCATTTTATGGAATTTCATATTTTGATCATCAAAATGTATCAAATTTAATTTACCAATTTTAAGGTGATATATATTAATAGTGGTCAATGGTTTATAAAAACAGTTAAATATTCGATATTTATAACATGTAACAAGACAAAAACTATGAATAATTTGTTTCCCTAATGTTTTGATAAAGTTGTTTAAAATAGGATGGGAATGAAATTTCATTAATTGAGACTGATGGAGTAAGACTAAAAAGATTCGTATGCAGAAATGTTCACTTTGTTGTAAAGGTTACCAAAAAATTATATTAGGGATCATGATAGTAAAATTGAATTGTTTTTCATTGGTCTGAATACGTGATAATTAAGATCATAGGATTCCCATTAATTTAAAAGTAATGATAATATTGTTCACCATTCCATGAAGGTAGAAATGGATTTTTCCATTTATCAAGTATTCCAAAAACAAATGTTGGAGGAAATTTAAACATATAAGTAAATGGGGAAGAATACAAAAACTATATCCAAATGTTATAAAATAATGCGTTCATCCTGTAATATGAAAGACACAAGAAATCTATATGATAAATTTTAAAATATTGTAAGCTTTTTAAATTCAGAAGTATAATAAATGGGGCTCATAACAATAAGGAAAATGATTAAAAATAATATATAATAGGACTATAATATACTTAAATTATAATGGGTTATAAAAATTTTAAGATACATATCAAAAGATATATATATGTATAAAAATAATCAATATCACAAATATAATATTTTGGAAGAAATCATTTCAATGAAATTATATATTTTCAGACCATCCAATGATGTGGTGGAATTCATATTTCTTATTTATTTAGATTATTTCAATCTATTTTTTTTTTGATTTATTATATTCACACACTTTAATTTCTTATGGATTATTAATAATTTTTAAATTCAATAAAAGGAAATGAATATTGAATTTTAAAAAAAAATCCATTATATTGAAAAAAATAAATAATAAAATTCTTCTTGTTATTATCCATAAAAAGGATTTTCTAGCCAAATTTATTATATTTACCATTTACAGTTAATTATTACATTGGATATTAATTTTATTTGTTTCAATCATTATGAGATATAATGTATTGATGTATTAGTTATTCTTTATATAGTGTTTATGTTATCATACATAAATAAATTGACTCATATATTAACAAATCATGATACTGATATTCTGTTAAAAAATTGAATCAAAATTTACCATAACATATTTTTTAAACATGGATAATATTCATAATAGTTATGTTAATGTGGTGAATGAAAATCCATTATTATATCGTGATGAGTTTCCTGGTGTTATAAAAGATTAGAAAGTTCATTTTACATTTGAATTAGTTCCCCATGCTTATCAAATTTCAAAACCCCAATATTGAAAGAAATATGTAGAACCCATGGAATTAAAAATAATGTTTCAAGAGTTTGAAGAAAAACATTCATTCAACCTAGATCATATACATGTGTTTCTCCTAATTATTTGTTAAAAAATATGATGGTTCAATGAGGTACGTCATTTTTTTATAGAGAGCTGAGTAATATCACTTTTAAGAAAAAGTCTCATTTTCTTCAAATTGATGAATTTTTATTACAAATTGGTCGTACATGATTTTTAAAATATTGATCTTATGTTAGGATAATGTTATTTTAAGGTGATTTTGTTGATATTCCAAAAAAATAATTGTAGACTACATGAAGCCACAATTAGATTGTAGTTACTCCCTTATGGTTTTCTAATTAACTATCTATACTCATCGATTGTATAAAAAAAATTCTATAACTACTTATATAACCTTAATGTTTTGTTAAATGATTATATATTGGTATATTCCAAAATTCAAGATGATAATGAAGGATATATAAGGATTATTTTGGAAACCTATAAATAAAATTAGTTTGAATGAAAATTTGTTATGTTCGTACTTTGGTTAGAATATATTTCATTCCTCTGGAAAATTATTTCTGAATACGGTATAGTTATTGACCCTACAAAGGTTATTTTTCAAGAAATTCCATGGTATAAGAAATATCCAAGAGATTCCAATATCTATAGGATTGGAATTATATTACAGATAGTTTTCCTAAAATATTTACCAGTTATTTATCTGACTAAGTATATAAATAGAAAAAAGGGGTTAAATTCATTTGAAAAAATTTATGGGATGATAATTACTGATGAATAAATATAATATTGGTGAATTTATAAGTTTTTTCTCATCCCTAAAAAAATAGTTAATATTTTATCTATAATTATGCATAATTAATGGCACAAGGTAGTGTTAGATTGAATAAATATAAAATAATAGATTACGATTTATATCAATTGATACCAAACTATTTAAATTATCTTATAATGATTTGGAATTTTCTATTGTGGGTTTTCCAATAAAAATATGAGGCATCACTTATACGGATAAATTTATTGATATATATTTTGATAACAAATATTTTACATATTTATTCACTCATAAGGTATAGAATTTTAGGCAAAGAAGAAAGATATAATTGATTATGGATATTTTTAGTATGATCCATTAATATAAAAAACAATTAATGGCAATGTAGTTGATTCATTGAACCGAAAAGATAATTCAATATTAACGATGATATGTTTGGAACATGTAAATTTGTTTAATGGTTTGATGAGTTTTGGACTAAAAATATCGTAACATAGAACTTCAATACTTCTTTTGGTGTTTGTACAATAATCTATATCAGAATGGTCTTGGTATGCACTAATACATTTTCATGATTTACATAAATATATATAATCATTAATGTATGGAAATTTTTATGAGATTAATTTTAATGAAGATAGTGTAATTAGATTTGGAAAAAATTTATGTTCCTCTAGATTCCCAATTTAGTATAAAATTATTGAAGGAATTACATAGTTCTCATCATTAATTCATTATAGAATCCCATTAAAAAATAGATACCATTAGTATAATAAATTTTTGAGTGGATTTAAAAGATATATTGTTCACTTCATCATTATTTTTTTGACATTTCAGTAATTTAAATTTGAAAGAAAATCAACATAGCATACATAATTATTTCATAGTTCAATAATAGAAATGGTAAAATATAAAAAGGAATTTTTTTAGAGGGATTTCAAATTTTATATTGAGGTTATAATTTTATTTGAGTCACTACTGGTCGAATAATTAAATAATAACGTGTCCTTCCAATTTGATATAATATATAATGATTTTAACATTCAAAACATTACATCTAAGACATATTATTGTTACATTATGTTCCACTCACCATTATATCAGTTCATGATCCATGATATAATTTTAATTTTGTAAATGGACATCAGAAATTATTTATAAGTAAATTAAATTTCAATAAATATATTATATATCAATATACAAAGAAATATGAGGGGAAAATGAATCCTTTTAATATACAATCTTATAGATTGATCAATGTATTATTAGAAATATAGGATCCATATATTTCATTAGATAAATATTCATATAATAATTTCAGTCATTCAACTATACATAGAAAAATATTTTAATTATTATATTGAAATTAGTATTGGAATTCATAATTTTGGGGTGTGTAGGTCAAAAAATTAATTTTGGAGAGGATTGAAATATAATATTGTTTAGAAGTTTATAATGAATAAATAACAATATAGATTAGATAAATTATGTATAAAATCTATATATCTTAGAATATAAATTATTATTATTCCTAGGTAGGAGATTTTGTTTTTCTTAATGTACCTCCAATGAAAAGTGTTATGAATTATATTATAAAATCAAAGATATGACTAAGGTTAATTACACCATATGAAATTTATGATATTTTTTTAACAATTCACAACTAAGTGGGGTTTACTCTGGTATTTTCTCAGGTGCTTGATAGAACACATGATTTATTGTTATGAATATATGTATGTGAAGCATATAATGATTTTATCCTTGGCATCATTATATTGGAAATGAATATTTCAAATGAGAATTGTCATTTTTAGATTATTAAAACTAGACATAAGGTGTAACAGAATAAAATAATTAATTACATGAAATTTATTTTAAAACTCATTTTATTGATTAAGAATAGTAGGTATCATAAAATGAGATAAAGAATTGATATCCCCCCTAATTTAAATATTGAGTAATGTTATTAGGATGCAGTTACCAATAGGTTGAAGGATGTAAAATCCTATTCAATGTTAATATAAATCATATTAATGAATTATTATATTTAAGGAATCATATTTTAAGAATTTATATTCATTATATGAATATTAATTATTTTTTTTGGGAATACATAAAAACAATATTTTAATCTCAATTAGGATTCCATGGATTATATGATTTTATTTACAGTAATTATTTCAATATTATAGAATTTTATGTTGATAAAATTATGATAATTTTTTAGTTATACAATTCCAAATTATATATAGATGAATTTATTTATAATTTTATAAGATGTTGTATTATTTAATATATATTTAATTTTGTAAATTTTCATTGAAAATATATATTCTATTTTCAATTATTCTAATGGTTACATTTTGTTTTTATATTTTTTTGTAATTTATTTATTATATTTTTATTAAACATGATCAAATATCATTTTTAGGAATCAATAGTATGCATGTATTTTTTAAAATATATCTTAGTACATAGCAATTAATTTCTATAAATAATAGATTTTTTTCATATTTTACAATTTAAATTTTATAATAATATTTACCATATATAAAAATTTAATTTCGGAAAATTTATTCTATATTCGTAATAGTTTTTATTAATATAAATTAAATGTTTGAAAAAATATATTTTCTTATATTGAGTAGTAGAAAAATGAGGAAAATCAGTAACCATAAATAATGTCAAAAAAAATTCACAAATGGTAAAACATAAGCCATAATTTATGGGAAAAATTATGAAAATACCATTATCCTTTAAGATGATGGTTTTTTTAAATCTATTTAAATATATAAAAATATTATTTTTAAACATTACATTGTTTTTAAAAATTCATTCATTAATTTTGAAATATTATTTTATATTTTATTCAAATTCTTAACTATTTTGTGTACTACAAATTAATTTTATAGTTTGAATTATTAATTCATTTATTAATTATGTTTTAATTCATAAAATATAGTTTTACCAATATTGAGTAAAAAACTCAAGGGAACCTATTTACTAATTTATTTTAGGGTAAAATTATTTTTACACATAAATCATGAATATACCATCAAACGATTTTATACGAATTTTATGTTTTTGGGTTAAATGTAGTCTCATATAAATATTAAATTTTCACTATAAAAAATTGATTATAGATTTTGAATCATTTTCTTCTTATTTTTTAGAATGGCACTTGTTTTTTCATTAAATTATCCCATCATTGTAAAATGTTTTCTATCACAGTTAAGGTTAAAATTAGTTTAATACGGTTTATCTTGAATACTAGTTTCAAAATATATAAAAATATTACTGATTTTCACACACAATTTATTCATTAAAAGAACTTATATTTATTATATTTTAATTCCAAACATTCCCCTATAAGTCTCCCTTAATCCCACTCAAGTTTTAGAGAATTTTATTGATGTTTTGAAGGGTGAAAGAGTGTGTACGGTTTTGGTGCATGATTTACCAAACCATGCCCACAAACTATGATCTTCTATCCAGTTAATCAACTTTTTTAAAATTACTTATTCTACCTCTTGGGATTTATCCATACTTGGCCCTTTTATCCCACATTCGATCATTTCAGTCATGGCAGCCCTCATGGCCTCTCAAACAATCATTTAATCTCCATTTTTAGGGGGATTTCATGGAGGAACTTCATAAAACCTAAAGTAAGTGTCACTTCCTCTTAGTTCCTACCATTTAAATGGTTTTTCATCCATTTATATTGAATTCCAAAGGACCAGAGGGTAGGGTTTATATCCTAGGGTTTATCCTTGGGTTTTCTTGGTCCAATATATTAATTTTTGGATCAATCTACCTTCTTGAGGTGTAACAGTGGTGAAATTGATTTCTTGAATAAACAATTCACGATTTTAACAAAATAGGCAGGTTATTACATTATGTATGAATTTAATGTGACCTAGATGTCTATGATTATAATATTTTCATGTTTATATCATTTTATTATTGGTCCAATGATTGGTTTTAGTTGTATTTGTAAAGAAAGTAAATTTTTTGTGCAATATTTATGTGAAATTTGAGGTTTTTCATAGACATATTATTTTGGAACATTTTGGGTTTCCCTATAATTACATATTTGATTTTATTTAAATTTATTATGGATGAAAATAATGTTTTGGATATTTATCCTATTTGGTTGTTGATACAAAAACATTTTTTAATGGTTTTTGTGAAACATATGATTTTTTAAGTGCCATGCTAGTGTGAAAATGGTTGTTTTATAAAGATATCAAATGTTGGTTTATATGGGGACTCCCTATAACTGATTTTTGGTTTCATTGAATGTTATGGAACTCGCATTATTATTTTTGTGACTTAAAAATGTTCACATTATGTGTAATGTGGTTATTTCAATGAGTTTTGGGTATAAAACACAGAAAGATTTTGAGAAGTGGTTTTATTGAAAGTCAAAATGATTTGTTGTGTGTTTTAAGTGTTATAAAGTGTGTTTGTGTAGCTACTGTATTGTTTGTAAGTGGCCATTAGTGGTGTTTCTATATGCAATGTTATGTATGTATCATGCTGAAAAATGGTTTAGCACAATGGGGGAATCCAGAGTACCTTGGTGGGCAGATATGTACTACTACAAGTAATCATTCAGATGTGTTTTGTGCACATTTCAGAGAGAAAATAGATAATGAAAACTCTATAAAAACTATGTGGATTATTTTAGGGAAAAATAGGATATTTTTATGTTCCCTACTAGTGGCTCCTACAAGAGAAATCATTTGTGACATGGATAGTTTACATCGAGTTATGTGGTATATAGGCCCCGAGACTATCTACATCCTTGGGGTGTTCATAGTTTTTTTTCACATTTTATTTGTGGTATTTAACATTGTATTAGGGTTATTTTGGATGAAAAATAATTCATATAACTTGTGTTATTAAAATTAGTTAAAATTTTGAATGTTTTAGTTTGCAATCTGTTTTCAATTGTAAGATGCATTTCATGGAATTTATCAGCGATTTTCCTTACACATTAAATCACCTACTTGTTCACATTGTATTGCATACTCATTGGAATCATTATGTAGTATACTATTTGGATTAGTCTCACACCCTAATTACACCGCCTGTTTGTATGTATAGTTTGTTATGTTTGACTCATGTAAAGTCAGATCCTCGGGTGAAGGTGGTTAGGGTTGTTTGTCCCCTCCTATGGTTCAGTGTGGTGGAGATGGCTCTGGGCTGATGACCTGCTATCACGTTGAGTATTTTTTGATATTTTACTTCTATTTCCATTTATATCAGGACATAATATACTTTTTTTAAAACAATGTAATCCGTTATTTATTTTTCATATGTCTTGTTTTTCATGAATATTTAAGATTCACAGTATAAATAATTTTTAAGGTCTTATTCTTTCATACTCAGGTAAAGTGTCCCCAGAACTAATTTATCGGTACCCAAGCACTAGTTCAGGCCTGTGGGGATAGGAAATGCCCTTCTAGCCTTGTGATGGGATTTATATGGTGCCGATATTAGTGGGGACTAGATTCAGTTTGTGATAAAATGGTATCAAAGGAGGCCAATGTTTGTGGGTTATATTACTATTTTGGGATGATTCAGGATTGTCTGGAGCTAGGATAATTAGGGATTTGGGTTTTGGATGTGTGTAGGGTTCCTGAACCCCACTACTTATGTCATACCATGACTCACTATGTGATGTTATAATTATCTGACTGACTTTAATTCTAGGTGAGACATGTCGGTTTCAGTCCACACAAACACATCAAGAAGGGGTGGAGTAATTGTTTCTTTTGTTGCAGTAATGTGTTTAGAATATTTATATTTTTTGTAATTGATTAAAAATTTTATAATTGACCCACTTATTTTTTTTTTGGTGACAGTTTCATTTTGTTTCAAACATGCATCTATAAAAAGATCACATGCGCTGATCGAATGATGTTGGACAGTGTTCTCCCACACTGATTGATCAGATGCTAGTCGAGGATGTGGTTCTGGTTGTCCCTGATCTAGAAAAGGGACCAGATCTAGTTACCATTTTAGTTAGGGAAGAGGATGTGGTTCCTAAAGGAATAAGGATCAAGATTTTCTAAAAAACCAGACTCCTACGTTTTTATGTAGCATATAACCCCCTGATGTAGTGGAATGGCTCGATATGATCGAGCACATTCTTGAGATCATGGTTACATCCATGGTGCTCAGGGTGAAACATGCCTTCTTTTTTATAAGGGGTCCCCACCACATGTTTTGGGGGTATATACTTCATAATCGGAAGAATGAGAAGATTCCATGTGGAGATTTCAAGGTTGTCATCAATGAAGAGTACTTCCCTGAGGTCTTGGCATATTCTAGTTCCGTAGAGTTCATGTAACTTGTTCGAGGGAATTTTTCTGTCGTGGAGAACACCAACCGTTTTCCTAATGTAGTGTGGTAAGCTCCTAATCATTTCTATAATGTATAAATGAAGTCCTAGAGGATTGAGAATGACATGCGACCATAGATATACTCCCAAATTTTCTGGATCAAGAAGAATAACTTTTAAGAGGTATTTGACAAGGAATGCTTGGTGGAAATTGATCACATTGGAAGGGATAGTTTTTCTTGGTCAGTTTCAGTAGTGGGTAGTGGTATCTCATTAGAAAATAAATTGACGTGGGAGGATCAGATGATGAATGGAGGTGGTAGTTTTTTCCACTATTCTAGAATGTTCACACACATGTCTTCTGATGTGAGATCGTTCATGTTCCACTAGTGAGGGATGTCATAGAACATCCAACTAGAATTACCACTTCATATGATGCCTTATTACCAGTGTGGAGGTATATGGAATTTTTAGTGATTCATCAAGGATGCACGTACACTTCTGAGTGGGGCAGGGTTAGTGGATCTATGTGGAGTTCCAGCATAGTCCCAGCCATTGTGGTTGGGGGATCTCCATTGGGTGGTCATGGTGGTAGGGCAAGGTCATGTTCTTGAAAAGTCCAGTTTAGGGCACATCCACTGATGAGCAGTCATCCTCAGGATTAGACTTGACATCTCTATGCAGTGGATTCGGCACCAGCTGGGTCGGTGGAGGGACTGTCAATAGTTCTAGGTACCGTTCTAATTGTATCTTCTATATTTTCTTCTCTTTTTGATTATGGTGCATCTATTTCATTAATTTTTGATAAATTTGTGTACATGCTGAATTTTCCAACCAAGTTGTTGTCCTTTGCAATGGAGTTGGTGATGCAGCTGGGAAAGAAGAAGAAGAATGTTCTCATGTTTCCATCATGTGTGCTCTCCAGGTGAGTGATTGAGATGGCATGGGAAATCTTGTTATTAGATATTGTTATTTTTGATGTGATATGTGTCATTGACTAGTTGATTCAATTCCAAGAACAGAAGGATTTCTATACACAGTGAGTGAGTTTCACGACACCTAATTGGAGTTTTCATGTCTGTCATGGAGAATATGATCCTCAGATTGGTCACACAGGGCATCCACTCACAGAGTTGGGAAGTATTATCTTCAAGTTATCATCACTCATGAAATAGGTTGATGATCCTACCCCGAAAGGTGAACTAACTCATGTAGTGAATGAGTTTCCATGGGTATTCCCAGAATATTTTTCTGTATTTCTCCCAAAACGGGATGTGGAGTTCTCAATTGATTTGGTTGCAGGAACACAACCAATATCTCTTCTCACATATATTGTGGCCCTAGATTAGATGAGGGAATTATATATATATCTGAATGAATTATAATCAAAAGGATTAATTCAACTGAGTGTCTCCCCTTGTTTCGCTACAACTTTGTTCGTGAAAAAGGCTGATGGATCCCTTAGGTTGTCCAATGAATACAGGAAGATTAATAGGTTAACAATTAAGAACAAATATCATTTTCCTTCGATAGATGATTTCATCAATCAGTTGAAGGGGGTGAAGTGGTTTTCAAAAATATACTTCAGTTTGGGATACTATCAACTCAGGGTGAAAGAGGAATATATCCAGAATATGGCCTTCCGAAGAAGGTGTGGCCACTTTTATTATTAGGTCATTCCCATCAGATTATCTAGTGCTCTATTGTTATTTATGGAAGTCATGAATAGGTTGTTCAACCAGTATCAAGATTCCTTCGATGTGGTATTTGTGGATGACATTCTAGTATACTATGGCTCTTAGGATGGAAATGAACACCACATGAGGATCATGTTCGGCACATTTTTGGATCATTAGGGAGTTAAAATTTTTGTGGCATGTGATCTCAGAGGAGGGGTTTTTCCGTGGACCCTGAGAGTTTCAGTGCAGTCATGTCATGGGATGAAACCAAATTATGTGTTCTAGATTAGGAGTTTCCTTCACCTGAATGGTTATTATTGGTAGTATATTAGGGAATTATCTCCCCTTGCTTCACCAAATATTGCAGTCTCCCAAAAATGAGTGAATATCCAATGGGGGACAGAATGTCCGACATCATTTTAGGAGCTGAAGAGATGGTTGACTACCACCCCCATTATGATTTTTCTAGAGCATGGGAAGGGGTATGTGCTCTATTGCGATGATTGAGGTTTGGGTCATGGGTGCATGCTTATGCAGGTCGATCACTTAGTGGCATATGGCTCTCACCAACTCGGACCACGTGAACAAAATTACCCCACCCATGGCTTTGAGTTGGTGGTCGGGATGCATTCTTTGAAAACATGGTGTCACAAACTCTTTGGGGAAATTTTGTTAGGTCTAATATGATCACAAAATCATAGCATATATCTCCTCATAGAAGGACCTCATCTGGAGGCAATGTCGTTAGATCGATTACATTTATGTGTTTGACATTGAAATTTTTTATAATGTACACAGGGGTAACATGGTGTACTATTCCATGAGTAGAACAGGTCCAGTGAAAGATTTGAGGATGTCCAGAGGTGAGTGGAATTTGATGGGGCTCTTTCCTCAGATGATTGTGCAAAAAAAAGAGAAAAATGGGAATGTGTTCAAGGAGGGATTACTGTTGAAAACATCTCTATTGGAGTTGATTCAGTGATAAATGCCAAATGATGGGATTTTTCAATGGTCATAGGAGATTCTTCAGGGCTATGAGATATTCATTAAGTGGTCTTCGTATGCCAAGGGCATCATGTGCATGAAGAACCGTTTGGTGGTGTTATTATAACTACAAGAGATGGTGATGGAGGATTGTGACCAGTCTAATTGGGATATCCATCCAGGTTCGACCAAGTAGTTTTATGATGTCCTCTGGCAATTATGGTGGAATGATAAGCAATAAGACATCACAGTATTTGTGTTGAGATGCTACACATGACAACAGGTGAATGTAGACCATCAGAGGCCCTACTGTTTTCTATAGCCATTACCCATTCAAACCTGGAAGTGGGATGAGGTATCCATGTCTTTAATCATTTTTTTTTGACTTGTACAACCCATGTTATGAATTCCATTTGGGTGGTAATTGATCATCTTACCAAATCGGACCACTTCATTCTGATCAGAGATACTGCTAAAGTGGATGAGTTGGGCAGTTTGTATCTTCAAGAGGTGTTGATACTCCATGGTGTTCCATCATATGTGGTCTCAGATGGAGACATTCACTTCACTTCTAGGTCTTGGGAAGGCCATTGGGTCTCATATTAAGATGATCACGACAAACTATCCTCTAATGGATGGTCAGACAGAGCAGGCGAATTTGTTTTTGGAGGATTAGCTCTGTGCTTGTGTTCTAGACATTTAAGGTTCCTAGGAGAGCAATTTGGTATTGGTTTAGTTTTTCCATAATATCATTTACAAATCCTTGATTATAATTGATAATTTTGAGGTACTCTATGGTCGGCTTTGTAGGTCTACCCTATGTTGAGCTGAGGTAGGTGTGACCTAATTACTAGGGCCGAGTCTGGTGTAGGAGACGTCTTAGAAGGTAATGTTGATAAGGCTATGCTTATTGATAAATCAGTTCATAATTAAATCATATTCGAACTAGAGGAGTCAAGACCTATATTTTATTGTGGGTGACAAGTTATTCCTGAATGTGGCACATCATTTGGCCATCACTGATTGGGAAAGAAAGGGATGATAAATTCATGGTATGTCGGAACTTTTGAGATCAATGAGCATATAAGAAAGTTGGATTATAGGTTTGTCTTACCATAATATATTAAATCCATCCATGAAATCATCCATGTCTCCCAGTTGAAGAAATACATCCAGAATCATACACATGTTCTGTGTTGGGAAGAACATGAGATAGATCCCCACATGTTAGTTTTGAAACGGCATGTGAAAATAGTGGAATTCCATGAAAATTTTCTTCGAGGGAAGACTATTCATATAGTTCGAGTATGTTGGAAGCATGGTGGTTACATACCTGATTCATTGGTGTAGAATTCATTGGTTGAGGATGTGTACCAATTTTTATTTTGTGATCAGGCCTCTAGTCGACTTTATAGGATGAAATGTTTTCATGGTGGAAAGAATAGTCACACCCATGATCATCAATAAAGGTAATAATATTTAATATATTTTTACCTTATCATTACACCCTAATTCCCCTAAATAACCACAACCATATTGGAGGTCTTTGAAGTTTGTTTGAGGGGAGAATGAAGGGTTCCCGGTTTTGGTGCACAGTTTTCCAAACCATCCACCCAATGCATGCACCTATGTCCAGGTCCATAAAAATAAATTAAAATTACTTCTTCTCTCTATCAGGATTTATCCAAAATAATAAAATTCTTCCCCATTATGTATTTCCACCAAATAAATCCCTCACGGACTCTTAATCCTTCATTTGAACTCCATTTTATGGGAGATTTGGGGGAGGATCTTCACACAATATCATATAAGTGTATATTCCCCTTATTTCAACCCATTTCAATGATGGTTCTTCCATTTTTATTGATATAAAAAATAACCATAGGGTAGGGACTAGAACAAAACATTTAACCATGGGAATTCTAGGTCCAATATTTTTATTTTATGCACAATCTACCTTCCTTGAGGTGTGGTGGTGGTGCAATTAAATTCCCTCATAATGAATTCAAGATTTTAACAAATATGATATGTGGATCCATTTTTAAGAAATAATTGTGGTTTATCTTGCTGTTTTTATAATATTTTCTGATTTATAAGATTATATTATTTGTTCAATGATTGGTTTTAGTGGTTTTTATAATTAAAATGATTATTAGTTCCATTTTCTTTTCAAATTGTTGGTTTTAATAGAGATCTATTGTTGGTTCATTTGGGGTACAGTAAAATTACGTGGTTAATTTTATTGAAATTTATTAGGGATTAAAATAAATCTTTGAATATGTATCCTATTTGGTTGTTAGTAGAAAAACTTTTTTTAATGGTGTTTGTGAAAATTATGAATTCTTATGTTCCATGCTTGTGTGAAAATGGAGGTTTTATAATGATATAAATTGTTGGTTCATATAGGGATGACCTATAACTAATTTGTTAGTTTCACTGAATTTAATTGAACATCTATTTTTGTTTTGATGACTTATATGTGTTCACATAACGTGCAATGTGGTTATTTCATTGTGTTATGTGTATAAAAGAAGGCATGATTTTGAGAAGTTGTTTTATTGAAAATCAAAATGTTTTGTTTTGTGTTTTAAGTGGTATAATGTGTGTGTAGCAACTATATTGTTTTTATGTGACCAGTAGTGGTTTTTTTATATAAATGATATGTATTTTTCATGATTAAATATTTTGAGCACAATGGGGGAAGCTCGAGTACCTAGGTGGGATGATATGTACGAATAAGTGATCCAGATGTTTTTTGTTCCCATTTCACTTCGAAAATGGATATCAACAACTCAAACTAAACTATGTGGATGTTATTTGGGGACCAATAGGTTATGGGTATGTTTCCAAGTAGTGGCTTTTTCATGTTAATGGATTTATTTAATGGATATTTTACACCGTGGTTTGAAGTAAATAGGGCATGAGACAATCTATTGCATAGTGTTTTTACCAGTTCGGTTACACATTTGATTTGTGGTATTTACCATTGACTTAGGGTATATTTGGATGTATATTATAAAATATGACTATGCTTATTTAAATTTTTTTATCTTTTGGAATGTTTAGTTATGTTAACTGTTTTCAAATGGAAGTTTCATTTCATGGAATTTATCTACGTTTTTCCTTACATATTAAAACAACCATCTTTCTCACCATGTATTTCTTGCTCTATGGAATCCTAAAGTGTTATAATATTGTGCTTAGTCAGACACACTACTAACACCCCTTGGGTGTATGTAGACCTGGTTCGGTTTGACTCAGTTAAAGGAAAAGTCTAAGGTGAAGGCAGTTCTGCTTGTTAGTCCCCTTCTATGGTGTGGTGTTGTGGAGACGGCTCGGGGGTGATGACCTATTGTCGAATGGAGTTTTTGTGGATCTTTCTCTACTATTTTAATTTATTTTTGGACCTCATGAAATTTATTTAAAATAATGTATTCAATTCTGATTTTTTCTTGAGTGTGTTATGGAATGAAAAATTTTTATTCATATTAATCATCACTATTATGATTTTATGCATTCATTCTATGGTACATCATTTCCAGACCTAATTTATTGATACACGGGAACATGTTCAATTCTATGGCGATAGGGAACACCCTATGGGCCTTGTCATGGGCTGGATTTTGTGCTAGTATTAACGGCAACCAGATTGGGGTTGTGACAATAAATGTGATTGGATAAGTATATTTTGACACTATAACATATTATCTTTCATTTTTTTCCATATTTCCAATTGTGAGAGAAAGATATTTTATATAAATTTATATCCTTATGTATATAAAATTGTTCCCCTCCTCTCATTATTAAAAGGATTCCTCATCTCAACTAGTACTCATAATTTTTTTTTCACTCTATCTCATCAAATTTCCCCACAAATCCCATTCTTATATCTCTTAACATGTTCTATATTTAACATTTTATCGTATAAGAATTAAATTATTTTTATAGGTATAATCATAAAATTGTCATCTAAAAAAGGGGTCTATTAATAAAAATGTATTTTCATTTTATTTCTCATTTTACCTTAATAATATCTTATAAAATAATTATGAAACAATAATTTATGTAATATTCACACAATAATATTTTATTATGTTTACAGAATTACCAATATCCATCTTTTATTTCATATAATCTGAATTGAAGCAATAATCCTAATGTATGAAGAACTACATCCTCATGAATGGATTTAATTAATTTCCATAATTTCCTCACACAGATGGTTATGATGATTAAATATTTACTTATAAAGTATATTAATTGCATATATGATATTATTTAATGATAAAATATTTTATTATTAATTAAATTTCAATCCATTTATAACTGTTAATGTCATCCGTGTATAATTTATTATTTTCTTATTCACAAAGAAATTTGATACATTTTTCATGACCACAAAACATGGATAATATATATATTTAAATTTAAATATTTTAATTAATTTCTAATTATAATTCTAAAATTAAAAAATAATACATACATTATTTCAATCATGAACATAAAAATATAATAGTTCTAATCATGGGTGTGCACATCATACCACATACATGTTTATAACCTTATTCGATTTTCATAATAATACATCATGGTTAGTTTTAAATGTAAAACTACTGAATAAAAATGATAGTTGTTTTCATATTATTATAATATATCTTAATAAAAAATAACATCAGTGACTATTGTAAAACCACCAAATTCATTTTGGACAAATGAGAAAAATATCAATAATTTATTATGTAATGTTATATTACATGGTAAAAAATAAAATAAATGAAATGATAAACATGAAAATAGTCATTAATTGGTAAATAATTATCATTAGTTTACAACTCAAGAACATAAATATTTCATGGGATCAATAAAACATTAGGTATAGGAAATGTTACCTTAAAACCTAATTTTAAATGTCTTCATCATTTATTATTCAAATAATTCTCTACCATGACCATAATTTTAATATTTTATCTTGTATATATTTATATGGGAATATATAAATTAAATTCAAATTTTATATCTATTTATGGTTTATAGATGGAATATTTTTAACATATGGATTTCATGTTCTTTATAATATGATAAAAAGAAAATTTTATTTTACCTTATAAGACTTCATCAATATTTAGCAACAACAAAATCATTATTTAATCCTTGGATTTCATTATAATTATCTATTGTATCTTTAAACAAAATACATCATTCCCTATGCTCTAGTAATTTTATTTATATAATATTTTTTATGGAAATTGATATGAAATCCATCTAAAATGTATTTCTAATTTGTTAAAATATATATTTTTCAGAGTTTTGTCACTAAAATGAGATATTTTTTCAATATAAGGTATGTTACAATCATTGGAATGTTTTTATATCGGTGAGGGAGCCTGATATTGAAACATTTTTGATTGAGTCTGATATATCCCACCAATGAATTGGATAATTTTTATATTCATCGATGAATTATGATTGATTTCAATCATATGGTTAGTCCTATTTAAAAGGTTATTGTAAGGAACCCAGGAAGATAAGGTTGTAATGAATGAAAATAATATTTACAATCATGTTAATGCGTTATAATAGAAATTATTTTATTTTAAAAGGGATGATAAGAATCATTTAATTTAATAAAAGAATTATGAAAATTTTTCATGTAGATGATTGTTTTTATGAATCCATTTTTCCTGAGTTCTTAATTATTCTATTAAACCATAATGATTATTATTTTTATTTTTTCTTTTCTTATAATGTGTTTTATGGTTGTATCTCAAAAATATATATGATTTCATGTGTCTATAATCAAATCATGGTGATCAATATTTATAATGTTAAATAAAACCCATATATTATGAACATTTTCTAATAAACTAGACTAATGATTTTATTTATTCATTTTTGGGTACCTTTTGGGGATTTTTTGTGATCATCCAATGATTGAATTTTTTTTTTATGATTGACTATTAATAGATAAGAAGTATTTTGGAATAAATAATTATTTTGTCATATATATTAAGTGTTCTTCATTTTTAAATATATTTTATTAAAGGAAATATATATAATAAGATAAATTGATTTGATTTTAATATCATGGTTTATAGTTTAATGATTATGAATCAATTCTATAAAATTATAATCTTAAATTGATATTCATAATTTTAAGGAAGGATATTATATTTGAAATGAAATTATAGTTTTAAAATTGCCTTTTATTTATTACTCAACAAATCCACCTCATTTATAATTTTCAATATTTGTTCTTAAAATCATCCATTATATTCAAAAAATTTCATATTTATTTACTTTACATATCTAAAGACCATATTGTTAATTTTAAATATATTACATTGGAATTGATGAAAAATAATAAATATATAATTATATGAAACATTGGAGATTAAAAAATATTATTAATTTTAAATAATATTGATAACTCTTTAATATAATTTATACCAAAATCTTGTTTTTAAATAAAATATCTTCATACTCATTGAAATAAAATAATATAAATATAATACACTGAAATAATACCACTTAGTTCACCTAAAATAGATTCAATAGAAAACCCAAAGAAACAATATCACCTAATTGTTTTTAAAGTATATTATTATTGGGGATATGCATGTTAACTATAAATTTTGACTAACCATGCCTAAAATGTTAATGATAAGAACAGTTTCCTTATAGATCCCTATCTATTGGAACCATATTGTTTTTCAGGAAATTATAGATAATAATATAACTTTATTTCATGACTCAATATAAACTATATATTAATAGAACCCTAAAAATAATAAACACCCTAAATAACCACGAAACCATAAATTCAAACCGAAATCCATTAAAGAATAAAAACTAAATAATTTATTTAAAATTCAAATCATGACATCGTGAACAAATAAAGTAATCATCATAATAGTTGGTGACATGGAATATTCAACAGACCTAATAAATGGAATTCAATTGTTATATTTCTCAACTATTAGTCATACAATAAATTGGTGCATCAATATCCCATGCTCTCTAGACATAAAATTGTTGTATATAATTGTTTCAAAATTAAACCAAACCCACCCCTAATTATAGCACCCAAGATGTCCCTTACAAAAACTAAATGTGTGTTCCCAATCCATTAGATCATAAAAAGTGATAAATAATATACTTAATCATGTTAATTTATTTTGCCTAATGAAATTATATAAAACTAGCTTCATAATTTTTCCATAATTTTAACATGATTCCTCCATATGATTGAATCCAACTAAATAATATATAAGTAATTTTTATAGTATAAAAAGACTTCAACAAATCATATAAAAAAAATATTAAATGATATGAAATTCAACAAAACTAATACTTTTAAATAAGAAAATAAAACTAATATTCTTGGTCATGACCACAATTTAAAATAATGTTTCCCTACACATAACAACTCGGAACCAAATCAAAAAGTGAATTGACATATAGATTACAGTATGTGGTACACTATTGAATCATGTCATGAATCTAAAATAACCACTAATAATATAGTCACTAAGTGGGTTATGTTGGTTTCAGAATAATTAACTATAATATTTTCACCAAATAGATTACTCAATTCAGTTTACAAATCATTATAGACACTTGAATTTTTAGTAATATTTTCAAAATAAAAATTTAGTAATCTTTATGTAAAATTAAAAAAAAAATTATAAATGTTGACATCAAATGTTTAGATGTTTAGATGTTTAAATATTTTTTTATTTTTTCTATTTTATAACACCTTTTTTAAAAATTATCCAAAAATTATTACAAAACAAAAAATTATAATTTCTATAAAAATGAAATAAATCACTCTCTTAAATTTCATTCTAATTATAATAACAAAGCATTTAAATTAGAGAATAAACATTTATCCTAATGAACCCTTATGAAAATTAGTCAAAAAATGATTAAATAAGAAAATAAATACAACTTAAATGATAAATGTAATTCAAAAAATGGATGAAATAAATCAATGATTAAATATTTCAATGTAAATTAATGGAAGTGATATAATATTAAAATGAATAAATATGTGTAACAATAAAATAGATTAATGTTTATATTTTTTATAATAATATTTTTTCCTTGTAAATTCCATATGATGATCCTATGTGAACTCTAGTGGAATTATGTGATTATTAAATCGATGAATTTTTAACTAGTATACTCCAGAAAAAAACATCATCAAACCTAGCAACGTATCCCCTCATGAATAAATCCTAAATGGCCCAATTTCATCAATTTAGGAAATGTATTGAAACATATCTAAGTCTCTTACTGAAATTATTTTTGGTTCAAAAACTAATTGTTTTATAGTTTTAGAATATATATATATATATATATATCTTATCAGACTCTAATTAATATGAAAAAAGAAGCTAAAAATTGTCAAAATCATAACTGAAGCCTCAATAAATTAAATCCACCATACAAAATCACAGAATCCAATATAAATAAACTATTAATAAATGTAATAAAACATAAAAATAATTCAAATAAGAAACTATATATCCGATAGTTGTGGTGTATATAATTTTTCAAAACATTCATTTGAATGAATTTGAATAAGGTGCTAACTTGTCCATTAACATTGAATATCACCTTACAATTCCAAAATATACTTCAAAAAAAACGTATCAATATAATTTTGTATAAAATACACCTTTTTATATTTTCACAGTGTTCTATCAATAAAAATATAGATAATACACAAAAAATTACATTAAAAATATCAATTGGAATTTAAAACTCTATAGAAACAAAGAAGAATCATGTAATTTAAATCATAAATTTCAATAAATAAAGAAATAAACATTTATAATTCCATAATGAAATTACACAAACAATGTAAATATATATAATAAAAAATAAGAATAAATACAAATAGAGAATTATAAAATTCAACATAATATGAAATCCCAAAGAGAATCCCCCTAGAATGTATGAGACATCATCTCGAATATTATTATACGGATAAAAATCCCAAATTAAATGACAAATACCTTATGGGATTTCTTAATAAATTCTTGAAAACACATTACACACACAAAATCCATATAAAATTAATTTATACATCCCAATAATATTATAGATTTTACGAGAATAAGAAATTACAATATCACTAACATTGACTAGATGATTTTGACTAAAAACCACATAAATGCGGAATAATAATGAATTCATAGAATATGGGAAACCCTATACAGAATGATTTACTAAAATATGGTCAAATATTTTTCCAGTTTTTTATCTATTAAACAATCACAATGAGATAATGTAACAGCCCAAGATTTTATGAAAAATATTCTTTTTAATTTTATTAATGTCTTGTGTTGTACGCTAAACCAAAAGGAGCTTGCACAACACAAATCCTTGACTTGCCTTGCATTACACGCAATCGCGACCTTCCTCGATAGCGTGTGTAATACGCAATACCGAGTTTCACTAAACAACGATGTGCTATTAAAATATTATTAAAACTAGCCGTTATGAATAGTAATAACAACTTTTTAAAATTCTGTAAATCTTATTTTTTAAAATGAACTTCATTTTTGGATTCGGAATATCGAAATTAGCTTAGGTTGAAATTTTGGTGATTTTCGGATAACTTTCATATTTTGATGAATAGTGAAAATTACTAAATTATAATTAAAAACAACTTTTTTAATCGAAATAGTTGATAGTGATAAATCATTAATTTGAGTGGTTTTAAAGTATATTTAGAATATATTTTTACAATTTAATACAATGTTGGTCATTGGATGTAATTTCACATTTAAACTAGACATAAACAAGTATCAATCTTTTGATAGATATTGTTTCTTAAAAACACGCTATTTGTTTTAACAGCGGGATTTAATTATAAAATTAATTAATGAAACTTTTATGTTATGAATTTGGTAAAATAGACTTCATTTTTGAATTCGGAATATGAAATATAGCTTGGGATGAAATTTTGGCATTGTTCTGAAAAACATCAATTTTTGATGAATAGTGAAACTACTAAGTGGTAGGTTAAAAACTGAATTTTGCATAAAACTTAATTTTACCGCTTCTGTGAATGGAATTTCGAAAATCCGAGAGACACGGTTAATATCAAGGACTAAAATGTGGTTCAATGAGATGAAAATAATTTTTTGGTGAATAGTAACTTTTTACTTTTTTTACCACGGTTAATAGTAAATAAGGTAACTAAGGGTAAATATGATATTAATATTACCCTAACACATGTCCTAATTCTATTGGACAAGTGTAATTCGACCAAAAACAAACTTAGGAATAAAATATGACCATTTAGGCCCACTTGGATTAGATTAGGACATTTATTATTAATTTATTTAAAGAAGGGTTAAAATAGTTAAAATCAAAGTTTAATAAGTAAATAATTTTTAATATGGGGTTATACATAAGATAAATTCGATTGTAAATATTCATTAGAAAGCTAAAAAGATTTCCTACATGATGGTATTTTATTTGTAATTTTTAGACATCAAATAAATTAATTTATTTATGACACAAAGATGATGCAGTAATTATCTTATTAATGAAATATTCACATAATTGATAATATAAATACCAAAATAAATGTAATTTAAGACTTTTTATGAATTACACTAATTTTCTAGGTTACTATGATATATTATTGTTGATTTAATAAACTTGGTTCGAACATATAATTCTGATATGACTTTCACAAAAATCATATATCAAATAGTGTCAAAATTGACACAAAATAGTTTTTAAATCAAATATTATATTATTAATTGTTATTTTATTCCTAAAAATCTAAGGTTCGGCCAAATGACTTAGATAAGGATATATATATTAATAATAAACAATTTGGGGTTCTTTTGGCATGTTATAGTAAGTGTATTAACCATATAGTGAAAGAAAACAAAAAGACACGGTAAAAGTTAAATTAATTAACTTAGAGTTAAATCTAATTGATAAGGTTAAAATAATATCTTAAACTTGTCTAAATTCTATTGGATGATAGGATTTCGACCCATCCTTACTTTAGCTTCGAAATAAGACCCTTTGGAACCATTATAAACCGATTTTGACTTTAATATAAAATAATATTTTGAGATATTCCTAAGGTGCCCCTCTCCTCCCCTATAAAAGGACACCTCCTCCCCCTCCTCCTCACACCAATTTGAGCACTCAAGCTCGGCCAACCCCTGACAAAATCTCTTCTCCACTTCCCTAGCAACATCCTAGAGGTTCTGGTCTTCCTCAAAGACCAATTCTAGTGCCCTAAGAAGAGGTCTCAAAGAGGCACTTCAAAGAAGAGGTAATTACCGTTACCAATTCTTTCATCTTTATTTCTTCTTCCACTTCTTCTTATTAGGTTGTTTCATTATGAAGTAATAACATCAGTATCACTAATATACTGATATGTTATTATAAGTATGAAACAACCCTATTTCACCATCTATCCATCCTACGGAAAAAGAAATCACCGCGCGTGCGTACGTACGGAATACCGTCTCCACGCCGTGGTGTAATCTATTTTCCACCACCACCTTACATGGATGGGTATAATGGTGTAAAGAATAACTATACATAGTTATTACAACATCATATTGATTCTGATATATTGTATAATCCACTCCAATTCAATTCAATATTTATAGAAATGATATCATTGCTCGTGCGTACGTACGGACTACCGTCTCCACGACGCGATGAGATTCATTCTCCATGTTAACCATTTAAGAATGATTATAATGTATATATAAGAAATAATAATGAAATATATGAAATTATAAAGCTACTGGATTTATGTATATATATACATATGTATGTCATCTACTTACTTCCATTTCAAGACAATAAGGAAAGGAAAACATCGTTCATGCGTACGTACGGACTACCGTCTCCATGAACGGTGTTTTTCATTTTATTTATCTACCTATTATATATAGATATATATACTGAATATATATGATATATAAATCATATTTTATATTCTGGAAGTAAGTAAATCATGATATAAGTAATAATGATGTCAAGAACAACAAGTCAAAACACCTACGATAAATGAAACGATTTTACCCAAAACGCTTCTTTAACATGGAATTTACAAAAGAACGGGTAATATAATGTCATAAGTGAACCATATATGATATCATAACAATGAATATGATTCTGTAATAAGTCAATAACATGATTTAAATCATTATACAGGAGGTTCAGACACTTACAAAGCAAGTCGGACCTAAGGTAAGGGAAATATCACAATCTCATTTTTATCCGAGATTGTTTATTTGTAAGTATTTACTGGGGTGTATTTTATCATCCACATCCATGTTCCCTCAATATGTAATATTATTTCAATCCACCTACAATTTTTTAAATCAAATTATACCCTTCTATGAGTTTTTAGTAAAGGATATGAAAGGAATCTTTTTTTGTTTTTCGTACGAGGTACTTTTTGACTTTTCCGACAAAAGTACGAAGAATGTTTTTTTTAAATTATATGGCACGAACGGATTTATATTGTTTTATAAAGCCTTATTTTCATGAAGCTTCCTCTAAAATATTTCATGACTATTTTCAATAAAATCTCTTTCTTTTAAAATTGCATGATGTTTTGTGAAAATAAATTGATTTTGAAGAAGAAAGGATATTTTCCTCAAGAATTCAATTCAAGTGTTTTATCAAAATTATTTTCCATATAAGATAATAATGGGTTCTGTTTCTATCCATATTTTTACATTGATTTGACTATGTTGTGATGAAATTATGTTTATGAATTCCTTTATCTTATATGAATGGTTTTATGATGTCATGTTGTTTAAGAATCCCATTTTTATTACATGGGTTATGCAATGATGTATGATTTATGATTTTGTGGCACACATAAGAAAGGATTCATTAAGAGATGGGTGGGACCTATATCTCCCTCCAATGCATTGGGTAAAGATTTCATATCTCATGAGATAGACATGGCTGGAATGGTAGGTTATACCGGTTCAGTGAAACAGGACTGAAACGAGGATTACTCGATTCAGAAAGGGACTTTGTCCACTAAGATAGTCTTGGCAATGAGTCTTGACTAACAAGAAATGATTCTCTATGATTATGTGTGTATTCCACAATGAGTAATGTTTTAAGTAAGGGTTTCATTTTCACTACTATGATTTATCCCATGTTATGAAATTATGCTCTCTTTTGCAGGTTAAGATTTCCAAAAATGTTATGTTCTTATGAAAATTATGTGATTGATATTTCTTTTGTTTACCCTTACTGAGCATTTGAGCTCACCCTTTTATGTTTTCTTTTCCCCAGGATATAAAGAAAGGTTTTAGGTAAAAAAAAAGGAAGATCTTTGTGGGAGATTTTGAAGATCTTTCACCAGGATTAGAATATTACGTTCCGAGTTTCCAAAGACACTAAACTATTACGATCCTTGTGTGTATATTTTTGTTATGTATTAAGTATTCCGCAAATGTAATGTAATGTCCATGTACGTCAGGCTTCGGGTCTCTACAGTTGGTATCAGAGGAAAGGTTTAGTCAACCTTTGGAAACTAGCATGCGAAAACGATAGTGAGATCCCTAGAGATATTTCTAAGGTATGTCTAGGGATGTCCCTAGGGATAAGTATACGTATAGGTTATAGTAATAGAACTACGCTAACGATCATAGAATTAAACCTAAGATGTTGGATATTGAAGGTACTCCCCCTTTATTATGTTGTTTTCCCTAGCATGATTTTTTCCTCTCACACTATTCTTTTTGGGTTTTAGACGATGGCTGGAACCCGAAGGAACCGTGTTGATCAATGCAATGGACAATGCAATGATTGCCCTCCTGAACAAACAAATGTTATGGGAGATGGAGTGCAAAATCTTATTGCTATACTTACACATGCTATGAATCATTCTGGACTTCCAAATGAGCAGAGAAGGGAACAATATTCTATTGAGTCCTTCATGAGGCAACGTCCACCTTCTTTCAGTGGGACTTCCGATCCACTTGTTGCTGAACAATGGATCAGTACCACTGAAAAGATATTTTCAGTTCTTCAATGTTCTGAACATGATAAAGTCATCTTACCAGTATATCGTTTGGAAGGTGAAGCTGATCAATGGTGGAATCTTATCAAGAATACGAGGCCAAGGGATGAAATTGAGTCCATGGAATGGGACGAGTTCAAGAACTTGTTTTTCAGTAAGTACTTCCCTCATATTCTTCGAACAAAGATGGAAAAGGAGTTTATTGAGCTGAAGCAGAAGGATGATGAATCTGTTGGTATATATGAAGCGAATTTTACAAGACTTGCAAGGTATGCATCTGGCATTATCATCCAACCTGAAAGTAAAGTTGATCGATTTTTCAGTGGCTTAAAACCAAGTCTTCGAAGGGCATTAGCTATAAGAGACTTCAGTAGCTATGAAGAAATTGTGCGTTGTGCAATCAAGGTAGAAATGGAAGTTGGTGTTACATATCCATCTCATGGTTTTGACAAGAAACGAAAGATGGAGTTCAAGGAGAAATCTCATAATAATGGTGAAAAGAAGATGAATGTTTCCTTATGCACAAAGTGTGGAAAGAAGCATGGTGGAGATTGTCTTAAAGGAACTAGAAAATGTTTTAAGTGTGGAAAAGAAGGTCATCGAGCAGCTGAGTGTCGAAGTAATGGAAAAAGGGTTTCTAATGATGTGAATAAAGAAAACACTGCAGAGAACGCATCGCCAACACTTCAATGCTTCAAGTGCAAGGAAATGGGGCATTATGCTAATAATTGCCCTAATCCAAGGGTTAGTGATGATCAACATGAGCAACCACTGAAGGCAAAGGACAAAGGGAAATCACATGCGATCACTATTGGCAATGTTGAATATGATAACGATGTGGTGGAATGATTAAGTGTTTATGTAATGGGATTCCAAAATAATGTTGTATCATGGAGTATTGGAATATTTATGTATTGGTTTAATGTGGTATTCAAAGTGATTGAGATATTTTTGGAAATAAGATGATATGCGCATAATGAAGGGAAAATAAGAAAATGAAATGTTTAACAATATTCATGAGCTCATGATTGATATAAGGACTAAGTGAGATCATGGATTGAGTATATAGAATTTTGAGGATTTTGGTATGTGGAAAGTGTTAACTTTTAACTGCATTCATGTTTTCACTAAGGTATTCAAGAGAATACATGATTAAGGACTTTGAATGTTTAGAATGTGACCAACAAAACATATCTTATGATATGTGGGGATCAACGACAGTATTAAATCTCTGGTAATCGTTGTCACTATATTATGAGAGTGGACTGCAGTATTATGGATAAGCCTAAAGATTGAAATGGATTATGTTGGACATAAGTGAGTATTGTTTAAGGATCGAAGTTTTCTCGATATTATTGATGGGATGTTATAGTAATATAGTTTTAGAAAAAGGACAACCTGCAGGACGGGCGACAGCCCATCGCTTCGGACAAGGCTGTAGGAATCGAACCCACAACCGAAGTGCGACTGGCCTTTATCGCCTACCACTGACCTACAGGAAGTCCCTATTTAGTTGAAACTAGTTTTATTATATTAAGCAGTATGATATATGAAGTATAAGTCCATTTTAGGAACCATATATGATTAATCTCACTATAGATCGATTTATGCATATAATTTTTGCTAACCTTTTGTTTGAGACAGATGGAATGACCTGTCATTCTATCACATTATCTGCTAACACTTCACGAATAACAAATTCAACTTCATTTATTTAAGAGATGAAGTGGAAATTGTTCAAGGCACGAACAACAGTGAGATTGTACCAAAATAAAGTAAGTATTTATTCTAATTCAAATTTTCAACATTAGGGAAATGATCTTGAAAACCAAAAATGTTGTCCTAGTGATCTTATACCTGAGGAATCAGATGGTACCTTATATCATCACAAATTTATGGATTTGTGATTTTTGGCTTTTCCATAGCCATGTTCTCTACCACTCTCCATCAGAACATGATGGTTAGATTTTTCTTCCATATCCATATTTTTACCTATGTGGAAACCCAACAATTAGTTTATTTGGGTAATCGTTACATTTCATACTTTAGTTTTTAAAGCCAAGTTTTGGTATTCCTTTTTACGATGTGGGAAACTTTCGAATAGAAAACCATTTATAACCCCGACGAATTTCGAGGGCAAAATTCATTTTAAGGGGGGTAGAATGTAACAGCCCAAGATTTTATGAAAAATATTCTTTTTAATTTTATTAATGTCTTGTGTTGTACGCTAAACCAAAAGGAGCTTGCACAACACAAATCCTTGACTTGCCTTGCATTACACGCAATCGCGACCTTCCTCGATAGCGTGTGTAATACGCAATACCGAGTTTCACTAAACAACGATGTGCTATTAAAATATTATTAAAACTAGCCGTTATGAATAGTAATAACCACTTTTTAAAATTCTGTAAATCTTATTTTTTAAAATGAACTTCATTTTTGGATTCGGAATATCGAAATTAGCTTAGGTTGAAATTTTGGTGATTTTCGGATAACTTTCATATTTTGATGAATAGTGAAAATTACTAAATTATAATTAAAAACAACTTTTTTAATCGAAATAGTTGATAGTGATAAATCATTAATTTGAGTGGTTTTAAAGTATATTTAGAATATATTTTTACAATTTAATACAATGTTGGTCATTGGATGTAATTTCACATTTAAACTAGACATAAACAAGTATCAATCTTTTGATAGATATTGTTTCTTAAAAACACGCTATTTGTTTTAACAGCGGGATTTAATTATAAAATTAATTAATGCAACTTTTATGTTATGAATTTGGTAAAATAGACTTCATTTTTGAATTCGGAATATGAAATATAGCTTGGGATGAAATTTTGGCATTGTTCTGAAAAACATCAATTTTTGATGAATAGTGAAACTACTAAGTGGTAGGTTAAAAACTGAATTTTGCATAAAACTTAATTTTACCGCTTCTGTGAATGGAATTTCGAAAATCCGAGAGACACGGTTAATATCAAGGACTAAAATGTGGTTCAATGAGATGAAAATAATTTTTTGGTGAATAGTAACTTTTTACTTTTTTTACCACGGTTAATAGTAAATAAGGTAACTAAGGGTAAATATGATATTAATATTACCCTAACACATGTCCTAATTTTATTGGACAAGTGTAATTCGACCAAAAACAAACTTAGGAATAAAATATGACCATTTAGGCCCACTTGGATTAGATTAGGACATTTATTATTAATTTATTTAAAGAAGGGTTAAAATAGTTAAAATCAAAGTTTAATAAGTAAATCATTTTTAATATGGGGTTATACATAAGATAAATTCGATTGTAAATATTCATTAGAAAGCTAAAAAGATTTCCTACATGATGGTATTTTATTTGTAATTTTTAGACATCAAATAAATTAATTTATTTATGACACAAAGATGATGCAGTAATTATCTTATTAATGAAATATTCACATAATTGATAATATAAATACCAAAATAAATGTAATTTAAGACTTTTTATGAATTACACTAATTTTCTAGGTTACTATGATATATTATTGTTGATTTAATAAACTTGGTTCGAACATATAATTCTGATATGACTTTCACAAAAATCATATATCAAATAGTGTCAAAATTGACACAAAATAGTTTTTAAATCAAATATTATATTATTAATTGTTATTTTATTCCTAAAAATCTAAGGTTCGGCCAAATGACTTAGATAAGGATATATATATTAATAATAAACAATTTGGGGTTCTTTTGGCATGTTATAGTAAGTGTATTAACCATATAGTGAAAGAAAACAAAAAGACACGGTAAAAGTTAAATTAATTAACTTAGAGTTAAATCTAATTGATAAGGTTAAAATAATATCTTAAACTTGTCTAAATTCTATTGGATGATAGGATTTCGACCCATCCTTACTTTAGCTTCGAAATAAGACCCTTTGGAACCATTATAAACCGATTTTGACTTTAATATAAAATAATATTTTGAGATATTCCTAAGGTGCCCCTCTCCTCCCCTATAAAAGGACACCTCCTCCCCCTCCTCCTCACACCAATTTGAGCACTCAAGCTCGGCCAACCCCTGCCAAAATCTCTTCTCCACTTCCCTAGCAACATCCTAGAGGTTCTGGTCTTCCTCAAAGACCAATTCTAGTGCCCTAAGAAGAGGTCTCAAAGAGGCACTTCAAAGAAGAGGTAATTACCGTTACCAATTCTTTCATCTTTATTTCTTCTTCCACTTCTTCTTATTAGGTTGTTTCATTATGAAGTAATAACATCAGTATCACTCATATACTGATATGTTATTATAAGTATGAAACAACCCTATTTCACCATCTATCCATCCTACGGAAAAAGAAATCACCGCGCGTGCGTACGTACGGAATACCGTCTCCACGCCGTGGTGTAATCTATTTTCCACCACCACCTTACATGGATGGGTATAATGGTGTAAAGAATAACTATACATAGTTATTACAACATCATATTGATTCTGATATATTGTATAATCCACTCCAATTCAATTCAATATTTATAGAAATGATATCATTGCTCGTGCGTACGTACGGACTACCGTCTCCACGACGCGATGAGATTCATTCTCCATGTTAACCATTTAAGAATGATTATAATGTATATATAAGAAATAATAATGAAATATATGAAATTATAAAGCTACTGGATTTATGTATATATATACATATGTATGTCATCTACTTACTTCCATTTCAAGACAATAAGGAAAGGAAAACATCGTTCATGCGTACGTACGGACTACCGTCTCCATGAACGGTGTTTTTCATTTTATTTATCTACCTATTATATATAGATATATATACTGAATATATATGATATATAAATCATATTTTATATTCTGGAAGTAACTAAATCATGATATAAGTAATAATGATGTCAAGAACAACAAGTCAAAACACCTACGATAAATGAAACGATTTTACCCAAAACGCTTCTTTAACATGGAATTTACAAAAGAACGGGTAATATAATGTCATAAGTGAACCATATATGATATCATAACAATGAATATGATTCTGTAATAAGTCAATAACATGATTTAAATCATTATACAGGAGGTTCAGACACTTACAAAGCAAGTCGGACCTAAGGTAAGGGAAATATCACAATCTCATTTTTATCCGAGATTGTTTATTTGTAAGTATTTACTGGGGTGTATTTTATCATCCACATCCATGTTCCCTCAATATGTAATATTATTTAAATCCACCTACAATTGTTTAAATCAAAATTTACCCTTCTATGAGTTTTTAGTAAAGGATATGAAAGGAATCATTTTTTTGTTTTTCGTACGAGGTACTTTTTGACTTTTCCGACAAAAGTACGAAGAATGTTTTTTTTAAATTATACGGCACGAACAGATTTATATTGTTTTATAAATCCTTATTTTCATGAAGCTTCCTCTAAAATATTTCATGACTATTTTCAATAAAATCTCTTTCTTTTAAAATTGCATGATGTTTTGTGAAAATAAATTGATTTTGAAGAAGAAAGGATATTTTCCTCAAGAAATCAATTCAAGTGTTTTATCAAAATTATTTTCCATATAAGATAATAATGGGTTCTGTTTCTATCCATATTTTTACATTGATTTGACTATGTTGTGATGAAATTATGTTTATGAATTCCTTTATCTTATATGAATGGTTTTATGATGTCATTTGTTTAAGAATCCCATTTTTATTACATGGGTTATGCAATGATGTATGATTTATGATTTTGTGGCACACATAAGAAAGGATTCATTAAGAGATGGGTGGGACCTATATCTCCCTCCAATGCATTGGGTAAAGATTTCATATCTCATGAGATAGACATGGCTGGAATGGTAGGTTATACCGGTTCAGTGAAACAGGACTGAAACGAGGATTACTCGATTCAGAAAGGGACTTTGTCCACTACGATAGTCTTGGCAATGAGTCTTGACTAACAAGAAATGATTCTCTATGATTATGTGTGTATTCCACAATGAGTAATGTTTTAAGTAAGGGTTTCATTTTCACTACTATGATTTATCCCATGTTATGAAATTATGCTCTCTTTTGCAGGTTAAGATTTCCAAAAATGTTATGTTCTTATGAAAATTATGTGATTGATATTTCTTTTGTTTACCCTTACTGAGCATTTGAGCTCACCCTTTTATGTTTTCTTTTCCCCAGGATATAAAGAAAGGTTTTAGGTAAAAAAAAGGAAGATCTTTGTGGGGGATTTTGAAGATCTTTCACCAGGATTAGAATATTACGTTCCGAGTTTCCAAAGACACTAAACTATTACGATCCTTGTGTGTATATTTTTGTTATGTATTAAGTATTCCGCAAATGTAATGTAATGTCCATGTACGTCAGGCTTCGGGTCTCTACAGATAAGGTAAAAATAAGTAGAATTAATGTGTGGAATCAGGGGTATGATAGATGAAAAACTAACATAAAATGATCTAGATTAATATCTAATGATAATATATTTAATTCATAAAGACATGTGTAGTGAGTGGAACTCATGTATTATACTTGGATGGAAATATAGAAATTAGGTAAGACATAGAATAATCTAAATTTATTTTTAATTTATAGGGGGAACATATATTTTTTAAATAATTAATGATTTTGAGAAAACATTAGGCTTTCATATTTTTTCTAGAAAGCATGAATCCACCATGTTCCCATCTCTAGGAACAACTGGTAACACACATGGATTGGATGAAAATTTGATGAAATTATTCTCTAAATGTGTCGAATGAATCAAAAAAAAATTCTAATCCAAAAATTATGGTGACTAGTACCTCTTAACTAACATTGTGACAATGATAAATTACAAAATATAATATAATTCACAATTATAAAATCATGTTATCATGAATTAAAATGAAAATAAATATATATATATATTTGTTGTGAAAATTATGGTTGGGTGGTGGAATCGAGATTTTTTGGAGGAGATTATAAAACATTGTACTTAGATATTGTTACATATGAATGTTATTTTGGTCAATGAATCTAAAATAAATTGACAATGACAAAGTACATATAGGATCCTCCATGAATTTGGATTAGTATACAACAAGAATAACCAATTAAATTTTAATATAAATTGAATTGGGTATCTTTCAATATAGTGTCCAATAAATAATAATAGTGTTTTTTCATAGTGTATAATTGATTTTATGAAAAATAAATATAAACCAACATGATGATATAATATATAATTACTTTTAGTAAATAATTATACATTTATATGTCTAATTAATAAAAATAATTCTATAGTGTTTCTTTCAAGAAAAGAATATATTTATTCTAAAACACATTGATTTTTTTCTCATATAAATTTTTTTACATTATTTGTTTATTTTTTATTATTTGAATGATTGTATTATAACATGAGTTATTTGGTAGTGTGTAAAATAGGGTACAATGAATTTTTAATTTGGTTACACTCAGTCATTGGAAGAGAACATCTATAGGTGTAGGTTTTTATCTTTTCTGATCATTGTGATATCATTTTTTGGAGTGTTATGTGAATATCTACTACTGTTATAATAAACTCACAGACTTATTGCAAAATATATCCTAATATATTATTATTCTTTTTAATTTATATTTTTTTTATAAAATATAATATAACGAGTAAGAGAAAATAATTATATTGTTTTAGATGTTTTGGATTTTTAAAATATATAATAAAACTTTTCATGTCTATATGGATTCATACAAAGCTCGTGTTTACACTTTGTATGTTGATTTTTAATCCTTCAGTGTCACTTTTTATACATAGATAGTAAAATTTTACACTTTTTATGTCCATATTTACTATTATGAAATAAATATGGACTATTCTAAAACTCGTGATCACTCTTAAAAATTATATTTTTAAACTTTTGAAATTCTTATTTACTTTGATGAAAAATAATTAAACACATTAAATGATATAATTTTCTCATATTATGTAAATTTTTTCGTTTACATCATTCTTATTTACTGTAAAAAAATAATATTTTAACCTCCCACATATCTGGATAACAAATAATATTTTGTTGTTTTTCTTATAAATACATAATAAATAAATCATAATGGTATTAAAGTATTAAATTAAACATAAATTCAAATTATTGAAAGAAAGATAACTCTTAAAAATCCTTACAATGTTTTATTATATACCCTGCTCTTATGAAGTTTGAAAATTGATATATTGAAATTTATGTAAGTAAAATTTAAATATATTAATTGATATTTATAAGTAATTATTTTTTAGAATAAGATTACTCCTGGTTCGTTATTATAATTGGGGATGATATTTGAATTAATCTTCACATTTTTTAACCATCAATTTAATTAAAATTAAATTATAAAAAATATATCAAAAAATTATAGCTATCAATGGTCACATAGAATATTATGTATTATTCTGACCACATGTTGTTTCTCAAATATCAAATATCTCCCAATCAGATGATAATGATATTAAAAATATATATTAAATACAATATATATGTGGCATATATATATATATTCATAAGAAAAAAAAATTCATGATTTTTCTATCACTTTATATACGTTGATCATAATGTTTCTTTTACTAATAGAATATTAATATTATTATAAATGGATATTAAAATGATTTTTTATGTTTTTATAAGAATCATTAACCTACTGTTTAACTAATCTTTTCAAATTTATATTTGAAGATCATCTTACCTATGTATGTTTTCCATTTTCCATTTGTTCGAGTCAGAAACTATGAGCCATCAATTAGAGTTTCATTTCTTTATTAATCTATAATTTTTCTATTTACAAACTCCTTATAATAATCATTGATTTAAATACTATGATTATGTCTTGTAAAGGAAAGAATATTATACTATACGAAGCCCATGTACCATGTAACAACTTCTTCACTCTACTATATGATCAATAATAAATGGGTAATAAAATAATACTGAAATTGCATAGATTGTTAATGGGATGGTCTATGTGAGATTTATATATACTTGATACACTATTAATAATTTCTTTGTCAAATTCTATTTTTAATTAAAATTTACTAAATAGAATTTTAATATAATAGAATGATTAAAATTTCAATGATGATTTATGTCTTAATTTGTTAATGAAATTAAATAATTGAATTCAACTAATAGTTTAGTAATTTTAAGAGAGTTGTAGGACATAAAAAGTTATTTTTATCTTACAAGAACATATAAATACAACATTTAGTTTCTATAAACTAATATAAATATCCGTTTTTAGTTCCATTTAAAACAATTTCATTATCCTTTTATAATTGATAATAGAAAAAATTTGGATTTTCTATTAATTTTATTAATCATAGTCATATAACATGTTATCTTTATTGTGTGTTTTCCTACAAACAATTAAGAAACAATTTGAATTTAGTTGAATATATGAAATAATTATTTACCCAGTAATTTTAAATTTCAAAGAGTTTTCTTCCCAAAAGTATACATACAAACCTATATTCATTTTATCCCAATAATGTTTTTAGATCACATATTATGTTTTATGATTAAATTATATAAAAAATCAATGTATTTTCATTATATTCATGTTTAATACTAAATAAAAATTACAGGTTCTTTTAATTTATATAAATTCATAATTTTAATCCTAAATGACATTAAATTTGGATTCAATTGATAGGATAAGACTCTTACAAAATCGTATAAAAGGTTCACATCTTGAAAAAATATTATACAGTAATTAATTAGGTATTTAATTAATTCATCCCATCATTATTTTTTGTGTTCTGAAAAATATATTCATTATATACATGATTTGATATCTAAAATTTCACTTATCTTTAGTTTTGATATTTTTTCATAGAAAATTAATGATTTTTTAAAAAATATATCACAATAGAAACCCTAATTTTGTGATATTATTATTTGGGATCAAATTTAGTAATTAATGAGTCTCTACAAAAACCCATTATTATGTATTTGATGTTGTAAACCTATTAAGGACCATTTTTAATAAATTAATTCTAAATTTATAGTATACATAATTTTATTTTAATTTTTTTTTATATTTATGACAATGTTTTAATAACTCCTCAAACTCATCAGAAAAAAACTATTTTTTTAAGAAAACAAAAAAATATAATTTTTTTAGTTGATTCCTTAGTAGTCTCAAGTTAATCAAATCTATAACCCTATGCTCCGAGAGTGATTTAATGATTTTTTTTATGAATAAATAAAAAATTTATGTGATGTTTAATTTTTCTCTAATTGTATATAATAATAAAAAAAATTGACATATTTATTATAATATTAAATTATTTTCTTTCTTATTCTTATAAGACTCATCATTTTTAAATTTTATCTTCTTAACCTATTCACCACAATGTAATATAGTGTAGATCATATAATCCATGATCATTCCTTTAATCATACTCTCATGATTTATCTTCTCAATTTCATCATCGAGATCATATTACAAAATATATAATTATTTTCTATCATCAAATTTTCCCTTGGGACGTGATTATCTCTTCATTCCCTTCCAATCTATTTACACAACATTTTTATATCAATTGTCATGATTTCTTATTTTATTGATTCACATTTTTCATCCAAAATAGCTATATAAATTTGAGTTTCAATTTTTGAATATTTCCATTATATTTCTTTTGGATCCACCAAAACATGTTGTGAATATTCATTAGTATTTCCAACATCACCACCACTCGCAAAAATATAATAAAAAATCTTTATAAAGGGATATAATTTTTCATTTCATGAAATTGATGGAATATTTCATCTTCCCTTTTGATTAAATAAAATTTATTTTTTAGGACACTCCTATATTAGGGGATTATTTTTTCTATTCTATATATTTATTTACCTTGAAAATCAATATGTTTCACATGAAAAAGAATATCCAATTTCCCCTTAGTAAAAACAAATTAATAAACATGTCACAATGGTACAGTAAATTTATACTTTTTATGATTTCTGGTAGTATTAATATAATCTAATTATATTCTTCAATGTCCTCCCCTATACAAGAACTAGCATTCTCACCTTCATTCCTAGTAATGTTGATTTCATTAACTGAAACATCAATATTATTTATATATTATTTAGAGTATATTATATTTATTTCTCAAATAATTATAGTTTTATTTATATCTTATCAGCTGTGAGGTTATCTATGTCTAAATATTCATTATGAAATTTCTTTTATCAAACTATTTTGTGAAAATTTATAATTCCTTTCATTAACATAGTGCATTATTCAGAAAAATAATCATATCCACACATGATGATTCATATTATGTTAAGTATATTAAATAACTCATCATTCAGTTTTTTTCAAACTATAATATTTATGAAAACATTATCTTAATTTTATATTTTCACTAATCCTATTTCTTATCCACCACAATAGATGTTATATTTGTTTTATATCTTTTTATTTGTTTTTAACCCCAGAATCATGGTTAACTATATATCAGGAAATTAGTATGATTAGGATCTTCATTATATCCTATAATAATTTATATTTTATATAATCAAATACTAACATTAGAAAAATTCTACATGGATCTAGAAAACATTGATGCATTGTCTTAATAAAATATTGTATAAGAGAGTGTATATATGGTGTTATTCACTCAAATTATATAATCGATCATATATTATTGAGTTAAATATTATATTTAATTTGATTAATTATATTTATTGATACAAATCACCAATTATAGGTACTCATTGTGAATTACGGCACTAGAAATTATTTTAATGTAAATAAAAATAAATGAAAAACGTTAAAGGTGTAGATGAAAATGTGTTGATAGTATTATAATATTAAAAAATATTATTTTTGTTTTTTTGAAAACATCTAAAACTTTTATTATAATGGAATAATATAATTCCCATCATAGACTTGTTGTGTGTTTTCCCCAATTTGTATGAATACATTCGAAATATATGGTTCATTTTATAAAAATGACACATTTATAATCTATAATAATCATAGAAATATAGGGATAAGGTAATAACCCTAATCCAATTTTGAAACCTATTCTTACAAATTCATTCATGATCAAACATCCATGTATTAGTTAACGAATAAAATCTTCTGGAATAATGATGAATAATAAGAAATTACAATCAAAAGGATCATGGATTTTATCTTCTTCCATATTTCATAGGAAACATTTTTTTTTCAACAATATCACAGATACATATTTAGCCTAAATAATTGAAATATATTCTCCATGATTATCTCAAAATGGAAAGTACTAAAAAACTCAACCTACTTATCTGGTGGTCAGGATCAATTCACATTTATTCAATTAATAATTTAACTCATGTTTTTTTTATATATTTAAACAAGTCTATTAATTTTATTCTATATTAATGAAATTTTAAAGACATTAAATTATTATGAAAACTAACATAATTATGAATTTTTAAATAATGAAAATACCATGGTGCATATCAACTGTAAAATACATGTTTTGTACTAAACATGTATTATTCAAAATTCATATTTCATACTATTTTTTTAGAAATTTCCCTTAAAAGGTAAAATAAATAAATATATATTATCATTTTAACATCCAAATTTTAGTCATAACATTATCTCTATTGAAAAGGCATTAATATAATCCAAAAAATGGAACTGTGTTTTTGTAAAAAAAATTAACTTCCAATACCTTATTCTAAAAAAACACGTCACTACCTATAAAAAACATTGAAACAAGACAATATAATGGGAAATCATCTCGGAATGATCACATTCATTTTTACAATTCATATTCATTAAAAAATAAAATTAATAACGAACCCACCATATTCATTAGCATGGTACATTTCTAAATCCCCAAATTTTTATTGAATTTCCATAGAAAAACATATAACGAAATACCGTTGATGGGTAATACATTTATATTTATATTTTATTAACACTAAATGAAATTTGTTACATCTATTTCAGTTCCATCTCCCCATTTTTCTTTTTTTAAAAATATACAATTTTATTCAATATATATTTTTTATAATTGAAAATCACATTTATAACATAAAAAATGGATTATAGACCAACATAAACACATCCTGACGTTTTAAATAGGCATTACATTATATTCCAATAAAATAAAAAAATTAGGAAATATCATTCATACTCAATATGTTTATGTCTATTAAAACATATCAGATTCTAAAAATAAATTTGGTGCGACACATTATCAGTTATCACGCTCTACAAACCTCTATGTGGTTACATACATTTTCAATGTTCTCAAAATAGTAAAACCTGACCATATAGCCATGTTTTTTATCATCAACCACCCATATTAAGGTTTTCATGATTCTAACATGAATTTAAAATAGATAAATTCTATTTTCAATAATGACACTATTAAGTCATGTATTGACAACTCAATTTATTGCTTTAGAAACCTGAGACACACAGTCAATCAAATTGTGATTCGTTATATGAATACAATTCATATTATGAAATATTCATTATAAACACTAAACATTTAATAGATATCATATGATCATAAATACACAATATTGAAAATGATACATGACAACACTATAATTTCCTCCCATGATTATACATTATTGAGATCATTATTATAATAATTTAATAATACTAAAAAAATTCATTGATAAATAATGGTAGTTGTGGATATTATGGTAACATACATGTCTTTCAAGTAAATGGCCTTATATCCCATTACTAGGTCAATTAATAATGTCATGAATGGTTTCCTCATATTTGTAACATCCTAAGAAATTAAATAATATGACCTTTTAATATTTATTAATATTTGAGAAATAAATATTAATTTTACATTGAAGGGTATTCTATGTCTGATAGAGTACTCAACATGAAATACTGGTTTTCGTTGAAATATTATGTTGCACACAACTTTGAGTAATACATAAAAATAATATAATAATATTATTATATTAAATGATAGTTCATGACTAGTAATTGTATTTAGGGGAAAGAAAAATGCTAACTACAATATCATTATTAAATATCTTTAGTCATATCCAAAAATATGTTTTAATCTAATTTATTAATATGAATCAATTTTCCTTCTAATTGGTTTTAATGTGTAATTAGTTTATATTTACATATTTTAATCCAATTTTTTCCATTTAATGTAATTTCACAATGAAATTGAACATAAACACATGTCAATATTTTGATAGTTTTTACATCATAAAAACAAGCTTTTTTTGTTAGGACATGGGGAATTAATTTTAAATTATTTTATGAAACATCTATCTTTTGAATTTTGAAAAATTGATTCCATATATGGAATCAAGAGGTTGAAATTTTATAAATATGTCAATTTAATTTTAAAAAATTATAAATCGTAACTTTAGTAATTATTTTATTTACCATGGTTAAAGGGTAAATATGATCCAAAATGGAAAAAAAATATTATAATAGTAATTTTAAATTTTCTAATAACATTTAATAAATGGATTGACAGATTCTTTTCCAACCATCGTCAACCTTTGGTCGGTTTTGTGACCCCATAGATCCACTAGTAAGTAATAATGTCATTTTAAAAAAGCTATATTAATGTAAAAGAAAAGGTCACATAAACATATATATTTTAGAAAATCAATTTATATATGGTGATATATAATATATATTTTAGACTATAAATAGTAATTATATATCTATAGATATTTATTACATCGTAAATTTTTGGTCAAAATTTTTATACATTAAATAAATAAATTTAATTATGACCCAATGGAGATGCACTGATTGCTTTGTTAATTATGGATTAAAATAAATGATATTATAAATGTAAAAATAAATTCAATTTTTTTATTTCATCCACTAATTTTAAGGATTATAGTTAATTTTTTAATCGGTATTAATGATTTGTTTTTCGAATCAATCAAGTTGTTATGGTTTTTTTAAAAGTCAGAATCTTATTAGTGACAAAACAGACATAATTAATAATTTAAAATATTAAATATTTAATTAAATATTATAAAATTCCAAAAAATATGATATTATTCCAAATAGTTATACTAAGTCTAAATTATTATTTTTGATTTGTTAATTAGTTGTTTTTCAGGTTTTGGTATCTATTTTGATTCTCAAAGTGTAAAACACTTGATAAAATAGTATAAAATCATTTTTTGGATGATTTTATTTTGAATTATATTCATCTTATTTTATAATTTATTGAGTTTTTACCTTTTAAAACCAAAAAAATTTTATAATAAAATAATACATTTGGACTTTCTTAAAGAGGCCCTCCCTTCCTTATAAATGGCTATCACCTCTTACCCATTTCTCACACATCTAAATCCCCATACCTCTTCCAAAATATTCAAAATAAGCTCTCAACATCCCACTATACCTGCAACATGCCTTCTCTTAGGCCGAAGTCAAATCAAGAGGCCCCTTTGGCTCAAATCAATAGAAGTTACCAGATTTGAGGTAACGTCTTCTCTCAAGTTTCATATTATTATTCTTCATTTTCCATTGCCAATGCTCTTGATATTCAATATTTACCTAAAAACTCCAGTATAAAAAATATATATGTTTTTTGTTACAATAATTATTCGACCCACTCTTACACACACCTCAGTCTAGTTGGAATAAACATACTGTTTCTGTGGACGATGAACTACTTCCCCATGAAATGTTGATTGTTCAATCTTCAAATAACATCTCTTATAGTGGAGATTATGATTGAAACCTAATGATATATGATGTTTATGATATTTAAATTATCTCAAAACTTCATTATTTCCCATTTAGTTCCTACCTTTATTCATTTTATATTGTATAAATATAATGATTTCATTTGAGGAAGTGTGGGCTATCTCCCCAACAATGTGATATTACTCATTCATTATATACATGGAAAATACAAAGCATATAATTAATGAAAAAATTTAACATCTATAACATAAATATTATATTGGTATTATAATATAAATATTTATCATTTATTTTTTCTTCCTTTAAATTTGAAAAAAAAATAATGTATCATTCATGGGAAGGTGCGACTTTCCGTCTCCATGAACTGTGCATTTCATTTTTTATATTAAAATAATATGGACTATTATAAACACATATATACTATATATATATATATATGATATATAAGATATCTAAATAATGAATATCATTATAAGGATATTGTAATTTTGACCACATGAACAATTTATAATTATAACATGTTTATTTTTGACTCATGTTACAAACATTAACAAAATGTCCAATGTGAACTCATATATTTAACTAATTATTATAATAAGGTATTAAGTGATATAAAAGTGATAATAATCTTGAAAAAGGTTATAAAGAAAGAATAAATTAACTTAATTTTATTATTCAGGAAATTAATAAATGAACAAGTCAGGTCAGACACGAGGAAAAGGGATTTCATTTCAATATCCATTCATTAAGGTATGTTCATATAATATAAACCCATTTCTTTTTTATGTTATATAATTAACCCCTATTAGTTTTACATTCATTAAATGGGAATGTTTTTTCTATGAAGATTTCTACTAAACCGGAAAAGAACCCTTTTTACCATATGTGGCGACAATGACCTATCATTCACCGTAATGGATATTTGGCTTCACCTATAAGAATTAATCTATTTGAAAGGAAAAATGAAACCCCTTATATATGTTTTAGGTTTTTTGGTATAGAAAATGGGTTTTGGAAAAGATTGAGTATTTCAATATCTTGAAATTATTTCTTGTGATTTAAAATGAAATGTTATTTATGAAATTATGATATTTTCATTATTTTATGTGTGATGATTATATAATTGTACGTGGAAATTTGACGGGTGGATCCATGATAAGCCAAGGATGAGTGGTTACATTATATCCTCCAATAAATTGGGTATGGAAGAAATTATTATGGATATTCCTTTTAGTGGTATGTGTTGGAGTCGAACGTATGGATCTTCCATTTATGTTTGTTTATGTACTATGATACCTTTAAATGTTTTCCATTTTTTTCTTCGGGATTTGTGGAATTCTTATAGATATAAAAAGGTTCAGAAATGAGATTATATTCATGGAGTGTTATGGATACATATTTAAGTCAAAACCTATTAAATTATGATTAAGTATGCATGATTTACATTTTGTTTTGAAAACTAAGATCTTTCCTTCATTGTATATCTTTTTCTGAGCTTTTTATACTCATCCAATGTTTTTGAACTATTTTTCATAAGACGTAATGTGGAATAGGGCAATTTATGGAGTCAAGGAAAATTCATTTTGTTTATAACATGTAACTAAAAAGGATTCATTTCTTTTATGAATTTTTATTTTAGATAAAAATTGATACATAGGAAAAGTGTCTACATGTAATATTAAGGATATATTTTATAGTTTATGAACTAATTCTATAAAGATCATAACCTAAATAAATCTTCAATTTGAATTATTAACATAATTAAGCATTAAGTAATAATTAAGGATTGGTCTTACAGTTGGTATTAAAGGTTAGTTTAGACAACATTAGGGATTTGGCATTTTTTATACAAATTGTTATTATCTATGTATACTCTTTAAGTTGAATCCTTATTTTATAACATCATTAGATCATGAAATGTCTATTAAAAATTTAATGATGAGGATCTCAAATGACATTCCTAAATCTTCATTATGAATTGATTGTAATAATTATTGTAAAGTCATGTCCAGATGACTCTGAAACATTTTTTAACATAAAACTCACTTGAATGAAATTGTTTGAGATATCAAACACCTCTGTTATACCGGGATACCAATGTGGATCATGGGTTGTATTTAATCAAATCATATTTTCTCAATATTCTCATATTTTCCACCATGGTAAAAATTATCAATGTATTTTCAAATATTATTCCTTATCAATAGATTTTGAAGTGTATAATTATTAATCAAACTAGTGCGGAAGAAGGATACCCATGTGCATCCTATTTATATCTTATTTTAAATATTAGTCTTTTAGTACATACTAATGGCATTTTAAAAGGACCATTGATAGAATGTTTCAAATAAAACTCGGTTTGACTATTTTATACAAAGTATGTTTTATCAATTTTTTTGATATTATATGTCATACATGATTATTTTCCAATACTATTTCTCATTAAACACCAATATGACCCAAGTTGTACAATGTGGATTTGGATAAAGGAAGAAGATGAAATTGATTTAACTCTAGATCATTATTTCATGGTGTGTATTATCTATCTATGTGAACAAGATGATGCAGATAACAGGTGGACACCATGATCAAGGTACGATGTTCTTTCTTTGGGATGAAAATGAAAGGGATATGAAAACCAATGAAGATATATATTGTTAGGGTTAATTTTTAGTTTTATAAAAGGGACAACATGCATGATAGGTGAAAAATGATCGGTTTTCGATAGACCTCATGAGTTAAACCCACAACCAAAGTGAAATAAGGTCTCATGTCTAACCAATGGCCCATGTGAAGCCACTGTTTATCTTGACTTATTCTTTTTAGTTACAGGATTTTATTGATCAAGAATAACATTATTAGGGATCTTAAGATTTATCAAATTTATTTCCTTAGTATAATAAAATGATATGGTTATTTAGTGATAAAGGTTATATTGGAGTATGTTCTCTCTTTTGGGAACACTACATGGCTAACTAAAATTGAATACTATGGAATTTAATTTGTTGAGTAATGGTTGAAATATTATATTGGAAAAATATATTTTTATTGTGGACATATGGATATTTAAAATATTTATTTAAATGAGTAACCTATTTTTTATATTATGTGATTATATTAATTACATTTTAGTATGAGACATTAATAATATTCTATCTTATTTAGAGATTAATTTTATGATTTATTGTGAAAGTTTATGTGATAAAAAACATATCAATTTTGAATTTCACTATTAATTGGTTTATATTAATGAATTTTAAAGATAATTGGTTATTCAATGGTCTTTGTAGATCATTGTATAATCTTTGATTAATTTTGGAAATTTAGAGTTGTATTTGTATTTATAAACGATTAACATTTATGGGGATTATCTAATCTCGTACTAACCATTTGGGTTTTGGTTAATTTATTTTGATAAGGGAAATTTATATATCATCATTTTTGCATTATTTGATTCTCTATAATTTGATTCCAATGCTTTATGAGCGACCTAGAATACTATAATATTCTTTTTTTTAGAAAAGATGAGTTTTTTGTTGAAATTTATTATAGGATTAAACGCTACGTGAAAAGTATGTACATTTCCTTATGTTCCTAGTCAATATCTTAAATAAATTGCTCCACATTATGAAAAGGAACATAATATAGAAACTTTATCAATTTTCTTTTCCTACTGGGTCATCATTGACATTATAACCCATCACATGTTTGTGATTATCTGGGAGTTAACTTTCTCCGCATCATGTTTTCTATAACACTCCATTAAAACTGGACACATAGTTTCCCCTCCTTATCCATGTTTTCATTCAATCCATATATGTGTTATCATAGGTGATATTATTACATCTCTTTGTTTCTATTAAATTTATATATTTATTGACTGTTTTTCTAATGTGGGTCTATTAATGAATTTTTCAAGCCCAATTTTAAAATTGCAATGACGTAATTCCCAAAATAGGGGAAGGATGTAACATCTGAGGTGAATATAGAAAATATCATTTTCTTATTTATTAATATTTTTGAATTAAATATTAATTTTACTTTAAATGGTATGTTATTTCTAATAGATTAATTAATATGCAATAATGGTGTTCTTTGAAATCTTACATTACACACAACATTGATTTATACCATAAAAATAATATAATATTATTATTACTTTAAATGATAGTAAATGAAAATTAATTATATTGGAAGGAATGATCTTAAATAACTGCAATATGATTATTTAATGCATTTACACATATCCAATTATTTTTAAAGACATAAAATAATAAATAATCTGAATTTAATCATGAAATACTCTAATATTCCTTAAAATTACCATTTACCATCTTTTGATTGAGAACCCATCAAAAATCTAGTTTTGTTCACTTCCTTATGTTCCATTTGACCAAATAAATTTTAATTTGGAATCCGAACATCAAAATTTACTTTGGGTAAATTTTTGGTATTTTTCTAATAACGTTCATTTAATGATGAATAGTGAAAACTACTGCATTTTATTTCAAAACTCCATCTTAATATAATATATTTTTATAATAGACTATCACTTTAAATTTTTTAAAATAACAATTAGATTATATTTTTACCATTTAATCCAATTTTGGTTATTGTATGTAATTTCATTTTGAAATTTGACATAAACACATGTCAATATTATTGTAGTTTTTTCATATTATAAACACACTTTCTAGTTTTGACAATGGAATTAATTTTAAATGAATATCTGAAAAATCATTGTTTTGAATTTTAAAAAACTAAGTTCATATTTGAAATCAGGAAGTTTAAATTGTGTAAAAATTTTACTTTTATTTTTAGACATTATGAATAGTAAGTTCAGTTTTTATTTTATATATCATGGTGAAAGGATAAATCAACTAAATAAGGGTAATAAAATAGTAATATAATAGTATTAACTTACCCTAAACAATTTCTTAAACCTATTTCTTGGTATCGTTCCAACCCTGGGATTCCTTGGGTCGATATCAGGACCACATGCCACCACTTGTAAGTTAAAACGATATTTTATAACAATTAATTTAAAGTTAAGGAAAGTGTAAAATAAACATATTTCATTTAATAAATAAATTTATATATGGGAATATATAATATATATTTTCAAATAGAAACAATAATTAGAAATATAAAATCGATTTCTTACTTCATGGTATTTTATTTTTAATTTTTTGATAATAAGTAAATAAATTTAATTATGCCACAATGTTGATGGGGTGATTGCTTCTTTAAAAAATGATTTAAATAAATGGTATTATAAATATTAAAATAAATGTAATTTTGTAATTTTGATGTCATCCAATAATCTTATGGATGGTAGTTAAATTTTATATTTTTATTAATGAAGGATTTTATAATCAATAAATGTTTTATGGATTTAAAAAAGTGATGATTTGAATATTTTCAAAATTGACATATTTCATATTTTAAAATACAAAATATTACAATGAATATTATAAAATTAAAAAAAATTCTATTCATAGAAAAAGTTATCTTATGTATAAATTTATATTATCAACTCGTTAATTAGATATTTTTAATGTTTTGGTAACTATTTTGATTTTTAATGTTTTAAAAGCCTGATAAACCAGTAAGAGTAAAAAAGGGTCAAATAAAAATGACAAAGATTGAAAAATATCCAAATCCTATGAAATTGTTATTTTATGATTTTATTTAGTCATATATTTATATTATATTTTAATTTAAATATATTTGGTACTTTTAAAACTGATGATCATTTTATAATAAAATAATACTTTCTAACATATCTAATGAGCCCCTCCCCCCTTATAATGGTCCATCACCTCTTACCCATTAATAACACTTATAAATCATTATAGATAATACAATATATGGACAAATATGCTCCCAATATCTCTCTATTACTCCTAAAAGTCTACTCTTGGGTAGAATTCAATTCAAGAGAGCCCTTTGGCTCAAATCAAATGAATTTACCCGATTTGAGGTAACGTCTTATCTCATGATTCATTCCATTATTTTTCATTCTATACTACCTATATTATTATTATTATTATTACAAAACCTATATACCTAATATACTAGGTTGTTGTTAAGAGAAGGATTCGAACTATAGTTACGCACATCTCTGTATAATGGGTATAGGACATACTGTTTCTGTGGACAGAAAACAACTGCCTCACGAAACGAGGATTGTTAAATATTCTCCTACCACATATTATGGTGGAGATTATTATATAAATATAATTTTATATGATATTTATGAAATTTATTTTACCTATATGATTATCTAAATATTATTTATAACATATCATTATGGTTTTCAGGTTGTATAAATACAATAATTTCTATTGAGAAAGTGCATATTAACGCCCCCTCAAAGTGATATGACTGGTTCATGCAATATATAGAACATATTATGATGGAATTAATTAAAATATGAGACATATATAAAATAGATATTATATTGGACATATAATATACCTATTTATCATATATTATTCTAATAATTTATATGTAAATGAAATTAATGTATCATTCATGCTTTCATACGACTTACTGTCCCCATGAACAGTGCATTTAAATTTGTAGATTCAAATGCTATGGAATATTATAAACACATATAAAATAGATATATATCATATATATGATATCTAAATAATGAATAACATTATGGGGATAATGGAATGTTTACCACATGGACAATTTATAATTATAACAAGTTCATTGTTGACTCATGTTCTGAAGATCGACAAAATGTCAAATATGATCTCAAATGAATAACAAATTGTTATAACAAGGTAATAAGTTATATAAAAGAAATTATAAACACTATAAAGGTTCTAAATCAATTACCAATTAACATAATTTAATTATTATTGAAATTAAAGAATGAATGAGTCAAGTCGGACAAGAGGTAAGGGATTTCGTCTCCATCTCCTTTCATTGAGGCATGTTTTCATAATATACACCTCTTTATATTACATGGTGTATAACAAAAACAATTAAATATTAAATTCATTAAAATGAAATATTTTTTTTATGAATCATTTTAATAAATAAAATTTGGAATTTTTTTAATTTATGTGGTGACAATTACCTCTCTGATGCCTTATTAGTTACATGGCTACCTCTGTAAGTCTTAATGATTTTAAAAGTAAAAAATAGACCCCTTATTTACATATTTTGGAGTTTTGGTATTGATAGTTATTTTTTAAATGGATTGAGTATAACAATATCTTGAAATTATTTCTTGTGATTACTAATAAAATTTTATTTTTGAAATGTTGATATTTTCAATATTTTATATGCGATGATTATATAATGGAAGTTGGGGATTTTACGGGTGGTTATGTGATAAACTAAGGATTGATGGTTACGTTATAACCTCCAATGCATTGGTTATGGACAATGGCCAAATGGAAATTCTATTTATTGATTTTATTGGAGGTCTAACTTATAGTTATCACATTGATGAATGTTTATGTCCCAAGTTACTTGTATATAATATATGTTGAATTCAATGGGATTTATGGTAATATTATTGTTACAAAAATGGTGAGCAATGAGATTATGTTGAGTGTACTGTTTTTTATTCATATTTATGGTAAAACATAATAATTTTTTACTAATTTTGAAATGTTTATTTGTAGCTTTGAAAACTAATAGCTTCCATTATTTTTGTTAATCTTATTGATATTTTTATTCGCATACAATAGTTTTGAAATGTTTTTCAGAAGACGTAAGTTCGAATAGTGTCAAGGATGGTATCACGGAATAATCATGCTATAAATCACAAGGAACTAAACATGATTCTTTTCATTTATTAGTTTTTTATTTTATATAATAATGGATACTGCGTATAATTTTCTACTTGTAATATTCAATATGTTTTGTATAATTTATGACATAATTATCTAAAGTTATAAACCGTAAATGATCATCAATGTGAATTATTAATTTAACTCAAGATTATGTAATGTTTAAGGCTAGGGCCATTAAATAACTATAAATGGAATAATTATACCCGAGAATCACTTTCCCCATATCAATATTAATTATATTTTTACATTTTCAATTAATACATAATAATTCCTTATGGTAATATTCTATTGAATTAAAATTCATTTATAATAGGTTTGACGAAATAATTTGATTTTTTAATATATATTATTTTCATTTTCATTACGAATATTTTAAAAGAATATTTAATTAATAATTTACCACATGAACTCATTTTACCACATTCAAAACCATTTTTATTAATTAATCATAATTTACAAGATTTCAGGATATTCTAATATTAATTTCATTAAAATTGTTTTGTAAATTATTAATTTATTGATTATACATATCAAAAAGGGAACTTATTCATTTTCAAATAACTTTTATTATTTTATTATAATTGTGATTATCATATATTTTTATCATTATTAATTGATTATATTACATCACATTGGGATATTATCTCTTAGAACAATCCATTTTAATTTTCTATATTTATCATTACCATGTGGTGGAAATTTTATAATTAAAACCATTTGTTTTGAACATTTTAATTTAGGTGTAATGGAGAGATAAATACAGTTTTATAAATTTGACATGAATTTCAATGGTTTATAATTGTATAATTATTAGTTCCATTATACCTCTATAAGATCATAGATTATTTAAATAACATGGGGGGTAATAATTAATGAATTAGAGTGTGACCCAAACCCACTATGAGTCGTTATCCCTTGATTCATAAATGGAATGATTAGTTTACCTAATCCACCCATTGAATCTATACATAATTATATAATTCCCTTCTCGTGGATCATTAACAAAAGAATTTTTTCTTCTTATTAGGTTTATTCGACAATCTAAAATATATTATTTATTCATATGTTATGTTTCCATGGATCCTGATGATGGAAATTTTCACCACTCCCATATAATATATATTTATGTTTAGAAACTTCATTATGCATTGAGTTGTGAGTTATAACACATGTTTTTATGGGTATGAGTATCTTATGTTGTTTGTATTCTATTTGACTATATTCTCCAATAATATGATCATCATATGATTTCAAATGATAAAATATTAATATATATTTAAATATATATATATATATATATATATTTACCCATCCTAAGAATTTATGAATTTTATTCCAATTCTTCAATTCTTAGGTTTATTTAAACAGAATTATATAAGATATGATTAGAATTTCACGAAATTTAATACTTTATATGCGAGATTATGAATATATTGTAAAATAAATATTTCAGTATATAATACAAAAATAATATAAAATTATTGTTTTTTGGGTCTAATTCTTTCTAGATGTAATGAATATTCATTTATTTGAAAAGAAAATATTTATATATATTTATTGGTTTGATCATATTAATATGAATTATAGTTGGGATTATTTATTTGTTACGATTATGTCAGGCAGAAGTTTTGTGTTGAACTCAAAACAACAAATGATATTGGAGAAGTGATGTATAAGGAACCTAATATGTCATTAGTTTAAATTTTGGAGTCATAATTTATGATATCATGGTATTTATTTTGTTATTAGATTTTTTATAACTAATATTATTACATGATACTCCCACTAATAAATTTAATTTTAACCAACATCATTATTTAGGTTGAATATTGTTCAAAATAATTGTAAAAAAATATGAAATAATCATCATAATTAGATAATAATGGGATGTTACATGGAATGAATAAAATCACTCTAATTATATATTCACTATCTCTTGTGGTGAACAATAATGAGAATTTTTAGGAACTACTAAATACCTAAAGGAGGGAAAAAAGTTACATTGATTCATTTATGAAACATTTTCTACCCTATTTTAGTGTCTTATCAATTCCAAAAAATGATAAATATGTTTATCAATTTAATTTAAATGGATTTTCATTCTATATAGTGCATTAATAAATAATATGGTTTTCTTAACAGTTATCATTTGAATGGAGATACTAATCAATGGTGGATATCCATTGAGTACAAAATGATAGATTTATAAATTGGTTCCATATAATGGGATGTGTTTAATAAGATATTTTTTAAAAGATCATAGAATAAAACACTTAGTACTATATTGTAAATTGAATTAATTTATTAAAAATCAAAAGAATAATGAATCCCTTAGTACATTTAAAGTAATATTACAAGTATTTTAATTTATTATTATTGTTCTAAAATTAATCATGAAATAAGAAATAATCATTTCATTAGTGTCATAAAACAATGAATACACATATAAATTCCCGTAATGAAATTTTTTTTCAATGTTGAAAATATTTTATTTCAATATAGAAATTAAAATTACATACACCCTTTATTTTAATTATTTGAGGAATAGATGAAAAAAATTGTTCTTTAAGGAAATAGAATTTATTAAACCCATTGTGGAATGATTTATAATCTTTACACTTGTCAAAAATATTGGAAATTTTATGGATGAAAATTCCATAATGGGAAATGTAAATGAATCAGGTTTTGAGAAAAAGGTCACAAGGAACATTAATTCTGAATATATAGGATTATAACAACAAATTGTATAGATAAAAAGAGTGATCAACCTAATATATCACCAAAAATATTATGCATTATCTCATATGATAATTTGAAATAAACATTATAGTCCACTAATCAATGTGTCCATGATGAAAATATTTTTGGAAAAACTCCTTAGACATTAAAAAAATAGAATGTTATTTTATTCATAACTATGGGTGCTAGTCTGAAAATTGAACTATTTAATGGTATACATAACATCCAAAAAATAACTAAATGTGATTTATTAAATTATTTTTTTATGTAAAACTTCAATGATAGGGTGTTTATATGATCATCATATCACAAACCCTATGTATAGATATTGATTAACATATTAAGACTCTCATTATAGTGATGGTTTCATCATAGTAATAAAAATCATATCCTATTATTCTAAGTGGGAATATTCCATTTATCAACTCATACTATTTATATACTGGTATCATCTCAAAAGCTATGAATATTTATTATATAATATAATTCTATGTAAAAAATACAAATAGGATCCACACCTTTTGAATCACTGACAAAAAAGCATAGTTCATAAAAATATGCCACATAATCCTACACTATGTAATTCATAACTATCACCCCTCGTTGAAATACCATTAATACTACAATTTTTTATAATAATCATAAATATTATTTTTTTCACATAATAAATAAAAACCCTAAAGGGAATAAAAACCTAATGAGGAATGTAATAATGTAGGCCAAGGGAATTTCCATGTATCAAATTCACCCCCTCAGGTTTAAAGATAGATATGTTCAAGACACAGGTAACATTGAGAGTTTGATCGGCCTGGGATGAAAGGTGATCTGTGACTATTTTCCCCTTCATCTATGTATGACTGACCTATGTGGAGATGGAAATAAGGCCTTTTCACTTCCAGATGGTGAAGGATATTAGCCATAGTGTGTGTACTTTACCATTCAGGGAGTGTTAAATGATCTTAGAATCAATTTCCACCTAAGATGTCCTTATATATTGTTGCACTCATAGGGTGATCCGGGATAGAACTACCTTGGCCTCTGCCTGCAGTGCATTGGCACTATCATAGTGAGAAAGGAAAGCAATAATATCACTTCCTCAGTGGTCTCTCAATACTCCTCCACCGTGAATAACACTCAAGATGCATGAACCATACGTGTTTAACATGAGCCGTTCTGATGGAGGAAGCCAGCAGACCTAGTTACCGAGAGTCCGTTTGCGGGGATGGGTTATCGCAAAGTGATCTTGAAGCTGCTAAAGAGAAGGATCATCCTTGGAGTTGTTAGTGAGAGTCACGAAATCAGCTAGTAGGTTCAGCGTTCTCGCAATTACAGATCTTTCTAATGATGGGAGCACCTCATACCTCACCCGATTCTATGCTTTTCAATTCACCATGAAACCTCAATTATTCAAAACATGGGAAAGGGAATGTAAGAATTTATGAGATCAAATTACTGTTATGTGTAATAAAGGGAGACATAAATTACCACATAATAATAATATGAATATATTGGTATGATAAAATCATCATATAATTAGAAAATGACACCCTACATACCAGAAATGATATGTTTATTCATGTAATAAATAATGGTAGTAAATAATAAATAAATAATAAAAGAATCTGATAAAATGATCAATAAGAGAATATAATTGGCATAACATTTATGTTTGTGGCCTATATATAAGTAATGACAGTTTTTCCCTAATAGTCATGGACTATTTCTTGGAATTTAATATAGTAATGGGTTCAATCCAAGAACCATAATAGTAATAAGGGTTCACTCTAAAAACTATCATATTCAAATAAGTACATTAATAAACATGGTTCACTCTCCATTTAAGTAATATTAATCACATTAGACTTTATTCCTTGACCAATACATTGTAGGTAGATATAGATCACACTCATCAAATAATGAAAATTATACAAATGTATTTCACATTTTCATTACACATTCATAATATCATAAACCATAAAATGTAATGGGTTTTATAAATATTTCAATATTGTATAACATGTAAAAAAATGTGTTTCATTATAATTTAATCATTTATCTATAGAATAACACATGAAAAGTAATGAGTTTCTAAATAAAATTATAATCATATAAATAATACATATAGAGAAATAACATTAACAGTATCCCTGAATACAATCCCCGGTAAAATTAAAGTGAAATCAAGGATTGATTTTTGTTATGAATATAAATTCCATTAAATGTTCTATTTAATATTATTGATGAAAATAAACATTCATGTCTTCAATTACATCATGAAAATATAAGAGTTAAAAATATTTCGTAATACAATTTCATTCAAAATACAAACAAAATTAAACAAAATCATATATTTGAGTGGTAAATATTTTGGTAAATTATGAAAATGTTGTATAGGTTAAACAAGAACAATATTTTCACATTTTTAAAAAAATTCCAAAAATACCTTTTTGAAGATTAAAAAAAAGTATGATTTTTTAGATTTTTTAGAAATTGTATCAATAATAAAAATAAATTTGATCAATTATAATAGAATACTCAAAACTATCATAACAACATTTTTAGAAAACATTGTTATTATGGGAAACGGTTTTTAACAAAGAAGTGAAATGAAGTCAAATTTCTTTAAGTGAAGTTAGATTATTTATTACATAATAAGTGGAAAATGAAATGAGAACATATATATTAATGAAATATACAATGTAGAATACAATTTGTTATTATCTTCATATGAAATCTAACATTTTTCATTTTTAGAGACATAATCATAAATATTCTCGATAAACAATGATATTGTGTCATAAAACCCATTACCGTTTTTTAAACATTTTAATCATGAGCACCATGAAATAAAAAAATTATATGTATATTTAAAAACCTATAAATTTCATAATATTAATCATAATATACATTCTTGTGAATTATATATAACACATATATGAATCAAATGGTGAGTATGGATTATTTCCCACATAATTAAAGAGAGATGGAAACCAATTACTTTTTTCAAATCTACCGTCATATATACTGGAATATATTTTATTTTATATACATATTTATTATAAATATATTAAATAAAATTATCATTATATAACATTCATCATTGATCTATTTAAAACATTATATCAACCTTTTATGGAATTATTTATTCAAATCCTAGTTTTGGGTAATATCCGATTTTTTCTTCACATGTGTTTTGGTTTGGTACATTGAAAGGTTTATTTTTGTCACGGTTAAAAAATCTATATAATTTTTATAAAAAATTTAAATATCATACATTTTAATCATAAAAATTCATAGATACAACAAAAAACAAGATATTAAAGTGAACTACATTGTTCATAAAGATGGTAGTCTATACAAACTCATAAATGCTGTTTTTTTTTGAATGATATAAAAAATAAATGATAAATAAATAAATATTATAGAAATATTATTATATCATATTTAAAATATTTAATCATTAATTCCATCCCCATTTCCATCCATTTATATTAAAAGGTAAAAATGAATTACATAACTATGTGGAGGTGGTAGTCCAAACAAACACACAATCAATGGAATCATCTTCCAACAGTTTGGAAGGTAATAAAGAATATATGAAATTTTAATTAAAAAATTATAATTATGTCATAATAATAATATTTAACCATTAAAAATATCATATTAACTATCTATAAATTATGGTTCATAGATATAAATTATATCACAATGTGGTAATGGTATTTCATACACACATATGAGCATAGTTTTCAATTTACATTTTATAGTATGATAGTGAATAACAGTGTTTTAAAAATCATAATAACAATTAAGTATATTTATTATATTTAATTTATTAGTATATTTTAATAAAATATATTTTTTGGTGGTAATACAATAATAAAGATGAATATGATCAACTAAAATGATTACCTCTTCTTTAATGTGACTCTTTTATGTCTCATGTAAGGGAATTGGGGATTCTCTATTTGGAAAACTACAACCTCTACAATGTTGGCATGGGAGTGCATAAGTAAAATTTTTATATATTTTTACAATCTATAATCCTTAATATGGTGTTAATGACAGAAATGAGGGGTGCACATTTATAATTTCGGGAGGGGACCCAATGGAATTTATTAAATCATTTAATTATATTAATGTAATTATATATTCAAATAGTTTAAAATTGATTATAAATTGTTATGGAATTTTATTTCTAACAATTTCTTATCCCCATTTTCATAATTTAATATTTTTAATATTTTTAATCAATTTAATAACAAACTATTTAATTAAAATATCATAATTTACAAAATAGACCCCTTTATTAAAAATTACATAAAATACTTAAAAAGCATTGGATTTAAAATATTCTTTTGAAATATCTATAAAATTACTTATTAATATAAACAATAATTGGACATATTAAATCTGTAAAATTAAATTACTATTAGGAATTTTGATATAATTTTTTATAATTATTTCGCAATTGGTGATTGACTATATCATTATTTCACAATAATTTAATGTCAATATAAAATCTTATAAAATTATAAATAAATTTATATAATTAAGAATACATCTTATGATAACTATAGACACTTATATTTTTAATAAAAACCCTCTTTCCCTATTTCAACACATTTGATATATTTAAAACTATGGGGGTGATATTTTCTTACATTCATTGAATTTAATATTATATTTTCCATTTTCATGGACATGTGTCCTTTAAAATAATAAATTTAGATTCTGTGGAGATAAGGGTATGATTACCATCATCCAATAATAATTGGGATGAATATTATGTCATTTATACTTAATTTTTACCTATATAGATATTATTTACCCTTTATTGAATTTATAAATTTTAACAAAGATACTATTAATATGGTTCAAAACAAAAAGATACTAATTTATAAAATACTATCCCCATTATTCCAATTATGGAATTATTATTATAAAATAAAATATGTATAATTTTAAAGTAATAACCATAATATAAAACACTAAAATGTTATGAAATCTAATTTTTAAAATAATATCTATTTTTTAGAAAATAACTATTTATAATTATACCATGATTAGAAAAATAATAATTATCATTATAAAATATTAATATATTAATGTTATTAATATAATTGAAAATAACTTATTTTAATTTATTATTATACATATACATTGTGCACACAATAAAAAATTTGAAAAATATTTCACTATCTTTTAAATTATTTTGATATTATAGTCAACTGAAGACAAATAAATTAATTTTGTATATATGTAATGATTATTTTATCAGAATTTTCTTATTAATATAAATACTTAACAATATAATATAATGGATAATATATTTAATTTTAATTAATAATTTTTATAGTATATTTCATTTTGTTTAATATTTTTGTTTCGTGTAATGAATGCTATTAATAAAATGAAATTCCTTTCAAAGAAAATATTTCATAAAATCACGTGGTGTTAAATAATACCAAACAGAAAATGAATTTTTACATTGAAATTCCACACTCAAAAAAATGAGGATTCAATTTTTTTGTTACATCAACTATTTCCCATTTTGCAGTATATAATTTTTGAATCCCCTATAGAACATTCACTATGTGAGTAGTCTATTTATATTTCTCTTTATCTCTATGATATGTAAATTTTGGGTGTTTTTTCTAATTATAAATATCATTAAATAGTGTTATGACCTCTAATTTTAGTACAATTGATGTATTTGGTATGTTCTTTCTTAAGATAAAAAATGGAAGACATCATTAATTTGAATGTGGTTCCGTGGCATTCCCAAATCATAAGCTACCATCAACACAAAATAAAGAATATCACAAGGGAAATATAAAATGAGTTGATGATTCCAATTTTAATAAAAATTATCAATATTGTTTGTTATAGAATTAATATATAAAAATTATCCCCAACATCAAATTCCAGGTAACAAAAAATATTGTTAAAAACACTTTTCTTTTGACTCTTTGATGTATAAATTTACAATTGATTTATATAGATATTCATGATACATTCATCAAATTTATAATCTACCAACTGATTTATTTCTCTAATATCATCAAATAATATTTGTATTACACTCTTATTTCCACAGTGTGATTTATAATGAGTTATCCAACATGTGTATGAATGCTACCATTATATGAAATCATAATGTGGGGACGGCGATGATCCCAACCACCATTGAAATTTGTTATAAAAAATTATCATAATATCCTATATTGTTTGAATTTTTCTCTCACATAGACCCTTTTCTATAGATAAAAATTAGTAATAAAACTCAACTATATTTCAAAATCTTAATGAATTCTTTCGATGAAAAACAAGGTAAACCTAATATCCCAGTAAGATATAATGGAATGCGATACTACATTGAATAATAACTCTTCATCAGTTAATTTTTTATAATGTGGAACAAATATAAATATTCTCAAATGTAAGTGAATGGTTATATCTTCACATGGTTATCAACCACAACCCATCTATATTATTTCCATATTTATTTTTTAGGGAGTCCAACAGAATAATACATGGTGATGGCTTTCAATTTTAATTATCATAAGGGTAATGGTTGTAATATCCCCTTAGACACTTATCTCTTAGTAATAACTTTTTGAAATACCTAGTGTTGAGATACATAATCAAAAATAACTATCATTGGTTTCGTCAAAAATAAATTCGCTTTAATATATGTATACATATTATTAATTATATTATTAGTATATAATGATGAACTATGAGACTCATACAAAAGATCCACCTACAAATATGGTACGGAAAGAACACAAACACTATTCCTAACATATTTCATCCAATCACAATCAAAGATATATTTATGAAAATTTATCACATTTTACAGTAGTTAAATATCTTTCTATTATTCCTCTTTAATTTTAATTTAGATAGATGGTTGAAAATATATTTTAGAAATAATAATTTCATCCCATAATGGAATATTTTTTAATCCATGAATTGAAAATATTGGAATAGTAGATATTTTTTTTATCCTTATCATTTATAGGATGGAATGATTCTATAAGTTAATAGAAACAACCACCTTATTTTCTTCCCTGGGTTTTATTTTGTTGATTTTTAATAGAATCTAATCAGATATAACCATTTTATCTGATTAATATTAACCCTTTTCAGTGAAATTATAGTTTAAAATTTTATGGTTAGAATACGTTTGACACCATTGTCTATAAAGATAAATCATCCTTACCATTAATGAAATTTTTTAACACAACTAATTACAAATCATGATTTGTGTAATTTTATAATGATCCTTTTAATGGTGTAATACATAAGTTATCACCATATCATTATACCTGATAATTCATCCAAACAACTTATTTAATGCATCACTATAAATAATAACTCATTATCCACTACAAAGTAATATAAGAAAAGGGGAACTGATTAACTATATATCTCTTTGCAGGTAATTTTTCACATTCATCATCCCAAATGGTCTTATTTATATTCTATCTTAACATGTCTAATGGACAAAAAAAATCATAAAAATTTCATAACAAATCCATGATATTATGCTTTAATGCAATGAAAACTACATATCCTTTTAAAAGTGGTTAATTTGGGCCAACATTCAATAACATCATTATTTGAATGAACCAACAATATACCCTCACATGATATTATATGAAGTAATAATGAAACATTTTTATTAAAAAATAAACATTTTTTATTTATTGAAAAATGATTTTATATTATTAGGGTATTCAAAAATATTCTCAGATGATATTCATGATCTAACCTTCATTGTAAATATAGAATAATATCATATATAAAGACTAACACAAACTAAAAAGGTTAATCTATTATTATCCCATCATTGGATAATACCCATATGTGGGGGGGAGAATCAATGTATGATTTTTTATAAAATAATTCATCTTTGGATCTTGTTTAATCATTAAAAATATACACTCTTCTATAATTTCCCAAATCAATGATGTAACTAAAATACAACCATTCATGATACAAAACAATTTTTTTAGCTCACCTAGAAAAGGATAAATATAAGGTGAATAAAATAGAAATGTGCCTAATTACCGAATATAAAATTTAACAATTTTATTACAATGTTTAGAAAAAACTCATTATCCCTCTTAATTTACAACCAATCACTATTTAAAATATCACTCCTCTATCAACATAAGTATTATCACTACTCCTTTAGAATAATACATTTTTCATTTCATTAATTAATATTTTTTACAACGCATTTTTTAATCATTAACATCTATAATGATTCCCCTAATGAATTTTAATTTAATAGATATTTTCTATGTAATTCCTTATGGTTCATGAAGGTGAGTACTTATATGATGCTTTCAACATTTTTGATGACAATATTTTTTAAGGTCACTACATTCTCAATGATCCTTCTTTTTCATGATGCTCATGTTGATATATAAAATGTCATAGCAATGATGAGTCTCAATTATCCTTCAAGAATCATAGTCATTTCATAAAGGTCACATAGCCTCCATAGTGGTAACTTATTTTATTAAGCTTCCACTACCTTCAAAAATTTATTTTCTCTAGGAATTATATGAACATATGAAAACCTTGAAGCTAGTTTAGTATTACCCAAATCCCCTAAACAAAATTTATGGTTTTGTATTTTTTTAACGATTACTATCTCAAATGAGATGGATAGATTTGTATTTCTAGTTATTTACTTCCATTTTGGATTCTTATGACCTCTCCATCTCATCAATTTGTCCATTATTGATCTTACCCCTCCCAACCTTCATGAAGCTCCGTGGAAGGCTTTCAATTTGATATGAATATCATAGTCACATTGATTACCATAAAAAATTTACAATCAGCATCCCTTGAGACTCAATTCAATTAATCCATAATAATAGTGTGGGAATTAGAAAAAACAATTAGAATCACTAAATACTCAGACATACCATGTTAAGATTAGTGTAATGAGGAATGTATTTATTTTTTTGTGATTTTTTCATGGAATTATTTTTAGGAAGGAAAACCACATTGCATTATATTTTTTTGTAATCGTTTGGAAATTTTTTTACAAAAGAATCAAAAATCTATTTTTTTATCAATTAGATTCACTTTGTCCATCATAATGAGGATAAGATGTATTGAATGAAAAGTTTATTTTCAGACTTTCCATGGGTCCAAAAAGGGAGACAATCATAATGCACAATTGATTATTTTTTGGAATGATAGAATTGGTCTCAAGGTGAATGAATCTTCTTAGATGTAAATGGTCATTGGATTCACTATATATTGGGTGTTAAAGAAGTGTATATTTTCATGAATGATCGAATTCATTATGAATATGTTAAAATTAGATGGGACAATCCACTACTGATTCTTAATCCATATAAATCATAAAGTGATTGGATAACTAATGATGAATGAAAGATTTAATGTAGGGGGAAGGTGGAATTGAAAATCCTACATAGATATATTATATCCACTCCAATTTTAGTCATGGTAATTATATTTGGGAAAATATGGAATGAAAGAAATTGATGAGGATCATAATTACAATGATAATACATGGAATGATTTTACTTGAGCACTGTATCATATAATCATCCACCAGAATCATGAAAATAATTTGATATATTGAAGGTATTGTATTCATAAATGATCATATAACCAATTTTTTGTACCCATTGAAATCATACTCACAAAGAGTTTACTTTAAAAAATTAAATTCATTGATGGAATTGTAAAAGTATAAAAGATGAAAAGAGATAGATATAGTGAGTTTGATAATGTATTCATCAATTTCAAAAAGATTGAATTACTTTTCTGTTTTCCAATTAGTTCAATGGAAGGGGAGAACATCAATTTTTTCTCTCAAGTCATTCATTCGAAATGAATAATGAGTTTTCTAGATTTCATATGATGTTGGGACATTACATTCAAAATAATAATCCTATTCCTAAAATTAATGTGGAATCCATTTCATTATAAAAATTCAAACAATTGGTACAATGATTTGTTTTGAAGAAATATGATTCAAAATATCAGACTCGTGTATCAAAATTGGATGAGTGATTCAAATAAATGAATGAAGAAGGATATGATGTTCGATTTGGAATCACATATCATCAAAAAATGTTGATGAAGTCAAAACTCATCCAAATATTTTAATGTAATATATTAATTTGTGTTAATTTATGTTTTTGGGAAATATTTTTTGGATTCCCAACCAATCAACATGAGGTTAACCTAGAAAAGGATATGTACGTTATAGTTTTTGAATTTTTTTACTATTCTTTACAATAGAGATAGAATATCTGAGTTTTCAGTTAGAGAATGAAGATAGATTATTGATCTCGGTTAATGATTTTTGGACGGGAAGAACACATAGGATAAGTAAAATCATCACGATGTTATTTTAAGATGAAAATTCTTCCCAATGATTATCGTATTTAGCTTAGTACAATAAAAAAATTATCACTTTTTTCAGGAAATCATCATATATGGATGGACTAATCGACTTTGGGATTTCATTATTTGGGTTCTTGTACTGGGGAAGAATCATTCTGAGTATATTGGGATTATGAATGGAAGTGGTTATGATTAATTTCTATCATATTTTGATAATAAAATCAGACATGGAGAATTGAATTGGGTAGAGTCTTACTCGGACGAATCAGACTCATAAAATTAGACTTAGTTGTACGCAATAATATCCAATATGTTCATAACTTCTTTTATGCAGAAATTGAATATATTTTTTTAAATTTTATTCATTTGTGGAATTAAAAACATTAACTAATGACTTGAATTGTGAAAAAAAATATTGTTTTACATTATTTTTTAATATAGGGTGCACATATATATTTGGATTATCATTAATTTACTATAAGAGGAAAAGGGAATATCCTTTTCGTTGTAATATATGGAATGATTTCTAGTGGATTTTATAGTATAGGTCACTCCTAAACCATAAAAAAGTCGTATATATTATTATTGAATATGGAATGACTTCTATACCTATGTTCCATTTAATGTGCGATTGAATTGATTTCGGTGGGGAATATAATCTTAAAAAGGAGCAAAAGGATGTTTCGATTGATTTTAATCACAAAATAAAAGGCATAACAATTTCAAACCTCCCATCACAGTGATTCAATCATCTTAATTGGAAACATTCATGTGGCAGGATAGGGTATGTTCTCATTTCTTATCTTTTACTAATGGAGATTTATAATTTTTTGAGAATTATATTGATTTGGGTCAATGATGGAATGTCTTATCATATTTAGAAATACATATTTTTCCCTTATCATATGTCTATAATTTATGATGCACCTAATGCTTCCGTAGTAGGGTTATATCAAATTTATGATAATTAAACTCTTATATATGATGATAATAAGAACATAAAGAGTAATAGATAGTATAATACTACAATATTATCATCATTTTATGAAAAAAAATTCTAATGAGTGAAATGGGATTCCACAAGAAAAGGTATGTGGGATAAATTTAAAACATATATGAAGGAAACAATAATGTGATGAATGTAAATTTTTAAATATGGAGGTTGAAATATGAATATTTGATGATGGGTTATCGTGAAAATTTTGGGGACTTCCATGATTCTGTAAATGACATTGTGAGTATAATCAAATGTCTTGGTGAAAATATGGAAGAAAATATAGTTGATTTAATGGTCTTTAGAATCCTTCTGGATATGTTGGATAATTATGCTGAGGAAAAAAAATCATGGAAGATCATGGATGAAATATAGAGACACTGATAAATCAAATTCCATAGGGAAGGAAAAAAATTCCTCAAATCCAGAAGAATAAGTTTCTTCCCTAAACATGTCGAATCCAAAGACAATAATGTTGAATATGAAAACTAAATTTTGAATGGTATTGGTAATATTTTTCTTAAACAAGTGAATGAATAATAATATTGAATCATCAGTTTTAATAGAGAATAATGTAAACTATAATAGCATTTAAATGATATAATTAAAGAATGTATGATAATGAATAGAAGTATTGAAATAAATCAGGAAAATGAATGAATATTCAATATCCAATCAATAATGTTTTTTATATGAGACAATGAAGATGGTAAAAGGGATTTATGATTTTAATAAATCTCTTGAAATAGATAATTATCAAATTTATAATCTAGAGGTGATGTTCAATGTATAATATTAATATTTTGAGGTTTTCTGACAAAAAAATTCTATATCTAAATTGAGATGTATATGTTTCAATATATCCATCATAGAATATAGTGAACTTTTAGGGAATGAAAAACAAAAAAACATATTATCAAAAATTACCATAAAATCGTGAGAAGAATGATAGAGTTTTTTTTGTAAAGAATAAATATAAAAAAGCTATATATGTGGCTAAAGTAAAGAGTTCTTATGTCCAAAATATCATGGGTCTAAAAATGTATTATCTAGATCTAAAAATATTTTTAATACTTATAATTCTATTATAGATAAAAAAATGTCTAATAATATTATTAACAATATAATGGTTTTTGGATAAAAAAAAATAATGACAAAATGGATATCGGGAAATGTATTCATAGTTCCAATCCATTTGGAAGTTTCAGAGATAATTACTCAATAAATTTATATTGCTGGAATTTTGGGGGATTCAAACATATGAAATGTATTTATTACTTAAAATAAAAACATTAGAACTATCCGTTAGGTCACAAGTGTAAAACATTTCGGGGTTTGAATATTTTAAAATAAAAATTTAGATATATTTGGTATGAAGAAACCAAAAAATTATGAAACAAAGACTATAAATAGATTACAGTGCCATGAATATAATTGTGAAAGATGTGATCAATCTAGAAACCCTGAAAAAGGTTGTATTATTTTGTTATCAGCATAAAAAAATACCCATAACAATACTCATTAGCTAGTAGTGATGAACTAAAAGAGAAAATAAAAAACTATTCTTATGGAAACTTCATTAAAGGAATCAAAGGGAGAATGACTATGGATACTCGACAGTGACTGTTACTATCACATGACACGAGTCATGAAATTTTTGAAGAATGTGAATGATTTTATAAAAGGAATGGTGACATTTAGTAAAGATGAATACTTGAAAATAAAATGTTTTGGATCATCCATAATTGGAAATGTAAATATGGCATCCAAGAAATCATTTTATGTTGATGATATGAAAAAAAATTTCCTAAATTTTTCACTATTGTGTGATAAGATTATGAAATTTATCTTCATAAATAATGGAATTTTTTGTTAAAATTGAAGAAGATTTAATGTTTTTAACAACATGACAACTTACAAAAAGGAAATTGTTTCAGGAAATTGTAATAAATAATTCGTGTTACATTAGTATGGGATATGATAATCAACTCTAGAATAAAATGATGGGACATATGTTCCATAGAAACAATAGAATGTAATCTAAATTTGATAGTGATTGATACATTATTATTCATCCAAGAAGAAGATATTATTGTTGCAATATCATTTAGAAAGAAAATATTACAAATTATGTTCATATGAATGATGAGATTTGTTCAAAACAACCCCTGTAGATGATTCATTGCAACATCTATGGTCCAAAAAGAAAAAAATTGAAAATGGAGATAAGTACTTAATTACATTCATTTGTTTTTTAACATTCATTAATTGTTTCATGTTTGTGAAGCAAAAATAAGATAATTTGAAAATGAATAAATTTTTTTGAAGAATATTAGAAAAGGAATGTGAGTATATTGTAAAAAAGATTCGAACATATAATGGTTGTGTATATAGAAGTGAATATATTTTATATTATCTTAAGAATCATTGAATTCAACATGACAATAGTCTCTGATATACACCCCCAAAAATATAGGGTTGCAAAAATAAATAACATAATCTAGGTGAAAATTGAATTAACCATGTTACTTTAACATGCCCTCTTTCATCACATTTGGAGGTAGGCCATGAGTACTACTATTTATATTCACAACTGATGTTTCTATAGTAATAAACTGGGTATGAATCCATTTTAATTTTATTAAGGAAAAATTCATGTTTGAATAACAATAGAGTTTTTGGGAGTCCATATGTTACAAAAACTAAATGGTGGAAACTATGGTATGTTTGATAAAAAGGTTAAGACGTAATAGTTCATGGCTATGCTCCTGATGGAAGAGTATACAGATTCTCCAACAAAGAAACATGATGAATTGTTGATTTAGTGAATGTGAATGTGAATAATGGATTTGTAAATGTGAAAAAATCTATGATAGATGATAATGAATAGTAAGATTGTTTTGAATCCAATTAAAATAATTATATAGACAATTGTAATTATAATCATGAAGAAGAATTAAACATAGTTATTTTAAGTGATGTGAATGATATTCTAAAATAAATTCCAATTCTAATGACAAATATAAAGTATATGATAATAATTGTTGATCAACATCAATATTTTAAAACTATAAGGACAAAATATTCTATTATACATAATTACTCGTATTCAAAATTTGATAAAAAATACTGGGAAATATGATTTTGAGTACCTCGAATGGGTTCAGGCCATGAAAGCGGAATTGTATTGGATTGAAAAGAATGATACATGAAAACTGGTTCCCAAGTCTAAAAACAAAAACATTATTATCACAGAGGGATATTTGTGGAATATTGTGAATAAAGAAGTTCATGTGATAATAAAAAAAGAAATATTGGTGTGAAAAAGGTTATTCATAATATGAGGATATTTATTTTGAAGAAACAATTTCTTTGTTAGATAAACATGGAACTAGAGGAATGTTTTTTTCAAAAGCTACATAATTAGAATTCAATATCATTCATATGGATGTTAAATCCACATTAATAAATGGTGTTCTTGAATAGGATGTTTATATTCCACGTCCTTGTAGAATTATTGTTGGTAATGTGGAAATTTATATCTTTGTATTGAAAAAGTATTTGTATTCCCTAAAAAATATATGATGGAAATTTATACAAAATTGGATATATGCTTAATAATGATGAAATCCAATAAAGGAATAGTCGATATAAATTTATACATCAGATAAAGGTATGAGTATTCCCTCATTTTGATTGTTTATGTTGATAACATTTTCTCTACTGGGAAGTTGATAAAATATGTCTAAGCGGTTCTAAATAAATGAAAAGGGATTTTGAAATATCCGTGATGTGAGAAATTAGATAATTTCTAGGGTTAAAAATTCACCAATGGAAGAAATATTTTTTTATTTCACATGATATGTATGCTAAAGATGATGTTAAAATATTTGTCATGGAAAACTAAAAACATGTTTCCACACAGATAACTATTGGATAAAATTGGTTAAATATAGACATGGAAAAGAAGTATAACATAAAAAATATCAAATTTTGATTGGATATTTATTGTGTTTGAGTCCCTAATAACCATAAATTGTTTATGTTATTAACTTATGTGATTGATTTTAGAGTGCTCTAAATGAATCAGATTTACTTTATAGAAAAAAACATTGTAAAATAAATCAATTGAAAATAATAATTTTGATTTAGTTGTGCAAGCTGAGATAATGTATAATTTTTTGGGTAGCCAGATGCTGACTGGGTAAGAAATTTTGATGATATTTTATTTACATTTTTTGTAGTATTATTTCTAGGAATGAATCGTATGAGTTGGAATTTAATTAAATATAACTCTACAACTCTCATTATGGAAAAATATGAGTATTTTACTTCCAATATGATAGTACCCATCTTATGTGAATGAAAACTCAATTAGAATATTTACTTGTTATATTTAATTTACCATTTTTCATGGGTTGTGATAATCAATGAACAAAAAATTTCACATCGATTCTAGTTAAATATTCTTATTCAAATCATATGGACACAAAATATCATTTCATCAATGATCATGTGGAGAATAATGAATTGATGCTCAAATATATTCTAGCATCTGAACCAGTGGACAACATTTTCACAAAACCATTACTGATGGAATCATTTTCTCGATTTAGGATGAACATGGGTGTCCAAAATCATTATAATCAAGGTTGGGGTATGTTCTTATATCCCCTCTCTCATATTACATTTGTACTGTATTGTCAAGGTGGATAATTGATTCATAAATCTATGTATTTCATTTAAAAAGAGAGACTTTTGGGTAAGCTATGAATTCCACATTGCTTTTTCAACAATAAATTCTAACTGTTTATGGGAGTGGTTCTAAGAAAATAATTTTTTATTATTCTGGGAAGGATAATGAGAAGATGAGGTTGATTAAGTGTCGATAAGTAAATTTTTTTTTCATAATCACTATGTTTTTAAATCACGAATCTTCTGTCCATAATTATTGTTTCCAAAAATGAGTTATCTCATGTAGACATAGAAATTTTTATATGTAAGACATTTAATGAGTTTAAATGTTCAATTATTTAATATACTTGGTTGAAAAAAAATCAAATGTGGAGATTTTTACGAACATTATGATTGGGAATATATTTATTTTCTTATGATGAATTTTTTCGCCAAAGAATGCTTTTGAAGAAATAAAACCATCTCACCTTATATTAGTTTAAATCGTACTAATTTGTTTTTCGATGGAATCCATACCCTTGTTTTCAGAAAAATCTGATTAAAAATGTCCGTTGTAATGAGGATATTTTGTTTTTATAGAAAATGTTCCAGTTGGAATTTCCTTGGGTGTAAAATTTTACAATATAATAATGTGTAATTGGTAAAATAATTGAATAAAAAAATTATTTAAAGGGGGAATGAATCATTATTGAAGTAAATTATAGTTTCCTTAAAACTATATCTGGTATGAATGAAGTGTTTGTATTGATGATGTACCAGAGTTACTATGGGTACGATAAAATTAAATGTGATGATGATATGTCTATACATAATTCATTTAAATCATATGGTGGTTGGGGAAATTATTATGAATACATTATTGATGAAAAAGGGGGATGTGATTTTGAATATAGTACCCATAAATATCATATCCAAGATAGTATCACTCACGGTAATTAGATTTGGAATGATAAGGAAAGGGAAAAAGTGATGAGGCTTATAATCAGAAGTATCGTTCTCAAGAACAATAGAATCGGATCACCATTTGAAGCCTCAAGAACTTTTTTAATCCATTAATTATCATATTTAGAAATGATAATATTAAAAAATCATCATACCCATGCCAATCATACTCAGAAATACCATACATTGGAAAATCATATTCAGATAAGGATTTTATTTAGGATGATCAATGAAAACATAAAGAGAGAATGAGACCAACAATGTAGTAAAAAAAATTTAAAAGGGCTGAGTTACATTGATGGTTTCCTATTTTGATATGTTGTGAGGAGAATATGATGTTTTTTATGTCATGTCATTCCATAGGAAAGAAAGAGTTTTTCATTTTTCTATCAATGTGGGATCTTGACATTCTAAATAATGATCATATTTGGAAAATAATATTTTTATCTATTTTATCATACACATTCCTACCACTAGATCAGATATATGTTTTGAAGAAATTGGATTTGGAAAATTATAATCATCTATTCAAATCAAACAATAAATTCAAATAAAAGTTTGAAGAAAGGTATAATGTTTGTAAAATAATTTCATAGCTTCTATAAAATCTGACAATGTAAAAATTAATCCCAAGATTTCATGGGAAATTGAAATCTGGGTAAAATTGTATGAGAGAGAATGATATTGGGGATTCAATCCACACCATCTTGAGGGAAACCTATAAATGGATAAATACTAAGTAATTTTTAAATTATTGTACCCTTCAATAAAATATAGTGTGAATATCTTAGCATTTAGTGTTAGAGAGAAGATATCGTATTGATATATGTTGGTGACATTCTAACAGGAACCAGATAAAGGATTAGAGACAAGATCACAATGTTGTTTTTTCTGATAATTGTACTTAGTTATTTTAGTATTCACCATATTACAATATTCAATTTTTAAATTTTATTAAACAGACCATCGTATCAGCGAGGTTTAATCGGATTCATAATTTCTAAATTTTTTCTCAGATTGAGGAATATTCATACTTAGTTTATTAGTCTAAGTAACTGAATAGGAGCTGATTCATTTCAGTCATATACTGAAAATATAATTGGACTAGAAGAATTATATTAGGGAGAATCATACTCTAAGGAATGATACTTATAAAATCATATTGTATTTTATATAAAAAACCATTAATTTCTCATCTTCTTCTGGGTTTGAAATTAATGAAGTGTTTTTCATGTATATAAAATTTTGGTATCAAATAGAAGAACATGTAACATGATTTTTTTTAAAATAACCTATTACACAATATTTGTTAAGAATTTGCAAATTTACTTTTTTATTGTATTAAAAGTTCTACAGGAGTGAAAGGGTATATACTACTAAATGCAATCTTGGGATTTTTTAGTTGATTGTATGGTATTGGATTTTTTCCAATCCATACAGTGGTCATAACTATTCTTATTGAATTGTAAACCTTATAAAAACTGATACTCCTATGGATGTCTATTTGAATTCTTTTCAGAAATGTTTAATGTCATTAACTGATGGTGAAGGTAGTTTCAATTAAAGCGAAACATAAAAAAATTATCACAGATTCGACCCTCCCCCTCTCAGTGTTTCGATCATCCTGACAAGGAACATTCGACATATTCATTGTATTAAATGATATATTAGGAATATCCTAAATTTTTGGCATCAATTGATGATAATGAGAATAATGGAAAATCATATAAACTTATTTACCTCTCTATAGTTTATCAAACATTTCATAAACTTAGTATTTAGGACTCATGTTCTTGATAGTGATTTTTTTTATTCTCTATATAAATAATGAAAATAAGCATTGATCAATCATTTTTTATTACAAATAGAAATAGTGTAACCCATGGGGACACACTTGGCCTAATAAATCACCTATAATGATTACAATATAGTTTTTTAGTTCATATAACCAAATAATAATGTTTCAATTAAGATTATTTTATATAGGTATTGAGTTATATTGAGATGTCAATTTTAGGATTCGGTGGAAGAATAATAAATTCTTCCAAAATCACATCAATAAACTCTATAAAAATAAGAAAATTATTGATTATTAGTTTCATTCCAGAAAAATATTAGATAATCACCACTTTTTATTACGAATCTAGACTAACAAAATGGTTGTGATTTCTATTTGATGATCATAATTATCATCATAATAATAGAAGATAGATTAATGTGTTTTAAAATCAATGGTGGTATCAATTACATGGAAATTTTTTAGCTATTATTTAATGAAATTCATTCCAGGAATATAATAACATAAATTTAACTAGATGGGAAGAAGGGAAGAACAATTAAGAAGGAATCCCCTAATATGATTTTTATTGATCACCATAAGAATCGAGTACACAGTGAATGCTTTTGTAGACACCAAGAGTGGGAATCGTCTACTAGAGAAGAAGAATACTTCTTGGGATGCATGGATTACTATGGGTACTATGATATGTAACTCATTGTTTTTATTTTTGTATCTGTTTTTTACTTGAATCTGTTTGGTGTTGTATGTGGGACACCTGGCACCCTTAATATGGCATTATAAAATGAAAAACAATGATTTTCCACATCATCATTAATCATCGAACCGGGACACTGGTATGAATAATTCCCATACTTCTTTTATATGAAAAAATAGAGTGTGGGTGGATCATTTTTTGGAGAGTTATATCGATTATCATCATTTCATACCATCTTCCTATCAATTCATCATTTGATTTTCCAATTAACTATTTCCCATTAGATAAATAACTCTATTTTACATTACATTAATTAATAATAAAAAATATCATCTTCTACTCTCCATGGTATCTTGAATTCCCTTTTAATTTCTTTATCACATTTATGATTTATAACACATTATTTGTAACCTTATTAAATAATAATATGAAAAATAAAACCTATATGTTAAATAAGTATATATTTATTAGTTAATTAGGTACATTTCATAACAACAAAAAATGTATGTTATTTTTTATATTAATTCATTATCAAGATTATAATGAGCCATCGTACAAATAAGAGAATTAGTTAACATGATAAAATACATTAGAAGAGAGTGCTCTGTAAATCTAGTAATGTGAATAAAAAATTCATAACATTCATAATTTTTTACATGCTTGATAGTAATAATTTCAATGAATCATAAAAGGTTTGATAATAATAATAATAAACAATGATGCATGTTATAGCCTAATAATTTAAATGCAGCATTGGAGTCTAGAAACAACATTAAATATGAAATCATAAACACCTTCCATGGATAACCATCATGTTATCATAAAATAATGTAGTAAGTATAATATATTATGTTTAATACATGGAATATTATGTAATTAAAACATTTACCAATGAATGTGAGTGCTATTTTGGACCACATATCAAAATAATTACATGTATATATGAAATTTTTTCACATATACCAAATAGAAAAAGAACATATACTATCCAATTTAACCCCATGATTAAGAATTTTGGTTTAAATGCATGGAATTAACAAATCAATTAATTATATGTAAAACTAGTTATATATTATTGAGTGGAAATGGGTATGGATATATACATTCAAAATGGATGGAATGGATACAGTGAAATTTTTCTAGTATAAAGGAAATACAAAAATATTCATAAAATTGAACATTGAGAGAGAAAGGGCCTTTTAATCAATTTGAAGTAAAAATTGATATCATGACAAATTTTTTAGGACATGATCCAACATGAATTTTTTTAATTACTAGGAATAATTCATGGAGTGTTTTTGAATAAAGACATGGCATGGAATATCACAATGAAATGTTGGTATCATAACTAGGGTATGTTTAGAATCTTTGGAATGATTAATGAAAGAGAGTGAGGTCTCTCAAAATATTGAAATTGTAAGGGTGGTATGATCTATAGTGAATATCAAAACCCATAAATATGAATTAGCATAAAATAAAATTAAATTATATTATATTTGTGAATAAAGATGAGAAAGAGAGGATCATTTACCTTGAGATGGTGATTCCCTGATATTTGGAGGAATATCTTGAGAGCAATTCGCACCATATGAGTTATTTATACAAGGTAGGTAAGTGAAAACATATTATAAAGGGTTTTAATATTTAGTGTAATGTTATATTTATAATTTTTTAAAGAAAATTAGTGGATATTTATTTATTATTTCTCAAAAAGAGGTTTTATAATCTCTATAATAATGTAATAAAAAAACTTGTCATGGATCTTTCAGATTTTTTTATAAAAAATGGAAATGACTATAATTATTTTCTATTCCCTCTTGCTGAATGAAAAAAGGAATTTCCCATGATGTTGTGGTAGATAGTCATGCTTATAAAAGATTGATCTTAAATATTTAAAATATATTATAGGATATTAATGACTCATAAAGGCTTGATAATATTAATATAATAACATTACGATCACAATATTTTAATGGGAAACATTTATTTGATTATAGAACCTTTTTATATATTTTATTTGAACACATTTTGGTCATTATGATGTCATAATACACATAATATTTATAAATAATTTTTTTTAACCAAATACTGGACTTTCTCAAAAAATTATGATAGATTAAATATAAGATAATTTCAACATTCTGATCTAAAAAAATTAATTTATATTTATATTTTAATATTTTCTTTTTCTTTTTTAAATAATGAATCATTATTTATTTAAAAATGCTTTTCCTTTCGATAATAACAGGTTCTTAACCATTGTAAAAATTTTCATTTTAATTCATAAAAATTATATTATCATTTATACGTAATATATATTATTAAATTTTAATAAATTTTTAATAAATAAAATTTTATAATTCATTTATTCATCTAAAAATACTATCTCAATTGAAATTGCATATTACAGAATGATAAAAGTTTTTTCATCTAAAAATCAAAATCAATTGATATTAAATAGAAATAATTAGTTAATATATTAAATATTAAATATTAATTACATAAAAATGTATTAGGGTCTTACTTCAAGGACCATTATTATACATGTGAATTCCTTTAGGGTATGGTTATTATGGTAATAATTTTATGGTGTTTCGAGATTGATGGTTTGCTCGGTTATCTAAATGATCTTGATTGTATAACATAATAATAATCTATGATTCCTAAAAATAATATCTTGTTTTTGGATTAGATATGGGAAATTTCAAATGATTTTATCTCCCTCATATGCTCTAATTAATGGTCTTTAAATGGTATGATCCTACAGGTCTAGGAAATTACTTCCTCTAACCATTTCAATTGATTTATTAAAACACTATATTTATATTAATCATATGATCACTATAAAATGATAATACTATCAGTGACTATGATTTATAATATCATTCTAAATCCCATGGGACATAATTAAACCAAATAATTGATATTTTTTATAATAAAAATAGGGATTTACATTCAATAAAAAACCTATATTTATTAATATAATATTAGTTAAAAAAATATTACAAATATATATATTATCCCCTTGAAATACATATTTTACTCACTTAAAATATAAAGTGTATTTATTTTTCATCTGCTCCCTTATTTCCTAGTCACTTCCTCAACCATTTGGTTTCTCTATAACTTATAGATAATGTGCATAGTATTTTTTCATAAAACATTTTATCTATGATTTTATATCATCAATGGTTTCTCCACATATGAATCATTATTATCCAATGGTAACATGAATAAATTCAGCTCTCGTAAGGGTCTAGTATTTACATCCTCTTGAGGTATCTATGGAATATGTAATGTACTCGAGATAGATTTGGTGGGTGTGCTAGTTGATAGGCCACCTATTTGATGCGATCATGTATCTCAATGTGACATATGTTTCATGGATTAATCTCTCCCGTTAACCCTAATTTTTCATAAAAAAAATTCTAAAGTAATTTCAATGAAAAACTATCAAAAACCACCAAATATAGGCCATGTTTATGTTTTTCATCATAAATCTTCTATCAAATATATATAGGCTAGATGTTGTCCTAAATGGTTTGACCATTTCCACCATATCATTTACCACATAATGATATAATATTGTTCATTGATAGACTTTATATTGGCATGATGGTATTATGTACCTCATACCATAAAAGGATGGATAAGAATCTATTTAGAATTTGGGGAGAAATCTATTTTTCCATGAGAAAATGAATAGGGGAATTTGTTGGTCCCGTCCTTGTATGGAGAAAATTGAGCATGATATTTACATGTCCTTAATTTTTGTTGAATTAAGTTCGGATGGGATGTTTGTTTCATGGTGAAAATTCATGATGAAATTTAAATCATTATCTAGATAATGTTGTATATTCTTCTGGAACATAGAGACAAATTTATGTTATTGATTAAATACAATCTATAATGGTGTTTCATGAATCCTCAACACTTTAAATGTGTATTTTATTTCAAATTGTTTGACTACGAAGTCCTATTGATTTGAATGTAGTGATAAATTATTATTAGAATGTCCACATCAACCTATGTAACATTATTTTCTCTTCACACATTAATTAGACAAGTGAAAAATCCATTGTTTTGTTTACCCATTTCCAGGTTGGTATAGTTAATGGTTGCAACATCCACATGTATTTATTCCTCTCATCTTTAATGTCTAGCATAAAAAGATTCCAGATGTATATTTGGTGATATCCTACTTTATATTGTTCTTCCTATATTGATCTAAGAGATCTAGATACATCCCTGGTATACATCGGATAATGGAGGAGGTACATATATTTGAATAATCCAACTTCTCCTTCATTAACTTATGATTTTTTTCTAGACAATCTCATGCCAAAAATTATTATAACTCCTTATTTAAAATTTTATATCATTGATTATTTCTATATTAATATTGCTTCATTTTTTTAAATTTATACATCTTCTCTGTCAATATCATTTATCTTCTATAGAATGGACGGTTTCCAAATCATTTATGGAACGATTTATGAAGTTAATTTATTTATGATTCCCATATCCATCAATTTCATTAAAAATAATATCAAATCATTGTCAATATTCATCAATTATAAAATTATTGTATTCATTTTCATTATGGATTATTCAATTTTATTAGATCTCCCAATATGGTAAAGGATTGATCATTCATAGATCATAATGAAATGTAACCATCTTCAATGGTTCATATTCATATATTTAGGTGTGAATATAAAAATGATTCTAATATAATCTATATATATTTCATTATTTATTCTAATGAGATAATTGTTCTTTATTTTCAATTATATGATCATTACATCCAAGTCCAAATCAACCATTTGGTGTTTCAGTTCAGTAACATTTAGTTTCATTGAGAAATAGAATACAAATGTTTCATTATTAATTAGTGAACAACCCATTATATTCATTGAATCATCATATTATATTACAAAATTCTCATCACAGGTTGGTTACATAAGTACTAGTGCAGTGATAATTTATTATTTTAACTCCATGAATCACTCTTCACCAAAATTATTCGAAACAAACTAGAATACCTTCTGAGTAATCATGGATAGAGGGTTTTGAAATAATGAAAAATTTATTACAAAACATCAATAATACCTATACAATCCATGGAAACTATAGATTTCAATCATAATGGTTCGTTTTTTCAATAATACATTTCCCTCTATTTTTTAATGTTCTATAGATATCCATTTTCTGGTAATATAATTCCCTAGGAATGTGTCGTTATTAAACTGTATCCCACTTTTCCTATTCATTTCACAAATATTCTGCTTCTATTCTATATTTATAAAAGTTGTCATATTCAGATCATGATCATCATATCTTTTTTGAGTATCTTATAATATCATTAATATAAACCTAGAAAAGATATCTATATAATATCTAAATAATATTTTCATCAAATCCATGAATATTTTTGGGAAATTAGTGTGTTCGAATGGACTTACAATAAAATTATAGTTCTCATACATTGTACAGAATGTATTATGGTGAGAATACCCCATCTTCACCAATACATGGCAATACCTTGAATGAAGATCCACCATGGAGAAGTATAAGTAAAAATGTATCTTATTATACAACTCATTCATCTCTGGATAAGTATACATGTCATTTATCATGATCCTTTTAAGCTATCTATAATGAATACTATTTTGAATTGACATATCACAATTCTTAATAAATTGGATCACTACACTATAAGGTGAAGCACTTGGGTGTAGGATCCATTTATACATATTTTCCAATACATTATTCCTCATATCATCAAGTTCAACAATATACATTCTATATGGATTTTTATTATATTGAAAGTAACATATGTATATAATCAATTGCAAATCCAACCTCTTGCCTTGGAGGAAGACAAAATAATTTAATGAAAGACACATCATAAAGTTCCAGCTAAATTATCTTGTCTTCATAGATGGTATTTTACATAGAATCAATCATTCATATTTATACACATTCTCACAAGGAAACAGAATCCATTCTTGAGATGTTTTTGCTAAATTAGATTCCATATATCTAATATAGTTGTAAATAATTTGTTGGGGAATCTTAATATGAAGACCGATTTACTTCTCATAGAAATTTAAACTGCTTCATTGTATTGATATCCAATATAGGCCAATAATTAAATAAAATTAATCTAATTTTATCATCACATAGTTCGCTAGGAATCTCATTCCTAAAATATTAATTTCGAGGAGTTATATACATTATATGAAATAAATTCCCAATTTTATGTTCTTAATTGTATAACTACTTAATGTATCTTTGGTTGGGTTTTAATAGTTCCGTTAAAATTCCTTTATAGTCATTAATAAGTGGAAAAATATTGAAAAATAATTTAATATATTATTAAATTATTATCTTTTTTATCTATCACCATGAATTTATCAGGATCCACCTTAGTGGTTTTTAATAAATATGCTCACCCTATATTACTTCGAGGATGTTGTAATTTATTTTCTCTAATATCCCTTATCATAGGGATGTAGTACACATAGTGTCCTAGTCACTTGATTTTTAAAATTGTCTAGTAGGTTGAGGGTTGACTGGATCATTCATATATTCCATTACATTGGTTGGAATCTCCTACTAGAAATGGTTATAATCATTCCATCGTTTACTAACCTAAGGAATTTATTAATCCACTTTTTGTAATTTTTTGGGTTCTTCTTGCTATTAATTTTACAAGTGGTATATTTAAATTTCATACATCTATTATATTATTCCATCATTCCAAAATAATCATACTCAACATTTCACTTCTCATCCCTTTGATACACGTTATATTAATTGATCATTATTTTGACTTTGAGGGAACATTAGGAAATTTCCACATAGATACCAATGTCCTGAATCAATTCGATTTTTCGTAGACGCAGTTTTAGAACACAATTTAATAACTAAAAATTGAATTAATTAGTAGTAAAAAATATTGATTAATATCAATCAAGTCATGTGATTTTCTAATCATATTCCTAGATATATTAATCACATTTTATCTAAGGAAAATATAACTCATTCATTGTTTATGTTTGGAAAACTGTGGAAAATATTGCTGAATAAATATTTCTAGATATTACTTATTCCCCATAACATTTACATATTCATTATAATTATTATTCTTGACCATTTTACACAACTAATAATATACTCTATCATTGTAATAAAAAAGATGTATTACATTATCATTCATATAAATGTTATTAATGGATAATGGTATCACAATGGAGTTTATATATTTCTCTTTGATTAAGGGATAAGATAATAAATTTAATTATTTCGGCCTTTATATCATAAATGAATCAATTTCATGGTGTTCATTCATATAGATATTTATATATTCTTAATGATTTAGTTTTATATTCCATACCAGAGTCAATGAAGAATTGACCACCAAAATGATCTCAATTCCTTCCTTATTTGGGGTGGGATTCTCATTTGGGTATTAATAACTTCTCCCTTCACATTGGTTATTTAATTTGTAACTATTATTTCTCACCATTGCATAGACAAAAACTATAAGTACGATTTAATTCATTTAAACTGTTAAATACAAAAATATGAATGCATTATCATTAAAGGGTTATATTTTAAATTACATCTATTTCATTAATTTATGAGCATATATGATTTAATCTAGCATATCCACAATATATTTCATAACAAAGACACTTATAAAAATTGTTTTTCCCTTAATAGTGGTTTGTAATGTGACTTTGAACTTACCGATGCATGTCTCCTTGGAGTTTCAATCTAGATTTTTATTAAAAATATATTTTGTACACCTGATCCGGATTTAGTCTATCTCAATATATTGTAGTTCGGTGTTACCCCAAGGTACATCTGTCCTAGAGACACATCGACGTGTAGTATCCATAGAGGGATGTATTTTTCTATAATGCACATAACCAGTTATTTACAAAATATAATGGATTATATCTTATGATTAATCTTATAAATATATATTTCAATAGTGATTAGTTATCATAATCCCAAAATTTAAAAAACTATTACAAACTATGACAACCCTTAGATTTATTAAATTTTAGTTCATTATTAATCACATAAGAATACATATAACACAACCTATATGATTGAGATTTAGTTGGACATTAGTATGTTCTTTATACTAAATAGAAACCTAAAATGGAGGGTACATCGAAATTATTGAAAAAAATCATAACAAGCTCGTAATGATAAATATTAAATAAAACTATGTCGAATAATTCGGAAATACATATATGATTGAATTGATCTATAAAGTATAGTGAGGATAATAAACATGAACAATGAAGTTTTATATATTAATCTGACATAAAGGCATCATGGAATTGTGACAACAACATTAACATGAAATGAAAAATATAAGTCAATATTAATACCTAAGAAATTATAACAAATTTTTTTGGATAACCTCTCATACACCAATAATTTCAATCTGGAGACTAGAACATTACATAGTTCATAGGGCCACCATCTAGGTGTTCCCATAAAAATTATATCATATACAAGCTATAGAGTTCCATGTAGATCATAAAAAATAATAATATATTTCATTAATTTTATCTACAAGATTAAGAATTATAAGTCACATAACTATAATTACAAAGTAATATACTATACATACTACTAGGTGGATAATATTGATTTTAAATTTGTATTGGTACATACCTACTGAATGTTAGGACTGGAAAATCATAGTGACATTACACATGAATAATATAAGTAGATAAAGATTCATAAAAATTTTCAACATGTGAGAAACAATGATGATTAGTCAATAACATCACTGTGATTCATATAATGCGAATGTTTTGTGAGAATAGAAATGGTTATTTTCATCCCTCCTCGCATAAAATTTGGTTTCTCATGTATAATAATATTCTTGTTACCATCACATTCATCATTAACATGATTCCATTGGGTTCCAACCGTTGCCTAAAAATATAAAACAAAGTGACAGTAATATTATTCACTATGGAAAATAATATAATGATTATAAATAATTTTTTGGATGACTAACTAAAGACACGTTACTATTAAAAAAAGACATCATACCTAAATCGTGGTCTATATATGATCATTAATAAAACATTAGTATGATATCATACACTCACACTTATCCATATGGTTCTCAACAATACAATCCAATTTTAGATTCCAATGGATTAAAAATACATACATTTATACCAACAATGGTCTCTCGTATATTTAATAAATATATATTACATATTGATAAATGGATATTTTTTACGAAACATAGCATTCCATAATAGAATAATATAGGTCCTGTTCCTTGAAAACAAGGAAACATTGTCAACTAGTTAATAAAAGATACAAAAACTCTCCAACTATATTCCACAAAAATTACACCCACCCTAGAAATATCACACTTCATTACATTCTTCATTACCTATGGAAAGAAAAATATCAATGGGTTATCATAGATTCTTTATAATGTTAAAAAAGAGAGACATCTATTTGCACCTAGTCATAACGTGAACATATTTTTTTGAAAATGTGAGAATAATATTTGAAAATAAAACATGGAAAATAATAGACTATAACATGAGTCATTGAATTAATCATGGATGTTTATAAGACATAAATCATAATTTAATCAAAATTCATGTTCTATTTGAGATATAACATTGCTATATGAATTAAGTCTGTGCTATATATTCAATCATTGAAAATAATTTCCGTATTAACCCAGTATCACATTCATGACCATCTTACTGTAATGGTTTAACAAAAGAATCAATAACAATATTAAATATTCACTCCCTAGAATATCATAATAGATAAATTACATTAACATACTGCATTCACATCCCATTCCAGCCATGTTTATCTCATATGATATCATTCTTTAGACAATATAATAGAGATCGATACATGTCCCACCCATAAAATTGTAAAAATTATAACTTTGTGTTCTATTATAAAAAATGTAATCATAATATTTAAAAACCATATTACTACTTGGTTTCACAATCAGTTTATCATCAATAATATTATTGAATATAAATGAGTTTCATAAAAATTTCAGTATTTAATCATAACATACCCCATGGAAATGGAACAAGAATCCTAATAATGTCAAGTTCATAAAAATAATCCATATATGGACATAATAAAGACAATGTCCTTGAATAATACCCTAAGTAAATAATTTATTAAAACATTGGATGTCTTCTTTATGGAAAAATATTTACATTATAACTTCATTAATACATTAATAAATAAAATAATCAATCAAACACTTGAAAATACATCTCTAACATACAAAAATTTCTAATGTATTATGGAAAATATTTTATTTAAAAATAAACAGTGAAACCTATTGGTTAATCATTAAATACTTTATTATCCAAGAAGGGAGGAAATTTTGATCATGTTGCATAATTTAAAATAAAATAGTTGTTTATAATTTTTATAAATAATAAAAAAGATACCCTTTGGGTCAATTACAAAACGATCACTTTTAAACATTTTTTAGAAATTAAATTACTGGAATAATGAATTTAAACACTAAAAAATAATGGTAAAAGAATAATATATAACATTTTTTTCTAATAAATGATATTGAAGGAATTTCTTTTCTAGTGTAGAGTGAAATAAAAATTATTTTCCTTGAGAAAATGTTCATTATCCTGAGTACATATGATAAAAATAATTAAATAAACACGTTTATTTAGAATAAATAACATGAGTGGATTAAAAATCAAGAGTATCATCATAGATATATCATAAGTTTTAATCATTGTGAACAATAAAATATTTCCTGGTAGGAAATGGGATTGTAACATAAATCTCCATTCCATTTTGGTAACATTTAAAATATAATCCCTATGAAATAAATAAACTTGTATGAAAATTTATATAACCAAAAAATTAATATGTATCATCCGTAAATAAATTCTGAGTACTATATACACCACACAAAATAAATACAAGGTTAATATGACATCCGTACCACATAAATATATATGTGCACAAAACAATTAACTCATGTCTAATTCTTTAATATGAATTCAAATGTACATTATAATATACATATATTTTTAAACTTATTTAAGAACTATAATCATAATATCATACTATATATTATTTTATATTACCTTTTATCACCGATTTATTAATATTTCTTATTTAAAATTATAATTTAAAGTAATATTAGAATCTTTTATCTTTTCTATATTGTTTCAAAAGTTTTGATCCTTGTATATTAATAATTGTTCCATAATATAATGAAGATTAATCATGATATTAATATAATAGATATTAATTCTATATATGTTTATATTCATTTAGATGATACAATATAATGATAGATAAAAACACCCCATTAATAAATAATTTCTATGTCATGGATATCATGTATATTCATTAAATACATCCTTACTACCATCAATGTAAAAGAAATATGAAAAAATATTCACATCGCTCAATCGAGGGGGTAGTCTGCATATACACACAAGCATCATTATCATTTTCTTATGATATTGATGGTATGAAGGTAGATATGATTTTATCAATCTAAAAGAATAAAGTTTTGTAATTCTATTTTACAAACATTAAAGACATCGTACTTATCATCCATAATATGTGGAGAATTAAAATATATTGTACCACTACGTAGAGATGGTGTGTCATTCATTCACATTAAGAATATTTTAGTATCCCATTTGATTTATATTTTTTAATTAAGGTGGTTTCATGGTCATAATAACTTTTATTTCTACATAGGATGATACATTTTTTATTTAATATATAATATAAAATATTTATATGATCTGAATGAATAATTAAAATGAATGTTATTAGTTAATCAGATTACCTCTTCTTTGAAATACCTATTTTACATCCCATCTAAAGGGATCATGTATTGTTCAATTTGGGTGAAAAGAAACTCCATAATTGTCACACCCCGACCGCGGATGTCCGTAATTGTTCTCCTTTCTTGGTCCTGATTTAAATTTTTCGGAGATTAATTGAATTGGCGGTTTCGCGCCAGTGCGCGGTCACCACATCGTTAGCGGTGACCGTGCGTTCAGCCCGGGTGACAGAGTGTTCACCCGGTGTTTTAAATATTATAATTTTTATGTTGGTATTCTATTGTTAATACCCTTTTTATTTGTGTTGTTATTATTGTATATATGTTTATATATGTTTATATATATGTATAATAATGTATGTATATATATATAGAACTATATATGTATAAATATAAATATATGTGTAATATCTTTAAATTATTTTATAATTATTATTTTAAATATTTGATCAAAATAATTATTATTTGAATCAACTAAGTTATTATTTATTATTATTATAAGTTTTATTATTGTTTTAATTATTATTATATTATGTTGTTATTTTTATTATTATATTATGTTATTATTACTATTTTATTATTATTATCATTATTATATTATTATTATGCTTATATTATTATTATCATTATTAAGTTAATATTATTGTATTATTATTATATTTTGTTATCTTATATATATATATATTTTTTTTTTCTCTTGGAACCCTAGCCTACCCTTTACCCAGCCGCCGCCCTCTCTCTCTCTCTCCCTCTCTCCCCCTCTCCTTCTTCCCCGTTTTTCTTTCCCCCCTACTGGTTTGGCCGGCCGCGCCCCCTCCATCCCAGCCTCCTCGCGGCACCCGACTCCCTCCGCGCCGCCCTCCCCGGCGCCGCGCCGCCCCGGCCTCCCCGTCCCGAGGCCGCACCCTCCTCCCGTCCGGCGGACCTCCCCTCCCCTCCGACCTCACTCCGCCTCGACCTGACCCGGCTGCGCGCCCTGCTCCCATCGGCGCCCGCCCCGCCGTCCCGGCCTCCTCTGTCGCCGGCACACCCTCCTTCCACCGAACCGCCGCCGTCCGGCCCTCCTGCGCACTCCTCTCTGGCGGCCCGCACCACCGGCTCCCGCTCCCCATCACCGTCCCGGCTCCCCCGTGCAACCCCCGTCCCGGCTCACCCCGCTCAGACCGTGCACCCCCTGCAAGTCCGTCCCCAGCCGCCGGCGCACCTCCGGCCTGCGTCGCCCGGCTGCCACGCCCCACCTCCGGCCTCCTGCTCCTCCCGTCGTCGACCTCGTTCCCCCCCTGCTCGTGAGTTCTTTTTTTTATTTATGTTTGTTTCGTTTTATTATAATTATTATGTTACCATTAATATTATTATACTATTAATATTATTGTTATTATTATGTTAATATTATTATTAATATTATTATATCATTATTATAATTATTATTATGTTATTTTTATTAATAATATATTATTATAATTATTATTATTAATATATTTATTATTATTTTAATTATTATCATAATATTTTTATTATTATAATTATATTATGTTATTGTTATTATTATTATTAAATTATTATTACTATTATGCTAATTATATTATTATTGTTCTTATTATTATAACATTATTATTATTATTATTATTATTGATTATTATTGTTATTATCATTTCATATTATTATTGTTTTTATTATTATTATTATGATTACTAACATATTATTAATATTATTATTATTGTTATTATTATTATTGTTGTTATTTTATTATTATATTATTATTATTGTTATATTATTATCGTTATTGTCATTATTATTATTATTATTATTATTACTATCATATTATTAATATTAATATTAATATTATTGTTATTATAATTATCATCGCGCTATTATATTTATTATTGTTCTTATTAGTATTATGTCATTATAATTATTCTTATTATTTTGTTAATATTGTTGTTATGATATTTTTGTTACTCTTATTATTATTATATTATTATTATGTCACAATAATAATAATTATTATTATTATTTTGACATTATTATTACTACATTTTTTGTTATTATTATTATGGATGTTATTATTATAGTATTATTATTCTATTGTTATTATATCATGCTATTATGATTATTATTATGTTAAGGTTATCATTATTATTATTATTATTACGTTATTATAATTATTATTATTAGTATGTTGTCATTAATGAGCCTGCTTAACGGCCTTTTGTTTTAGGACCAGTTTGACGGCGCAAGACGCTACAACCTTTACGCAACAGGAGTTTCGCGTCGCGTCGTTCTTCGTTCCGATCCGAGGTAGGTCTTCCATCACACTCGCCTTTAAATTTAGAATTTATATATTTCTTGTCCTTTATTGGATTTCAGTAAATTTTAATGTATTATTAAGTAGTAACTTATAATGTGGTTTGCTCTGCTTATTTCTAGCATTTCAGTGGAAGTAGTTTTTCTCGGTTTTAACTATGTATGTTTTCCGGAAGATACTACTAAATGAGTTCATTATGAAATATGAAGATCATGTTGAATTGGGTTCTGAAGCGGTTTTGGTGTGTGTAAAATGGTAGGCGTATTGGTTATGGAAAATGGTGTTTTTCTTTGAACCTTGTTTAGAGGAAGTGCCGTGTGACCTTTAAACTCGATTTTTGGAAACATTAAATGTGGTTCTTGGTTGTTGAAAAATGTTTTCCTTTGATGCGTGATTAAAATTCTGCATTTCATTTGAGAAATATTATTCTTTCAAAAAGTGTTTAAAGTCCCGTTTGGCTCTTGATAAAAGTTGGGTGCATTTGGAACTTGGAAAATGATTTCTTACTTGTGACACCAGGGTCTTTCAGGTTTGAGATGCTGATTTGAGTTTCTTAAATAATGTTCTAAGTGTGTTTCTTGTTTTCAATGGTGTGGTGTACGTCATGTCCCTTTGGAAATGTTTTAGTGTTAAATGTTCAAAATGTAAATGATATGACGGCCCGGTTGGCACTTTATAAAATGTGAAGTGATTATACATATATATATATATATATACATACTTATGAGGGCGTCTCTACAGGGGGACTTCCCTTCGAGGGTTGTCGTGTAGCGATGTTTGTGTAAGGGGTTGGCAAGTGCGGTGAGATGAGTCACGCGTGCGAGGGTCTCCCACTTACATAGTGTTACAAAAACCACTATGGGTTCCTGGGCGTCTTATAGATTATCGAGTGACGGTTGCTTGCTAACCCTGATTAGACGGGTTGGTACCCTCTGGAGTTGTGGACAGGCCAGGTGGGATGTGCCACTGGTTGGCTATTGGGGCGGCCAGTTGGTTATTGACTGTGGAGTACCATGCCGGCAGGTAGTCTGAACCCGAGTACGTCCAGGGGTTTTCTAGGGATGTTCAGGATCACCCATAGTTATTGCTGATAACTTCTGGTTTATTTTTACTTGCACTTGGTTTTTTTTCCTTTCCTGTTTACTTTTACTTGCACTTGTTTTCTTTCCTGCTTGTTTACATTCAGTTCTTCTTTACAGCTTGTACTAGTTGCTTTACGGAAATGGCTTTCAAATAAAAATGTGTTTTTCTCTTGTGTAGTAAAACTGAAAATGTAACACTTCTTTATCGTTTAGAATGAATTTAGAATCAATGAAAAGAAATTCAACTTTTGAAAAGGAATAAGGGAAATGGCTCGGGTTTAGTTTTTCAAGTGAAACATTATAAAAGAATACTTTTATACATTGTAGTTCAAACCTGGAATAGGTAGATTCTTTATTTACTGGCAGTGCTTTGGGTTTTGTTGTTGGGCTCACCTACTGAGTACATTTGTGCTCACGCCTATCTTTTACCTTTTCAGTTGCAGGTTCCTTTTGTTCAGGTTCTCCTGCTTGAGTCGCTCAGTGTGGGAGTGAGGTTGGTTGTAGTTGGGTGGTGACCCGCGAGGTCACATGGAGGTATGTCGTTGTATAGTTTGTTTATGTCTTTAGTGTTTGTCAGTTTGTTTATTTTATATTCTTTCTTTCGATCCTGTTTTTAGTTTGGGCTGAAATCGTTCCCAACGATTAAAGTTTCAATGCCCGGCACTTGTTTCCATCCCGGGGGATCGGGAACGCCCCTCGGGACATGCCGCGGACCGGCTCGGGTGACCAGTTCAGGGTCGACCCGGGCTGGTTCGTGACAAAATGGTATCAGAGTGGTTCTTGTTATTTGGGTTGTCCGGTAGAAGGAGATTAGGACTCTCAGAACTCGAGGGGTAGGTACGGGAAGAGCGTCGCGAACTCTTGATCGCACTGATCCTCGAGTTACCAGGGGTAGTTCGGGAATTGTGTCCTTGTCTTTCCTGGTTTGTCTTGGATTGAGAGATGATGATGGAGGCAAGCCGACGTTACATCGTAATTTCACATGGAGTAGTGACCCATGTGGAGTCTGAGTACACGGTTTGAATTCCTCCTAGTGGTCGATGCTGACTCGAGACATGGCTCACTACCCTGTCGCCAGGTTGAGCGTGACTACTAGTCCCTCACTTCAGTGGTTGATGCAAATGTGGTTGTTGCCTTCGTTTTGGTTTGTGTGAGTGCGTTGTTAGAAATGAAAAAGGGTTATTGAAAATTGGACTGGTTTGTTTTAAAGGACTTTAAATGTATAAAATGGGTTTTAAAACTGAAATCTCTTGATTTGAAAATGAGTTGTTTTCTTGGAACTGGTTAAGAATGATTTGGGATGAAACCTCAGGTCCTCTTTATGAACGTTTGCACATGTGTGAGAATGCATGGAAAATGCGTGTTGGTACGGGTATTAATGGATAGTGGATAAAGACATGTGCAACGGTTCATGAGATTACCTGGGTGTGTATTTGCAATTAAAGGCTTGACCTTGTTTTCTAAATTGGTTTTAAGGAGGAAATGGTTTTGGAAAGTTTTTGGTTTTAAAATAGATTGGTTTTGGAAGGTGATCTTGAAAGGGGGTGGTTTTATAATCTAAAATAAAAAGGGGATTTTAAAAAGGATATCTTATTTTGGGTTGTGTTTGTGTTTGATTGGTCCTTGTGCTGACTGTTTTTGATGAAGACGCTTTTATTGATGTTGCTTCGATTTGATGTTGGTGGTGGCCTTGTGTTTTATATGTCGCTCAGGAAATGCCGCCCAGAAAGGTCCCTAAGGATTCTGATAGGTCATGCCTAGATTTTGGTGCTCCTCAGACTCTACCTATTCTCCATGGTGATCGGGGTCCGTTAGAGGCAGTGAAATGGCTCGAGGAAGTGGAGCGTGTCTTTAGAATGTTGGGAACTCCCGATAATGTTAAGGTTCGTGCAATTATGAAGTTGTTCGAGGGTCCATCTCTGGACCAGTGGAAGGTGGTTACCCCATCATCAATGCAAGGTGAAATGACATGGGATGTCTTTAGAATTGTTTTCATCCAATGGTTTGTACCTGAGGAAGTGAAGCTGGAGAAAAAGAGAGAGCTTGTGCATATTCAACAAGGTCAACGGACGGTGAAGGCATATGTTGACCATTTCAAGGAACTGATTCCCTTTTCTCCAGAGGTAGCGTTGCATGAGCTCATGAAGGTCTCTCTTTTCACTGGGGGTCTTCATCCAGAGATCAAGGAGCGAGTCCTCCCTTCTAAAGACCTTTGTTTCGAGAAGCTCGTAGAGGAAGCATTCTTGGCTGAGTTGGTTTCCGGTGTGCAGGTGGTTAATCCTTCAGCGTCCCCTGTCGTTCATAAGAGTTCCCCCTCTGGTGAGAAAGAGGTGCCAGAGACACCTGTTCTTAAGGAGTTATCCCCTTTGGTCCCAGCTTCCAGTTCATCAGATCGTTCGATGGTATGCTATCAGTGTGGTCGTTACGGGCATTTAAAGCCGTCTTGTCGCAACCCTCCGAAGACGTGTCATCGATGCGGTTGTCTGGGTCATCTGGAGAAGTTTTGCAGGAAGCGTCGCTTGAAGAGGACGCTGTGATGGGAGAATGTCAGTACCTGACTGTGAGGCAGAAGATGCTTCAGCTATCAGATCCCCAGCCACAAGTCTCGGGGTGAAGCTCGCGCACAGTCAGGAGTTCAAAGGGGTGTGAAGCCTTGGTCCAGGTTTTGTGTTCTGTGTTAGAAGTGGAACAATCAAGATCTTTTAGTACTTGTTTTCCTGCTACAAAAGTTTCAACAGCGTTGTAAATGTGTTGTTTTTCTAAAAAGTGACAATGGTTTTGTTCTGTGATAACATAAGAAGACTTGTCGTGTGGGGGTGATATTCTAAATCATGTGTCCTTCTTAAAAGTGTGTTTGACTCTCGTGTGGGTTGACCTTGTTTTAGTTATGTTGTCGATGTGGTTATGTTTCGTGGTCTTTGGTGAATCATATCTCCAATTTGATATTGGTTAAATGTTTTTCTATGGGTTTTCCCTGGGGTTGAAGTTGATGACTCTAGTCGTGGGTTCAAGGTTTCGACGAAGGTGTTGTAGTAATCGTGCTATAAGATTTGGTTTGAATTGGTTGGGAGTTCCCGCGTCGACCCCCCTTTTTTTCCTAGGGTTGTCTATTTAGATGGTCAACTTTTCTGCACTAGTTAAGTTCTTTTGGTGGGGAGAACCCCTTCGTGTTCTCCCCTCAATCTCGGACCCCAGTTTTCTCTTGAATCGGTCGGGTGTGACCTGTACAGAGTAAGGTCATCTCCGAGATTCTCAGTTCTCTCTGGTTCCTTTAGTTCCGTTGGGGCATGGACCTGAATATGTCGACTTTTGGCCTGGTGACGTTCTGGGGGCAGAAAGTATCTGTGGTTGGGAGAATTGTCACACCCCGACCGCGGATGTCTGTAATTGTTCTCCTTTCTTGGTCCTGATTTAAATTTTTCGGAGATTAATTGCATTGGCAGTTTCGCGCCGGTGCGCAGTCACCGCATCGTTAGCGGTGACCGTGCGTTCAGCCCGGGTGACAGTGTGTTCACCAGGTGTTTTAAATATTATAATTTTTGTGTTGGTATTCTATTGTTAATACCCTTTTTATTTGTGTTGTTATTATTGTATATATGTTTATATATGTTTATATATATGTATAATAATGTATGTATATATATATATATAGAACTATATATGTATAAATATATATATATATGTGTAACATCTTTAAATTATTTTATAATTATTATTTTAAATATTTGATCAAAATAATTATTATTTGAATCAACTAAGTTATTATTTATTATTATTATAAGTTTTATTATTGTTTTAATTATTATTATATTATGTTGTTTTTTTTATTATTATATTATGTTATTATTACTATTTTATTATTATTATCATTATTATATTATTATTATGCTTATATTATTATTATCATTATTAAGGTAATATTATTGTATTATTATTATATTTGTTATCTTATATATATATATATATATATTTTTCTCTTGGAAACCTAGACTACCCTTTACCCAGCCGCCGCCCTCTCTCTCTCTCTCTCTCTCCCCCCCTCTCCTTCTTCCCCGTTTTTCTTTCCCCCCTACTGGTTTGGCCGGTCGTGCCCCCTCCGTCCCAGCCTCCACGCGGCACCTGACTCCCTCCGCGCCGCCCTCCTCGGCGTCGCGCCGCCCCGGCCTCCCCGTCCCGAGGTCGCACCCTCCTCCCGTCCGGCGGACCTCCCCTCCCCTCCGACCTCACTCCGCCTCGGCCTGACCCGGCTGCGCGCCCTGCTCCCATCGGCGCCCTCCGCGCCGTCCCGACCTCCTCTGTCGCCGACACACCCTCCTTCCACCGAACCGCCGCCGTCCGGCCCTCCTGCGCACTCCTCTCTGGCGGCCCACACCACCGGCTCCCACTCCCCATCACCGTCCTGGCTCCCCCGTGCAACCCCCGTCCCGGCTCACCCCGATCAGACCGTGCACCCCCTGCAAGGCCGTCCCCAGCCGCCGGCGCACCTCCGGCCTGCGTCGCCCGGCTGCGACACCCCACCTCCGGCCGCCTGCTCCTCCCGTCGCCGACCCCGTTCCCCCCTGCTTGTGAGTTCTTTTTTTTATGTTTGTTTCGTTTTATTATAATTATTATGTTACCATTAATATTATTATACTATTAATATTATTGTTATTATTATGTTAATATTATTATTAATATTATTATATAATTATTATAATTATTATTATGTTATTATTATTAATAATATATTATTATTATTATTATTATTATTATTATATTTATTATTATTTTAATTATTATCATAATATTTTTATTATTATTATTATATTATGTTATTATTATTATTATTATTAAATTATTATTACTATTATGCTAATTATATTATTATTGTTATTATTATTATGACATTATTATTATTATTATTATTATTATTGATTATTATTATTATTATTGTTGTTATCATCATTTCATATTATTATTGTTTTTATTATTATTATTATGATTACTAACATGTTATTAATATTATTATTATTGTTATTATTATTGTTGTTGTTATTTTATTATTATATTATTATTATTGTTATATTATTATCGTTATTGTCATTATTATTATTATTATTATTATTATTACTATCATATTATTAATATTAATATTACTATTATTGATATTATAATTATCATTGCGCTATTATATTTATTATTGTTCTTATTAGTATTATGTCATTATAATTATTCTTATTATTTTGTTAATATTATTGTTATGATATTTTTGTTACTCTTATTATTATTATATTATTATTATGTCACAATAATAATAATAATTATTATTAATTTGACATTATTATTACTACATTTTTGGTTATTATTATTATGGATGTTATTATTATAGTATTATTATTCTATTGTTATTATATCATGCTATTATGATTATTATTATGTTAAGGTTATCATTATTATTATTATTATTACGTTATTATAATTATTATTATTATTAGTATGTTGTCATTAATGAGCCTGCTTAACGGCCTTTTGTTTTAGGACCAGTTTGACGGCGCAAGACGCTGCAACCTTTACGCAACAGGAGTTTCGCGTCGCGTCGTTCTTCGATCCGATCCGAGGTAGGTCTCCCATCACACTCGCCTTTAAATTTAGAATTTATTTATTTCTTGTCCTTTATTGGATTTCAGTAAATTTAAAAGTATTATTAAGTAGTAACTTATAATGTGGTTTTCTCTGCTTATTTCTAGCATTTCAGTGGAAGTAGTTTTTCTTGGTTTTAACTGTGTATGTTTTCCTGATGATACTACTAAATGAGTTCATTATGAAATATGAAGATCATGTTGAATTGGGTTCTGAAGCGGTTTTGGTGTGTGTAAAATGGTAGGCATATTGGTTATGGAAAATGGTGTTTTTCTTTGAACCTTGATTAGAGGAAGTGTCGTGTGACCTTTAAACTCGATTTTTGGAAACATTAAATGTGGTTCTTGGTTGTTGAAAAATGTTTTCCTTTGATGCGTGATTAAAATTCTGGATTTCATTTGAGAAATATTATTCTTTCAAAAAGTGTTTAAAGGCCCGTTTGGCTCTTAATTAAAGTGGGGTGCGTTTGGAACTTGGAAAATGATTTCTTACTTGTGACACCAACGTCTTTCAGGTTTGAGATGCTGATTTGAGTTTCTTAAATAATGTTCTAAGTGTGTTTCTGGTTTTAAATGGTGTGGCGTACATCATGTCTTTTTGGAAATGTTTTAGTGTTAAATGTTCAAAATGTAAATGATATGATGGCCCGGTTGGCACTTTATAAAATGTGAAGTGATTATACATATATATCTATATATATACATACTTATGAGGGCGTCTCTACAGGGGGACTTCCATTCGAGGGTTTTCATGTAGTGATGTCCGTGTAAGGGGTTGTCATGTGCGGTGAGATGAGTCACGCGTGCGAGGGTCTCCCACTTACACAGTGTTACAAAAACCACTATGGGTTCCTGGGCGTCTTGTAGATTATTGAGTGATGGTTGCTTGGTAACCCTGATTAGACGGGTTGGTAACATCTGGAGTTGTGGACAGGCCAGGTGGGATGTGCCACTGGTTGGCTATTAGGGCGGCCAGTTGGTTATTGACTGTGGAGTACCATGCCGGCAGGTAGTCTGAACCCGAGTACGTCCAGGGGTTTTCTAGGGATGTTCAGGATCACCCATAGTTATTGCTGATAACTTCTGGTTTATTTTTACTTGCACTTTGTTTTTTTCCTTGCATGTTTACTTTTACTTGCACTTGTTTTCATTCCTGCTTGTTTACTTTCAGTTCTTCTTTACAGCTTTTACTGGTTGCTTTGCGGAAATGGCTTTCAAATAAAAATGCGTTTTTCTCTTGTGTAGTAAAACTGAAAATGTAACACTTCTTTATCGTTAAGAACGAATTTAGAATCAATGAAAAGAAATTCATCTTTTGAAAAGGAATAATGGAAATGGCTCGTGTTTAGTTTTTCAAGTGAAACATTATAAAAGCATAATTTTATACATTGTAGTTCAAACCTGGAATAGGTAGATTCTTTATTTACTGGCATTGCTTTGGGTTTTGTTGTTGGGCTCACCTACTGAGTACTTTTGTGCTCACGCCTATCTTTTACTTTTTCAGTTGCAGGTTCCTTTTGTTCAGGTTCTCCTTCTTGAGTCGCTCAGTGTGGGAGCGACGTTGGTTGTAGTTGGGTGGTGACCCACGAGGTCACATGGAGGTATGTCGTGGTATAGTTTGTTTATGTATTTAGTGTTTTTCAGTTTGTTTAGTTTATATTCTTTCTTTCGATCCTGTTTTTAGTTTGGTCTGAAATCATTCCCAACGATTAAAGTTTCAATTCCCGGCACTTGTTGCCATCCAGGAGGGATCGGGAACGCCCCTCGGGACTTGCCGCGGACCGGCTCGGGTGACCAGTTCAGGGTCGACCCGGGCTGGTTCGTGAAAATAATGTTTCTTATAGAGATTATAATGATAAGTTCACAAATGAAATGATAATTTCATTAAATATATTTAATTCCAAATTTAACGTTATTCATTTAATTAGAAATAAAATAAATTTATTCATGGATTGGAATAAAATATATGCATATATAATAAGATTATCATGTCTTATTAAACCAAAAAAGTTGTGTTACACATTAACTCAATCAAATTATTTTAATTTTAATGTTATGAATATAATTTTACATTTTTATTATTAATTAAAAAATACTCCATCAATGTTTAATAAGTATATAAAGTAATTATATAATTTCATAAATTTATCAAAAAAAATCAATAATTATAGTATTTTAATGAATTTCTTCATAGATATAAATAATTATTCATTACATTCTTTATTAATAATGGGGACACATAAGACACATTTAAAATAAAGAGGTTACATTTTGTAAAATATTTTGATTTAAATTTTATATTGCTCATTTTTTCCAATTGAATTAATTATTCCACACAATTTTATGACTATGGTTATATGTGAAGGATCTCGACATTTTTATGATATCTTATTGAGCCCATTTTTATGTACTTTTTCTATTTATATGTACCATTTCTTTGGATTTGTGGTTTCAGGTGCGTTTGGGTGAGTTTTTAAGAAACATTTACCGATGGAGGATTGTGCACTATTTGTGCATGTTTTGAAAAACTGTACACCTAATCCCATGTAACTATTTGAATCATGAAATCTTGGATAGAGAGGTCTGTACGTTTGGCAAATGATTTACCCTAACTAGTCCCCTAACCGGGGAACCGTGCGGTTGGGTTTTTACTATCTAAATATTTGTCTTTAAATCACCAAAACCCCCCTAAACCCATTATATTTCAACCTAATATTGGTATTGATGAATTTTATGATATCCCAATTCATTATAGAAAGATTCCATGTGAATTTAAACAATGTTCTTCGAGATCTAAGGCCTGTATTGAAGATCCTCTCTCTTCTTGGCAAGTGTATTTCATCAAGTTTCTTCATATATTCATTTCTCTATCATTTATTGATCATTTCAGGTATGATCTCTATTTTTTCCATGGATATCAATGTATGAGTTGATATATATATATTGTATTGTGGATCTAGATCTAGATTTTCATTATCTTGATTCTTTTTTATAATAATCATCGGTTTGGGGATTTAGATCTAGATCTTGATCGACATCGTTGTGTATCGTGGATTTTGGGGATTTCTTTTATACCATCATTCATCAAATATCAAAGGTAGGTTGTCTAAATCACACTACCATAGTCATGGATTTGAAATTTTTTTGTGATATTATTGATTTTCTATTTTCCATTGATAATCAATTTCTTAAATTTTGATAATTCTGAATTTGCTTTGACTTGTTGATGATTTAGAGATATAGACGATTAATGGAAAATATATTCATGTAACTAAGGGGATCCTTGTATAGATAATTGATTTAGGGAATTTTATTATGTTTTTGGATACTCAAATTGAGATATAGAATGTAGTTGGGTTTGTGATAATAAATCAGGGGGATTAATTATGAGAAAAATAATTGGTTATATCAAATATTTAATGCTGAATTAATTATAAGCACTGATGTTGGTTAAAGATAAATAATTCTGAGATTAAATATGTCAAGTGGATATTTGGTCTGGATAATTTATTATGAATAATTAATTATAAACTAATACTTGTGCCAGTTTATAAATTAATTTATATATTAATTAATGGTTTGGGTACTTAGTTAATTTTTAGGTAATCTAATGGAATTTAATATTCTTACATAATCATTTGATTAGTAAGGGTTTTATTTGGTAAATTTTTTTTATTAATAAATTATTTAAATAATTGAGAACATGGAATCTAGACATGTCATTCTAGAGTGATTGAGATATTGGGACATGGACATGGCATTCATTCCCAATAGTTAATCTATATCTTATGATGTGGAGTGCTAGACATTGGGATTTGAACAAAATGTGAAGAGGGATTTTATACATGGAATTTTACACTGAATGAGAATTGGGGTCTTAGAAATGGATTTCAACGCCAAATGAAGGAAAAAAAGAATTAGGATTTAATTGGAATACATTAATTTAAATTGAGTCTAATGTGATGATTAAAAAATAAATGACAATGGGATAATTTTGTAATTATGCATTGTATTTATTGCTTCATTTAACTCCATAAACAATATTTTGACTGGACTTGTTTTAGACACCTTTGGTGGTGTCCTACTGAGTTATACTCAGACACTATTTGGGATGCCTAATCGCCACCAGAGTAGACATTACGGTTGCATGAGATAATAATTGTAAGGTCCTAGGATATATTTCTTTTTGGGAATGGAGCATAGGTGAGGGAACCCTATGTGGCTTGGGAACCTGATGGGAGTCATTATATATTTATTTTTTAGTTTTGTTGGGGAAACATGACACTTTAATTTTCTTATCATGTGTTTCCTTTTTAGTGGAATTTTTCATATTTTTTTTACTATGACAAGACTTCGTATTGTTCTAGTTATTTATATTCTTCATCCCTTGTTTGTTATTGTTTCTTACATTAGTTTATTATTCAGATAATAGTGGGTAAAGTCTCCCCATGAAGGACATACCTAACCCTTGCTGTTATTTTGAACCCTCTAGAATATGGGATGGAATTCTTTAGGGAATGTGACCAATGAGGTTAGGGAACCATTTATTTCCACTTGGGTCGAGATGTTACAAAGTTATGTAAGAGGATTTTTTCCTTCCTTCTTCATTTTTCTTACTGTTTTGGAAAAGGTAAACATGATGCTAGGAATAGTGGAGACATGGTAATAAGCTCATTCATGGTAGTTGAAAACCCATGTATGAGGAGATGTCTGGGAATTTTGCGAGGGATTTTTGTTATTGATATTTATTTTAAAGTTGGATTTTATTTCACCTTGGGTGACACACTTTTTTTTTATGTGATATTTTTTAGAAAATAGTTGAACATTGATTTGTGGCATAAATGGGTACATGAGTGGAGTCATCATGCAACATTTTATGCACTCAGTGTTATATTGAAATGCATCCTTCTAGGCACTCATAAATGAATTGGTTATTGGTAATTTGTTAAATATGTATAATTTCCCCTTATTTTGTGATTGAAATGAATGTGGTACCTAACATGAATTAAAAAATATTAAAATAATGATTAAAAATGAAAATAAATGGGTGTTTAATGGAAAATTCGATTATAGAGATGGGTTTGACAAATTAATTGATAAATTAATTAATTTGAAACAATGAAATTAATTAATATTGGAAATTAATTAATGAGAATGTGTGTACCATGGTAATCCATGACCAAGTTGTAGGATGGCTAAGGGTAGTCATAAGGATTTCATGTTGAATGTATAGCGAGAATGGTGGAAAGGACAAGTTGAAACATGTTGTGTTTATTTATACTCTTGTGTAAATGTTATAAGGTTGTGTAATGAGAAATAAGATATGTGTTTTGATTTATAGAGATATGTCTCTATAACACTATTTGAGATGGAGAATGAGGGATGTGTCTTGGATCGTACTTCTAGAAAGGGAATATGAGGCACCATTGTTACAAGTGAATGTAGTACGGAATAAGATCCATGAGAACTTTTCTCGTTTCATGTAATTCATGGAGAGAGACCCATGGTGGGTTCTCAATATCATTTTTGACATGACAAGGGTGTTGCATCTACAGAACCCTCTATCTTTTACTAGAGAGGGTATACCAGAGGGAGACGAATTCTTGATTGAATCCATATAGATTGTATATGACCATTTGTAGACTCTGGCTGAGAGAAGGGTAATGTTGGCTTCTTATATGCGCTAGGGGTCAATAAAGCATTGGTTTGACATTTAAGTATGTTCTGTATAGACTAATGATATGTTATGGATCGAAATTCAAGATATGTTCTTGGAACACATCTATTTAAAGACACTAAGACAATAAAATATTTCATAGTTTAATAATATGACCCACGGAAGCATGTCCACAATGGATTAGGTTTCTTTTTTCATAGATTTATAAAATTTTTCACCATCTTTAGATGCCTAAGAAGATTCATTGAGAAAATGTATTCCAGATGGACATAAGTGTGATATGATGTACAAGATGAATATATTAAAAATAAATTATTTTTTATATATGGAAAATCATGATCTCATTTTAAATGTAACCTGAAGGAGCCTTCTAGTACTGGATAGGTAGTAGTCCAAGGATGATCAGGGAGAGTGCCTTGTGAGAGTAGGATACACCATAATGAGGACCATAGTCAAGATGGTTGTAATAATGGTGTAAAAGTAGGAATAATAGTTTCATAGGATCATACTAATGTGATTTACCACTAATGTGGTGAGTTGGACACTATCATACAAATTATCCTTGACCACTAGTGGATATGTGAGTTTCAAAAAGATGGGGAACCTACAGAAGCTGTATAGGAGGCAACAATTGGATGGTGCTGAGGGACCAACTGCACAGAGTCAGAGTGGGGTAAGGGGGTGTTCTACACTATATTGGTATGGTAGTATGAGGTTTAATAGAAGAGGAATTATAGGATGTGGAAATGGGGAATTTGGTTATGAATGTATGTATCAGTAGAGTTGTGTTACTCATGCGAGTTAGAAAATTCCACAAGGAGGAGTGACATGATAGTTACATGAAATATAGGCTACACTTGTGGAATGTGAGGATAGAAAATCTATAGTGAGAGGTACTATTCTAGTAGCTTCTACATTATCTACTGCCTTGTTTGATACTGGTTCCTATAATTCCTTTATATCTCTAAGTCTTGTTCATTTTTTTCCTCACAGTGAATTCCATAAGTGGATTGATGAATAATGATACACCATTGGTAACACAGTTAAGAGATATCTATTTATGAATGGGATGTTCATTAGAGATCAGAGAGTATCATTTTCATTGTGAAATATATTTCCTTGATAAGGTGGGATTCGACTTGATTATGGGTATATACTAGTTAGATGCATTCGGTTCCCACAATGATTGTTACCATAGGATACTATCATTTCTGTCTCTTATGGATTACTAGTATGTTTATTTTAGAGTGTGGGATATCATAGAGAATAGAGATATACCAATTTCTCAGCAAATAGGAGAGCTCACAGCCAAAGGTGTTAGTTGTTTTTTGGATTATGGGGTCGGTTGGCATGAATCCTTCCAATAGTTTTGGAATAGTTCCACTATGTAATTCTTGAATACTTCACATTTTTTCCACCTGATAGTGATGTGTAAATCACTATTGAGATCATGTCAAGGGTTGAGCCAGTGCCTACTACACCTTAAAGAATGGCAACAACTAAACATCATGATCTAAAGACATAGTTGTAGGAGTTGGGAGATAAAGTTTATATCCTTCCATGTTTTCTGTTTATGAGTTCTTTGTAATTTCGTGTGAGTTGACAAATGGTCTAGCTGTGTTTATGGCCTTAATGAATTAGATATTTCATCCTTACCTGGCTCAGATTGTGGTGTTGTTTGTGGATGGAATCGTGTTGTAATATAAGACACATGACGATCATGATCAACATCTAAACATCCTTTTTTAGTTCATTGAGAGAGAACTGTTCATACACCAATATATCTAAGTTCCAATTTTGGATTTATATTGTATACATTTTGGAGCACATCATCTCAAAAGAATGTGTTGAAGTGGACCTGGAAAATGATTAAGAAATAGTTTCTAAGGAGAATCCCAATCTTTTTCTGAAATAAGATTCATTTGGTCTTATATGGATATTATATGAGGTTTATCCAAAACTTTTCTAGATTTGAATAACCACATTCATGTTTGAAAAAGAATGGGCTAAAGTTTGAATGGATGAAATCAGGCAAGAATCCATTCTCTTTTGTGAAGAAGCATATGATAGCATCACCAATTTTGATCCTACATTATTACGATGAGGAGTACAAGGGGTATTCTGACACGTTTGGAATCATACTAGAAGTAGTGTTGCTTCTCGGTGATTAAGTCTTAGAATATTTGTCTTGGATGTTGAGGAAACATGAAAGGTATTAACCCATGCATGACCTCGAATTGAAACATGTGGTTTATGATAATAATTTTTGGGTACACTATCTATTGGGTGAACATTTTCTATTTTTTACTGATCAAAAAATCATGAAGTATATATTTTAACAATGCTACATGAGTCTTCGGCTGTAATGATGCGTAGAGTATAAGTAGTTCTTTGATTTTGAACTGGCCTATACACTAGGAAAGGGGAATAGTGTGGATGATGCAATTAGAAGGAAAACTCACACATTGTTGGTACATGAGTCAAGTGCTATGTGGAATATTATGTTATTGCTGATTGAAATGCATGTTGTGGTGTAGGAGAGTCATGAAAATATGAATCTAGTCTTATTAATAGTTTATTCAACAATTATGAGACGAATCAAGGACAAGAATATGATGATCAAGCGTTTTTAGCCCTCGCGGAAAGTCTTGATTGTGTAGAGGCACCCTTAAACTAGTTTATATATAAGGAAGAGGTCATCTATGTGAATAACTAGGCTAGTGTCCAAACATGAAAAAGGATATAGCATGTTTGATTCACCTGTTAGTAGGTGAAGGAAATTAATCAACTTCATGGAGGTATATTACAGTTGTTTCCTCTTCGGGAATGGAAATGGGATTACTGGACTATAGATTTTGTCAGACATATACCAAGGAAACATAGAAAGAATGATGATATTTGGGTCATTATTGGTCAACTGATGAAGGTAGAACATTTATATCTTATCTGGAAAACCTTCACAGTATAATAGTTGGGAGTGCAGTATGATCGAGAGATAAATAATTTGAACAGGGTTCGACAGACTAGTGTTTCAGATCGAAATTTTCTCTTTACATAACTCTTTTGGTAGGGTTTATAGAAGGTTCTCTCCACACAGGTTTTGTTCAGTACATCATTCCATTCATATACAGATGGGATTTTTAATCACACGATACTGGTGTTAGAGGAAATACTATGGGCATGTGTGCATGAATTCAGTGGTTCTTGGGATAAGAACATGTCTTTAGAAGAGTTTCCATACAAAAATTGTTATCAAAAAATTATATGGATAGAACCATATGAGGTGCACTATTGTAGACATTTTAGATCAACAATATACTAGATTGATGTGGGTTAGTTGGAGATGATGTGATAGAGTCTCGTGCATGTGTTCTCGATACTGGTGTTGTTGATTTGAAAACTTATGGCTATGGCTTAGAGATGGTAGAATTCAGATGCTAATATACAAAGATGATACCTAGAGATTACAAAGGATGATCATGTATTCCATTAGGTGTCACCTAGGATGTGTCATTACAAGATATAGAGGTAGCGAATGTGGGAAACTAGTTTTGTAGGACAATTTTTTGTAGTGTAGAGAATTGGTCTGATGGGGTATCGATTAGCCCTCCCACCAAAATTTAGTGATATAAATGATGTCTTAAATGTGTCAAAACTACCGTGGTATTACCCCATCCCCTCTAATGTGTTCTATTTTGATGAGGATGACCACACGATATATGTTTCCTTTGAGAACAATCTGATTGGTATAATGGATTGGAGTGATAAAGTGTTACAACATTAGATTGTGTTGTTAACTCAGTTGTTATGGAAAAATTGATGTGTTTGAGATGAATCATGGGAAAGTGAAGCACACATGAGGGGCCAATGTACCATTATTTTAGGACAATAATCATTGTGATGTTTGGGAGTTAATCTCAATAATGTGATGTTATATGGAGGGGAGATTTCACAATCATGGAGTTTTTTAGAAGTCATCTCGGTCCCGTTTTTGGTACATTGTCTACTTTTATGTAAAATTTCATTAGAGGTGTGGTTTGATGTAAATTTTGGTGATTTTTTTAAGAAAAATAAATAAAAAAGGGGTTTCACTATTTTTGTAAGGTTTGAAAAACCTTGGCACCAAAACACATTGGACTATGTGAACCATGAAATCCTAGATGTAGTGCTCTATAGGGTTGGCACACTGTTTACACTAACGATGTGCCCCTTCCCAGGAAACCATGAACGTGGGTTTCTATTATCTAAAATGTAATTTTATAAATCACCTACACCATTGAAACCCCTCCATTTAGATCTATTCTTAGGATTGTTGAATTCTAGGAAATCTCATGGAATTCTTGAGGGATTCTAAGGTGATTCAAATATCGTTCTTCAATATCTAAATCTGGGATTAAAGATCAACTCTCTTACCAGTTATTGGATTTCGTCCCGTTTAATATTATGTTCAATTTTATGTGACAGTAATGGCGATGGGATCTTACAGAGGTGGATTCAGGAAATCTCACATCAATGGAGGATGGGCACAAATCACTCCTTTATAATGTTTTGTGGATACCTCTCACATCATGAGGCTTTTTCATATGGGGAGCCTAAGGGCTAGAGCCTATGAAAAGAAAAACTGGGTGTGGTAGGCCTAAGGTGGACAACATCATGATTGTTAGATATAATGGGTAATTAAAATAGAGGTTGTATTACCTTAATCCCATAATGATTTATATATAATATGATTGTTTTTTTAGTTTTTTTCAACATAGATTTACCAGATTTACATTTTATTAATATAACAAAATGTTTCACTTTATCTATTGATATTGACCAAAAATAAAAAGGTCCAATTTTCCAAATATGAACCTCAAAATTCAAAATAGGGTATCCATTTTACAAAATTAAAAACATAGGTATCTCACAAGAATTTAAAAATATTCATGAAAATTCTGATGAAACCAACTTATTTGAAAAAAATTATTTTTATGTATATAAACTAGATTATTCATATTTCAAGAATACAAAAATATTAAATTAATGATAAAAAATTATATATTATATAAATTTTAATACAAATAATTAAAAAATGTTTAATATTTAATTTATAATATTAAATATACATTTTCCACACACAAATATTATTAAAAAACATCTCTCCATTGAAATTATATTTATTTAAAATAATTTGACAACCAATAAATTTATTATATAAAAATATAACTATAAAATAAATAAATTTGTTTTAATTATTTATCCCCACAATTTAAATGGACATTGGATAACTATTATAGTAAATATTAATATTTTTATTGAATATAGTGTTTTGTTTAAAATCAAAGTTGTGTGTAACCAATCCAATCGAATAAATGAAATCTATTTAAAAAAATTATTTCAAAAATATTTTGTGGAGTCATATTCCATGATTATATCATTAGAAAAAATTTCAAATTAAATTTGGTGTTATTATGAGAAATTATTATTACTCTTTATATAGTGGCATATTAATTTATTATATTGGGAAATCAAATGTCATTTTTTTAGTTATCCCATGAAAATATATAAGTGAGAGGCCAACTATGAAGTCTATATAAATTGTAATTCCAATTTTAGGGTCTCTTGACCAATAAAACACATATACAATGGTCAATTCTTAGGTAATAACCAAATTTAGAAGACATTTATTTTCATCAGGAATATACCGATGTATTTCTAAAGGTTTATTCTGATATTCCACTCATTATTTTGATATGATATCCATATAACATATATATGTTGATACAACTATATATATGATTCTCTATGAAAATATAAATGTTTATTATATATAATTAATGATGAAACACAATAAAATATTGGATAAGGGTTTTATATGACAAGTTTATTGACCATGTTAATCCCTAATCCTATTTCTTATAAATAATAATGGATCAATGAATCAATTGCTTGATTATCAGAAACATAATAGGATATGGATTAACAACAAGTATCCATTAAAAAAATTCAGATGAATTTTTTCATCTACTATATGGGGATCAATACTTATCAAATAATGATCATCTATTGAATTATTATTTTTCAAGGGTAAAGGGATTGGATATATTTAATGAAAACATGAAAAAAAAAATTGACACTTTGAATTCAATGTGAATTTATATGGAATTAAAAATGGACTCTCTATCGTTATGGATATAATGAATAGAGTCTTCAGAGAATGACTTGATATATTTGTGGAAGTATATATAGATGATAATTTCATATAATAAAAATGTAATTAATATTATTTATGGATAGTTCTAATGACCATCATTAATAAAAATATTTATGAAAACGAATACTGATTTTTTTTGGGTATAAAATTTATAATTCATTCATCATGTAATCACATGTTATGACATGCCTATTAATACATTGATGAATAAATAGAATAAGGAATGGAAAATTCCGAACACTATAACGATGTTCTTTTTTTAGGGCTCGAGTGATAATATCTATGTTCGTTATGAAATTTCTTATTATTTTCAAATAAACATACAATGATTAATTTTTTGGGGATTATTAATCCATTAGGTAGATCGATGCACATAATATTTCAATAAGGGTACGTTTTTTTGTTTGGTTCGCCTATATGAACACTACAATATATTAGATATGGGTTTTTGATCAATAGTTATTCTTCAATGAAGGGATTTGGATGCATTTTCATGAAAAAATACATAGTTGTAGAATCTTTTCATAAAAAACTGATAGTTGTGATAGGAAGTTACCCAAATATATATTTATAGACTATCATTGCGATAAATTCGTAAATGCTAAAGAATAATTATATGTATATTGGTCAACTAAGATATATATTTATTTATAACAGTCACATGATCATAAATAATCTTACCATAAAAATTAGATAAACACATTTCAATTTAATTTTTATATTTTATTAAGGACTTTTCATTCTTATGCATTATAACTATTGTAATTTAAACAAGGTGGATGATTCTAGGTGTAATAATTACCAAGTGACTGAGTCCATTATATATAATATATAGATACCAAATACTAATAAATTTTCAATTGATATATTGTGAAATTTAAAACTATCATAATTTCCAATATTTTTAAAATTATTTCTATAGTATAAATATATGTGATGCTCACGGTGGTAAGGAATGAATACATTGTTCTATACAAGTTTTAAAGGAACTTACAAGAATACAAAATTGATATATGTAGAATAATAAAATTTATGAATTGATTAAGAATTTCACCAACACTATAATTGAATAACTATTTAATTTTCTAATTCTCATAGCTATTTATTATATAGAAATCCAAGAATAAAACATTTGTATCGTTGTATCGAGAATAATTTCAAAAGAGGAATCATGATGAGGGAAATAATAGAGTTTGTATATTGATGCTTGGATTTATAGAATGATGTCATTTTGTGATATAAATCTAAATGGATATTGAAACCACTATCCAAAAATATATATAATTGGGTGAATATGACCCTTGATTTCAATGGAGGTCATCATTGGAATATTAAATGGAATAATTCCATTTTGTAAGTATTAGTTTTGTAAAAGATGTTTTATTATTTCATTGATATTCAATAAAAATTGTCACTCTATCAACATTAAATTATATACATAAATTAAGTGGTTTGTATATATAAAGTACCAAAATTAGCCATATCATATATGGATATGTGGATTAAAAAATTATTTTGTATAAATATTTAATTTTCATTTAATAAAAAATAGATAATTTACAACCATTTTTTAATCATTGTGATGGTTAGTCTAAACAAAATATTCATAACCTAGAAGACATATTGAGTCAAGTTCACTAGAATGTATAGAATGTTGGTTTCAAAAACACACCTCATAGTGTTATTTTATAATAACTATTCGTATTCTTTAAATATATAGAACCATATTATGAATGATATTGGAGTAGGTTTAGAAATCTAACATGATGGGTAAAATTTGTAGATAATATTATTCATAGACATGATTTCATCAATAACTATTATATAATATTAGAACCACTCATCATGATATTAAATATAATTCCTTTTAAAAATAAATATATTCTACTAAAATATAGGATTATTTTACTTTTAAATATTGAGATAATATATTCCTTTGTACATGACTAAGAATGCTAGATTTGAGATTTTTTCATAAGGTAAAAAATTTACACATGATATACTAATCATGTCTAAATCATTTAGCATTTAGTTATAGGGCACTAAAATCATGCACATTTATAAAACCAATACAAAGTACACGTTATGTTCCATGTGTAACTTTTATGGAAGGTCATTCCAAAGCAATTACATGTTCAGAAATAATATTTTTTAATATTGGATCGTGATCCCTCTTACTAAGAATAACTGTTAGAATTAATGTGTCATATTTATTATGTACTATAAATTAATTCAATTCAGATGGTACATGTTTTGTAGAGAAACAATAATTTCTAGGATGTGACGTTAAAAAATGATATTGTCAGGAATAAAAATTAAGACTCATTTTTTATCAATGTAATTTATTTTTTAGAGTGATATTTTTTTATGTGTTGTATAATGTAACCCTCTATGATTTTAGTATGATTTTACTTTTAAATTTCATTGATGTGCATAATATATTGTAACACATGTAAAAATGAAACTAATTAATAATGTATTATTACAATACATGATGATTTAAATTTTATGATATTTTAGTGACATATGATTATAAAAATATGGTATTCATTAAAATAAATGAGAAATAATTTATATATTAAAATATAGATAATTTTAATGAAACTCTTTTTATGAATTAATTTTTTTTGATATTTCTATATATGTACAAAATTTTTATTAATAATGATTATTAAAAATATCAAAAAATTATTTTTAAATTAATTAAAATCATCCACAAACTAATTCAATAAGATTAATTATTACTAATTTATTTGTTCATTCCAACATGAAAATGTTATTTAAACCATAGTGTATATTGAAAATTATATATTCCTTCACAAAAAATATAAATATCCCTTTTTAAAATTATATACTTTATTGAAATGTGTAGTTTCTATTTATATTAAAAATAATATAATAATTAGTTAGTGATAATTATTTGTATTGGATGAATATATATTCATTCGTTTGTTTAAAATTCATTTTCCAAAAATTCATTTATATATAATTTTTAGTAATTATATTAGAATTATTTTTTGTCCATATTAGAAATCTAATATATTAAAATGGGTTTTATATTGATAAATACTACATCCAAATTTTTTCACATGTTATATATGATTTTAAATAAAAAAATAAGTTACTAAGTTACAATTTAGTCACCATTTTGAAGGTTAAGAAAATATATTTAATTAATTATAGTATAAAAATAAAAAATATAAAAAAATTTCTAAATGTGTGTATGGGACCCCTCAACATATCACCAAATTTTAGCATGCATTATTAAAATATTTTGATCAACATGCCCTAAATATGAGATGCTATTTATCCTTTAAATGTTGAGATATAGAAATACATCCAATTTTTATCAATATAGGAATCCCTGATAAACCAAAATCAACATATATTTTTTGGAATTTTCATTAATACATACAAAAATTTTATCTTTTACAATTCTATATCATGTGTGATAACCTCTAATCCACAAATGTTTCTGAAAAATCCTAATATTTATGAAGACCACTAAGTGGAAACTACACTCATCAAAATATTTTTTACATATTTTTAATAATTATTCTAAATATTATTCATTAATAAATTCGTGAATTTTATATAAAAAAATTTAAAAAAAATATTAAAATCATTACTCCCCAATATTATTGGTATTACATTTGAAAATAACTTGTTTTGTGCATTTATCCCATATGACATGTTCTTGATTGGGTCGACTTTATTATCCATACTAATGATGTAATAATGTATACATTATGAATGACTAATAAAACATAAATAACATTAATATTGTTTAATATTAACAAATTTTAATTTTTTAAAAAATCTTTAATGGAAATACATATTTTTATATTAGTTAATAAAATACATTATATCATTGAATCCAAAATTGATTGAAAATGAGATTATTAACTATTCCATAAAAAAATTAATGAACAGTTCAATGAAAATATAATGGGACTATATAGATATATAAACACACATATAATTTCATCATGAACATTATTTAGTATACAAACCATTAATATGGGTAGATTTCATTATCTTGCAAACTGAAGCATGATTGGGAATACAAAATCATTGGCACTTAAATATTAATCATTAAAATAAAAAAATAATGTAAAGTATTTAGAATATACTATTTAACTTATTTAATTATATAATCATTTATAATGTTTTTATATAATTTAATTTCAATAGTCACATTATAAACTAATTTTTAACGCATTCGACCTATCAGAAGTCCATGATAATGTGTTTTTTCAAATTACAAACTAAATTTTTGAGTGTTCATATCAAAAGAAATATACGACGGATTTAAATATTATTTATATATTTTACAATATAATTTTTTATCTTACTATAGTAAGTCATCTGTTAATATGTATTCATACAATTTTATATCATTTTGGTTCAAAATTCTATGGAAATGAGTACTATATGTCGAACAAAACTTATGTATTCTTCACTAACATATACCATATTCATCCAGGTATATATTTTTATATTTTAAAAAAATATTCCTACATGATAAATAATGTACTATCAAATTCCTACTACATTTAATTTCAATTACTTTTGATGAATTTATTAGGAATCTTTGTAATAATTTATACAAGGACCATTTTTTTATTCTTTAAAAAAGCACAAAATGAATCTTATTTAAATAATTTCCCACCTAATTTTTTTATAACCATTTTCCAATGGAATCACCCTCTTCATGATTTTTTAGGGAAACTAATATTTCTATTATTTTTTGAATTTATCATCTTAATGTAAAATTAATTTAATGAAAATGGTATTTCTTTTATCTTTTTCCATTTTCAATTTACTATATTATTAGAAATTTTTTTTCATATGTCATATAATAATATAATTAATAATATTACTCACTGGTGACTTTAAAAATTGATGACATACTCATTCTTTGTAAAGATGGATTTTGACAATCTTATGTAGTCATTTTCATAAATATTGTTTCCATCTTATTTTTAAATTAATATACAATTGACTAATTAATGTTTTACTATTAACTTGGAATACATATGAATGGTTTGTTAAGTATTGATGTGTGGTACCATTATATATCTCCAAATAAATGGAATAATATTTTTCCCTAATGAAATGTCATTTACGCGTCTGAGAAGTGAACCAAATCAACTATGAGTCTTTATCAGTTTATGTTTAATGGGGAGAAAAAGTGAAACCAATACACCAAGGGAATCTATACATAATGTGGTGATGATCACGGGTGGAATCCATTAAAAAAAGTTATTATCATTGAATATTTTCATGACACACAAATATCCTTCATTCCTATGAATATTTTATGTTTTTTTCATTATTATTTTATTCTTCCATTATACACTGTTTATAAAAATGTAGTGTTCTTCCAAAATATCATTCCATAACACTAGAATTATGATCTATGATTTTGGAATTCTATACTAATACTATGAGATAGATACATGATTTTATTATTCAGTGAAATACCCCCTTGAATATTAGATACAAATATTATTTAGAGTAAATAATGCAAATACATATATTGAAACTTGTCAAATGAAATTGTCTAGGGTATATTATTAAAATAAGTTTTATTTAACCAAATATAAGAGTTAATTTTGAATAAATGGATAATTATATTTTTACAGAGATAAAAGGATATAAAATATCATTTTAATTAGTACTTATCAAGATTATATTATGATATTTATATCATTTATCAGAAAGCATAAATATAGGTTCATGTTGGTGTGTTGAACCTAGTAAGTATAAATATGAATATTATAGATTTTAATTAAAACATTATTTTAATGTTTTATATGGAATTAGAAATGAATAATATTTGAATAAATCATTATATATAAAAACACAAAATATGATTTTTTTTATAATAAAAACCTGAGGAAAAACTCAAGGTTGGAGTTTGGGTATATCTCTTTAATTTTAGACCGAAATTGTTTTATGGTATGATAAATATAAAATTGTTCTTTTGTAGGTAAATTATATATGGTATGGACATTAAATATTATTAACTATTTTTTCAATATATTTAATATAAATTCATGTACAATAATCTAATTAAATTATTAATGAAATGGAAAAATCAACATTTTAATAATTTTATTTATAATTTTTAACATCAATCCATTCAATAATTTGATCACAGACAATACAACATCCTTCAATTTGAGAGAAAATATGATAATATATCTTTTTACCATTGTTATTTTTGATGTACTATATTATTTAGAATAATTATGCCTAATATATTGAACTATATATTCTATTTTTTTCAATGAAAAACTACTATCTCAATAAAAAATTTATCAAATATTTTATAATTATTTTCAATATTAAATATATGAATATATAATTTACATAAAAATCTAAAAATTACCTTGAAATATGAACTAATCCATTATGGAATTATAAAATTTAATTATGAAATTTGACATTCATTAAATATTTGTATATTTTAATGATTAAAACATTTTCCCTCTTCATTGTGGAGTATGATTCATTCTTATAGTCCAACTATATCTCACCATGAACCACAAACCTATTTTCTTTTTATTATATTATAAATAAGATATTATATAAGATCTAAATATTTAAAAAAGTTTATAATATTTTATAAATATATCTTAAATTAATTTCAATGTAAAATATTTCCCAAAATTTAGCAAATACCATGTATTATATTTTATATATGACTTTTCATCTGTAGTTTAATGATGTGAAATTATATTAATGTGTTTGATAAATGTCCCTATGAAACTCTGTAGTTAATTACAATATATTCAAATATTTTCATCTCCTCATATTATTATACAATGATTATTCATTCTCAATTCCAAACAACATGAATCTTTTTTCTACTACGTATTTTACGAGATGATTATTCTAAATAATGAAATCCAAAATATAATTACACTCACATATATATATATATATATATTAATATATCTTATATTTTATTAGAAGAATAACATAATGTCATTTCATTTATTCATCAAAATCAAAACATGTTTTCATTGTGTAATATGCACTATTTTCGGGGTCAGTAACTAGTGGAGTGTCTTCTATAGTGCACCATGGATTATAATGTTTTTCAGATGGGTGTGGGAATAAAAGAGGAATCAATTATGGTGCTATAACCTATAGAGATGAAGATATACAATAGATGTAGTACAATGGGTCTATGGTTTTGGGATACATGGAATTGTAGGAGGAGGAAATGACCCTAAATGAAAACCATGAATATATGTGTCTAGTCTACAAGGGAGAATCATGATTGGAGGAATGGGTCACAGTGAATCGTGTTACATGGGCTATAATGAAATTCATGTAATGTGGATACATATTGGTAAGACCTTATATTCTATAATGCATAACCTATATTTAATGAATACAATTTTATTCCATAACGAATCAATATAATATCAAATATGATTTTCTAACATTTATACATTGTTAATAAAAATAAGAGACAATCTCTAGAAAATTCATATACTTTATGTCCATCTTCTCAAAATTAGTGATCTTTTTCAAGCATTTGATTTCTATTAACCTTTTTATAACACATATTTAACTGAAAATTATGGAAGTTATGTGAAAATTTTAAAACTCAATTAATATTTTAAATAATTGTATCCATTATATGAAAATTCATAATTTTTTTTCCAAAATATACATATTCCGTAATGATTTTTAAAATATATTTATATCATCTAAAATTAAATAATTACACCTAAAAATAATGTTCTATATTATATTTAAAAATAAGATAAGTAATTATAAAATATTTTATATATGGATTTTAATTTTAGTTATCTATAAAAACATTATGGTATTAGATTTCCATTTATTACATACAAATGTATATTTTTATAAATATTTACATCATAGCATGTATGTGACTATATAAAATAATTTTAAAATAATTTCTCATATAGGTAATGAAAATTTCATTTCTCATTGATTAATATATTTGAATAATTAAAATATCAATTTTTAAAATACAAACTATATTAGAGTATAAATGACCAAATTATTTGATCTTTGTATATGATATTTATTTAATAATACACTGTAATAAATATTTTCTAATAAATAGTCTATGAATTTAAAAAAAATCAACTATGTAAAAAATATAAAACCATACTAAATTATATAACTAGTATATAATACATAAGAAAATATAATATATTCCCAGTTTAAATTTTTAAAAACCAAGTAACATTTATGAATATTTAAAAATAAATAGATTAAATCATGTAAATGCTATACATACACCATAATAATTTATGGTTGACAATCATTTATAATAATTACATTATTAGTTTCATCAAATCAAACAATTGAATAAATACGGATTGTCTTATAAAAAATTACTAGCATTCATTCCTTCATAAAATATATGTCCTCTAATATAATCAATAATAATACAATTTTTTTGGTTTTAATGGGCCAATTACATAAAATAATTATATAAATTCAGATACAAGAATTTGATTTTCATTTATAACATTTCATTTTTAATAAAATTCACTCTAAATTCAAATCAATATATATACATTTGTTGTCTTGTAATTTAATTAAACCATTTTTATTTCATCATAGTGACATAGAAATGTGAGTATTAATCTAATAAAAATTATCTCTCCAAACCCCCTTAATACATTAATTTTTCTAATCAAGGTTGTATGTCTGATTTATTATCCTAACAATCTGTTGTTTTTCTTATCATAACATTTTCATTATTTGTTCCCATGTCTTCTATACAACTTTTTATATTGAATTAAATCCATTAAAAATAATTTCCCATTATTAAAGGAAAAATAGTTAGGACAAAATAATATTTCATCATTTCTATAGACAAGTAATCCATTAGTATAATTAACACCTAAAATATATCAACATTAATTACTAAATAATATACAAAAATTTGGTTATTTTAAAAATACTTCTTATCTTCGACATTGAAAAAAAATGAAATTATTTAATATGTGTGTTATTTATCCTCGTAATATACAAATAATATAGTTTTATTTTTATAATAAGATTATCTTCTCTAGAAAAATAAAATTTTATTATGTCACAAATTATAAATACATTATAAAATAAATATATATATATTTATAATATTATTTACTTTGTGTTATCTTAAACAATTCAACATCGAAATAATATTATATGGGGATTAATCCCCCACTCATACTTTTTCAATGTGAAAAACATGTAAGATCTATATCCCCCCTTGTAGAGTGATAAAAGTCATTTCTCAATGGGGACATACTACTCATCATCAATTCAAATTGGATAATTAGATATTATGGTGACATGAGAATAGTATAAAAAATCGATTCATTACAATGATAATATATATATATATATATATATATATATATATAATATGCTTCATTATTATTACTAGTCGTCATGTAAAATTTTAATGTAAACATCATTTTACAAATTTGATACATCTAGGGACTAGAAACATTTCCTGAAAATGTATTTTACTAGAAAATTCATGGTCAGATATTCCATACATGTAAAAAATCATGGTGGTAATATTTTTCACTAGCCACTAAGAATGATCAGTGCATGACTATTCATTATTTTCACAGCACAATTTTTTAAACCTTTAAATAATGTTCATGATAAAAGTGATATTTTTCAATAGTATATTCTCCAAAAAAATTTGATAGTAATATTTAATAAAATTTTGGAATACATTTTATAATATGACACGGGAGTCATTGATTGTAATTTATTTTTGTCTCAAATCTCATATATTTTATCATCTAAATATGTTACCTAAATAACCATTTTGATGTTTTCTATATTCCATGACATGAACTGATTAATTATCTATTCATTAGTAAACAAAAAAATTAATATAGAAATTGAAATAAAACTTTTTATTTAACATAGTACGATGTCTTGTTTATATAACCTAATCAATTAAATTACTACATCCCAAAAAATAATCAGTTTTCTATTTATATTAAGAATAAATACTGTTAAAATGACAAATACATTTTTCTCAATATGTAGTATGTACATGTAGTGATTTAGAAAACATGATAACCAAAAGAAAAACTAAAATAATATACATTTACATATCCAATGAATATAATAATTCAATGGAAAATTATTCTAATTTCATGAATTATACTTTTTATTTTGAAGAGAAAAATTAAGGTCATCTTGTTATTTATGGATATCACAATCGTATTCAATGGGTTTTTTCATTTGTGTCTATTAAATTATCTATATTTATTAAATTTTTCATGTATGTGTGATTCATTTGTAGATATCACTGATATATAATGACGTTGAATTTTTTATGAAACATTAGGCCCCAATAATATGCAGTTTTCATTCTAATGAGGTGTAATAATCCCCAATTTGAATTCAAACCGAATAACATTCCATAAAAAAGGGCATCATTTGTAGTCCATAATATATCTACATGACATAAAAATTAATCTATCTAAAATTCATCATATACCTGCATTATTATGGCCCAATTATCCTTCAACGCAACTATTAATGGTTGTAAGTATGTGTCAATTAGTTTTCCAAGATCATTGGATCTGAAAATCAATGTAATCATTTTGATTGTTTGATTTTTCATACACACCAATAATTGAAATTTTTAAATTGGAAGAAGAATATTATAATTGCTATGTGAAGTTTTCATCTATAGAAACTCGTTGAAAATGACATATAAAAATTGAAATCTAACAATATAATTGTTTGTTAAAAAATCAATATAAAAAATATAAAACTTATTCCATGGTAAACTCTTAGCCAAATAAACTATCTTATCCTTATGATTATATGTTTAATCATTATTCTATCTCATATACATTACAAGAGTTTGGGAAATAAATTGTTTTCGATGTTAGAGAATCACTAGAATTATCCAAATAACGTTCTCTCATACTTGACATTAAGTTCAATATTTATTGGTCTTAAATATTTATGTAAAAAAAATTAGTAATTTAAATAAAAATTTCCCCTTAATAACAAACACAAATATTTATTTCTTGCATGAATTTTTGTATGTGATTATCCAAAAAATACATCTTATATTGATTCCTTATAACCATATTTCAACAATACCGGCATCATTTTTATGCAATTACATAAATTAAGTATGGGGACAGTCAATTATTTTATAATAAAATATATACATTGTTTCTTCAAGATTCAGTTGCTTTAAAATAATGTGTTTTGTCATTTTTCCACAGGACTGGTGAACCATGGTATATTCATATTCACTAAAATGTCTAGATTTTTCAACCTCATTATTATTGTCATTAAATTAAAATTGTGTTCCTATAGTATTTTCAACATCGATTATTATACATGAGGCGGTTGATTGACAAAAATGTAGAAAATGATTAGAAATAAAATATTCCATGACGATCCTCTTTATGAAATAAATTAAATTCTCCACTTGAGAATCATATATTATGTGACACCAATAATGAATATTTTTTAAGAAAAACATGTTTACAGATATGGTAACTCAACTCATCACATGTTAACAATGTTCATCTTATGTCGTCAAAACAAGGAAATATAATAAATCATCCATATAAACCATTACTGAATGAAATTTAAAAAAATCAACTTCTTCTAAAACTCATTTAGAATTCAATCAATAATGTACATCCACATTCTACACATTCTAATATTAATTCACTATTTTGAGTAAATTTTTTGATTTTCAATAAGAATATATCAACTCATTCATAATTAATACAATATTGTAATCATATATTAATTATCCAAATTAATTATTAATTCAAATTTTTGACATGTTGATTATAATATATATAAATTATTTCAATTTATTTACATAAAATATTTGATGATTTTTAAATCCTTAAAATAATATAATAACACTTAATTAAACATAAATAAGTTGAAATAATTTTGTTAAATAGTTATACTGTTTTATATTTTAACCCTTCTCAACCATCTCATATAAATTGTATTAATATTATGAATTTTACAAATTCTATAAAAATAATTTTCATCTATATAAAAGTGATATCATAGAAAATAATACTTCAAATCACATTTAAGAAAACAATTTACATATCAAAAAGTGGTATCAAAATAAATTTAAATAAAACATACATATATATTCCTTTTCAAAAATAATTATATATGTAAAATATTCTTATAAATTTATTTTCAAAATATTTTTAATAAATCAATAAAACATAAAACATGTTTCAAAAAACCCACATCGTATAATGTCTGTTAAAAATTCTCAAAGAATAATCTCTGGCTTAATAAACCATAATATAGTCTAGTGGTATTTCATACCATGAACTAGTAATTGATTTGATAAAAATCAGTGGTTAAGTAATATACTCGTAAAAATCACTAATAATATAATGAATAATAACTATTATTCACTCATATAATCTTAATGAAGATTTTTTATGGTATTGTTCATCAAAAATTAATACTTCGCATAATAAAATAGAGACCAATATATTGACCAAATTGATTATCAAAATAAAAATTTATAATTAATTATTCTTTATATATAACATTATCATATCTAAATGAAAAACTATTTAAACACCCATTTATAAAAAATACATATTATTATATAATTTTTTATATTTCACTCTTTTATAATATAAAAATATGTACATTTGGTATAAATTTAATCAATTACAATTATTAAAAATTTTAAATTCATTAATGATTTTTTGAAATAGATTCTGAATCATTAAAAATGGTATATAGTGTTATTGATTTAACTTTGAGGAACATTCAATGGTAAGAGGTGCTACAATGTGATCATGGAGTTATCCTCCATTTGTAATCCAAGTATACATCACTATATATTACAAATACTATCTCCTGACATACACATTCTATAGGTTCTAAGGAGTTATGTGGGGATTTAATGCTCAACTAAAAAATAATATATTTTGGAAAAAAATATTATAGATGAAAATTGGGTTTGGTCCCTTAAGTAAAAATATTAAATACAATATTTAATGTAATAATAATAAATATAATTCAAAACCTCTAAAAATATACAACTCGTTCCTTCATTTTAATGATAAAAACCAACCTATTGTAGTGCACAAACTCCCTACAAAGTATCAAGATTAGAAAAATAAAGTGGAAATATCATTTGATGTGATGGACTGGAGTAATAGAATCTCTCCTTCTCCATATTATTCATCAGTATATATTAAATATTATTTTTAGGTTTATGTTCTAGTAGATTGAATATTTACATATGGGTTTGATAGAAACCCACCTGGGTGAGTTTTCGACACAAATTTCAGGGCACTTGTAATCATGGAATCATAAGAGGGTGATTGGTTTTCTATGATCCAAGAGTATTGGGCGTCATGTCTTTTACAACACATCTAGACTATGGCTCTTCTCTATGGGTGAAGGATAAGACTTTTCTCAGTGTTGTCAATTTATACCACAATGGGGACATTTTCTTATCTGATTTATAAATAGACTCATTGATTCAGATGAACTCTTTGCAGGGCACTGACGATGTCCCAAGGCCTATAACCTACACAATCAAAAATTTATAAGGTGTGTTTAAAAATTACATCAAAGTGGACCACATGTGGTGTGCTGGAAACAATAATACATACCAACACGCATCTATAGTTGGATAATACTCTATTGTTACATGATTCTATGATTTTATCTTTTTGAATCCCTAAGGGGTTATCCTTATCCAAGGGTATTACCTTGGGAATCATTATTTAAGCCTCCTTAGGTACATTATAAACCTTGATTTAATATTTTTTCCCCAATTGTGAATTGTTCCACATTCCATTTGAAAATATTAATACAAATATATAATGATGATGAAAATTTAAAATAAGAAAATTGATATTTCATATCAAACATAAAAATGGATTGAAAAATATATTTATTTTAGTCTAAAACGTTATAAATTTGGTATTTCAATAATAATCCTTTTATTACCAGTTGGGGATGGTGTATAAACAAATCATTTATATTTTTAATTGACTATACAGAAAATTAAGGTTCATGAGGGAATATTTCTATTTATATAGGAAAATGGACTTGAAAATCCACAAATCGTTCATTAAGGAGAACCGTAGGGTAACATGAAATGAGAAGAATCACGTGTGGGTTAACCATGATGGGAATAATTGTGGAATAGTTCATTAAATCCATTTAGTTTGGAAATACAATTAAAATGGTAATCATTGAAGAATATATATGTGGATTCAAAAGATTTATCATATTTTTATGTGAATTTGTTTTATATAGATTGGGTATATCCCCAAGAGGGGAATAAATGGTAAGGGAGAACATATGTAGACGATTGGGATTTACCATGATGAAATCAATGAATGGTGTTTTATTGGTAGATATGAGGGTTTGATATTTACATAGTTTTAGTAAACAATGGAATTAGATGAAATTTTTCATAGGATTTAATATACTGTGTTAATATTTTGGTGGAAGAAAAAGATTTTTGTATTGGTGATGTGTGCAGTATTTTTTTAAATAAAATAAAATAAAAATGTTTTAAATGAATTTCCATATTCATATTTTAATATATATTTGTGACATTATATTTTTAAAATAGTCTCAAGGGGGGTATGATGTTGTCACCCCATATTTGTAGAATACCAAAAATCCACTAATAAATATATATTTTAGAGAAAAATGTCAAGAACTACATAAATGGATGGGTTACTACACTAATCCATTAAATATGCATCTTAATTCTAATGGAATTGTTCCAATATTTTTCTATTTATTATTTACTATTTTTTTAAAAAATTGAAATGCATGAAGGTATTAAATAATGAAAAAAATAAGTGGTGGGTTATTTATATTCCCAAATATAGAATTAAATTTAGGATGAATATATTATTATCATTTATGATGTTTTGAAATATAAATATCAATTAACAAATTTTGCTGAAAATTTACAATGATGCATCATGAATAATCTTTAATTAAAACTCTTAGTGGAGTGATAATATAATAATATTCATAATTTTTCTCTTAAGAACATATGAAATTATGGGTTTTAAAATGAAAAAATATTATTGTGAATATTTATTATGTAATGTATTAAAAAAATATGAATAATGTTTTGGTAGATTCCTGATATAAATCATTTAAATGTGTGGGGGTGCGATTGTCCTTATATTTTCAAAATTATTTTAATCCTTTTTTGATATATTATTACTTATTTTATTCTAAACCACCATTATTTTTATTTAGTTTTAATATTTTTTTCATATTTATAATAGGCTAATATCATTAATGTTTTTTGGAATTAATTGTTTTACATTATTTGGGATAATTGTGACTATAAATTTTTTTGGATGTATATTTCGGGTTTTTGGTTGTTTTCATAGTGTTTTATAGTCCATTGTGAAGGTTCAGGGATGGATCATGGTTACCCCAAACATTGATAATACTCTAAGATTCTATGTTTCAATAGGTAGAATCGCTTGGTGTGGATCATGGTTATGTTGAAAGGATTATCAAATCATGAACATCACCTAACAAACTATTAAAAAACATATTGTGTCTAAAATAATTATTGCCTTATTATTAGAAAAATCATGTGACTAAACCATGTGGTTTTGATGGAGTGGATGTAAACCTATTGCGTTGGGCAGATTGTTTAATAGTCCATGCAGGCAAACCATGTAAGCTTCAATTTGTGACCAAGAATTTATATTTAAAAACAATTTCCTACATGTTTTTTCTGGTTCACATTATATAAGGTATCCATATTGACTCTATATTTTTCATATCATTACTAATAATTTTCATTTCTTTATAGTATCACTTTATGTGGATCCATGTTCGTTATTAATTTGTAAATTAGGTACCTAAACCCAAAACAATTTTTCTTTGGGTTTCATCCAAATACAGTCTAATACCCTTGAGAAAAATTATATATAGTAAATTTTTTATCATGGTAAATTGATTTTTATTCCATTTAATTGTGAATTTGTTGATTATTGGTCGAATGGTGTAATATCTAGAGCACCTATGTAACCTAGATAAATCAATTCTAATTTGGAAATCATTTGTGGGTGACAATAGGTGTATTTTTTGTAAACCCTTTTCTATAATCATGTACACTATTGGAATCGTATTCTTGAACCATGATGTGTCTGAGTTGGGATCGATTGTATAGATTATTTGTGTTCTATAAATATTTGACTAGATCATAGTGTGAATTAGGAATCATCCCTCTATTGTTTCATTATTTTTTTCATAAACAATATCATTCTAGTATTATCCTTGCAATTTGGGGACCATTTATTATCATGCATCAACACTTTTATTTTATTGTTGGTGCATCATGTTTGATCATTATTGAAAATTATTTCTTGTGTGTGTGTGTCCAGTAAGAATAACATATCATATTTAATATCATGAGTATTCTAATATAGATGGTTACCATGCTTTATGTTGATAACATATATATAAATATTCATAGTTATTCTAACGATTAATTGATATATAATTCTGCTAAATATTACACATTGATTAATTTATGTAGCATTCCAATGGAGTTAAATATTTTTAGACTAAGAATAATGGGACTGTTGAGATATAGTTATCCCTTTTAGGGTTAGTGCACATGATAATAGATGCTGACTATGATGAATCTAGAAATAGTGTATTAGAACCAATGTCGTTGAGGATAGACACATGGAAGTGGAGTTGGTGGTATGATAGACATGTGGGTTGACCTAAAGAATAGATATTATATGATTTCATTATGGATATACCTATTTCTGAAATATAGATTGAGGGTCTTGAGGTGTGACTCCAGATGGATGTCATATGTGATGATATAATAGTACAATCTTACTCAATTCCGTGAAACTACTATAAGACATGTTCACAGGGATTATCTGTATCACATTGTCAATTATGACATCCATTGATATTAAAATTCTTTCATAGAACCAAAGAATTTATAGTAATGATTAATGGTGGTTTTGTTACAACTAAACCACATAACATCAAATTTTAAATGATTCATGAAGAATTATTGATATCTATTAAAACAATAGTAAAACCTATAAACTCATTTTTATAGGTTTAGTGGTGGTGTCTTATTGGGTTTTATTAACATCCCCCAACATTGTTTCCTCAACTATTTTTTATTCCCCGTGAAATTATTTAAATTATTGATGAATAACATTTAATTTATCTTTTATAAGGAAAATATTAAATTTTATCGTGCACCCAAATTAGAAAATCATGCAACATTCTCTTATTCTCAAATGCACTATTTTCACCTGATTTGAAAAATCATGTGACTAAACCATATATGAATGTATTTATGATTTTAAATCCTAATTTTTAAATATTTATTTATATTTTTCATGTTCTTATTAATAACAATATCCCTAATGATTGTAATAACCCATAAACTTCCATCAATATTTTCATTTCCTTGCAAGACCCATTATATTGGATCCAAACCAATTGATGATTGGGAAATATGGTAGGTTGTAGACGAACTATTTTTGTTTAGGATATATCAAAATCATTTCTTTTACCCTATAAATGAATCATATATTTGGTATATTTTTTCAAGATCAATTTATATGCACCGATAGATGTTATCAATAACAAACAATTATAAAATTGAGGGCCTCAAATCCATCAATCAATGATTATTTAAAATATCAGGTTTTCATCAAATCCTATGGTGTTAGGATAACACTTTTTTTGGTTTTATGTTCCTTTAACTAATGTTTATGGATATATTTCTTCATAGAATAAGAGAAGAAAAAAAATACATGACACGTTGATTTCTATCCTTTATCTAATTTCTACACCAAGCTCATTTTTCACTCTAAGAGATAATATAAACTAAAAAGTTATTCTATTTATCCTATTCGAATGGGGTTCTAAAAAATGATTGTATATTTTATATATTAGAACTTTTAAAAAAACTACATTATTCAATCCTGGACATCACGTGGGCCAGTGGTAGGTGAAACACCCATGTCACCCTTCAGTTGTGGGTTCATTTCTCGTGGCCTTTCCAGATGCGACGGGTTGTAACCTGACCTTCGGGTTGTCCTATTTATGAAAATCCAAAAATAATCTCTAACAATACTTAAACAAAATAATTATGTCCAAACTCATTGTACAAAATTAATAAGGAAGGTAAACACAATGATGATTTGTTTTCCACGTAATAACATGTGAACACCTTCATTGTTTTTTAAAACACTAAAACATCCTAAATTACCATATAACCTTTTTTATTACATTCATGATCCCTTATTAATTAGAGAATACTAGATATAATCCTCCTATCCAAAAATGTTGTACACTCCAGTAATTATGTAATGAGAAAATCATTAATTAGTTTCAAGGTAGTCAGTAATATCCAATATAATTTATGTATATCAGTCATGTATTATTCCAAAATCACTACCTCTTTATCAAAACTATTTTGTGGTTTATCATTCTCTAAACAATATATTCTCCAAAAATTTGACCTGTTATTGAGCCACTTTTCTTGATTCCACACAATCTCAAGTCATTAATGAAATAGTACTGTAGTACAATCCTTATATACTATGTTATTCTTATAACATATAAACCATTAATACAATAAAAAAATGACATAATAGTTTAATTACAACATATGAAATATAATCATTCCTCTTCATCTTCGGTAGTATCATTACATTATTATTATTCAATATAAGCATTTGAGGTATACTCTAATTATTTGGACATTGATTTGCATAGTGTCCCAACTTCTTGCATATTAAGCATTGTACATTTGAAACCTTTTTCTTACCCTTGGAATCATGTACATGGCTTCCTTTTTCTCCAAACTTATAAAAAACTCACATTCCCTTCAAATCATTTTCCAAGGTGATTCTTTCCAATGTTATCACATTTTGGAAATTCTATCTTTCCCCTATTCACTTTATACATATTTATTTCTTCCATCCTTTTCTTCTCTTGAATTCCATCAAAGACATAGGACTCAGATAATTATTTACTTATCTTATTAACACAAGATATTATTTCTTCATATATTGAGATTACGTGGGAGACTATTTCCCTTCTAAATGTTGGCTCAATATAGTGGAAGATATAACCATTCTTACTCTTTAGATCATATGTCTTTCTGGAGTTTTCATTCCTTCAACTAAGAACCATTTGTAAACATTGGAATAAAATAGGTCAGTTTATGTATCACAATTCATAATTCCAAACATGTAAAATATGTTACACAAATTAAATAGTTTTTTGATATAATACATAATCATAAAAAAATTATTTGAGAATATATTTATTCCCAAATCCATCATAATGGATTGTAGTCAAAATGTGAATTATCTTAAGCATATCCACTGGGAGTGTCGTAAACAAAAGTACATCAAGGCCCGTTTTCATGAACTAGTTATTGTTCAAGTATAGCTCAAAGCGGTTTTTTCTTGTTTTACCTCTAGGCACATTTTTCCCAGAGCCGCCTCTATCTACTCCTTTCCAGGCTGGGATGTATTTCTTGGAAAAATAAAAAAAATTCTAAAACACCAAAATTATAAGAAGTTTTTATATACTAATCCTTAAGGTATATCATTGGGTAATTTGATCCAATCAGAGTTTGTCTAAATTTAGATTCCAAGGTCTGTAATAAACTTTCCTTGATACCAACTATAATGCCCTGACCCCAGTTTCCTAGAGTATGTGCATTATTTCATAAATTTTTCTTCATTACAAGGAAACAATTCCAAAAGGACCGAGCATTTTATTATTCTTGGAAAATAGATTACAAACATGATTTAAAACATTACAACGTGAAAAGAAAAATAACAGTAATTTGCTGCATTAGAAATGTCCACGTCTCCTAGATAATGCATGCAAGTTGCTCATAACTAACTTATTCATATATTGAGAAAATAAAACATAAGAAAGGGGTGATCATAGATGTTTAGTAAGGGTAAATAATTTTGAGGAAGCTATAAACATTTTAGGAGTGATGTGTGATAAAAACCAAAATCCTTTTAAACATAAACATGAACATATTATGGAAAAAATAAATCAAACATTACCATATAAACATGAACATGGATATTATAACAGTCTAATAATCACATGTAATAAATAATTTCATAATGAGGGAATATATGGGACCGAACATTAATTTCTATGTCAAGGCCTCGTACCAATACATAGGGTCTCACTCTAACTAATCCCAAACCCGGAGAGACTCTGTAACCGAGCTCCATCCCAAAGATCCCATGTAACCAGACTCCTACCCAGAGAGCCTCCATAATTTGACTCAAACCCAGAGTGTCTGTTGTAACTGGGCCCCAACATAGAGGGCTTACATTTACCAGACCCCCACCCGGAACATACTTGTCCAATATATTCATCCAAAAAGGCTTGAAATATAAAATAATCAATCGTAATAAAACTAACATATTATATTTCAATACATTAACTATAAACCATGAATGGAAATAATAAAATCTCATCCAAATTCATACATATCACAAAAACATAAATACTATATGGAAGATTTTTATCATAACAAATCAATATCAAACAACTGTAAAATTTATCAATGGATGTTGACAAGGATGAAATCAAAATTATATGAGAGATGTATCTCTTTCTTTATTGAAATCATTTAAGAGCCACATAATAATAATGAAAAATTTTATTTTGAAAATATTCTTATATGATTTTAAGGGAAGCTTTGATGATGTTATAATTACAGAAAATAGCGGCACCCACCGTATAAGTTAAAAAACATTTTAACCTTAATTTGGTGGAAATGCTCATACTGTACCTTTTTTGGAAAATGTTTCCCAAATTCCATTCATAACATATAAAGAAAAATTAGTGTATACATAACATTAACCAATTCTCTGGTAAATAACAATTTTATTAAAATACATATTTATGAAAACACAAATGTGGATGATAAAAAGGTCCCAATAGATACTTACGTAAAAACAACCTCAGATAATAAAGAGATTGTAAAATTAACCATTACTTCATTATAATCAATCGAGTCATATGTCCAAAAGTTAATAACCACCAGATGAATCACACAATTCAATTAATATAAAGAGAATCATGAAAATATATATCAAATCATAGTACTAAATCTACTAGATTTAGTAAATAATTTTTGGATAATGGAAATCTCATAGAATTAAATGTTATATAAGAAACCCCTTACCTCAATTCTGACAAGTATTGTACGTTCCATTTTCTTCCTGAATAATAAACTTATGACAATTTATAAATGATTTTGAACAATTTTAATGTTTATTATTTCTTTTATATAACTTTTTACCTTGTTATAATAATATGTTGATTATTTGAGTTCATATTAGATAATTTATAGAAGTTCAGAACATCAGTCAAAAATGAACTTGTTATAATTAAATTTTTTCCATGTGGTCAAAAGTCCATTATCTCCAGAATGATATACATTATTTAGTTATCATATATATATATATATATATATATTATATCCACCATATATATGTATTTATAATTCTACCTAACATTTGGAGATATGAAATGAAATGCACCGTTCATGGAGATGGTAAACCATATGTAAGCATGAAATCTACATTCATTTATATTTTGTTTTTTAATGGAATTAAAAAATGATACGTAGGTATATTATAATTCTAGTATAATATAAAATATAATATCATTAGCTCCATAATTTATACGTCCCATAAAAGTCTTTAACGAGGCATATCACTTTGAAGGGGCGGTAGTCCACACTTCTCAAATGAAATTATCACGTTTTACCAATAATGAAACTATAATGGTATGATATAAATGGAAAATACAAAAGTAAAAAAGAAAACATAAAGATAATATATATCATATATAAATATAGTTCCATCTTAAAGGCCTCCAAGAGAGGTGGTAGGAGATAATCGAACAACCATCATTTCATGAGGCGTTAGTTTGCCAACCACAGAAACAATTTGTTATTCACTCATTATATTGATGTATGTGTAAGTGAAGTTATAATCCATCTCATAAAAATGTCCTAGTATATCTAGGATATGAGTGTTTTAATAAAATAATGGAATAAAAATAGTTCAGGTGGTGGAGAAGTAAAATAAAACAAATTAATTTTAGAGAAAATGTTACCTTTAATTTTGGTAACTTTCTTTGATTTGAACCGAAATGGCATATTAAATTGACTTCTTCCAAAGGTAAGGAATCTAGATGTAATAGAGGGATCTTGATAGAAAATTTTTTAAGGTTTTGTTCAATCCTTGGGGCTTGTGAGGTGTGTGGAATGAGTTATAAGTTGTATCCTTTTATAAGGGGATGAAGGGCTCTTTGGGAATGTGTGAAAATGATATTTTATTATATACTGATATTCGGTTTCAAAAGGTCCAAAACTAATTAAATATGAATATAAGATGAATCATGGTCTAAATAAAATCATCTAATAATATTTGGACAAGTTTTGGATTATTTTTTAATATTAATAATATTATATATTTAAATTATTTATTAATGAGGTAAATAATACGTCATTATTCTGTCATATATTATTTAATTTATATGATGTCTGAAAATTATAAAAAAACACCATAATTTAGGAAAACGTTTTGTCTTTATAATTAATATATATAGATGAAAATATGATTTATATAACCCCATGTAAAAATTTATTTACTAAAACAAATTTTTTATGTCATTTTTAACTTTACTATAAGTTAATTAAAATTAAGTTCCATTATCATTTACAAGTTGCGCCATGGGGTCCCAAAAGATTACCCAATGATTCTTATGGATTACCATAACTTATCCAATATGTTTAGGATAAATGTTAAGTTAATTTTGTATTATAATAAATTTTTACCTTTAATTACCCTATTTACCTTTAACAACCGTAAATAAAAGTCAAATGTTACTATTCATCAAAAAAAATTCATCTTATTGAACCACATTTTACATACTAATAAAAAACGTGTATCATGGATTTTCGAAATTAAATTCACATAAGAGGTATAATTTAACATAAATTAAAAATACAGATTTTTAACTACTACATAATGGTGTCATTATTAATAAACAATTGATGTTTTTTCAAAAAATTACCTAAAATTCAGCCTAAGCTATATTTGATATTCTTAATTAAAAAATTATTTATATATTACCAAATTACAAACATATAAATTATATAATTAAATTTAAAAATAATTCCCATTGTCAAAACAAATGTCATGTTTTTATGAAACAATAACTATCAAAATATTGACACTTGTTTATGTATAATTTCAAAGTGAAATAAATTACATTTACCAGATTTAGATTAATTGATAAAAATATTATCTAATTAAACTTCAAAACCAATTTAATATATATTCTACCCTTAAAAAATATTATTTTAAAAGACAGTTTTGAATTAATATAAAATATTTCACATTATTGATAATAATATGAATATTATTAGAAAAATACAAAAATTTCATCAAAATAAATTTTGATGTCCCGATTCTAAAGAAAACTTTTATTTTATCAAATTTTATATGTAAAAGTATCAAATTTTGGATTGAAAAAGGTTTCACACTTAAAATGTGGTAAAATTCAATATTTTTTGAAAAATACAATTTTTTGTCTGAACAAATGAATTTGTTCTTATAATTTGTCTAAGAAACATATAATACATAAGATAAAATTATATGGACTATATATAATTCATAATCTAATAATTACTATTCATACCTATTTTCGAACAATTAGTTTGTTATTTCGTGGTTCCCTCGAACTCAGTTTTGCGTGTAGCGCAAGCTATTGAATTGAATGAAAATAACATAATATGAAATCATGGGGTGTTAAAACACTAGTTATTCATTCAATAATAGAAAATAATGCTTTTGATTCGGGTATACTCATTATTATAAAACCTGATAGTTTAGTAGAACAAATCAAACACCACAAAAAATCAAGGAAGAAGAGACATTGATTAGAATGGAAATGGGGAAATAATTGTATACCATAAATATAACTCCTCCCCACACACATTTAGTAGATTTAACTTCCCAGTGATCCTCAAAATAATTATTTTAGTGTATTTTGAAGCAATTAGTGGCCTATAATGTATTTACTTATATTTATCCAATAGAAATTCCCATGAGGGGGAAATCACTTTCCTATGGGTGAGTGGACCCACGATTATGAAAAAGTTCAAATAACTGGATGAATCTTATTTTGTATCAACATCTCAAGCATGGATATTACATCCCAATTAGAATTTGTATCATTCTTAGACTATTGAGTCTAAGGAAGGATCTACACTCAAATAAATCCCTATTGTAATGGAATTTACATATGTGTTTCCTCGGGAATTTCATGGACTTCCTCCTAGATGATATGATGAATTCTCTAAAGATCTTATTCCTGGGGAATTTTCAATATCCGAGAATCTATATAGAATGGCTTTTGTGGAACATAGTGCTCTAAAGAAACTACTCTATGAGAATATATATAAAGTGTTTATTCGCATATGTGTTTCAACATGGGGTTCAATAGTCCTAATTGTAAATAAAAATTATGGGTCAATTCACCTTTGTATTGATTATCTCGATCTCCACAAAATCATGATATAGAATAAGTACCATTTTCCGTGAATTTATTACATGTTTGATCATCATTGTGTAGAAGAATAATTCTCAAACATGGATTTGTGATTGGGATATTACTATGTAATGGTTAATAAGTGGTATATTCCCATGATTGTTTTCATAAAAGTTATTAACACTATGTATTCATATTAATTACTTTTGGACACAGTAATTCTCCACCAGTCTTCATGGACTCGAGTAATAGAGTTTTAAGAGATTACCTTGACAAAATTGTTATATTATTTATTGATGTTATTCTAATATACTCTAATACCAATTGGAGAATGATGATAATTTAAGTACTATACGCCATACCTAGAGAAAGTAGACGCTCTATGAAAAGTACATCAACTGTGACTTCTATTTAATATATGTTTCATTCTTTGAGAAAATCACCTGAATAAATGGGATATCTATTGATCCTTAAAAAATAAATGTATTTGAGTGATGGTCCAGGAACAAATATGTGATGGATATCCATATCATCTTGGGATAGCTAGATATTATCAAATATTGTTGAGAAATTTCTCAAAATTTTAAAACCTCTTACCAAGAAAACTCGGAAGGGAGTCATGTTATCTAGGAATTATGAATGCGATGAAAGCTTAAAAGAGTTGTTGATTTGGAATATCACTTCCCCTATTCCCACACTACCCACATGTGGGGACCTTTTAGTCATCTTCAATTATGATTCAAATAAGCGCATGGGATTTATGTTGAGGAAGAATAAAAAAGTCATCACATATTCCTCAAGGTAGATAAAAATCCATGAGAAAAAATATACCATGCATGATTTGGAGTTAGAAACTAAGATCCATGAATTGAAAATATGGAGGCATTAACTCTTTGGGGAAAAGTGTTAAATATATACAGATTACAGAATCCTCAAATATATATTCACATAGAAAGAGTTGAACATTCGATAGTGAAGATGGTTAGAGCTCATTAAGTATTACAACTTCTCAATTCATTTCCACCATGTGAAAGAAAACATGGTGGAAGATGCTCTAATATTAAAGGACCATGATATTCTATAACTGATGAGAATTAAAACAAATCAATTCTTATTATATTAGATGAAAACCGACATTGGGATAGTAATGAATGGATCTTCATCAATACAGTCAAAAATGATTTCCCAATCTTCTCTTTTGGAATAGTTAAAGGATATGCAAAAAATGATGTGGTAATTTTGAAGAAAGTGGAAACTATTAGACATAGGAAATCCTCAGAGTTCAATGATAATTAATAAGGATTTGTGATATTTGGGTCAGGACTATGTGTTACATCAAATCCAACGTTAAAGAAATAAAATTTGTATGATTCACATAGTTCGAATTTCTCTATCCACTGAGGAAACACAACAATGTATGGAGATCTCAAAGAGTATTATTGGGGGTTTAACATGAAGAATGAGATCACTAAATATTCATCAATTTGTATGGTATATTAGCTAGTGAATATTGAGAGGAAATATTCTAAGGGGATGATGCAACCATTACCCTTAATGATAGGGAAATGAGAGAACATCATCATTGAATTTATTAACAGACATTTAAAAAATACATAGGAAACTATGCTATCTGGGATGTTGTGTATCATCTTATTAAAAATTCAGACACATTACAAATAAAGATGCTTTTTCATCAGATCAACTAACATGAATATAATTCGATGATGTTGTAATGATTCATGGTATACCACATTGATTCTATCTGGTCATGTTCTAATATTAACCTTTATTTTCTAGAAGTGTCTCCAACATACTCTGAATACTGAGATGAACTTTAGTACAACTTATCATCCTCAAAATGATGGCCAATCTGATCAGACCATCTAAACACTTGAGGTCAGTATGATAGCATTGTCAATTAACATAAAAGAGGGATAGGATCATTATCTTACTCCGATTGAGTTCACCTACATAAATTGTTTCCACTCATGTCTCAAAATGGATCCTTCTGAATTCATTTATAAGAAGTGATTCAGAACACCGACATGTATGGATGAATTTAGGGATCAAATTATTCTATGTCTAGAAATGGTAAAAAATGTTGGAAAAGGTTATGAACATCTAGCTGCTCAGAGTTGAAAAAAGAGCTATGACAGATACTGTCGATGTGAACTATGGATTTGTGTTGGATTTATGGTTTTCCCCCATATATTGGAATGGAATCGAGTGATTATATTTAGGAAGAAGTGATGTCTTAGTACATCGTACATCATTAATTTTGAAATCCATGATCGCATTAGAGTGGTGACATATCAAATAACACTACCACTGATTATATCTCATGTAAATGATATATTCAATGTATCACATTTGAGGATGTACATACCTAACCCATCACATGCACTCAATAAAAAGGTTGTACAATTTGAAAAAATCATTCCTTTGAATATAATCTTTTCATGACCTTAGATCATTGATAAAAATTCCTACCAAATTAGATTATTCCCCTCATTAATGTGCTGTAGATAAACAACATGTTTGGGGAAGCCACATGGGAACTAGAGGAAATGAATTGGCAGATTTAACTTCATCTGTTTTACTATGGAAAAAGGAAATTTCGAGGGAAAAAATTCTTAAGGGGGGAATGTTGTAATGAACCAAACATTTATGAACAAAATTTACATTCTTATTATGTAATATGGATATAGAAAACCCATTTTTTTATTTTTTGGTTTAAATTACCATTATGCATTGTTTCCATTGATAATATAGCCATTTAACAATGATCATAGAAATTATATAAATATATGTTTTAAAAATTTCTGTCAACACAGACAATAGGAGTTGATATCCTCATCAAATGCACTCGGTCCATACAAAGCACATTTGACGGAGCTAGTGGAGGAGATAGTGTCACTGGGCATTACACATGACCAAGCCTAATCTGAGCTTCAACGTGTTAAGATTGAACAAATTTTCCTACATGTGAAGTTCATGTGAATAGAGATTACCACCTAGGGGATGTTATCTGAGCCTCCCCAAGAGTATCTCACCATCACACACCATATCATTACATATTATGCGGGTGTTATAAGGGGTTATTTAACAGAAATTAGTTATTTTTTTAATAGCTTTTTACAAATGTAGGATTATTTCCTAAAATCCTTTATAAGAATAGTATTTCTTAAAAGAATGATAAATTTCATACATTTATTTTTCGAGTAAAAATGGTAATTTTGATAAATATATAAATTATTATGATAAACTAAGATTTTTTATAATTTTATAAAAACAATTATTACAAATGATCATTATATCAGTTCATTATCATTAAATGATTATGTAATCAGTTTGATAAGAGTGATATATTAAATACATTATAATAAACGGTGTGTTTGTATTTAAATAATTTTAAGGTATTAATTAATTGTTTAATTATTTAAAATATTGATAAAATATTATTTTCAAATTAATTTTATGAATAAAAAATGATTATATACTTTTTATAAAGTCAAATGTAATTTTATTAATGTTTGAAAATTGTTTATCACAATACCTGTTAATTTATAATAAATGATAATTTAAGTATTAAAAGTAAAAATTCATATATTTAGGAAAATTATTTAGATAAAATAATTATTATATTTGAAATGATGATGTCAAAATTATCCAATGGTAAATGTTTCGTAATTTTCATTGATAGTTGAACTTTTGGCTAAATATTGAATAACTTATAAATAAAATATGTGTTTTATGACATAATAATGACATAATGAAAAATAAAATGGTTATTATAGTCCCAATATATGTTTTAAAATTAATATTAATTTATTTTATATTTGTTTTACTTATTTTATAATTACATACTTAATCCTCCATAATATATAACATGTTTTATGATATAAAATATATTTCATTAATAATGTGACCCACCTCCACATATTCGTGGATAATATTTTAATATATCATGAAATTGGAATTGTAAAATATTACTTTTCCACTCTTATATGGTAAAAACCATGGTAAAACCCATGTTTAGGTTTGTGGTTTGGATTATATAATTATATAGGTTCCAAAACATATGCTTGTGAAATATTAATGAATTCTACTCTCATTTCCTATAAAAACGCACCCAATACACCACTTCACATCACTAAAAAATGTTTAATAATGTCCTTAAGTGGTCATCCCCACTCTATAATCCCCACATTGTGCCCCAATATCCAATTAGTGTCTCTCAAGCCTCCCTTGAGCCTTTGGGATCACACATCCAACTAAGGGATTCCATCCTTTCTCTTTCTTTTCCAAGTGTCATTATGTTGTTATACCTTGTTATTTTCAATTAAAAATGTTGAGGTATGATTTACCACCTATCCCATGCATCCTTTCTTGTGTTTGAAAGATGAGACACCCCTGTTTCTCTCATTAATTCCTTTCATATACGCCTGTTACGATGCCGACATTCCTTAAGGGGTTTATCTCTTCTTATTTATTTCAATCATTTATATTATATTATGCACCTAAAAGAAATTTAATATGTTGGGATATTATATTCAATGATTAAATGACTATCATTTTAATGTATAAATTATGAGAGACCATTTTCTCTCTCATAAACCAAATTTATGAGCATCCATATAATGCCATTATGCAACAAAAATTGCACAGATATTTTCCAATCCAAATTCATCATGTATTGAATGCCTTTCCCATTTCTATATAAATGGTATTAAACATTATGAGAATATAATTATTTAATGGAACATACATTTATTTATTCATTATTCTTTTATAGTGGGTGTTTCTAATGATTTATTCTAGGCGTGTGAGTTCGTATGACTCGGGGAAGACGACGATGTTTGTGACCCCACATTCCTGCTTTCAAAAGGAAGGTGGAATCTATTACTTGTTCAGGGATGTTTTCTCCTTGATCAAAATTGGATTATAGGAATTCATTTCCTCCTTCTATGGATTCCTCCTCTAAACTCGATACCTAGTCCTGATCTACCTTATAGATTATGTTCTGGTTCATGAATCGCATTCCTAGATCCATATCATTGTGGACGCTATTTAATTACAATACTCCCATGAGGACATTCCATGGTGTCTTGCCATGGTTGCATACTTCAGTCGTAGTAGACGACAACATCAAGAATGTTGGGGAATCTCTAGATGTGTGTACATCGGGGAACCTGTATTCACCCTCATAATAGGGGTATGTCAAGGGAATGAAGGACGAGGCTTCACACAATTGTTGCGAGGAATCTTATGCCAGAGCCATGTCTCTGAGTTTTTCCTCAACATTCCATGTTTAAAACGATTTATGTCGCGAGTTTAATGTGTAGAAGAGATGGTATAAAGGTGATCAGAATGTCCCATAGAGACGGATAATATTGGTACATACCAAGGAGGGGACACCAGGACGGTTTACAAGATAGATGGATTAGAACACACCCTGAGGATAGATATGAGATGGTGTGTCCCACAGAGGGAAGATATCACACCATGATGGAAGACATAGTCACCACTAAAGTCATATCAGAAAGAGTTCACCCTAGAAAGGGGGACAGCATGGTTTACCATTGGCTGGGATTGACACCGGGGAGGTTTCCTACGTACCCTGTCTAGGAGATATGGATCAAAACCCATGTTGTTCAAAGGGGTGATGAATTGGGGTTTACACAAAAGACAACGATCCGGATACATGCTGTGGATTACTCATGGAAGGAGTCCCATCACTAGAGGGATTCTCCTGGATGGTTGGATATTGATGTTGATGGTCTTATGCATGGTTTGCTGCCCGAGTGTTGTTATGAGAAATGTGGAGGTAGAAAACATAATCCCATCGAGATGTGGAAGCAATGGTAACAATCAGGATGGAATATTGAGAGTTTAATGAAGTGATGGGTAATGAGATAGGGCCATCTTCAGGGAGATAATAATGTTGGGAATTATCCTTGGAGATACTTCCTACATATCCATGTGGTAGGGAATGAATTTCATCATTGATTGGTGGTGGGGTTTGATGAAAAGACGAGAATGAGGACTTGGGGGGTCTAATGGATGGTGGGATTGAACCATCGGGAGGATTCTTACATACCATACCTTAGAAAAGATCAAATTCTTCTTAGTTCAGGATTTGGGTTGGAGAACCAATGTGAATATAGACCTGTGGTCCAGATGGATGATGGCCTTGAACCTAGGGGTGGCTTCCAATGTACATTCCCATTGAAAGGATCAAATTCCACATAGTTTATAAAGGGCCTTCGTTCTCCTATGTGAAGATGGAAGGGACCAATTGGTTATTGGGCTTGAACCTCATGGAGGCTTCCTACACACAATGCCTTAAGAAGGATCAAATTCCACATAGTTAAGAATGGTGTTAGCGAACCGACGTGAAGGGGGTCGGAACGACTGGGTCTTGGGATTGAGCCTTAGGGAGGATTCCTACGTACCTTACATTAGAAAGTATCAAAGACCATGATGTTCAGAGTGGTGTGGGAGAACCGATGTGAAAGGTTTTAGAACGACCGGGTGTTGGGATTGTTCCTCGAGGATGCTTCCTACATACCATGCCTTGACATGGATCAAAGTCCCTCTAGTTCATGAAAGATTGTTCTTGGTTAACCGACATGACGATGGTTGGGTCCAATGGTGAAAGGGTCTTATACAAGGAAACTACTCGGGTGCTGCTATGGAGTGGAAATAGTGAATGGGGATTATACAAGGAAGTTGTCTGGGTGTCTCTATGGAGAGTCAAAGGGGAATGGGGATAACGCAAGGATGATTCTGGGGTGCCCCTATGGAGCGGAAATGGTGAATGGGTCTTATGAAAAGAAGCTTCCTGGGTGCTGCTATGGAGAGACAATAGTTAATGGTGCATACATAAGGATGATGATTGGGTGCCGCTATGGAGTGGAAATGGTGAATGAGGGTTTCTAAAGGAAGATGCACGGGTGCCGCTATTGGGTAGCAATGGTGAATGGGGCTTACGCAAGGAAGCTTCCTAGGTGCTGATATAGAGTGGAAACAGTGATTAGGGCTTACCCAAGGAAGCTGCCTAGGTGTCGCTATGGAGTGGAAACAGTGAATGGGGCTTACACAAGGAAGATGCCCATAATTTCTTCCTCATGTCTGGCCATGGGGGCATCTCGACATGCTGGTGGGTCTGGGCATATGATTGAGGTTCACACTTACGCGCTATTTCACATGAAAGATAACACCAAGGGAATTCAAATCAGTCCAATCAAAGGGAGATGAGAAGTGTGAATCACATTCATGACATTTAGAACACGATGAGGGTGGTGCAGTTATGGAGGATAATTGTTGACCGTTTTCGAAATAGAAAATCCATATCATGTTAGACTGAAATCGGAAAAAACAAACTAGGTTCAACTGATGACCATGTTTGAAGCACATAAAATTACTCAAATTGTTGTCCAATGACTTCTGTGTCATTGGCCAAGGAAATTAGGTGAGTCGATGTGGCATGGGACCAGGATGTTAGAGGATCCGTTCAGACATGGAAGTGTATGAAGATCCGAATGAGGGTCACACAATGAGTGAGGTGGAATAATGGAATGTATGAATAAATTCTAATGATCTTAAAATTATGCCACTGTAATAATGGCATAAAGAATCACATTATTTTCAAATACGTAATCTCTTATTTGGAATAAGAGGCTTCCTATTTTTGATTTATAGGGCATGCAACAATTTATAGTCATCATGAGAGGGTTGTTGTCATCTTATGCCTGGCGTATAAGGTATCTATTGTTTGTATCAAGAGGCATCCTATGTTTGGAACATAGGGAATACTACAGTTTAGAGTCATGTAGAAACGACTGTTGTCATCTTATGCTCGGAGCATATGGATTCTCTTCCTTGGAGTAAGAGGCATCCTATGTTTGGAACATATGGAGTACTACCATTTAGAGTCATGTGGATAAGACTATTGACATCTTACTCATGGTGCATAAGGAATATCTTGTTTGGAGTAAGTGGCATCCTGTGTATAGAACATAGGGAGTACTACAGTTTAAAGGCATGTAGAAATGACAGATGATGTCTTATTCTTGGAGAATAAGGTACCTCTTTCTTGGAGTAAGAAGAATCCCATGTTTGGAACATAGGGTGTGCTAATGTTTATAGTCATGTGTATATGACTACTGGCATCTTACGATTGGCTCAAAAGGAATATATTTGTTGGAGTAAGTGGAATCTTATGTTTTGAACATAGGGTGTGCTATAATTTATAGTCATGTAGAGAGAACTGTTGGCATCTTATGTTTGGAGAAAAAGGAACCTAATAATGGATGGTGTTGGGTCTTACACAACATTGGCCCTTTTGGGTTCAACCTAGAATAGGACTAAGGTGATGGGGTTTGCATGAGATTCTTTGAGGAATGGATCATCTCAAGGTTCTATTGGAATTGATTATTAACATCTCAACTCACATCATTAGAAACGAACCAAGATTAATATGTCAACTCAAAGTGTTTCATGGTGTAACAATGGGTATCTCAAATCATTGTATTCCATAGGAGGAAGGTGGACATGCATAAACATACTATTGTGCGTAATATAGGATATGCACATGATGAGTTGTGCGCAATAGGGAGGTTATACTCACAATAAGGAAGGAGCACGTGCAATGGGCACACAATAGGGGTCATGCGCGCTATAGGGATTTCATGCACAGAATAGGCCTGGAGCACGCACAATAGGGGGTTGTCCGTGTAATGTGGCAGGAATTTCACACAATAGCGAAGGTTGGAGTGCAATAGGATTTCTTTACAAGCAAGAGGGAGGGATTTCATGGAATAGGGAAGGATTGCATGCAATATGGGAGGTGTGCACGCAATTGGCCAGGCGCATCTCTGGTGCGTGAATAATAGTTAACAGCGGCCTTGTTGCATTCAAAAATGTTTTTTTATGTGAAAAACGGCGAAGGCTTTCCCCTTTATGTGCAAAAGTTATGGTTTGTGTGCATGATGGGGGGTTTTCACCCAGGCACCAAAAATATGTACTTACGTGCATCAGAGAGGCAACCGACCTCCAAGGGCCTCCCCTGGAGATGGGGGTGAACTTGTATTTATAGTTTAATCCTAGATATGCGGTGCACATAAAATTACACATATTCCAGATGGTGCGTGTTAAACTCCGCACCTGCAAGGTGGTTTTCCATGCCATGTGGTGCTCGTAAAATTCTGCGTGATCATGGAGGTGCATGTAAAATTTCACTTCCTCAAGGTAGTGGTTGTACAATTTCTCACCTGGAAGGCTATGTATGAAAAATTCATCACCTGCAAGGCTATGCATGTAAAGTTACACATGATGAAGTGATTTTCTGCTTAAGATTCCGTTTTTACGCGCAAATCCTTTCTTTTCCCCAAAACCATCCTGGATGGCAATTTCCAGCAACCCGACATCGAACAACCATATCTTTTCATTCGTTACTCAGTTTGGGCTCCACAACAAGTTAAGTCATAGATTTTGGAACATGCTATGCTCCGGTATCATTTATGAGATCATTTGGATAATTTTTTCGACATGTTTTCTGGTTTCAACAGTGGAAAAATGATGTTGTTGAATAAATATATCTTATATGATATATGTGGAACACATAAAAATGATATTTAAATGAATATGAAGGGTTCACCCTGATAGCACTCCAATGCATTGGTTAATTATTAGTATCATGATACATTATGTTGGAACATTTGTTTACATGATTCCATTTAGGACATTTTTATATAATGTTGGTATATGGGATTACATGACTCCATTATTTTAATGATGTAGTGTTTTAAGTTGTTTCCACATTTCCATGTTATGATTATCATTTCATATCATTACCTTATGTTCATATTTATATTGTGATCCATTCATTTTCCTCTTTCCAAAAATATATTGTATTATTTATATTATGAAATGTCTACTCCCTCACTAGGCATTATAGCTCACCTATTTCTTTTGTATGTCAACAATTCATCCCATAAAATTCTAAGTTCCACGGAATATTGTGGTCATGTAAAATAATATTTCAACAAAGATGCTTTATTTTATGTCACAAGTTTTCATGAAACGTTCCTAATACCAAAAGACACTAGACCAATCAATATTATGGGTTTTATTAAGTGTATTATTTTTTAATAAATCATGATTAAATGTGTAATAAACAGCAGTATTGTTATAGTCAATATTTTTTCAAGAAAAATTAAACCATCTTATTATGAAAATAAATACCAAAAAATTCTTGTCTACAAAAATGATGTAATAGATATGTTTTTTTAGACAAATTAAAATTTGACACCCATTGAATTTTCAAATACAATCTATATGATTTCTCAACGGTCTAACATGAGAGATAATAATAAAAGATAAATTAACAAGAAAATCAATCCCATTAACAAAATTATAGGATATAAATTGATGAGATTAAATTATGTAAAAAAAGTAGAAAAACAAGGAGTAATCAAAGCCATTCCACAATCCTTGGATGGTCCCCCTTCCTAGTTTGTTAGAAAATCATCCACTGTATAAACCACGACATCCTAAAACCCATGGGAATTTCCCTATGGGGAAATAATTACCTACGATTTAAAATTTGATGTGGCTATAGTTTTATAATATAGTCTCAGGTACGATCAATATGTTATAGACCATGAATACACTACACCTAGTGAAAAATTCTATTTTAATTCCAAATTTAGTACTATTGATGATGTCCCATCATTCAAACTTCTAGGAGACATAATTTTTTTTTGAAATAATTTATCATATTTCCCAATCATACCATTAATAAAACAGTACATACATCCACCTTCAATTGATGGGGATGAAAAAACTATTCTATATTCTAATTTCATACCACCACTCTACATCATCACATTCACATTCCTCATTATATTAATAAAATTATCACACAATGAAAAATCAATGAGACCTCTCATATATGGATTAAATGATAACCGAATAGATTTAGACATTTCATTCACTAGATCATCATCAATAGTTAGGTGTTTATGACGTACCACTCCATATTTTTTCTATTAAAATTTATAAAATTAATGTCCATTATCTGAATGAATGTGAATGTTGATATTTTAGAATTTAGTGCATCATTACATACCAAAATAATATCAACGCCTAGTAACTCTATAAAATTACTATAGTATGAAAAATCTATCCTTTATCCATGAAGATTCTCCATTAACCCTAGTATATAGTCTAGTTTCATCATGTATATAAAGAACTGCTCAAATAATATATCATTTACAATCTCCCCTATATGAATATCAAGATTTCATTCATAATCCATAATTCCACAAAACTTCTTTAAGGATACATAAATCATAAATTCATCCCAAATTTACTTTATAAAACAAATGAATCTCTATAGGTTCAATGATTCCCTCGAAAATTACTATTCATACCCATGAATCCTAAGGGCTTGTAAGTCCCTAGATGTTTAGAGGATGTGGGAGCTAATGGATAGTGAAATAGGTAACTATTATCCTCCATGAATGAGGACACATAGGCTAAGAAACACTATAATAGGATGGATATATCTTCAGAACCATCAAAGATATTGTGGGAGATCAATACAAAGAATCCTTCAGCAAAACATGTGGTGGAACTAGTGCATCCTTCATGGACAATGAATTCTCTCAACTATAAGATGGCATTTTTATAAATTAAAAATGAATATGTCATGAACTAATAGTATTAATATTATATTAAAAACCTATATTGATATATGTTATACATATGGGTTTCATATCAGAGAAAACTATCCCTAGAGATTCCCCCACATAGGGCATTAAACTCATAGATATGATCAAGGCATTTCCCTATTCCTCTATATCATCATATTAGTCAAAATAATATATGTATATATATATATAATAAAAAATCATGGTGATGTTTTACCATATAATGGTTAATATATATTGTTATATAAAAAAACATCGATATATAACCAAATAGGAAGAAAAAATAAAGAAATTAATTAATGAACTACTATTCACGAAACCATATGAACATATATTTATATATATATAAGTTAATTTACCAGGGAATTTAATGAAGCATGAACCTCCCCAAATTTTGTAAAAGTCTAATTGAACTCCCATTCAGGGTAACTCAGAGGATAATTATACATGAGCTACATATAATATAATATTATGTTATTATGGGGTACAATTACATTAAAAACACACACACCACACACACATGACATAAATGAAGGTCATAGCCCTCATGGGATAACCCACCAAACTACCCTCTTTATTACATCATATATATTTTTCCTGAACGAAATGTGGGCATGTAGCCCATTACAGGGATCGTTGGCCTGAGTGTTTTAGCCTTTGGCCCATTCTATTAATAGTAATACTATAGTACCCACCTACTATAGTATATGCCACTACTACAGTGCCCACCACCACAATAGTTTATTCATTCCTATAATACATTCACTACTACAGTTGTTCGACAATACCTACACCAAATGGGTTTTGAAACCCTATTTTTCATGTAGGATTGCATGGTTCTTACAACTTATCAAATCCCAAACTACAAAATGAGGTACAAATAATCATAAAATCAACTACTCATGTTCCAAACTACCATTTAATTTTTTCCATGTCCAATGATAACCAATGGTACATTGAAGGAAATTATTTCTCTGATATTATTGTGTAACAACTTGAAAAGAACCATCGTTACTACGTTATTGTGTCACATAACTACATTGACATGTCCCCATTTTAAATAGTCTATCAAATAGATTTGAGGGTCTATTAATGTCCTAAATAGAATAAAACATCATTAATAATATCCAAACACCTCTATAAAATATAATATACATAATCCTACAAAACCATTAACTGTAAAATATTGTATTCATTTAGTTATAATTGATGTCATGTGAGGTCAAAAAATGATATACCAAATACACCACCTATGTGTCAGAAAAAAGGATAAAGGGTAAAACATGAAAAAAAGGAAATGTTTTATTTCTAGTATCTATCTCGATGCCACATCTATCTCAAAACACCATGATCTGAAACAATCTCTTCCCAAATACATTTCATATGTCAGATCCCTGATCATATAGTCTACATATGTTCTGATTTTTTTTTTTGATGGATTGATTATAAACTCTATATAACACCAAAGAATATCCTTAACATATGTTCATATTCCTGAGAGGTGTATTTTATGATAATGTTTAAATTTATTATGAAATGAAAGTTAAATTTTTATTTGGAATTCACCCTCAATCGTATAATCTATAAAAACTGGGTGTACATCCTTTAGATCCAGTTAGAATAACATTCATAAGAGGAGTTTGGATAATGTGTTTGGAATAAAGGAACATCATATATATGCATATGAACTAAATTGTAATATGCCTTTTATTATCCATCATTAACATCAACTCCCATCTTAAATTTGGTTAAGGCCACAAGGCCTTGGTACCCCATCCTCTACCTAAGATAATGCCACATAGTCATTGTATCCCATCAATTCCTCAATTAAGGCCACATATATAGTATAAACCTAAAATATAGCATGGTGCATCATTATTATAATCTCAATTCACACCCCCCATTATGGGATAACCACAAAATGTCAGTCCACCTATCATTTTCTTCATGAATCCAAACCTCCAACAGACATACATTTACATGAAAAATGTTTCAAAATATATAGGTGAAACATAACATATCTAGCATGAATATAATATCTACAGTGATAAAATGTTATTATATTTATATGTATCTATACAAACACAAACACATGTGATCAAAATAAAATGTGGTCACATGGACTACACACTCAAGTACATGTGAGAAATAAAAAAAATGTGACTAGTGAAAAAAACAACGAGTACTTATAGCATACAAAAATTCTCATAAAATACCTCTATATTTTAAGGAAAATTAAACAATTATCTTTTTAATGCCAAAATACATGATCCATTAAGGAATGATAACAGAATCTAATCCATAGAACAAAGTTCAATTGAATAAGAAAAAATATATAAATATATGTCCTATAGGAATAGAATTAAATTATGTGATCATAATTTGTGTTGTATTATATTTAATATTACATTAATGTATTTTCCATCAATTTTATATCTAAATATGCTTGGGAGAAGGATTAAAGTCTCTAGATATATGAATCACTGATACAATCTGCCAAAAAACCTCCATTATATCACAGCATTATACACAGGTCTAGCCAAAGTAGATCAAATATAGGATTCCTCTATAGAGTGAAATGAATATCCTATCATAGAGATGAATAATATAGGAGAAAAAAATATCAAACCTATAATCTACATATGTCCTGTCTCTAGATTGACCATATTTGGCGTTTAGAGGAATATGTCGTACAATTAATCAATAATGGATTCCCAAGGATTGATATTCCCATGATATGGAAAATAAATAATATTTTTTGAATTAATATTAGAATGAATATAATATATTTTTTCATATTAACTAGTACCTTAGACATTTTCTTCACAAATGGCTTCCCTGACTACATGCTAACCATGTGAGGATTTCATCCACATCATTCACCTCTATGGTTTACTCCATAGTTTCTTAAATTTTACAATAATCATGACCAATGATTAATCATAAAAATTATTTTTTCTTGAACATAATTTTACTATTTTATCTATCCATGTTTAAAACACTATTATTCAAAATTTCCTTCTCTAGAAAATATGTATATTTTCATAGGGAAGCTATATAGTTTCTTCTAAATGTGAATCCACAATAAACCACCTTAAATGACTGAAAATTTTACTAATACCAACTATAATCTCTATTAAACATAATCTATGTAAATAGTAACATGAAAAATATTATATCATAATGTTATGAAAAATTTCCGTAAAAAAATGTGTGGTTACATATTATTTTTCATCTGAAAGATTAAACACCAGCATAGAAAATATATTTTTTAATATCATCGAATAGTTCATGGATGTCATCATAGATTGTAAATTAAATGAATTTTTAATTAAAGAAACTATAAATATAAATGATCGCATTAATTTTATATAGATGGACACTCATTTAATGATAAATTAATTATTTAATATTTAATCATTGAAATAATATTTTATTGAAAGTGTAATTTTTTTGTTCAAGTGAACTAGTTTCAACATAAATATAATTGGAGATATTTTTCAAAGTTATAATGGGTGGTAAATGGCATAATAAATTTACTCTATATAGAGTGGAATATATGGTTTCAAATTACTACATGGACATACTAATTGTGCTCATGTGTGAAATGGGTAGAAAGTAGGAAATGATGATTGATGATTATTATAGTTGTTAATAATGAGATGAAATTGGAGATGAGGGGTGTTATTTTAAACATCAAATGATAAATTTTATATCATATGATTGGTAAGATAACTTTTCATCATTGATTTCCTTGAATGATTACAAATGGAAAATTTGGTTTATCGACTACAAGAAGGTAATTAATTGAGAGATTATACTGGATTAGGATTAACTATATGATGGTACCTCATTCTATTCGTGAATATATATATAATATGAAATGCATGACACAAATTCATAAATATCTAGGTGGTAGTGAGAGTATAATTGACATATTTTAATATAGGATAATGTTATTGAGTATTAATACCTATTTATAGGCTATATTATATTTATTTTTTTCATGATTGTTTATATAGAGTAGGGATTAAAAATAATTAACTGGTGTTGATGTAATGACTATTCATGAATGGATCTATGATTCTAGTGTCTTTGGGTTTGAATTATATCACCCAACGAATATGCTTTTTATTATTAACTCATATTGAATGATGATATGTTGAATTCATATATAAACGATGGTGTCTTTACAAAGATGTTTCTATTTATATTGTATATTTCCCGGATTCATACAAACATCACGATTGATTTTGGATTATAGGGGATGAGAAATGAATTTTGTTACCCTATCATGTTATTTTATTCCCTTGAGAGTAACATGTGATTCAGATATATTATTTTTTCTATGATAATCTATTTTTAGTGGACTAATATTGAGTTTACGGTTACTACATGGTTTCAAATTAAATATAAAAAGTGTGGTTTAGTGAAACAATGTGATTCTAGTGGGGTCATGCATTGTAGTGGATGGAAAACATATGAAAAATAATTATTTGATTTTTAACATAATGTTTATGGATTTATATTTCAGGTTTCATGTATAAAAACACATATATTCATTTTTTACAATTTAAGGGTTAGTGGTTGTAATCCTACTTATTTTATCATTCTCCCATTATCTAGGAACCATAGTGGATTTATAAGCCTTATTTTTTATATCATGTATTTAGATGGGGTTAAATATATGTATCATAGTAATGATGGGATAATGATTCAATCCGAGATGAATTTTATTTTCATAATGGTCATTTCAAATTTCTTTTTCAGGTCCTATTTTATCCTTACCTATATATATCTAAACATCATGTAATAATCTATGATAATATGTATTATTTATCTTCTATCATGTATGTAATTTCAACATAGCCTTGGTATGGTTTTTATTTTTGTTACAATAATATTTTTAATTCATATTAATTTTCCATATTTTAATTATTTTTTCAAATTTTTACAATTACTGGATGGTTATGATAATAATGTATAGTCACCACATTATATATATTATTCCAATAGTTTATTACAATATCCACCTATATATGTTAAGAAATACTATTGGTTCATACATACCAATATAGAATATTTTTTCCAAAATTAGTGCCGATCAATTGTATAATTTCAATATTATTAGTCTTGATCATGTTGAGCTATTAAGAAAAATCATTTATAATTATATTCAAAGTAACCCATGTGTATTTAATTATGAAGTATTATTTTCATTTATGCTGATTTAATTTATCTAGAAATATAATATTTTTATATACGTTATATATATATATATAATAAAAATTTCATGTCAAATATGTTATATTTTTATGACTTTAATGATGATAAATTGGAATGATATATGATGTACCTAAATCAGTTAGTGTTCCTCTATGATGGGGTTGAATCAATGGTACCCAGATTTAAGAGTAATTTTAATAAATAAATGACATCCCAAAACCAATTATCTTCATTATACCCTCTCAACGTTGCCCTCTCACCCATATACCAAAATGGACTGAAAGAACATGGTAAAAAATATTTTTCAAGGATCATCCACAATGTGGTTTTCAAAACCAATTATAAGCAATGATGTGATTTTTAGAGAGAGGTTATAACTAATATAATAATGATTTTACGATATGGTATGTTAGTATCGTAATCTCATGGTGATGTATCATAGGAATAATAACACATAATGGATGTTCATGTTTTTGAACATTCATAGAAATGGAAAATTAAAACTATTATTTATTATGATAACACCAACCATTGAATATTTCCTACTGACTCATGGTTAAATTATATCATCAAAACAATATTGGATGTATCATCTTCAACGAATAAGTTGTATTCTAGAGATACATGAACTACAAGATATATTTGATTGAATTAATAAAAGATCAACTTCAATCTTCCATGTTTAGAATAATGAACATATGCATGAGAGCATGTACACATATTATTTACTTCTTCATTTTTAAAAAAAATATTTAGATCGATTGTTTTAGTATCATATTTTTTTACCTCTGTATTAACATGAATTTTTCACTAGTTTATGTTTTTTTAAGATATATTTTTTGATAATAATTTTTATCATCCTCAGTAAAATTTATTAATCACATTATATTATATTATTTTTAATTTTTCTATTGATGTTAACTCAAGATTAATATTTATATAATTAAATATTAAAACCCCACATAATATAAAGATAAATAATTATATTCCTTAGTAATAATTTTTTTACTAAAAAAAATATCAAATTTTTAATTTTGAAATCCCATCGAAATGTTCTAGGATATGTCTATATTAATTTCCTTAAAATGTAATTTATTTTCAGAATTATCATTACTTTGACTTATCCACTGATATTTTTCAAATTTGTAACCAAAAATCCATCTTTATATTTACATTCAACATTCTCTCGAAAATAACCTAACTATTATTATAATTCAAGTGGAGAAATAATATTTTATATATTAAAAATATATATCCCCTTCACAAAAATAAGTTATCATTTTGAAATTTCATATGACATATGAAATTTCTCACTGATCAATTATTTTATAATTAAAAACCGTTAATAAGTTGGAAAATAATTATATTTTACATAGATATATTATGTGTTGGTAAAACAGATTTTACATTTATCCTTTATCATTTATGTCGTCCAATCAATTCCATATACTTGAATTATCATATATGTATCCCCTAACATCTTCCAGAAGAGAGAAAAGAATTTTAAGATGTTTGATCTCAATCATATGTGTCATTGCGAAAAAGTATGCCATGACTACATGTGTCTCTTTATTAATCACATAGTGTTCCCAAACGTAGAAGATTCGATAATAGCACAATGTCAACTCTAAATTGATAAATTACTCATTAAATAAATTTCTTAATTTATATTCCATGTATAAATTCAATATTATAATAAATTGATCTATAAATTATCAAAAAAACATTTATGTATACATAAAACCATGTCAAAACCCCTTATAATGTCATTTCCATTATGACAATAGATTGTGCCCCATGCTGGTAGGCATGTTCCGTCGAGAACGCCTCTTGAAATGCTAGATGTGACTGACTAGTACCGAGGGTCGCTATTGGTATTGTACGGGGAATATATCCTCAAAATCATTGGAGTATAATTGAGTAATATATAATCAATTAGAGGAAGCATAATATTTACCAACAAAGTCTAATAAATCATTCAATAAATTTATATAGTCATTAGTAACTATATCATATACCATAAACTATAAATTTAATTTCATGTATCTAACAAATTTTAATAAATTAACATTGATGCAGGCACATGTATATATGGGTACTTAAAAATAATCAAAAAACAAAAGGGGGATTTCTCCAAAAACAACTACATGCAATAGCTCTATCTGGTGATACCTAACTCCATTTCTATAATCAAATCGACAATATGAAATTTGGTTCTTTCCCTTGTTTATATATATATATATAAATTGCATCCATCTCAATACCAAACAAAGGACAAACCGTAGTGGGAGAAATACTCAGAATGACACCACTAATAGTGACTATAACTATCCAACCAGTGCTTATAAAATGTTATGTATCTATAAATAATAATGGAATGAAATGATGTAAATAGAAAAGGGTAAGATCATGTTCTTGATGGACACCAGACTAACATTATTTACATCAGATTGTGCTTCAAAAACAAATGATCATATGTTATGACGAACATATACATATAATATTATATGATTGTATTTATATATATGATCTATATATAGGGACATTTATAGACATAAATGTACCTACATAGTTCGATACGACGCCCAATGGATAACTCAAATATTCATAACATGTCACATGGATCTCATTAATTATTAGTGTATTTCATCCCTATGTATTATAAGTCTCAAGGGTCACCATGCATATTTATCAAAAGTATAAGGGATTTTGTACTAATGTACCACAAGTATAAAGGACATAATGCCTATGTATCATAATTATATGGGATTCCTTCATCTTGTATCACAAGTATCAGATATTACTTTCCCTTGTATCACATGTATAATTGATTCTATGATTGATAATAAATAGTATATGGGACTATATTCCCATCTATCATGAGTAAAATGGATTGATTACATGATTATCCCAATTATATGGGACTTCCTTCACATGTATCATGAGTATAAGAGATTCCTACAAAGTGTATCAGATGTATATGGGGAACCATGCTTGAGTATCAAATGTATATGGGACTCCATACCTGATATCAAAAGAATAACAGTTGAAAAAACATTATTATCTATTATCATTATAATTTTAAAATAGCCTAACCATTGTTTGTGTAATAACATGTGAATTAGTCATACTACCCACATTTCATTTAATTCATTATAGTCATTATATTTATGTTTCGTGAAGAAACCATATAGATGATGGTATTTTTCAGGTATTAATTTATCATAATAGAGGACAGATCCATAGGCACACCTCATGGTGTTGAAATAATCACTGGGAATTTATCCAATCATGAATAACTGAATACTGGGTCATTTCTGTCATGGATGTCCAATTACATAAGGGTAATGTATATTATTAAAAAAACATATAGAAACTGCAGTGTGGTAATAATGAATTATAATTTAATGAAACAAAAAATGAAGGATAATCACTAATCCACCTAAATTATTCCTATAGGATATTAAACATCTATAATCGAAATTTTGGTAGATCTTGATCATAATTAATGGAAAATCATATAATCCGATTGTCAAAATTGATATGTTCTGACACTAAAAATACTCCATCAATAGATATAAATATGGGGAAGGAATATAAATTAATGTAGAGATTACAAGAGGATATACAACCTGATAGATAGATCTCGAATCAGAGTCCAGACGGATGAATGGGATCAGATCCCCTCTATTGGATTAAGGTAGATTCATTAGGAGATATCATATTATTTGAGAGAATCAATAAGGGATTACATATAGGAATGGATTTATACCACCTTAAAATATATTTATGGCAATTGCACCGTGTTTAAATTCATTACACACTATGTAATGATATTTTTTTACATTTTGAAAATCTAGTGACCGTCATGAGTTGGACTGGAAAAAACAATTTTGATTATTTATTTTAAATACATGTCATTTATTTTACATACATGTCAGGAATTTTTATTCTAGATATGTTAAATACAGCTTCTATCCTTCCAGAATCCCAAAATTATGAGCCCTAAGGCCATGTTTCGCTATTTGTTCCAGAAATAATTTCATCAATGGTATAACCAAATGAAAAAGGATTATTACCTCAAATGAATAGTTAGAAACATACATTGTTCCATGATATGTTAATGTGTCCAAATTCTCCATACTATGGATGGAAAGGAATAATCTATTAGTTAAAAGGTCTATTGAGTACACATGTCATGCCAACATTACCAGGTCTCATCCAGAATACGTCTATTATACCATAGCTCATGTAACACTTGTACAGATCTTACTTAGAGAGAAGTATTCCTCCAATCCAATAAATAAATATAATTATCCTAAATATTAACATCTACATAAAAATCAACATCAATTGGATGTATGATTTGAGATGTATCTTAATAGTACTGGCCAAAATTGATACATGGAATATTTCATGCAAACCTAATGTAATTTTCGTTACTACAACTGACATGATATTGGATTGAATCCCTTCAAGACAAAATAATTTCCAATGAACCAATTATAAATATTCCATTTTCCATCTAATCCATCTAAACGCCTATCTAGTTGAAATAAAAAAATAACATATCCCCAAACTCGAAATATATTGTTTGATGATGATGATAGGAGTATGAAATATTATTATACTCTTTTTTATCCATCCACATTCCATTAAAATAAAAAAATTATGTTATCATCTGAATTAGATGAGGTATATGTTGGTTTACCTCACCTACCTCTAACGAACATAATGGTGAATTGAATGTCCAACCATATACATTGTCATAGGGAGACTTATGACTATTTTCAGGAAACAATTATTTCTACTCAAACACAATAAAAGGTATATTTTCTCTCAAGAACCTTTAATGTTATGGATGCATTAATAATGAATTTATTTTAGTATATGCATAATCTGTTCTGACAGCCTATCAGTACGACAATGAAATGTAGTGCTAAAATGTACTTGTTTACCCAAGGATTTAAGTAAAATCTTCCAGAACCTCAACATAAACATAACATCCCTATCAAATGGGATAGTTCGAGGGACCTCATGTTGTTAAAAAATCATATCATAATATAGTCTATCTATATCATCCACTTAGAAGTTCTCATTGATAGGGAAAAAATAATTGACCTTCTGATCTTATCTCTTGTCACCCATATTATATCACTACATCAATGGGATATCAGAATAATAAATAAAAAATCAATAGTGATATGATATCATTTTTACATTGTAAAAAAATGTATATGTAAAATCCAATCGAGTCACTAGATCTCTACCTTGACATGATGACATGTTAAACACTATGTAATGAATCATATGTATCCAATTTGTCTTCCTTGTCACCATAATTGGAGATGTATGTCATAATACATTTTTTAATGATCGTGGTGTAAAACCCATGTAGAAGAAGGATATTGTCACATCCACTCCTCCAAGATGTAAATAGGATCCTAGAAAATTATATCACATATCTTGAATTCTATATAATATTTTGTTTCATTTTAAAATCTCTTGACTTGTCATTCTCACCCACCATAATAAATAAATGGTTTACTATTAATTTTAAATATTTATTGAGAACAAGGTGTTTGAATATTCAAAATACCATTATTTAAATACCACACTAGAAAAAGGATTACCAAAAAATAAATTTTATAAGAAATAAAGGGAATTATAAAGGTCACATGAGATAATACATATTACAATTCAATATTTGAATACAAGGACATGGATGATAAAACTAACTTCATGATCAAATATATGGTGATAGAGAACCTGGACATGAGAAATTAGACCATAAAAACCCAAAATCTATGATGGGTTAAATATCAATTTATTGACTAATAATAAAATTTAGAGAATAAATTTTATTCCAAAAATATTTTCTCTAATGCTCATGAATAAATTTATTGTATAATAATAAAATAAAATATAATTACCTAAAATAATTATATTATATAATTATAATTTAATTATCATATAATTCCAAGAATTATGATGTGAATCCAAAAAAACAAATTAAATTTTCAAAGACCATATTAATCAAAAAAATTCAACACCATATGAGAAATATTTAAATAGAAAGGAATAAATCTCATTAAACTGAATATTTAATTAAAAATAAACTAAAATAAAAATCTCCAAAAAAATACTAAATTACTTTACGATCACATAACTAAAAACATCAAAATTATTGTCTAAATCCATGAAAAGGTGGATAAACCAATAATATCATTGAACATTGTGCTTCTTATGTAACTCAAATAGATGGACCAAGATCAAATAATATACATTCAAATTATTTATGCACTCCATTATTCTTTTGTAATTTATTTTTTCTACCCACATCAATCTACATTTGAAAAAAATTGGTATAATTACAATGGCCATTTCATGTAAAACATAATATAATTGACTTTTATTTTCTTTGTAGATAATCACCCTTATAATCATGGGACAATTCATAAACATACCACATCAAAAGAACTTCCCAGAAATTGAAATACATTCTCTAGGAAGATGTCTACAACACATATTATAAGATGCATTTTTTAATTAATTTTTATATTACATGATTAATGTTTTATAATGTACTTGTTACTATAATTATTATTTTTCATGTTTTCATGGGACACGTGATCATCAAAAAGCTCCATTCTTCCTCTTCAACACATTGAACTAGTTTCTAATGGATTTTTAGCTCACATGAATCCAATTCCAGTGTATTTGTTGGCTTTAATCAGGTGTAAAAGTGATTTTTATTTCCTTCGTGTTCTTAGATAAATTTTTTAATAAACAATGGACAATTAGTGATTTTTTCTTCATTTAATGACACTAAATATTCATTATTTTCTCAAAATTCAAAAATAAAATCCATCCTAATTTGAACTGTATTTAGAAAATAATTATCAATATACATAATCATAAATTATTCCAATTCCAAGTATTATATGTTCTAACATTAGTTGATATTATAAATAATTTACCACCACTACTCCAATTCAATTTTAAGATGATAAATTACAATAGTTAAATTTTAATGATCTAAACAATCCATGACATAAAATATATTTTTTTATGTTTTATTCTAACCATGAAGTAGCAAGGGGTTTTATTATGCTCCATCTGTAGTGGGAATAATACCTCTTCAAAATCATCCACTATAAATTCATTACTTCTTGATAAATCAGGTTCCTCTATAGCATGGATACCACCTCCATTTATAAATTATTTCAACCAATCTTTCACTATAAAAAATTCAGAGTTCCAATGGAATCCCTCTCGATATGATATTATGAATGATTTTTTCCTCTTGGTGCCTTCCCACTACATTATCCTTTTCCCATTATGGGAAAACATTTTTCGTAAACATACTTTCGATGAATCTAGATTAATGTCATAACATTATACATTTGAATTAAATGTTGACACATATACTCATTATCAATTTGTTTTATTAAAAATGTTTATAAAATTCTTTCATATGATGATAAATCATCATAATTTTTACTCTGATCCCATCATATTCCCCATTATTCTATAAAAAAATTTGAAAACATTATCAAAAATCGGATTTAAACAATATATTTTTAAGGAAAAATAATTCATAAGAAAACATTGTGGTAAAATAAAAAATATTTTCTATATAACTCTTATGAATAGTAATATCACCTAGGAAGTTATAAATAAAATTTAGGCAACTTTTAAATAAAATAAAATATTTCATAAAATATTTATTATGTATTCAAGTTTTTTTGTGTGATAAATATTTGGTTTAAAATTTTAAATAATAATTAATTAACTATTTAGGAAATGGGTTCCAAAAAATATATTTTATTGTCCTTTGATTTTAATATAATATAATAAGACCTTAATTAATTTTTCAGGGAATTATAAAATCAGTTTTGGATTAAAACTATATTTTTTGGGAAACTGATTATTTTGAAAAAAATATTAGTTTTTCAAATTTAGAAAATTATTTTGATAAAATAGAGTCCAATTTTGGACCACACACATCAAAAATTATGTATGTTTATTTTTTGTATTTTTCTGAATAATTTGAATTTATTTAGAATAGTCAGGTACGATAATTTACCGTATATATACGTCATAGGTTAAATACACTATTATTTGAATTATGGGTTATTTAGGAAACTATTACTATGATGTAAATTAAACATATTACCATTAATGGACACAAAATACAATACGATTACTTTTCTTGAGAAAAATAATAAAATAATGAATAAGATATTCAAAAACACTCATATCCTCTACTATTACCCCCACTCAATCAATCATCCCATCACTACTCTCAAACTTGTAAATTTTCTAAATTCTTCTCATATAACCTCTAAAGATAATCCCTTATGTTTATCATCCTTCGGTCATATAAAAAAATGTATCCCTTAAATAGGCTCTCAAGGTAGGTAACTTCAGAATGTAAATTTCTCTGTTCAAATGTTTTATTTCATGTTCCATTATTTTCGTTTCATTCCTATCCTACATTAATAAAAATGTTATGATAACTCAATTACTTTACATGTAATAAAATTTTTTATGATAATGTAATAATTCATTGTCTTATCTCATTTACAATTCTTTTATACAATAAATGGAAACACCATTTGAAATGTGTTAGTTTCTCACATTCAAGGAAAACTGGTTTTCAGTTTCCATTACCATCTTAAATTCAAGTCCTAAATCAATTTTTATGGCAGTAATATACAGTATTATATGTTTTATAACATATTTAATGCTTTTTAATCTTGTTTCACACATTATATTAATTTATATGAGATCGTTTTGATCAAAAACAGCCAATTAGACAAACCCATTATTATTAATGTTTCATATAATGATTTATATTCACTCCCAATAATCAAACACATTTTATAACAATTTAATATTATGTATTTGAATAATTAAAATACAACTTCTATTCTAGAAATCCATTCTAATATTTCAGGATTATCCTTACATTTATATAAGTAAACTTTTCATTAATACTACAGAAAAAAACCTCCCAAATAATAAAATTGGAAACTTAAACCCATTATGAATGACATGAATGAAAATACTATGGCTATAATATATGAATGAAATAAATAAGAATTTATGGAAATAATAATTAATAAATTTTATTTGGTGATCTGGGAAACTATAATAATGAGAATAACACAATCAGACTTAGGGTAATGGATTTTTACCTAAATCTCCATTTTCATTCATGTTACTCTTGTTCTCAACATACCTAAAAAATTGTTATTTATTCATATTTACTCATAATATTTTTTAATGCTATATATATATTTACCAACCAGATTCCTACTTTCATTTAACAGGAGTTACATTTTTTAAAAGGATCTTTCAAAAATTCATCAAAAATACAAGCCTGATTCCATGGAATTTCTCAAATTCTAAAATATTTTCATGGGAATTCTATATTATATTCTTAGAAACCATTATCATTATAAAATTTTCCATTATAAATAAAATTACTATCTTACTTCATTTTTATTTTTATACAATTATGTTTTTCCAAAAGAACTCTTCTTTTCATTGTAACATAGTATTTACATCAAGAAATAATTAATGATTTTACAAGAGTATCGTCATGTATTTAAAAACTCTTATTGAATATTAAATATTAATCTGATTAATATTTTTGAATATTATCTACCATATTAAATTTAATGTTTTATTATTAGTTTTATTTTTTATGTGACATATTAAAACCATTAACCAATTTACTCTGAATGTTTAGTGTTTATGCATAATGCTCGGGGAATGTTATTTACATATGATATGTTAGTTTCAAGATGAACACATATATTTTTTATGATAATCCCTATTAATATGTGTAATGAATTATAATTACTAATTGATTGGTGCAGCCCCTTATAGCCCCTCAATGAATCGGTAGGTCCCATGAGTCAAACTAAGGTCTACAAATGAGGCCTTAATGCAATGGTTATGGTGTCCAAAATTATTAATTCCATGATTATGAAACTGGTAATAGATAGATCATTTTGTTTTTAGACTATTATAATAACTCATGACTATGCTTTATTGTCGAGTTATTTAATTATCTGTTATTCCTTCCATAATGTGTTCATGTTTATTTTTAAAGTCATGTGTTTTTAGTTATTCACCATGCCCAATGTTTCTTCTTATGATATCTTCAATTATATTACATACACTTACTAATCCTTTGATATCACCCTTTTCTTATGTATCATTTCACCATCACATAGTGAAGTATTTTAGAAATGAAATTCAATGATAACCAATAAGTTATTTATGTTTTCAAATGAATTTCATGGTTTTGTTTCCTTTCTTGTTGTAATGTTGTACATATATATGTATCTGGTTTTCCAAATCATCTAAACATTCCATTAATTCAAGATACAAATTTCTTGTAATCATTTCAATTTAATTAAATAAGGCACCGACTCCATGAATCTGGGGTCAGGGTCTTTAATGATGGTATCAGAGGAAGTTTACTAGAAAAAATGGAATATAGATTTATAAAATGTAGATTAGGGATAAAACTATGAGATATAAGTTGATGATAAAAAAAAGAATTTCTAGATATTTTGGAAGGAATATATTCTATGGATATTTCATGGAAATACAAACATGTCTACATAATACAAGTAGACATGGTTCTGAAACAGATGTACCTAGAAATATTGATTCCAAAAAATAAATTTTGGCTTGACCTAGGTTATCCAATCACATGCCAACAGGACATACTACACACCAGGTTTTACACTACTCTAGGATATGCGTGTATAATTCCAATTTTTTTACAATCCATTATGAAGGATGTAAATGGACATTTTTCCTCATAGAAACCATCTCTGTGATTATGAGATTATCTATGTATAGGATTTCATTTAATTCCATGTATTTCTTTATGTTGATATGATATATTATGATTCATAACTAAATCTAATGTACGACATTATTAAAAATGGCTTTTTTAGGAAGGAATGGAAACAATGCGAAAGCATGTATCCCATGTAGGGATTTCCCTATGATATTAGTTAATAATTTTGTATCTATTTCTACAACTACTTCTAAGTAACTTATAACTATACTACAATATATGAACCTAGTAATGAACTATAACCTTACACATATGGAGCATCCAGATCCATAATGGAAAGGAGCTATATCAAACCTCTTTATGTGTCAACAATGTCCAACATTTAAGGGGACCATAAACCCATTCATAGTGGATAAGTGGATAAGTTCATCAGAGATGATATTTCTCACTTTTTGATGTAATGAATGAGATAAGGTATTCATGGTTGTTTATCATCAGTAGAGAGATACAGATTCGGGGTGGTATTCCATTGGAAAACAGTTAGGGTAAATATATAGAAGCTATGGAATGGAGGTATTTTAAGGAAATATTCTATGAAAAATACATCCCCCATTTCCAACTAGATGATATAGAAATACAGTTTCTAAATATGAGGAAAAAATGGGAGGAGAATGTTGAAATGGATTAATCTAAAATAACAAGTCTATCAAGGCTTGTTTTGGCCTACATGCATAATCCAAGAAGGAAGATTGATCAATTATTTTATATTTTGTAACAATTCCTCTGAAAGGGATCTAGTCTCACAAATTTTTTTATCATATGAAAAATTTACTCATGTGCTATCAAGATGGAAAAGGAATTATCTATTTATTATGATTTTAAGGGAAAGAAATAGAATATGAGGAATGGTAAAAACTCTAGAAAATGAAATAATGAAATTGGTAATAAATGAAGAGTTGATATTCCACCCAAAAAATTGTTATAAGAGAGACCATGGTTCTTTACTGAAGGGTTTGGGTGTTTGTTACATGTTTGCAGAAAGAGGCCACCAATCCTCGGATTCTATGGGGATTAAAGAAGATAGCATCGTTCAGTTCTACAATTGCATGGAGAGGGGATATTTTTTAAATGGTTATCCTAGTAATCAAGGATGTCTTCCCAAAATAAGGACAATGGATCAAGGCTAAGATTATGTAATCATGAAAGGTGACATTGAAGTTACTAATGATATGGTGATAAGTGAATTAATTATTTCTTCAAACATTACCAATGGGTTATTTGATTTATGATTTTCACATTCAATCATATATTCTCAGTTTTCCAGGAAAATAGATATTTTTCCAATTTATTTAACAAGGTAGTTTTCAGTCTAAACTCTAAATGGATGGATCATTGCGACAAACATGTTTCAGGAAGTCACCTTTATGGAATATAAGCCTACATTATCTATTTAATGTATTATCATAACTTAGATGGACTTTGTTATAATCCTTGGTGCGGATTGGATTTTTAATAATGATTATAAAATCTATTATAACAATAACGAGGATACAATTTGGGAGAGGCATATATATTCCCTTTTCTTAAGAGAAGAAACATCACCATCTAATTCCTAACTAGATCCACCCCTAGTAGCTCTACTTAATGCAATTGTCCAGGAGGATTGGAACTCAATATCTAATAGTGGGGAAATAAATATTCTTATTTGGAATGTACCTATTGCGAAATTATATATTGATGTTTTTTAGAGGATTTACCTAAAATCTATTTAGAGTGGAATGTTGAGTTCTCTATTGATTTTATTCATTATACCAGGGTTGTATCAAAGAATCATTATCGAATACCCATAGTGGAATTAGTATAAAAAAAGAAACAACTAGAGGAATTCAGTGATAAAGTATTTATTTACCTGAGTGTCTTTCAATGGGGAGCCCCAATTATTTTCATTAAGAACAAAATCGATCTATGTGGTTGTGCATTGACTACAGGGAGATGAATGCTATAAAAATAATTGAAAAGTATCTCCTACCTCACAGTGCAATTTATCGGATCATCTTTCTGGAGCCATAATATTTTTGAAGATTGAACATTGATGTAGATATCATAAATTTTGAGTGAGGAAGGAATATATTTTGAAGATAATATTTCAAACCATGTATGGGTATCATGAGTTTAAAATAATTCCTTTTTGACTGGGAAATGAACCTTCTGTTTTCATAGATCTGATGAATTTATTTTTTAAGGGATATAATGATGACTTTGTGGTGGTTTTTTTAATGATATATATGTATACTACAAAATTTATTAATATTGGGAAAATAAACACCACACTATTCTATGGAATCTTAGAAATAATGAATTATATGGGATGTTTAGAAAGTTCGAATTTTGGCTATAATCAGTTTCATTGGACACATTGTTTCTAAGGGGGGATATTTATTGATCATGCGAAGACAATGGATATTTATGAATGGGTTACTTCAACAAATATAAATGATATATGTTGTTTTATTGGACTATTAAGTTATTATCGACATTTTTTCAGAACATAACCCGTTTAACCAACCCAACGACCAAGATGATAGGCAAAGAGGATAAGTTCTTATTTAAAAAATAATTAGAGGAATATTTCAAATAATTTAAAAGGATATTAGTGAATGATCTGATACTAAATATTCAATCATGGAATGGGGGATTTTTGAAATATAGTGATGAATCAAACAAAGGATATGGTTGTTCCATAATGTAGAATTATAGCATTATTACATACACATCATGGATGTAAAATATTAATTAACATAATTGTCAAAATCATCATCATGAGTTAGAATCTATAATAATTTCTCTAAAAAATAGATACACTATCTCTATGTAGGAATTTTTGAGATATATATGGATCCCAAGTGTTTAAAATATAACTTCTCATATATAGATTTCAACTTGAGGAAAAAGAGATGGCTCGATATACTCAAGGATTATGAATTATCATTACATTACTACCAAGGGAAGTTAAATAAATTGGATTCCTCCTTAAGCAAAAGGATCATGGAAACCTAAAAAATGTCGATTAAATGTTACTATGTCATTATGGATCTAGTAAATATTTATGTGGGAATTGTCAAAGAAGGTGAAAATTCAATATGTTTTCAATAGGGTTGAAAACATCATCAATACAAATGATTAAAATCTCTCATCCTGATTATGAGATTAATTGAAAGAATGGTAATGCTATGAATGATGGGAAGATGGAAAATTTTTTGTGTGAATATGGAATTATAAAATTTTGGAAGATGATATGTGTGCCCTCTACACCCAAACATAAAATGGAGTTATTTGATGATTCCTAAGGCTCAATGTTCCCTATAAACCCTGGTAGTAATAAAATGTATAGTGTATTGAAGGAACATTTTTTTGGGACAACTTGATGTAGAATTTTTTTGATCATGTATCATTGTTTTTAGTCTTTCAATATTAGAAGGATGAAATAGTATATGCTAGAGGATTCATGCAACCTCTACCTATTCCAACAAGGAAATGTGATGGCATAAACACGGATTGGTTCACTGTATAACAGAGAACTCATAGAATGAAGGATGAAATATGGTTAATTGTGGGTCGACATACCAAATCTATACATTTCCACCCTATATGGGAATATTTTCTACTAGAGAGCCACTCATAGTTCTATATAAATGACGCTATAAGACCTCATGGACAACCTCTTTCAATAATGTATGATCATGATCCTCAATTTACATCGAAATTCAGGAAAATTCATCAGTATTATATGGATACTAAGCTTCGTTTGAGAGCATCATATTGCACTCAAACAAATGGGAAATCAGAAAGGATGATCCAAAATTTAGAATACATGTTGAGATCATGATCGCTTGATTTTCGAGGTATGTGGGATCAGTATTTACCTTGGAAGAAGTTTTCTTAAAATAGTAGTTTCCATTATGGTATTCATATAGCACCATATGAAGCATTATATGAAAATAGATATATTAAAACAACATGTTGTAATGAAGTCAGTGAAAATAATCTTTGGGGCCCAAAGCTTGTGGTTTAAACAACAGAAATGGTGAGGATTGATCAAACCCATATGAATTTAGCGAACTGCTGGAAAAAGATATTTGATGATAATTGAAGGAAGGATTTGGAATTTCAAGTAGGAGATCATGTTTTCTTGAAGATATCTCCATGGAAGGGTGTTATAAGATTTTTGATTAAAGGGAAATGGATCTCTATGTACATTTTATATTTTGAAATCCTAGAGAGTATAGGAGTTGCTTCATATCATATATCTGTTCCACCAAGCATGTCTAATTCTCACAATGTCTTACATGTGTCGTTGTTGAGAATGTACAAGCCAAACCAAACACATGTTGTCACTTATGATGGTATAGGATTGTATCATATCATATCACACTATAAGGACCATATCTATATTTTGGAAACTAAATAATAGGTGTTAATGAATTGGATGAATAAACAGGTAAATATACATTCGAAAATTCATAAAATCGAAGAGGCAACATTGGAGCCTGAGGTGCATATGATGATGAAATACCCAAACCATTTAATTAGTTAACATTATATGAATTTTGAATATGAAATTATATTATGTAGGAGATAATGTAAGACACTGAGGAATTTAAATGAAATTTATTATTAAATTCATGAAACACGGAATCTATAAAAAAAATAATTTGTCATAACGTAGCCAATAAGAATAATTTTCCAACTTTGTTGATTTAAATTTTGAATAACTGATTAACATTGATGTGTTTAGGATTATATTTAATGTTTGATAGAATAAAAATAATTTTTCTTGATTAGTAAAATTCCCTTATGAATAGGAATAAACCCTTATGCATTTTAATATGAACCATAGGAACAATTACCTCTCCCATGAATGTATAAATAAAATTTAGGAACCTTATAAATGAAGTAGAATATCAAATGAATTTTAAATTAAGTATTTATAATATTTTAAGAGATAAATATTTAATTAAAATTTTAAATCAATAATTGATTTTTTTTTTGTATATTGGGTTCATAAATAAATATTATTTATATATTATGATTTTAGAATAATTTAATAATCCGTTAGTTGATTTTTTAGGGTATAATAAAATCAATTTTGGTTTTAAAACAATATTTTTTTGAGAAAAGAAATATTTTATTTAAAATTTAAATTTCACATATTTAGATAACTATTTTGATAAAATGTAGTACAATTTTTGGATTATGCACACCAAAAAATGGATTTGGTGAATTTTTGGGATTTTTCTGAAATATTTGAGTTTTTATGGAATAATGACATACTATAATTTAATGAATTTACATTATTCAATAAATACACTTTTAAGATCAGAATAGATAATGTGAGAAACCATTATTTAGAATTAACAATCCCATATTAAAATTCTATGTCACAATAATCAAACATAATTCTTCTCTATAGGAGAATAATAAAATAATTCATAAGATATTCAAATATCACTCATCTCCTCCACTATGACCCCTCCCACTTCTATTAACTCCTATAAAAAATTGTTACCATCTTAAATTCTACTACTATAACCACAAAATCTCCTCCCCAAGTCCATTAGCCTTTGGTTTTAAAAAATACCAAATCCTATAACCTAAAGAGGCTCTTGAGGAATATAACTTCAAGAGGTAAATTCCTCTTTTCATTTCATTTATTTAAAGTTCCTTTATTTTATTTCTATTTACTCAACTCCTTTAATTAGAATTTTATTATAATTCCATTAACGTATATGTATGTAAATTTTGTTATGATAATATAATAATAATCATCATCTCTCTTTTCCCCTTCTTTTATTCTAGAAATGAAAACAACTTTCCTAATGTGTTAATTTATCACTTTCATGGATGATGTGTTTCTAATTTCTATTTAAATCTTCAATTTGGGACAAGAAAATTTTTTTTTGGTTTAACCAGACTATAATAAATGAATTATAACTTATCTTAGGTTATATAATCTTTTTTAGTCATGATATTAATTTATATGAGTTTATTGTGATCAAAACCCGACAATTAACCCAAAAAATTATCAACAATGGTTTATATAGTGACTCATCATAACTCCCAATAATAAAATGAATCTAATGACCATGTAATATTTTGGATGAAAAAAATAATACTAAATTTATATTCTGGACATCCATTTTAATATTACATGTTTATCCTTACATGAATATAAGTAAACAGATAATGAATTCAATGGAAGAAAATGTTCCCAATCAATTTAATTAAACCTCTTAAACCCATCTAGATGGCCCAAAATGAACATAATACCAATATTTTAAATCAATGAAACAAAATAAAGGTTCTAAAAATATTAATTAATGAATATAATTTGTTTGTCCAGAACAATTAGATGATGTGATGAACACAATTAGACTTAGGGTTTGGTTTTCTACCTGAAACTCCATTTTCATACAGATTATTCTTATTCACTGTGTACCTCAAATAATTTGATATTTATTAAAATTTAATCCAAGTAAATTATGTTTGAATTTTTTTCATATATCTACCAACCATGTTTCTACTTTAATTTATGGGGAGTTATAAGTTATAAGAGGATCATGAAAAAAATATTCCTAAAATACATGCTGGAATCAATAGAATTTATCTAATTATTAACTTTCATCAATGGAACAGTATAATATATTTTTAGTAACCATTATATTTCTAAAATCAATAATTTTAATTTGATAATTCAATCTTACTTCACTTATTGTTTTATATGAATATTTTTTCAATAATATCACTTCTTTTCAAAGTAAAAAATTATTTATCTCAAAAATAACTCGATGATTTGATAAGTGAGCCATCATCTATTTCAAAACTCTTGTTGATTATTTTTTATTAATACGATTAATATTTTATGATATCATCAACCATATTTTATTTAATGGTTTATGATTAGATTTAATTTGGGAGTTTTATCTTAAAACCATTCACTAAATAATTTGAAATAATTTGTCATTGAGCTTATAGTTTAGGGAATGTTATTTACCATTCAAATGTTTGATGCAATATGATTTTGTATGTTTTTTATGTTTATCCTTATTCATATGAGTAATTCATTAGACTTAATAACTGTTCGGTGTAGCCATCTATATCCCTTAGATGATTTTCTAGGTCTCAAGGGACAAACTACAGTCTGGGCACGAAGCCTTGACAAAAGGGTTATTTATGCTCTTAGAACGAGGCCTTGATTGTATGTTTATAATTTCCGACATTATTAATTCCCTCATTATTATACTCGACATTGAAAGTTCATTTGGTTATTCAACTAGTGGAATACTTATGATTATTCTTTATTATATAATTATTTATTCATCTCTTATTCCTTCCATAATGTGTTCATTTTTATTTTTTATGAAATGTGTTATTAGATATTCAGGATGCCTAATGTGTATTCTTATGATAAATTCCATTGTTTTACATAAACATACTATGAATTTTTAGCTCACCCATTTATTATGATTAATTTAACCATAAAATGTTGAGGTATATTATGAATGTAATTAAGGGATAACCTTTGAGTTATGGATGTTGTCAAAGGAATTATTATATTTTATTTCCATTATATGTGTAATTACGAACTTATGTATGTATCTGGTTTTCCAAATCTACTAAAATGTTCATTACATTGAGAAGAAACATTCTTTTAATCATGGTAATGTAGTGCAAAAAGGAAACACCTCCTTGAAACCAGAATCAAGGAATTTACATTTATTCTATTGAAAAAAATCTAAAATTTATTTAAAAGTAATAATTTTTACCTAATAAGGGAATCATCATTTCAAAGGTCTTACTATATTACATTTTGAAAATCATTTGATTTTCAAAGAAATTTATATGTAATACTGTAATATATAAATAGGTAATATGGTAACTATATACACTAATATAGTTTAACCATTTGTTTGACTTCCTTACATGTCACTCTTAAAATTGAAATAACCATATTGTTCACTTCGATATCCAATGCATTGGATAGTATAATGTAATTACCCAACCATGGTTTGTCATAGAACCAACAATATTACCCACCAATTGTTAATGCACCATTATATAATAATGCCACATAAAAGCCTATGATTTTCAAAATTTTATTCATTAAATTTCATTTGGACTCAAAGGAAATCATTTTATGTTATAGAAATAATCAATTAATTTTAGAAACAAAATTTCAATAAAAAATACAAGAAATGGAAAAAGACAGATTTCAGTAAATAAAATTAATGATTATAGGGTAATCAAAATATCAAAATAGTTATAAAAAATATTTTAAAATGAATCTATATAAATATAAATAAATGTAACAAAAAATATCAATAATGAAAGAAAATAATTCGAATTTAAATCATTAAACATATAAAAATAGATTTCGAAATAAAAGTTCCACATACCAAATGTAATATTTGAATCTGAATCCCATGATAAAATAACAATAAAAAAAATAAATTAAAAATTAAAAAATTAATTATATAACATTTCAAGGGGTAGTATATAGACCCCATAAAAAATGTGGTTGTATAACCTCGGTCTATTAATCAATAAAAGTTGATTGAGATTATGTTCTATACCTTGAGTCTGATTCGTAATTTTTTTTTCATCTTTTTCAACAAAATCCATACTATAATTATATACATTCCTGAGAAAATTATTCATGTTTATTATTATTTTAATGTCTCATATTATAATTTTATAAAAATTATTCAATTATTTATGTTGACACCCTATATTTTGATGATATTTTGTATTTGAGTCCAAAAAAATTTTGTATAAGGCCTACAGTAAAATTGGTCATTAGTTAATCATATCCATAATAATTTTCCTGAAAAAATAATTTGTATTATGAATAAGTTGTTTTTTAAATCCATCCATTAACTATTTTAATGATTGTGGAATCTTGTTATAATCATAGACACTGTAGGTCATACGTGCACATGAGTAACATTTTTATTTATTCCCATGATCATCATAGAAACAAGGTAAGTATAATTTGTTTTTTTATAGATTTATCATAATATTATTAATATTATATTAATCATTTAAATATTATTATATATCTTCATGTGATGTGGTGATGAAAATTGAATCACATCGCTTGGTATGTGAGATTGTTCACATGTACTCACGAATGACATTATCATTTTTCTATGCATTGAAGGTTAAGAACATGAAACATATATTATCATAATATAATTATAAATATTTATTAATATCGTATATTAAAATTAATTTAATAATTATAACGAATCCTCATAGACATTGATTGAAAATGAATTTCGTCATTCGGGAGGTGGTAATATATCGTATACATAGATGATGATCATTTTTTTCCAATTTTAGGGAAAATGTTATGTATATGAATCGTGAAAAAATTGAAAATATATAATTATATTGAGTATTGAAGATTTAATATTTTTTATTGTTGAATATGATTTGATGGAATTGAATGAGCAAATAAAATAGAAACACATGATTAAAAAATACATCTTCTTTAGATTTCCTTCATTATTTATGACCATAAGGACGCAATAGTTGGTTTTCTATATAAAATAAGAGATTAATAATGAGGATAGGAATATTATAAGGTATTGAGAAGATATTGGATAAATAAAATATGTTTTTATGTCTGAATAAATTAGTTGAACATGTTTACATTTATAAGAGATGAGATGGACACTCTTGGAATATATTAAAATATTTCATTTAAATAAAATAATTTTCTCTTAAAAATGGATCAAATCCAATATATTTATAATATATGATGATTATGGGTATGCATCACATCATATATTTGATATTAGATATTTTATGAATTTTTATAATCCTTATTGTTTTTAACCTTTTTTATCCCTTTAAACATTTACTAATACAACAAGTATTTTTACACATTTAGGGTCAATATAGTTACATGAAATGCCAGAAAACCATAAATGGATCAAAAATGAAATTTTCAAACATAACACAATCATTTTTAGGATATTTTTATTTTTATAAATTTTATATAATTTAATAATATATTATTAATTATAAAATGTTATTAATATAAAATTAGACAGTATTCATTATTTTGTATTTAAAAATAATAAACCAAGTTAAAATGTAAAAATAAAAATAAAAAACTGATAACATAAATTCTGGAAATGAGACCTATACAAATGGTTTTGTCCAAATTATTGGTTTTGGTACCATAAATTGACCATATACGAACGGTTTTGTTTATACCGTTGGAATAACTTCACTATAATAACCATATACCAACAGTTATTCAGAACCATTAGTACAGGTAATGAATATACTAAAGTTTTGGCTAAAATAATTTTTATACCATCCATTAATTAATTATATACCAATAGTTTTTAAAAAAATGATGGTATAGGTTCCATACTCAAAATTCCAATACAATAATTTAGGAAAACCATTGGTATATGAGATTTATATTTTCAAAGAATTATGTTGTAAAATAAATTTGAAAAAATCAGGAATTATTTTACTTTTAAATATAAATATACATATTTAACAATTTATGTTTAAAGAGTAAAATATGGCATATGTTATGGTATTTGTTTTATATGTCACAGGTTATTGGATCAAAACCTGTCGATTTTGTTTTGAATTACCAATACCAGCTATTTCTAAAAATTATATGTATAATTAATTCATATCCCTTATATGAATGGTCTGGAAACCATTTATATAAACACCTATACCAATGGATTCCCAAAACCATTAGTATTGGTCTATACCAACCCCACAGTAGACCACAGTCATGAAAACCATTACTATATCATATTCCAATGGTTTTTTAACCTATACCAATGGGTCTAAACTGTTGGTACTGGTCCAGTTTTCAGTAGTGCATGCTAAAGTAGTCTAAAATATTATTATATGATATTAATTTTGTAAAAATATTTTTATTCTGATGTTTTTAATATATTTTATTTAATATTTCCATTTATAAATCAATTACTGCTTCATCATTTCACAATTCATTAAGGAAATTATTTCACCCATAATGTTTAGAATATGTTACATTGATAATGATAAACATTTATTATTTCCAGTTCTATTTATAGTTTATTAAATCTCATATATATCCCCATATTAAAGTTATTTAACATTTTATTATCGAATGTATGATGGGTTTGACTCTTCATTTAATAAAATATTATAAAAGTTATATTATCATCAATGTGGCCATAAATGGTTAAATAACTAATCCATTAATTTTTATTTTCAAAACAAACTCATAAAATTAATTTGTTCCATGTTTTATTGTAAATTTCTACTAGTTATTATATTTTATTATTCTTAATTAACTAATATACTCTCAACCGCTGTAAAAATAACTACAAACATAACTATTTATATAGGTAAAAAGTGATATATTTAATAAAATTTAACATTATTATTTAAAATATGACATCAATTTTTAAAAATTAAAAACATAGTAGTTGATAAAATTTATTTTAAATTTGTCTTGTAGAAGGTGTGAAACAATGAGTTTTAAAGGTGAATAAGTTCAAAATTTCACAAAGTATTTATATCCAATTTAAATAAAAATTTTATTCCAATAACCAAAATTTGGATTTATTGATGCATACTTTAACTATTATGACATTAAAACAATTTCAAAAAATTATTTATCATTTTAAATGTTTTAGAAGAAAACAAATATTTCTATTAAAATGTTGTATTATATAATATTCATCAAAATGGGAATCTTATCATTATCAACTAAAAAATAAATCAAAGAAATCATTTATTTTCCAATTTAAATGATAAATATAAAATTTTCAATTTTAATTTTTAATATTTTGAGAAGCTATATTTAAAACATTTATTAACATAAAAGTACATAGAACTCCTTTTATAAAAATACAAAATATATATGTTTATTATGATTTATTCTTATCTCTTTTCTATAAAATCTACTAGAGAATTATAAAAAAATTAATTAAGTAAATTAATATATATTAACATAATTTTATTCAATATTATGAATTAATTTAATTTTCTGATAAAAAATTACGTTGGGAATATAATTATAGTTATTCATAAAATCCCCTCCTTTAAAATCAATTTTAAAATATATTAATTTATAAATAAATGGTAACCAATGAAATAATTTTATATAATTTCAAAAAAAAGTATTCATAATTATGTTAATTGTATTTATTCCAATCATTCTAATGACTATTTTATAATGGTCAAATAATAACAATAATTGGTTCTTTTTAGATCAATGTTCCATATATTGTGTGCTATCTATCATAGTATTTCCGTTAAAAATCTCATGATGTCACAAACAATGAATCATTTATGTGCGGGTTAAGGAACCTTAGTACATCATGATTATAACATTTCAATTTTCAAAAAAAATATATATTTTGGAAAATATTATGTGTTATTTAAAATTTTCATTTTAAATTATTTTCTATTCTAAAATTGAAATCCATTTCAATGAGTGAACAATTATATCCCATGAATGAAAACATAAATGATTGGTGAAAATTACATTATATTAATATCAAAATATTGAATATTTAATGAATATCCATATGATTTTTGAATCGCATTCCACATCTCAATATCTTTATTATTAAAATCACCACCACATGAATGTTTTGATAAATTTCGGACATTTTTATTTTAATTCATATAAATTAATGATAGTACCAATCAATATATTTAAAAAAATTATTTTAATAAACTATTTTAATTACTTGTGTGTTCGAGGAACATGTTTTTTAAATGACTATGTAACTAATTTATTATTAAAAAAATCCTTTTTGTGGAGAATAATTTTTATACTCTCCGAAAATATACATTTAATAATTACATATCTTAGAAAAAAATCATATTATATTAGCCACATGAGAAAAATCTTTTCCAAATCCAACATTATATTGATATTAAATTTCATGATAATGTTGGGCTTATGTTGGGGGGAGTAGTCTTATTTTGTGGTATAATAGTTTGATAAATATTGGTTTTAAATTAAAATAATTATAATGTGTTTTTATTATAAAATTTTTATTCTAATAAAGGATGTATATTTTTTGATATTATAAGATGAATTTAAAAATTGACGATCTAAATAATATGAAAAAAATGATCTAAAATCATGTTTATAAAGAAACAATTATGTATTTTCATTTATGTTATGGGATCATAAGTTACACCAAAACAGTAAAATTAAAATAACGCTGACTTCCTTAAAAAAAGTTATTCAAAATTATAAATTATCAATAAAAAATTTATATTTTTAAAATTGATAAAATGATATAGATTTTATAACAAAATATTTAATGGTCTTAACGTTCCATATTATTTTCACGTTTATTGGAGCTGATTTTCTATTAATGGTATTGAGTACAAGACAATATATGATTGGAAATTTGAATAAATAATATTTTCTTTAAATAGATCTACCGCAACATCCTTCTATATTTGAATTTGATAACTATAAAACCTAACAACCGAATGCTACTAAAATGCCCCAGAAATTGATCAAGATAAAGAAATCTTATAGAATGAAATCATGTGGTGATTTTGGAAATTATCAGTCTTATTTTTTATATTATATGGGTTTTTATGAGAAAATTCTGGTAGAAGATTTACAATTTTTTGATGAGTGAAAAATAATCTTAGGTGATAGTTTTTTATTCATGGGAGGTTAAATGAAGTGTAAATAGGTTGATTGAATTTTTTAGATAACATGAAATTTAACAATTTCTAAGGCATAATATGACTAGATTCATTGTGTGAAATATTTTTATCTCATCATTATGTTTTCATTAATTTCATTTTAAATGTTAATAATTAATACTTATTGATGTGGTCTGTAATGGCCCAGTTTATTGGGGTCCATTACTTTGTGAAAATCTCATTTTGGGTTTTCTGGTCTGGGAATCACGGTGGTGTAGGCCTACTGGTAGCTCGCTCTACCGGTGGCCACAACCTAATGGTAGCTCTGCTTTCCGGTAGCTCGGTCTACCGGTATCCGCATCCACTGGAAGCTCTATTTGCTGGGGGCTCGGCCTACCGGTAGCTACGGCCTACCGGTGGCTCGGCCTACAGGTATCTGCAGCCTACCGGTAACTCGGCCTACTGGTAGATTCCACCTACCTGTAGCTGCAACCTACCGGTAGCTGCAGCCTACCGGTTGCACGACCTACCGTTACCTACAGCCTACCGGTAGATCGGCCTACGGGTAGCTGCAGCCTACCAGTAGCTCAGCCTACGGGTGGTTGTAGCCTACTGGTAGCAGCTCCCGGTGGCTCTGGCCTACCCTGCAGGTTATTTCCAGTAGCGCTCCCTTTTGTGCAAATAGGGTTTTAACTCGTTTAAGCGTGTTTTAAAGACCCGTAACACGCATAATAGTTTTCATTAAATACTTAATCAATTCATGATTCAGTTTAAACCACCTGACCCCTTTTAATGATGAGTGGAGATGCGTGGTCAACCCACGACCCCCGCGCCTTACGCGGTTTCGTGTTTTCACCTCAACCGTCCCCGACCTTTATAAACTAAGGGTTAGTTGTGGTTTCTCCTTTCCTCGATCGTAGCTTCTTACAAACATCTTGTGGTGCATCGGGCGCATCGTTATCTGTAAAGTTCTACGCCTGGCCTAAGCGTGGATCATCTATCAACAAGTAGGGAATTTCCCCATTGCCTCTCTCTTTTGTGTATCATGCGGGGTGGGCGTGGTTTTGATTCTGTAGAATTGGATAAACCATACCTAATTAAAGATAATGAATTAATTCTTTAAATAAAGGAGGGGGTTGTGATTGTTGATACTGTCTTATATTTTGATGATGTTTCATTTATGACCAGCTTGTTGAGTTGTGCTGGCATATGCCTTTTGAAAATTTATGGTCGTTGGTGGTCTTTCCCTGTGCAATAATGAAACCATAGTATGTTTTAAATGGCTTGTTTGAAAATGTTAACTCCTGCTGTGAAATTGGTTAATCACGTATACCCGGCTGAATAAATTGAAAGCACCAGGATCAATCCCTTATGTGCTATCCACGGTCAAATGGAATTGAAATTAGGTAACATGTAAAGTCTTTTAAATCTAAAGTTATCGGATTGGCCTTGATTAGTTTTTGTGGCAGTGTTTTGGTGGTTTTCTCTTACGAGTCGATTACTGGAGATATGGGAGGGGATGGGATCCCCTGTTCTTTTATACCCTCAGTGGTTGTGTGAAATTTGGGGATGTGATCCCCTATTGGTATGGATTTGGTGGTTGTGAGTTTTAAGACCAGGTGGATACTTGTTATATCACTAATTGGGGTGGAATCCTCTTTTGTTGAGAACCGGGTATGGGCGTTATGGTTGTTGTTTGATTGTTTACCACCCTGGAATTATGCCTATGCCTACTAGTTGCCAAGTATTGCTTAAATGTAAACATTATTACTGAACGTGAAATAGGAAAAGGGGAAAAATGTGTTGTTAGCGTGAGTCGTGACTCGGACTTGAGTGTTGTTGTGATCTGTAGGTTGTCTGAAGAAAAACCTATCTTGGGTGAGTGATTTTTACCTATATATATATACTTGTACCTTTGTGTTTCTTATTCGCCCCCACCCAAGTTGAGTACTTAGTGCCAAACACCCCCATTTCATGGGGGAGGTTGTTTTTCCCAACACTATACATAGTGGCTGGTTATTAGCTCCTTTTATGCTCCCTTTCCTGGATAGCCCAAGTATCATCAGGAAGGTTGTGATGGCCTGAGGTCCATTATTATCCAAACAACCTTCAGGAGGGGTAGTGTGGTGGTTGGACAGGTGTGTGCGGTGGTGGTTTCCCAAGTGTCTTCGGGATGAGGCTCAGGTGTCTTCGGGCGTGGCAGTGTATCCTTTAGCCCAGGTGTCTTTGGGCCTGGTGGTGGTTTTTCGGGCCTAGGTGTTTGCAGGCGTGGTTACATGTGATAGTTGTGGCCCAGGTGTGTGCGGGCGTGATTCGGCTGTGGGATTGCGTGTGGTTGTGGCCCAGGTGTGTGCGGGCGGGTGTGGTAGTGGGACTGTGGTGAGAATTGCGGGATTGGTCCAATGCGTAGGATGTATCAATAACTAGTGGGAACGTGGCGCGAGGTACCCAAACATCGATGTGCTCTTAATATATATATTACTTGACTTGTGTTATTTGGGGAGTGTGCCTTGGTGAGGCATTGGGTGGATAGTTTACCTTGATTGGTGTTTGGTTTACTCCTTTTCTCACGGGACTTTAGTATGTTCCCCCACATGTGCACGAGAGTCTTTGGTTTTCCCTACTGAGTGTACTTGTATTCTCACCCTACGTATATAAAACTGCTTTCAGGTTTCCAGGAGGACTTCAGGGATTGAGAAGGACCGTACTAGCTCTGACCTTTGGGGCAGTTGATGTTGTTGTTTTTCTTCTTTGGTACTTACCTTTGTAGTCGCCCTTTGTACTTTGTGGTTTTACTTTTAGAACATGCATGTGGGAATGGTTTATTTCCTCTAGTTTTACTTTTCTTTTACCTTGGTTTTGTTGAGTTTCCTCATCTCATCTCTCGATCTTATAAAACAAAAAGGGGTAATGCCTTCCATTTGTGAGAAATTTTTGTACCCTTGGGGCTAGTCTCCACTCCGGGACCTATTGAAGGCGGGTCTCAGGGGTCATTATCACTCATTCAACTTAAATAAGGAAGGGCCTGGCAATCTGCTGACCCTTCCCTCCTTTTGGTGAAGGTGGGTCGTGATAGAATGGTATCAGAGGCTGATGGTTGAGAGATAGGATGGAGTCTGGAGTTAGGCACAGTGAGGATTGTATGGGATGGTAAGGCAATAGTGTTGGGTGACCATGGTGTGTGAATTAGGTTGGGGAAGACCGGATAGGACATTAGATTTTAGCCCCCCCCCCTCCGTGATCCGATACAAGGACTCTGGACCTACCGAACGACCAAGTGAGGCCACACTGATTGCAGGGTAGAGAACCTAGGAAAGGTACATGCATCATAAATGACTTCTGTTCTTGTGTTCCTGGGATGTCTTGGGGATTAAGAATAAATTAAATTTGAAGAAGTTTTAAGAACAATATTCTGCACTACTTGGGCTTAGGCATTCCCAATTTACCTTGCAGTTATGGAACCTGGAAGGCGACCACCTGTGGTATAGGCGATCGAGGCCCCGAACACTACTTTGGCCGATCGGCAGAGAGATGATCAAGAGGAAGAGGATGACTAGTGGAAGAAGACTCTTCGAGCCTTCCAGCGATAGGCCCTTGAGAAGTATGAGGGAAGAACCTCTGATGTGGAGACAGAAGGCTAGCTAGAGGAGCTAGTTATAGCCTTCGGCCTGATTCGGGCCCCGACCGAGTACTGGGTTCCTCTGGCCGTTAGCCAGATGCGGGGAGTGGCACGTCAGTGGTAGATGCTTTACCTGGGGGAGAGGAGAGAGTCTGAGGTGGTTTGGGTGGATTTCGAGAGGGAGTTCCGGGTGGAATTCCTCTCCTCGACGATGAAGGAAGAAAAGAGGCAGGAACTACTTTCCCTCCAGTAGAGGAGTATGTCCGTGAGGGAGCTAGGGATCAAGTTCAAGGACCTCCTACGTTTTGCTCCGGACCACTTTCCCGACGCGGATTCTCTGCCAAGACGTTTAGAGGAGGCACTTCGACCCTCCCTCTAGTATTTTGTTACCCCCTTTACCCTGCCGACGTACTTGGAGGTCCAGAAGAAGGCTGAAGTGGTGGAGAGGATGCATGCTCTAGGAGGAGTGTCGCGAGAGGGGATCCAGCTAGGACCATCAAAGGGGAAGGTCTACAGCACAAGGCCTCCAGCGTTAGGACCCTCTAGGTTCCGACCCACAGGGAGCAGGCCACAATAGTTTCAGTTTCGATCCCCCGACCCTCGCCCGTTTCCTACGGGCACGGGACCACGGTGCTTCATCTGTGGGAGCCTTTGGTATCTCCGAAGATAGTGCCCCGACCGGGTGCAGTACAGTAGTGGCAGTCATCCCCAGCACCCTCCCCAACAGCAGCTTCCAGCCAGACCTTTCCAGCAGCAGCAGCAGGGACAGCGAGCTCCCGCTCCTCCGAGGGAAGACGTAGGCGGAGGAGGCCGACCTCAGGGAGCTCTACAGGGACCTCAACCAGGGCGTGGTCGGGGAGGTGGCCGACAGCCGAGGGGCAGGGGAGCTGGGCGTGGACAGTTGCACGCCATAGAGGCAGTAGTTCCAGCAGGGCCAGAGGTTGTTCGAGGTACGATCAGTCTGTTTAGCACTCTTGCTTATGCTTTGTTCGATACCGGAGCTTCACACTACTTTGTTGCACACAGTCTAGCCCATACCCTGGGTCTAGATTCCGAGAGACTTCCAATGCCCCTGGTGTTGAGCACACCAGTCGGAGGTCAGACCGACTTGTTGTTCGTTTGTCGAGGATGTAGACTGATCTTAGGGACATATCAGTCGGTTAGGGATCTTCTTATGCTACAGATTCATCCAAATGATGTCATCCTAGGCATCGACTGACTATTTTCTATGTGCACCATCATCGACTATTTTTGAAGAAGGGTGGTGTTCTCAGACTTGGATAGCCGGCATGTTACCTTCACAGGCGAGCGGAGCAGTCTGAAGGGAAACATGAGAGAGGAACCTCTCCTCTCCTTGATGACCATGGTGAAAGTGGAATTAGTATATGCTGAAATGGTGGATGTGCCAGAGATCGTCCGTGTGTTTATGGACATCTTTAATGAGGAGGTGACGACTCTACCCCCTAGATGTGATATCGAGTTCAGGATAGACCTGCAGCCCGACGCTCAACCAATCTCGATGGCTCCTTACAGGATGGCACCTTCGGAGCTACGGGAGTTGCGGATACAGATTGACGATCTGAGGAAGAGGGGTTATGTTCGTCCGAGTGTGTCACCGTGGGGTGCTCTGGTCTTGTTTCCAAAGAAGGCAGATGGTGGTATTAGGTTGTGCATAGACTATAGGAGGCTGAATCAGGTGATGATCAAGAATAGCTACCCTCTTCTAAGGATAGATGATATTTTCGACCAGTTGAAAGGGGTGGGATGGTTCTCGAAGATCGACCGACGGTCTGGGTACCACCAGCTGAGGGTGAAAGAGAGCGACATCCCGTAGACAGCGTTCAGGTGTAGGTATGAACACTTCGAGTTCGTAGTCATGCCCTTCGGTGTTACGAACGCCCTAGCTATGTTCATTGGGCTTATGAACTCCATATTCCGGGAGTACCTGGATCGGTTCGTGGTTGTGTTCATCGACAACATCCTGATGTACTCTAGATAAGAGGAGGACCATGCAGAGCACCTAAGGACAGTTTTGGAGGTCCTCCGACAATACTAGCTCTATGGAAAGTTGTCAAAATGCAGGTTCTGGATATGAGAAGTGCACTTCCTTGGGCATGTGGTGTCCGAGCAGAGGGTAGCGGTGGACCCATCAAAAGTTGAGGCAGTTGTTTCTTGGGAAGAACCCAAGAATGTGGAGAAAGTCCGTAGATTCCTTGGGCTGGCAGGTTACTATTGGAGGTTCATACCCAACTTCTCCCTAGTTGCGGCCCCTTTGACGGCTCTGACCAAGAAGGACCAGGCTTTCGTATGAAGTGAGCAGGGCCAGTCAGCCTACAACTATCTGAAGGAGAAGTTGGTCAGTGCCCCAGTACTGAGATTATTAGAAGAAGGGGTGGCCTTTGGGGTATTCAGTGATGCTTCAGGACAGGGCCTGGGATGCGTGTCGATGCAACAACAAGGGGTGATCTCTTATGGGTCTAGGTAGCTGCGTTCCCATGAGCGTAATTACGCTACCCACGACCTGGAGCTTGCAGCAGTCATTATTGCGCTAAAGTTATGACGGCACTACCTCATCGGGGAACGCTTTGTGGTCTTCACAAATCACAAAAGCATGAGGAATATCTTTTTCCAGTGGGACATAAACTTGCGACAGCGGAGATGGGTGGAGTTCCTCTAGGATTACGACTACAATATCTCTTATTCTAAGGGAAAGGGAAATGTGGTGGCCTATGCCCTGAGCATGAGGACGCATAAGGATGCGGTCCGAGAGTCGGCAGACGCCTGGAAGGCAATGGAGGGGTTGTCCGCCTTACACCTGGATGCGAAGATGGATAGCGGTAGAGGCTACCTATATCAGATGATAGTGCAGTCATATCTGTTTCGACGGGTGGAGGAGTCTCAGTGGGGAGACCCAGGGTGCGATGTGATGCGTGACCGGGTTGACCAGGGCAATGCTCCGGAAGGATGGTCAGAACCAAATGCTTTTCTAGGAAATAGTGTTTGTCCCGGAGGCGATGCACGACAATGTTCTCAGTGAGTTCCACAACTCACCCCTGGCGGTACACCTAGGTGTTTCCAATATGTACCACAGTTTGAAGAGGCCGTTTTGGTGGCCCGGAGTTAAGCGAGGGGTGGCAGAGTTTGTGGCCAAGTGCTTAGTGTTTCAGCAAGTGACGGATGAACACTGAGTTCCAGGCGGCGTACTGCGGCCTCCTGATATCCCCGAGTGGAAGTGGGATGAAATCTCGATGGATTTGGTCATGGGAATACCCAAGGTCCACGGAGGGTACGACGCCATCTTGGTGGTAGTGGACAGGTTGACGAAATCAGCTCACTTTCTGGAAATCAGGGAGTCGAGTACTGTGGACGCTTTGGCATGAATGTACGTGGATGAGGTGGTGAGGATGCATGGAGTTTCAAGGTCTATAGTCTCGGATAGGGATGCACGGTTTACCTCATGAGTATGGAGAGGATTGCAGCATGCGTTTGTCACCCAGTTATTCCTTAGCACTGCTTTCCTTCCCCATACAGATGATCCAACAGAGCGCACCATCCAGACCTTGGAGGATATGTTACGGGCATGTTTTCTGGACTCAGGAGGATCATGGCTGAGAAAACTGCCCCTGGTAGAGATTGCTTACAATAATAGCTATCACTTTACCATTGTCATGGCCCCATTTGAAGCCCTGTATGGGAGGCCATGCCGTTCACCTATGTTTTGGGCCGAAGTAGGAGAGGACCCGACCCCTAATCAATACGCATTATGGTGGATACGATTAAACCCGTGCGGGCAAGTCAGTGCCGCCCAAAGTGGATAATATATTTACATGGGGAAGGAGACTCCCCAACCCACATTCCTGGGGGGTTTGTCATGGTATGTTTCTAGGTTCACGGCAGGGAAATGTTTTAGTTAGCACGGGTTCGCTCCTAAGAGGTATCATTCGAGGTGGTTGTTCGGACCCTCTCATCCCTTCTGGTTTGTTTTGATTCTAGAGGACGAGAATCGTTTAAGAGGTATCTGATGTAATGGCCCGTGTTTTTGGGGTCCATTACGTTGTGAAAATCTCGTTTTGGTTTTTCTGGTCTGGGAATCACGGTGGTGTAGGCCTACCGGTAGCTAGGTCTACTGGTAGCTAGGTCTACCGGTGGCCGTAGTCTACTAGTAGCTCTGTCTACCAGTAGCTCGGTCTACCGGTATCTGCAGCTACCCGTAGCTGCGGCCTACCGGTAGCTCAGCCTTCCGGTAGCTGCGGCCTACCGGTAGCTTGGCCAACCGGTAGCTGCGGCCTCCCGGTAGCTCAGCCTATCGGTACCTACCGCCTACTGGTAGCTTTAGCCTACCAGTAGCTCCAGCCTAACGGTAACTCGGCCTACTAGTAGCTCCAGCCTACCAGTAGCTCGGCCTGCCGGTAGCTGCAGCCTATCGGAAACTCGGCCTACCGGTGGCTGCAGCCTACTGGTAGCTCCACTACCCGTAGCTGTCACCCACCGGTAGCTCTCAGCTACCGGTGGCTCTGGCCTACCCCGTGGGTTATTTCCAGTAGTGCTCCCTTTTGTGCAAATAGGTTTTTAACTCGTTTAAGCATGTTTTAAAGACCCATAATGCGCATAATATTTTTAATTAAATACGTAATCAATTCATGAGTCGGTTTAAACCACCCAACCCCCTTTAATGATGAGTGGAGCCGCGTGGTCAACCCACAACCCCTGCGCCTTACGCGGTTTCGTGTTTTCACCTCAACCTTCCCCGACTCTTATAAACGAAGGGTTAGTCGTGGTTTCTCCTTTCCTCGATCGTGGCTTTTCACAAACAGCTTGTGGTGCATGAGGCGCATCATTATCCATAATGTTCCGCACTTGGCCTAAGCGTGGATCATCTATCAACAAGTTGGGAATTTCTTTTTTTCCTCTCTCTTTTGTGTATCATGCGGGGTGGGTGTGCTTTTGATTCCGTAGAATTAGATAAACTATACCTAATTAAACATAATGAATGAATTCTTTAAATAAAGGAGGGGGCTGTGATCGTTGATAGTATCTTGTATTTTCATGTTGTTTCTTTTATTACCATCTTGTTGAGTTGTGTTGGCTTATGCCTTCTAAAAATGTATGGTCGTTGGTGGTCTTTCCTTGTGCAGTAATGAAACCATCGTATGTTTTAAATGGCTTGTTTTTAAATGTGAACTCTTGCTGGGAAATTGGTTAATCACGTATACCCGGCTAAATAAATTGAAAGCACCAGGATCAATCCCTCATGTGCTAACCCTGGTCAAATGGAATTGAAATCATGGAACGTGTAAAATCTTTTAAATCTGAAGATACATGCTTGGCCTTTCTTAGTGATCGTGGCGGTGTTTTGGTGGTTTTCTATTAAGATTTGATTGCTAGAGATGTGGGAGGGGATGGGATCCCCAGTTCTTTTATACCCTCGGTGTTTGTGTGAAATTAGTGGATGGGATCCCCTATTGGTATGGATTCTGTGGTTGTGAGTTTTAAGACATGGTGGATACTTGTTATATCACAAATTGGGGTGGAATCCTCTGTTATTGAGAACCGGGTATGGGCGTTATGGTTGTTGCTTGATTGTTTACCTTCCTGGACTTATGTCTATGCCTACTTGTTTCCCAGTAGTGCTTAAACATAAATATTATTAAAGAATGTGAAATAAGAAAAGGGGACAAATGGGTTGTGAGCGTGAGTCGTGCCTCGGACTTGATTGATGTTGTGATCTGTAGGCTGTCTGAAGAAAAACCAAGCTTGGGTGAGTACTTGTAACCAATATATATTTACTTACAGCTTTGTGTTTCTTATTCGCGCCCCACCCAAGTTGAGACCTTAGTGCCAAACACCCCCATTTCATTGGGAAGGCTGTTTTTCCTAGCACTATTCTTAGTGGCTGGTTATTAGCTCCTTTTCTTCTCCCTTTCCCGGATAGGCCAAGTATCATCAGGTAGGTTGTGATGGCATGAGGTCCATTATTAGACCAAGAACCTTCGGCCAGGGTAGTGTGGTGGTTGGCCAGATGTTTGTGGCAGGTGGTTTCCCATGTGTCTTCGGGATGAGGCCTAGGTGTCTTCGGGCATGGAAGTGGATCCTTTAGCCCAGGTGTCTTCGGTCGTGGTGGTGGTTGTTCTGGACTTGGTGTTTGCAGGCGTGGTTACATGTGATAGTTGTGGCCCAGGTGTGTGTGGGCGGGATTCGACAGCGGGACTGCGTGTGGTTGTGGCCTAGGTGTGTGTGGGCGGGTGTGGCAGTGGGACTGCGTTGAGAATGGCGGGATTGGTCTGATGCGTAGGATGTCTCAATAACCAGTCGGAAAGTAGCACGGGGTACCCAAACATCGATGTGCTCTTAATATATATATTACATGACTTGCGTTATTTGGGAGTGTGCCTTGGTGAGTACTAGGGTGGATAGTTTACCTTGATAGGTGTTTGGTTTACTCCATTTCTCACGAGACATCAGTACGTTCCCCCACTTGTGCACAAGAGTCTTTGGTTTTCCCTACTGAGTGTACTTGTATGCTCACCCTACGTATATAAAACTGCTTTCAGGTTTCCAGGAGGACTTCGGGGATCGAGCAGGACCGTACTAGCTCGGACCTTTGGGGCAGTTGCAATTGTTGTTTTTCTTCTTTGGTACTTACCTTTGTAGTATCCCTTTGTACTTTGTGGTTTTACTTTTAGAACATGCATGTGGGAATGGTTTATTTCTTCTGGTTTTACTTTTCTTTTACCTTGGTGTTGTTGAGTTTCATCATCTCATCTCTCGATCTTATAAAACAAAAAAGGGGTAATGCCTTCCATTTATGAGAAATTTCTATACCCTTGGTGCTACTCGTCACTCCGGGACCTATTGAAGGCGGGTCTCGGGGGTCATTATCTCTCCTTCAACATAAAGAAGGAAGGCCCGGGAAATCTGCTAACCCTTCCCTCCTTTTTGTGAAGGCGGGTCGTGATAAGGTCAAATAATATAATATTGGAAATTGAAATAAATTAAATTTTTATAAATTTTCATGTTTATTTAAATGAATTAAACACCATTAATTTTCAATGTATGTTAAATTTCATCATTTTTTGGATTATTGGTTAATTTTTTGGTTAAATAAAAAATTAAAAAAATTATACTTTTATCAATTTCCTATCTTTCTAGAATTTTTTAAATAACATTAAAAATATTATTACCAATTAAGGAATTATTTATTTTAGATTTCAATTTATACAGGATTCATATTTAATAAGTGGAACCAGCACTCATTCGAAATCAATAGGACCCAAGTATATATTTTAATGTGCATAATAGTTTTTATAGGCAATAATGTGTAATCCGTACTAAATGAAGAATATTATGAGCTATTGGAAACCAAATGTCATGGTTATAGATGTATAATAATGAGTCCTCGATTGATCATATACAATTTATTTTTATGTAGATATTTTCACATTAATTTACTATAATCATGAATCAATGATTATGAATGAAAAGACTCCCTAAATGAAAAAAGAATAGAGATTATGATATTCAATTTTACCTTTTTAGACATGTCAAAATACATTGAAAATTTTATGGTTGATAGATTATTTAATTTCAAAAAAATCTAAATAAGATATATTGGAAATATTTGATCATTTATTGTTAGGGGAATTGTAATTGTTGATTAATTATGGAAAACAACACATGATATTGTATTTTATAAGTAAATTACAATATTTAATGTAACTAGTTCACGCATAGGAATATTTGTATACTAAGACGAGATTTTTTAAAGGAATATTCTCACTATCACTATTGAGCCAAGGGAGTGAAAAATATATATTGTGAAATATCACATTAGTATGATTAAAATAAAACTATTATAAAACATGGAAATACCATAACATTGATATTAGAGAACTAACCCAAACCTATTCACACTTTTGACATCACTTCTTATAATATATTTTTACCATTATTTTTAATTTTTTCAAAATCAATTAAATTTAAAAAAATGTCATTCATAAATTTAAATTCAAAGAAATTGTATTTTATAGACTCTCGATTAGAGAAGACCAAAAAATAACTAAAAAATTATTTTATAAATTAAAATTTCTTTTTCCTATATCCCATGAATTTTATATGTCCTGAGGCATTAAAAAAATTTTGATTTTATTTCATGAAATTTTATATCAAAACATCCAAAAAGGTGACTTTATTTTACCTTTTACAGTCAATTTATAGGAAATAATAATGTATAAAAAAACTGTCAGCATCAGTTTTTGATAAAAATGTATTTTGATGTATCCTAAAATCTAAATTTACTAACCGTTCCATGTCTAATATTTGGAATTAAAAAAAAACTGAACGTTGCTTTTGAATTTGGTATATTACTATTATCGAAGTGTTATTATTGTTATAAAATATTTTACTATTTATTCAAATTTTAATTTTTGAAAAAAAATTATGTTTTTAAGATCAATATAATAGATTATATATTTCGTTACACATAACTTTTTAGGGAAATAAAATTTGAAAGAACACATGATGTCTCTTTTTAACTAAAAACCAATGCTGAAATTTAACATTTCTAACATTTCATATCATTATTAGAATTTATTGATGATAAAATTCGTAATACTTTATTAAAAAATATATTTATAAATACATGATCCAGCATACTTTAATGATATATTAATTACAATTAAAAGTAATTATATTCATCATGTTTCACACTAATTTTTTCATTATCCAACAAGAACATAAATGTGGTTACTCATTTATTTTTATAAATAATTTCCCATATATCCTCGATAACATAAAAATATGATGTTGATATAGATAATCAGTTTTTATCCTTTTCACTCAAAAAATATAGTTCATATGAAATGTCCATTACCAAACTATTGTGAATGGTTCTCTAACAATTTAGATTTTTATGTAATATTTATTAACATTAATATTAGAGGCATACCATCTGATCATAATAATTCATATTTCCCTTTTAAACCATTTCATTACATATATTCTGAAAAATAAGTGATGAATTTCTCTTTAATCCACGAAACAAATATATTTTAATGAAAAATAAGAATCCTCTATTTATTTAATAATATATATCATGTCATTAACCCAACAATGTGTGATTTTAGGTATGGTTAATCTTAATATTTGAGTTTTCAAATGATAAAATTTATAATTATGAATTCATCAAGTGGAATTAGAATTTCTATTAATCCCTGAATCAATATGCCATCACTAACATCTACAAAATGTCAAAATATATAGTTAAAAACGAGCTCCATATTATAAAAATAAATAGTAGAATTTTTTTTAACACATTCTGATAAATTTTTTTATACAATAGAGGAGATTGGTTGATAAGGTTATTTAACATATCCCGTCATATATATATATATATATATATATATCAATAGGATACATCTAGTGTAAATACGTAGTCCTCTATATTTTTATATCCAACTCAAAATGAGTCCCTATAAAAAACATTATATCGAAAACTAATTTGGGTAAATAATTTTCATATAGAAAATTAATGAGTGGTGAATCATTCTCCAACACATATAAAAAATTTGGATTCATTAATTTTCAACTAATGGATTTCAAAATTTAATATAAAAGGATGGAATTATTTGTAATAGGAATCAATAATAAACCATACAGTGAAACCAGTAGTAGGTCTTTCATCAATACATGATAGTCATGATATTTTATACAAATTAATTATTAATCCTTCAATTATACTGAATTCATAAACACAGATGAATATACATAGGATAAATAAATAATCTACGTACACTTCCATAAACACTACATAATATTGAGTTTAATGTAAAAAAATAAATATCATATATATTATGGTCTTTTAATGTTTATAATTATAGATAATTAGGTCAAAATAATAACATAAGAAACATACATGACTTCAATAATGTACTTTTTCCACTATTCTGCGCATTATAAAATCCATATTCAGTCTTCAACGGATATATTAAATACATTAATTATGAAACCATTTCTATTACCATGTCATTTAACACCATTCTTCAAAACTCATGGAATAGATACTAAAATAATTTTGAGAAAAAATAATTAGTTAGGGAAAACTTAATTCTCAATAATTGGATGTTATAAGATGAGGATAAGAGTGTGATGACATAATCAAAGTGCATGATCATAAACTATGTAAATTCATACCAATAATAACATGGCCATCTACAAAAACAAAAAAGGAATAATGAATTGGAAAATACATGTGTTTGGTCACATATTTTCCTGGTATTAGTTTTGGGTATTATATATAATTATTTCGATAATAGGTGTTGAGATAGTGTGAAATTCCGAGGCCCGATGTGCCCAAAATAAATGTTTGATTTTTTCTAAAATATTCAATAGCATGAGTTTTCACTTTTACTTAAAAAGTTGGATATCTATTCAATATTTTTATAAATTAGACAAATATGGACACTAATGGTATTATAAAACGACATTACCCTAGGAGAAACCAGGAAATAGTTGGTTCATGTTTATTGTGAATAAAATTTGTAGAATGTAGATAAAATAAAATAATTTAATAAAATTAATTATCATATGGAATTTTTACAATCCATAAATGTATCCTTATTTTAGAATTATGTGGTTAGAAGCATAACCCTATAAACTATGGAGATTCATTGGAGAATTATATGGTAACCCCTTTTGATAAATGGTGATAGATTGATGATTGAAAATGACACAACGATTGTTCTTCATCAGTGACTGATCCAATTAGAGGGTGGATTTTTTTTTCATGTGAATTCTGTATGATTCTAAATACCTTGTGAACAATAATAAATTCAAAAAACAAAAATTTATATTCACACCCCCGATAGATTTCAAATTTATGTAATTGTTTTGGAATGTTGTTTTATTAATCCTTGTTTCCCCTAATAATCCAAATGAATTGAGGCTAACACGAACAACATCTGTGGTTCATTACTCAATGTTGGTTATTTTGTTTTTCTCTATTGGTTCTTCAAATTATTCATTGTGGGACCATATAGTACTCATTTCGACATTTTCATGAGCATTAAAACATGATTGAACCACTGGATTCAAGAATAATCAATAACTGAGGTCAGATCACTGTTGATCAAGACCTAAGGGACTCAAATCGTCAATTGTTTCATTACTAAGCTACAGAGGTGGCATGACGGTCTATGGAAGGGACCACTAGCAAGACACCCTAGACTGGAGATGGAATGAATCTATGGATCATGTGTAGGTGGTGATGTGTAGATGTAGTGGGATGTAGTGACAATGGGATGATTGTAAGATAGAGGCTGGAGGCAGCGGTTGACCAGGTGGTTGTGGTGTCAGCCGTAGAGGAAAAACGGAGTAACAACAAATGAAGAATGGATCGGGCCAATGGGTCGTGTAATGTGGATTGTTCGGGATGGTTTAGTGGGTTCGGTATGACAAGTGTGCTAGGCCCAACCTGCGTCAGATATTGGTTGTGGTTTACAACGATCATTCATCATGGCACCATGGAAACTAGAGATGTCATGGGTGCACCAATTACAATGGTCAACCACAATGTTCCAATATGGGTTAATAAAATGTGATGTTGGGAAACACAGAAATTCAAAAACCATAATGATCTATTATAGTGGTAGGTATACCAACAGTGGTGGTAGGTCTACATATTGTGATGATATATCCACATGCCCCCAAAAGTACTCTAGGTGGTGCTTCTCAAATGATCATATCTTCCAATCATAATGTCTAATTCACAAGTCATCTATAGTGTGAAGGCCTAATCATTGGTTAGGAAAATTTGGAAAAAGTGGTGAATTTTTTTATAGTAGGATAGGATGAGAGAGTTCCATTGGTCATACCTTCATGTGTTTAAAACGAGATTACATCCTCCTCACTAGATTATAATCCACACCAGAGGCTGAGTCATTGATATATTATAGTATCCCTCCTCGATACTTTATTGTGATCCTATATCACCCACTGTGGAATCTATGTAATCATGCAACCTCCCTGAATAGGGAACTGATCCTCCATCTAGCGGGTGGAATCATTAGGGTCAGTGGAATACCCCATTGTGTATGGGTGTGATCCCCTATATATCAGGATGATCAAGATTGGGTATGTGGTATCCCATGGATAGGTATGGGAATGATCTATGGATTCCCCCAATTAATTTTTCACATGACCCCCTCTATATGTATAATAGTATTACCTGACCACTGTGTTCTCTTTGGGTGGTGACAAGACAATCTAGTCTTCTTTTTCGTGTGTCTCAGATGATATCATGGCTCGATTAGTGATTTATCCCTAAATGAGGATGCCTTAAGAATAATCATGTGGGTGGTGGTTAATAATTACTACCAGATGGAATGGTGTCACTATTGAGTATATATGAATACACATTCAATAGATACTATATATATACCATTGTCTATGTGATAATAGGTTCCATTTTTTATTCTCTTTGGTTTCGAGGTGACTTACTCATGATTTCTATACTCACCACAACAATAGATTTTTCTACATGTGTCATGTATTTTATAGATCATAAACTCTTTAATGGTGTCCTATGTAGATCTGGACCATACAGTACTTATTGTGACTAAAGAATCCCATTTTTGTTATTGAATCTTTAAAACATAAGTCCCAGTTCCATTCGTAAATGTTGGATTTATATTACAGAGTCTTTGTGGTGGTATATTTTTTGTCCTCTTTCACATTCCAATACTCTCATTATCATATAATATCATGTATTCATAGATGTATTCCTGAATCCTTTCCATTGTTTTACATTTCAGAATATTGTGGCATGGAGATGTGTGCATATATATTGGTACAATAGGCTACTGTCTCAAATTTGTGGGTTATTTTTACTCTGTTGAAGCCACTGGTCCCTATCCTATTAGAGGTTGGCATGTGGTTGACATGGAATGGGACCCTCAGAGAAAGGTCTTGAAATACATGTATCTAAGAAGGTTGGTTGTACTTTAGTATCCGGAGTCTATGACATTGGTTTGGGGAAAAATATTTTCGTGTTTTGAGAACATCTTTCAGTATAACAACCCCATTATTGATGCAGCAACTGATGTTTCCATACACCATGACTCTGCTTACGTACATTTAAACTCAGTACATGAAAACAATATTTGGTGGGGAAAAACAATTGTATCATTAATTGTATAATAATGGTTTTGTTTTATATATCCTCTATGAGTCATCTATCCAGATATACAATATTTATCAGGTGACAAATTTTTCTCCTTGACGATGCCTCTAGGTAGAAAATCATGTTATATTCCATTGCTTGATCATGAGGTTATCTTCATACTGATGACTTATAGCGACCCAATCATTTTATGGTATGATTCTAAAAAATACATTTTATTCATTTCCTATATTCCATGAAGCACTATGTCTTTTTTGAATCAAAACATTATAGTAATAACTTATAATATATCCATTAAACATATATTTTCCACTTCTATATTTTGAATTTCTAAAAACTATTATCTAGATTTGTGACTAGTAAGTCATTTTGATTCTGATAGAACCAACTTAAATTTTTGATGAATAGTAACAAACCCATATGATTATTAAAATGAATAGTAATATTCCACTTAAATATAGTAAATAATTATAATACTTTATATTCTTATGTTAATATGATAATAAGATCGTAATTAACTTTTCAATGTGATATAAAACTAATTATACCTTTAAAAATGTTATTTTTCAAATTAACGATTATTTTATTTAAAAATTAAAAAAAATTACTAGAAAATTATTTTAAAAAATCGAGTTTATTTTTTAATTATATATGTCAAAAAATCGTTACGTTAAATTTTTGGGATTTTTTTAAAATACATGAATTTTTCATGAATAGTAAAAATATTGTTTTGAGTTTTTGGTAGTTTAATGACATCATAATGATGTAATAATTAGATGTTAAAGTATGGTCAAATTATGTACAACAACTAATCACATGAGGTGTACCATGTGGCTAAATCCATGGGAAAATAACCATTGAAAGCTCATGGTTTGGCAAAAAACCACAAATGAGGTTTTTGTTTAAATTATTAAAAATTTACCACTATTTTTCTACAAATACCCACTCATCCATTTGTTTTATTTTATTCCAAATCCATCATAATCTAATCTCTGGTGGTTTCCGTCTCTTGGAGTCCTCACAAGGTGTACTTAATCCCCCAATGTCCCATCCTTCAAGATTGTGGTGTTAGTCTACAATGTAAAGGAATCCTTCATTCTCTTCATTTCGTCGACACTTATTTTATGTTAGCTATTTCAAATTACATTATCATATGTTGGGGTTTGATTTTATTTATTACTCTTAATATAATTTGGATATAAATATTTTTATATACCCTTTTTTTCTCATCATTTCAATTTATGAATATTTCAAGCAACGTTGTTAGGCTGTTGAATTTTCTTATAGGATCTCTCAACTTTTCTTTTATTTTTGAATTCATCTCTTTTATATTTCCATGCTCACATCGTCTTTCCAAATGACCATAATAAACTATAGTATCATTTGTATACCGGAATTATATCATTTTAATGGAATAACTATCATCAATATCCATTCACCCTCCCTTTTATTTTTATAAATGATATCAACATCCATGAGGTTCTAACTAATAACCTTTGTGGGCGACAGAGTTTCGTTCTTCACATTCATCATCATTACTGGTCATGTGCCCATTTTAATTGGTGAACCAGATAATAATTTAATTATATCATATCATTAATTTTCTGTAATCCTTGAAAACTCATAATATAAAATGATAATTCGAAACAAGTTCATTACTTACAAAATGGCCATGTTAATCCGAATATTTGTAATAAAAAGTTAACAAATGAATCATCGTCATGGTATATATTACAATGTCATTATAAGATCATTTATATATACATAATTTCAAAAATAACATGTACTAACAGTTATTTATGTTTAACCATGTTTCAAATGAACATCCATTCATAAAAACAAGTAAACAAACCATGAAACCAATGATGAAAATACTTCCAAGACATGAATATGGAACATATTAAACCCATAGAAAGGTCCGTGAATTTCCCAAAAAGGGTTATAATAAACCAATTACATGTTTAGGGGGTAATGGAGTTTTTAATTAATGAAGATAATTTTTTTATTCAGGTCATTAAAACAAACGAAGAACACACTCAAGCATAAGGTAAGGGGTTTCTCATCTCACTCTCATTTGTTTTGAGATTTTCATCGATCGATACTTATTTATTGAATTTGGTCACTAGTGCAGAAAACATTTTTTACGTCGGTTATTTTTCATTATTTACGTCGGTTTTTAGGCGATGTTAGTACGGACGACGTTATAAATAACGTTTTTTACGTCGGTTATTTAAAACCCGACGTAACATCCCTAACATCACGGTGTTTATCACGTCGGTTCATTAATAACCGACGTGAAAAATGATGAGGGATGGGGATTTATAACGGCAGTTATTATATAACCAACGTGATTAACCCTTCCCCGGGCCTATTATCACGTCGGTTTCTTAAATAACCGACGTGATAAAAAGGCCTGGGAATCGTTTTAGCACGTCAGTTATCCAATAACCGTCGTGGTAAATCGATTCCCAGGCCCTTTAGCACGCCGGTTATATTAAGAACCGACGTGATAAAAGGCTCGGGAATGGTTTATCACGTCGGTTCTTGAAAAAACCGACGTGATAAACCCCTACCGATTTATTTACCACGTCGGTTATAAAATAACCGACGTGAAAGCGATTTTTTTTTAAAATAATTTCACTGCTCTCACCAAAAAGCAACCAGAAACCAAACAACAAAAATAACCATGCCAGCCCTCCCCCAAGCCCCAACTGAACCCCACCCTCATCTATACCCACCTAACAACCTGGCCAGCCCTCCCCCACCACATTGGAGCCCCACCACAACCCTTGGACACCCCCACCCCTTGGACAGCCCCCCTACCCTCATTTACACCCCCACGACCCCTAGTACAGCCTCAAACACCCATTGGACACCCCTCCCATATCCCTTGGACACCCCCCACCCCTTGGACACCCCCCCACCCTCATTTACACCCCCAAGACCCCTAGTATAGCCTCAAACACCCATTGGACACCCCCCCACACCTTGACAGCCCTCCCAGACCCCTTGGACACCCCCCCCGACCCCTGGACACCCCCCCCCCGAGCCCTTGGACAGACCCAAACACCCCTTGGACACCCCTCCCATATCCCTTGGACACCCCCCACCCCTTGGACACCCCCCACCCCTTGGACAGCCCCCCACCATCATTTACACCCAACCGGCCCCTTGGACAGAACTCCCAGACACCTTGGACACCACTCCCATATCCCTTGGACACCCCCCACCCCTTGGACACCCCCACCCCTTCGACAGCCCCCACCCTCATTTACACCCCCCGAACACTAGGACAGCCCCAAACACCCCTTGGACACCCCCACCCCTTGGACACCCCCCCACCCCTTGGACAGCCCCCCCACCCCTGGACACCCCCCCCCCCGACCGCTTTGAAACCCCCCCATCCCATTGGACATCCCCAAACACCCCTTGGACACCCCCTCCTATATCCCTTGGACACCCCCCCCCCCACCACATGGACACCCCCCACCCCTTGGAAATCCCCCCCCCCACCCTCATTTACACCCAACCGACCCCTTGGACAGCCCCAAACACACCTTGGACGCCCCTCCCATATCCCTTGGACACCCCCCACCCCTTGGACACCCCCACCCTCATTTACACCCCCCCCCCCCCGACACCTAGGACAGCCCCAAAAACACCTTGGACACCCCTCCCATATCCCTTGGACACCCCCCAAACACCCACCCACCCCCTTGGAACCTCTCCCCCCATACCAAAATCCAGACCAAAAAAACCATCAACAGTAGACCAAAACAAGAAGTAGAGAAAAATTAAACATTCACTTATATAACATTCAAAACTTACACTATCAACTTCAAAAAAAAACTAAATCCAACCTAAACGACTACGAAATACACAATTACATTGAAAATATTCAAAATTACATTTTACATTACAAACAACTAAAAGTCAGTAGACTTGCCCACTGCCTGGTGTCACCGGCCGGCCGCTGGATCACCACCGGCCGGCCGGTGGACCAGACAAAGTTTTGCTGTCTGGACCACCGGCCAACCGGTGATCCACCACCGGCCCGCCTATGCGCCCAAGACTTCTCCTCATTACGGTTTTTATTGTTTTATCAGTTTGGTTTGATACATGTTTTAATAAGTAAAAAATTTACAATATCTAACATTATATGGAAAAACTAAATGTAAACAAGAAATAAACATGTGTTACCTGTAATTTTAGGAATGTACAGTTGGATTGTTTTCCCATATTCCTTCGTCATAATCGTCCTTATGGCACAAACCATTTCTTCAACATACTCATCATTATGTTCTGTTAATCATTCCATGGAAGTAGGGATCTCACATAAATCAGCATCTTCATCAAATTCATCATCACCAACATATTGTTTTTTCCCTTGTAAAACAACAGCCCACTGCATATATGATTGATCTACTACATAGAAAATTTGTTTGGCATTTGTTGCCATTATAAAAGAATCAGCTGTGTCTTCCAATCTATTCAGATTAACAAGTGTCATTCCAAATTCATCGTGTATGACACTGTTGTTACTGATAAACCATTTACAGTTAAAAAATGAACTTTAATTTTAAAGTAATCAGCCACCCATATGTCTTCAATCACTCCATAATATGCACATGATGCCGAAATTGGGTTTCTGTCCTTAAAACTTGAAAAATGCATTGCTTCTGCAAACACCAATACACCACTATTCTGAACTACACTTCTGTTGTCCTGAGCTTTCGTATGAAATGTATAGCCATTAATGTCATAAGCGGACCATGTTATCACATTTAAAGATGGACCACCCACTATCCATTTTAATGTCTCTGATACATCTGATCTACCAAGAATGGTCTTTTTAAACCATCGAAAAAAAGTTTTGTTGTGCTCATTCAAAATCCACATTTCTTTCTTCGTTGGATGACATTGTTTCAACTCATTAATATGCAATGTGATATACAGTTGAACATCAGATATGTTATTCAAGATGTATGATTCTAACTTCTTCATCTGTTCAGCTGACAGTGATTTGACATTCAAGCCATGAATCCCCTTTCCCTCATTATTAACCCGTTCATGGCGAGATGGAGGAAAAACCTATGTGTTGCACTATAGCCAAGTAGCTCGTACAAAACACTGCCGACCCCTCTAGACACCCCCCTGGACACCCCCCAACCCTCTGGACAGCCCCCCAACCCCTCCTAAACACCACCCCCCACCCCCTACCCCCCTTGGACACCCCCCTGGACACCCCCCAACACCCACCCACACCCTTGGACAGCCCCCCACACCCACCCACCCCCTTGTAAACCCCCCTGGACACCCCCCGACCCCTCTGGACAGCCCCCCACCCCTCCTGGACACCACCCCCACCCCATACCCCCTTGGACACCCCCTGGACATCCCCCAACCCTCTGGGCAGCCCCCCCACCCACCGGGACAACCCCAAATACCCTCTGGAGAGGCCGCCACCCACTTGGACAGCCCCCCACACCCATCCACCCCCTTGGACACCCCCCTGGACACCCCACTAACCCCTCTAGACATGCCGCCACCCCCTTGGACAGCCCGCCACACCCACCCATCCCCTTGGACACCACCCTGGACACCCCCAACCCCTCTGGACAGCCCTCGACCCCTCTAGAAAGCACCCCCACCCCTCCTGGACACATCCCCCCACCCCCGACCTACTTGGACACCCCCTGGACACCCCCCCAACCCTCTGGACAGCCCCCCCCACACCCATCCACCCCCTTGGACACCCCCTGGACACCCCACCGACCCCTCTGGACAGGCTGCCACCCCCTTGGACAGCCCCCCACACCCACCCATCCCCTTGGACACCACCCTGGACACCCCCCGACCACTCTGGACAGCCCCCGACCCCTCTAGAAAGCAACCCCACCCCTCCTGGACACAACCCCCCACCCCGACCTGCTTGGACACCCCCCTAGACACCCCCCCAACCTTCTGGACAGCCCCCCACCTCTCCTAAACACAACCCCCCACCCCCTACCCCCTTGGACACCCCCCTGGACACCCCCCCCAACACCCACCCACACCCTTGGACAGCCCCCCACAGCCACTCAACCCCTTGTAAACCCCTCTGGACACCCCCCGACCCCTCTGGACAGCCCCCGCCCCTCATGGACACCACCCCCACCCCCTAACCCCTTGGACACCCCCCTAGACATCCCCCAACCCTCTGGACAGCCCCCCCCCCCCCCACCCACCCAGACAACCCCAAATACCCTCTGGAGAGGCCACCACCCACTTGGACAGCCCCCCCACACCCATCCAACCCCTTGGACACCCCCCTGGACACCCCACCGACCCCTCTGGACAGGCCGCCACCCCCTCGGACAGACCCCCACACCCACCCATCCCCTTGGACACCACCCTGGACACCCCCCGACCCCTCTGGACAGCCCCCGACCCATCTAGAAAGCACCCCCACCCCTCATGGACACAACCCCCCACCCCCGACCTGCTTGGACACCCCCTGGACACCCCCCAACCCTCTGGACAGCCCCCCCCACCCCTCCTAAACACCACCCCCACCCCTACCCCCTTGGACACCCCCCTGGACACCCCCAACACCCACCCACACCCTTGGACAGACCCCCACACCCACCCACCCCCTTGTAAACCCCCCTGGACACCCCCCGACCCCTCTGGACAGCCCCCCACCCCCCTCCTGGACACCACCCCCACACCCTACCCCCTTGGACATCCCCCTGGACACCCCCAACCCTCTTGATAGCCCTCCCACCCCCCTGGAATCCTGAAAATTTACCATAACAAGAAGTTGGGCCATTCAAAGAATGTTTTTATGTGTGGAGGAAGAACTGAGTTTCAATAGATAGAGAAGGAACTCGACATTAGGTTGTCTATTCCAGGTGTGGATTTGAAGGAGTTAATGTTTGTTCAGTGACCCAAGAGATTGAATCAGAAATTCAAGAGTTGTGCCATTTTCTCATGATGAGGATGAATAATTGGTGGTGTTTGACTTTTAAATGGAGAGCTTAGCAGACCATCATATTTTCTATAGATCAGTAAAGGATGTTAGCATCGAACATAAGGCTTAAGGGATGCTTTCAGATCCAAATATGTATGTTGATGGATGCAATGGATCTAGTAGAGGTTCTAGAAAGAATGGTGGTTTTATTTGTTTAGGATAAGTAGTGAAGAAAAAACTATTTAATTTTTTACTTGCTGAAAAGAGGGTATCTAAAATTTTTAACATGCCGAGGGGAAATCTGGTGAGTCCTCCTCGTGAAACTTTGTTTGCAGGGGGTGAAAATGGTGATGTGATCCCAAATCAATGCACCTATTCCATGTTTGTGTGTGAAAAAAGTAGTAACAACTGTAAAAGGGCAACCCATCCAAATGGACACGCCCCAACCCTCTCGGGGATTTATAGAAAACGATGAAAAATTAGTGAAATCATAAAATTAGTCAATATTGCAAGTCGATCTAATAGATCTAGGGATGATAAATAAGATTATGGTTCCAAAAAGAGTTAAAAGGGTTCGCAATCGAAGAATCGTAGCTAGTTTCAACAAAAAAATCACAACACATATATATATACTATCCGTGAAAAAAACGAACGAGTGGGAGGATTACCTGAGTGCCGCGAGTTTAGATGATTGATCTGAGGAGATTAAATATGAGAAACGATGATCCCAAAACGAATCTAAACCAACGAAATGGATGAGCCGATTCGGGTTTACGAGCGAGAGAGACGAGTCGCGACTGTCGAAGGTAAACTCGCGAATGACAATCCACGGGTCTGAGTAAATTTTTAAATGAGTTATCACGTCGGTTATTCAATAACCGACGTTATAATTTTTTTTAAAACATTTATAACATCGGTTATTCAATAACCGAAGTAAAAACCTTCCTCCGATTCTTTTTTTACGTCGGTTATTTTATAACCGACGTTATAAAGGGCTCGAAATCCGCGTTTTTTTACGTCGATTATTCCATAACCGACGTCAAAAACATCTGCGGATTCTTTTTTTACGTCGGTTATAAAATAAACGACGTCAAAAGGCCTTCAAAACCCGCGTTTTTTACGTCGGTTATTGAATAACTGACCTAACAAACACCCCCCGCTTCTGTTTTTTACGGCGGTTAATGTATAACCGACGTAAAAAACGAAGCCGCGCGATTAATAACGTTAGTTATAAAAATAACCGACGTTAACGGTGTACTAAAAACAGGTTTTTACGTCGGTTATTAAATAACCGACGTAAAAAACCTCGTTTTACATATTATGACGTCGGTTTTATATAACCGATGTAATAAATGGTGACGTAAAAAACGTTTTCTGCACTAGTGGGTATATCTATACTACCATATGATATATTATAACATGATTATATTTGTATTTATATTATTCAATGATTCTTTTGAGTGTTATTGAATTCTGGTAATATGATTCGACCATTTACATTGTGGTAAGAGACTTTGTCTCAACTACTATTTTGGTGTGCCTAACTTTGGGTGGTGCACCGAATAATACATTTGTGGTGTACATAATTCCCATTTGAGATCAATTTTCAATTGAAATTATAATTCTATTAAATCTCCATAACCTCCTGTCATGGATTTGTTTATTGTCTAAACTGTATAACATTTTAAATACGATGTATAATTGGATTCTTATTTTAACTATGGATATATTGATGAATCTGTATTCTCTAATCTATATGGATATTGAAAAGGAATATTTATCATGTATTTAATCAGTGTATAAATAATGATTTGGACATTCAGTGGTGGGTGGGGCCCGCTATAGCCCCTCGGTGCATTGGTAGGTCTCATGAGACAAATCCGTTGGTGACAAACCCTTCGAGATTGTTTCCAAAAATCAAACGGGTTTCTACCCATAGAACAAAACCATTTTTATTGAATTATGGTCTCATGTTCTAGATACATGACTTCCAATTGATAATAATTCTATTTATTCATTATCAGTTATTAGTATTTTCCATGAGGTTTTCACTACGACAGAATCTATGGAAGCAGTTTCATTCACAATTTATTAATGGAACTAGTTTTTCATTTATTCATCATGCCATATTGATTATGTCTGATTTCCTATTATTCACTTATTATTGTATTCATTCATCCACTATTTGTAACACTTACTGAGAATTTGAGCTCACCCATTTCAGTGTTTACATTTAATAGATGATGAATAGAAGGTCATTTATTGAGTTTGTGTAGTTGTAGTTTTTAGTTTTTTTATATATTGTATCGTGTAACCTTTTACAATGAATTTTTTGTTTCATATATATATTTAGTTACTTCAAGACTACTAAACTAATCATTCCTTCAGGACTTTTCATTATTTATAACCATTACAATATCACAAGTAATGCACCGGCTCTAGCCTAGATGGGTCAGGGTGTTACAGATGGTATTATAAAATGTTTACCAGAAAACATGAAAACTATAGTAGTAGATTAATAGTAGGGAACAAACTCCTAAGTAGTTTTTGAGTTTAAAACTACAAGAACATCCTGTTATTTTGGAAAGTAATAGATTATGTGAATCCATCATGCAAATACATCCTTGTCTGGAAATGAGCAGGTAGAGGCGGCTATGCCATATAGGTACCTAGGATTGAATCCATTGACATGGAGTTTCATGCATAGCCTAGAGTATCATGGTACACGACAACATACCTTGTTGCACTATTGGTTATAACACTCTTGGGGGATATGCTTAGGATAATAACTATTTACATAACAGTCATTAAGAAGTAGTTAATGTAAATTTTTCCTTAGAAAAAAAATCTTTATAAGATTAGCTATGCATAGAATTTCAATATTTTTGAGTGATTATCAAATTGAGATTCATAAACTAATCTAGTATATCCCATTATTTAGAAATTCCATATAACGGATGAAGGGGAATCAATAATCATGGGAAAGGTAGGGATCTACCTACTAAGAAATTCAATGCAGTAAATTTTGGAGTAGACTAGATCATGACCATATTTGGACATCTTACTCGAGTTTTAATGAATAACTATTCCACACATGTGTTAGATCATTTCATATAGTAGAATCCCCCATCATTCAGCGGGACTTCTAATCCAGTGGTTTCTGAGCATTGGATCAATTTTATTGAAAATATATTAATGGAATTATGATGAAATGAAAAAGAAAAGGTTGTACTGGCAGTATATTTTTGTTGACGCTCCTTTATGTCACAGAGTCTAAATGAATTCAAAAGGGAAATACATTGAACCCAAAGTGATTCATACTTTGAAGAAACATGAAAAATTGACAACGACATAAACCAATATTCGAATGCTCTTGGTCATGCAAGTTCCACCAAGGTCACACAAGTATACATGCATGTCGCCCATTGGTCGCGCAGGTGACTTGCACCCCCTCTTTGAAATTCACCCAGGGTCTTATCCACCCTATAAATACCCCCTGGGGGCCCCCATTTTGGGGAGGAAAAAATTCAAGAAACTCAGATTTGAGCTCCCTGTTCCCTAGACTATTCTCGAAGCGTCCGAACAATTCTAATGTAATTTCGTACCTAGAACAGATGATCTTAAGAGAGGGAATACGGCCTAAGTGTTGAAACTCATCAACACTAGCGCGCCTGAGTGGCCAGCCCTTAAGGGAAATGTCCACACTTGAGCGCCGCTTAAACACTTAAATAGAACCCGCATGTCGCTCTTCTGGAAGCCTCTAGGGGTAGTAATAAGGGATTGATCCAAGCCTCACCCATGTTTTACCCTAAGGGTTGACAGTCGCGCAAGTACCCATGTGTCGCACAAATACTCCTGAGCGACCAAGACTTGCATGCCCATGCCGGACATGTGCACCCCTATCTTTTGGGGTCCCCTTCTATCCCATTTCACCTCTCCTATGCTAATCCACCTCTCATATTCAAGATTCATCCTTCAAAACCCTCTTCAAATCAATTTGTGGCATGTTTCCTTTATTGGATTCCTTATCAGAAAGGAATTCTATGGAACATCTCTCAAAACCTAGTTATTTACACATTATTATGTCACTAAGGTTAGAGATTTCATTATTTCAACCTCATTCTTTAATATGCAAGAATCCATAACCTGGGCCTCCTTTTTATGAGTATGCCCCATTCCATGTTCTCTTAATTTGGGCATCCTCTTTAGAAGTATGCCCCAAGTCACCTAATTTGAGCATCCTACTTAGGAGTAAGTCCCAGTCATAATTCCCTTAACTTGGGCTTCCATTTCAGGAGTAATCCCCAGTCTCAAAATCTATAAATGTGGGCATCCTCCTTAGGATTCATCCCCAAGTCCCTTAATTCTAAAATTCCCTTAACCTTCACCTCCTCCTCAAGAGTAAACCCCAGTTTTCAAATCCCTCAAACGTGGGCCTCCTCCGGAATAATCCCCAGTCATAATTTCTATTAACCAGTCTTAATTTATATTTGATTTAGGCTTCCTTCATAGGGGTAAAACTGAATCTTATGTCCCCTCATAATTTGGGCATCATCCTCCGGAGTAAGCCCCATGTTAGAGTATCCAAATCTCCATAAAAGCACATATACTTTTATGGACCCTATTTCCAAACTTCTTCTTTGAAATAAGTCATGTTCTCAATCTATTTGGGAATTCATACATACATAATCCCCACATCATTTCTTATAATTGAAACTTTCATGGCACAATTGTCTGGTTTAACCAAAACCACTTGTTTCTCACACCGAGCATGACTCTCGTGAGCTTAGAGTGTAAAAGTAATTCTGACATCTATTTTTTAGCCATCAATCATACATAAACATCATACTCCCTTACTTGAACTACGTGGGTTCTGATTCCTTTTCTAAATAATGTATATGTTGGTAACCCATTTGCGGGTATGATCCCAACTCTGAAATAATCAATGTCTTTCTGAATGACAATAAACTTCAAGTGCCCCACTGAGTGGCTTTAAAACTAGTATGGTCATCATAATGACCAATAGTCTTTTTATATAATGTATTAGAGGATACCATTGACTAATAATCTCTCACAAATAAAGATGAATCTCTATAAATGAAGAAACTTGAATACATATAAAAGATTCTCCAAATTTCATACATATCAATCATTGATTGTCTTATCTAAAGAAAAGATCAATTTTTACATGGTAATTTAATTAGGATCCACGAACATAAATTAAATCTATAAAGAGAGTCCTGGAGTAGGCAATAATTCCCCTAAAAAAGTTCTGATGAGTCCGACCTCCCGTCCTCTTGACCAATGCAAATTCTTAAGCCTTATTAGTTCACAACTAAAGAGCAGCTACATTTGGAATGTAGTTCCAAATGGATATAGAATCATTGTATGATTCCGGTTATACGAAGAAACCCGTTAGAAACCTCTTAGAATGTTTGAATCTCATATCAATGTGGTCATTCCCAATTCCATAGGAAACAAAAAATGGTGAACCCAACGTGAATCTTAACCCTGTTGAAATTATGTTTTTCCTATTTGTTAGGACAATATTTAAACTCAATTAGAGGGCCAACAAGAAAATCAATAACATATATTCTTAACCAAAAGATGTAGTGGTCGTACATATCTTGATTACGCCTGTTATATAAAAAATACACTCTTTTCAAAGATCATATTCATTACAGAAATGGATTCTCTTATGTTCACAACCATGAATACTTCTACTATGAATAATTCTATTGGGAATGCCTATGCTGCTACTCCTGCTGGATCGTCGTCTGCTCTAAGGACGACATCACCTACTCAGCATCTTCAACACTGGGTATCAAATGCGCTGGTTAAGGAGTACCATCAAAATGGTACTATTCTGACTCTGGAGGCTGCTCGACAAGCCCTCCATGTCAATAATTCACCCTGCACGTCCGGACAGCAACGACCAGTGAATAAGAAGAAGGTGGTCCCAACCACCATCTCCAACGATTTCAGGTCGTTATCCCCCGAACACAATCACTATTTACACCCATATTCTGGGGAGGTGAATGAGAAGGTTCCTCAAGGCCTTAATTCAAGGATAAATGAGTCATTCCCACAGGCTCCAATCAATAATCGCCACTAGACACATGTGGTAGTGCATCCTCAACATGATGAGGGTACCGTCTCCAGGTGGTCAACTAAGGTTCCTCAAACCCGAGCAGGCAAGAAGAACCGCCAGAGGTGAAATCCAGTTAACAATGAGGAGGTTCTTATCTCTTCCATCTCCAGAGAAGTTCACAAACCTAACTTGTTGGCAAGCAACGAGCAGGCACACACACTCGTCCTTTTTAATTCCACTGTCTAGCAGACTCGTCTGGCAGCAGAATGACAATCCCGCCAGGCAATTCTGGTGATGTACAATAAAGAGGAACATACACCCGTTTATAAATCATCAGTTATTCAGTAGGCTCACCTGACTACATATGATGGAGCTCGCCAACCCAATGTGTTGAAAACTGGCAAACAGGCACATACACCTTCTTACACTCATCAATCCTGCCAGCAGCCTAGTCTGTCAGTGTTGAAGTAATCTCCTCAACCACGTTCGGTGGAGTGCAATTAGCTGGCACATAAACCTACTTGTATTGATCAAGGCTACCAACAGTCTCATTTGGTTGCATTCAGAGAAGTTATTCGGAAAGCTCAGGTGACAAACATGAGGCAGACTCAACTCTATGCCCCCACAGTTGAGTACTGTCAGGACTCAATGACAGAAAAAGGAGGACAGGAGCAGACACATACACCTACTCCAAGTACGGAATAGACGGATATCCTCGTTCCGGTAGTTGAAGTCACCATGCACATTCTGTCGATGGTGAAATAGCAGAAGCAAATCCTTGCTCATATTCTAGATGCCGGCCAGGATATTATAACAGTTTCAGCAGCATCACAGGGAAAGACACAGAAATCTATCCATACCAGTGGAGTGAAACATCAACAGTTCACTCCGTAATAGACACACACATATGTTCCAGTCCAAGAGGGTTGTGGGGCATACTCCCCCATATCATTCGGATAGCCAAGGCATGCACATACACCTGGTTTGAGTGTAGATAATCATCCTAACCTGATCATTTCTCCGGAGTAGGCACATACACCTGAAAATAATGACCACTTCCATCATGAAGTGGTTCCTAAAGTGAGTAAGAAGGCATCTATGACGAAGACCCGCCTAACACAGTCATGAAATCAAGAGCCAATCTGTAATAAGGCCTTGCTCGATGCTGGAGTTCATGAAGCCCTCGGACAATTATCTATTGGAATTCAAGATTCTACTACCTCATTTACCAATAGTGGGAACAATAATTCTGATTGTCTTAATCAGACACTTCATCACAACGGCTTGCTTCTTGACAGTTTGGTCGATCTCGATGTTTCGTCTCCAGATGAGAGAAAAAGGAACCCTCATTGTGGCCAAAAGACAAAGGATCAAGATGTTTCATATTTTTCTGTAACCCACCATGGTGGTCCTCCCGATGATGATGAATTTAGATTTGAACGTCCTCTATCTAGTTATAATGCACATTGCCTGGAAAATGCTCCAATAGACAATGTAGTGATGAGAAATCCCTCTTATCTTTAGGCACTTGCTAATTTGAATCCATTCATGTCTGATGCATCACAACTAGAAGGTGAAATACTTTCTCAATCATAAGATACCATGTGGTGTAGTTCATTCTCCAAACCACCCCTAGGTCGTTCATCTTCTAGTTTGATCAGTGAATTCTTTACCGACCTTGTTGAATATGATGAAGAAAAAAATAGGCACTAACTCTAGTCCAATCAGGTAGAAAAATAACTATTGAATGATAAAGAGGAAGTACTGAATGTGAGACAATAATTGGAAATAGGTGATGTGCCAGTCATGTTTTGGACTCTAGCTGACTCTCAGTATGACATTCCAGAGATGTTGATGGAAGATGAAATTCATGATATTCATATATACATTTGGAAAACTAATTGTCAGTTGAAAATCAATATATTATCTTACGATGAAAATAAAAATCACCTCAAGATAATAGAAGGGTTACAATGCCAAATTGACTTTGAATATCTCTCAGTTTGTCGATTTTTTATGGCTGAATAGCAGTAGAGATCCCATTAGTGATCATGCCTTGGCGCACTAAGAAGATAGTTCCAGTTAATTGTCAATTCCCCATCTAGTATTCATAACAGGGGATGGTTTGTTCATGGAGTACTACATTTCAATGTACTATCCAGTCAGAAAAGCCCGCTGAAAATGGTCTCATGTGATGTAATTGCCCATTGCCTTCTACAATCAATTGGCTTTGTTTGTAATCAAACTCTTGCCCAAGAACATGCCTCAACTAGTTCTTCTGAAAATCATGCATACAGATAAAAAGTTATTGAATTACTCCTGCATCAAGAAAATGAGAATATTGAACATGCCTCTCGTTTAGAGAAAGCACATCATCATGTGAAAAAAGTGTCAGAAATCTTCCAACGGTCTTTTGAGCCGGGTGATAAAAGTGGATGTAGGTTGATGCATCCATCAAATTTCTAGACTAAGGTCCACAAGATTAGGAGAGATTACAAGAAGGTCTCAGATATACCATGTCAAGAACCACCCCATCTTTCTAGACTAGGGACTCTTTTAACCCAAACCTCGGATTCAAAAAATAGGATTCGGGGAGTTGAGTAGGAACATCAAGAATAGCCCCAGTGTACTAGACTGGGGACTCTTTCAAATCCTCAATCTCATCCCCAGAGAAACTCAGTATTCTCTTGATTAGGGAAGAGTCCTCAAGAGGAACAAAGATCCAAATTATCAGGAGATTACCTCCATGTTACGGTTCATCAAGAAGTTCCTGAGGGATCAAATCGACATAAGACAATGTCTCATAAGAGACATGCATGAAGACAATATTGCCGAAATGTCGATAGAATGGATGTAATGAAATATTCATCAATTAATGTCATCAATTTCATTGTTGTTGATCCATAAGACGAGGTTCACTTAGAGGGATCAGATGAAGAGGTTCCTACTCAAGAAATTGTACGCACAGATATAAATGAAGAAGGTGGGCGTACATGAAATCAAAGGCATACCTAGAATCTTGGTGTTATTTCAAGTATCCCACTTACCCCTCTCCGAAAGGGATCCAAAAATGGGAAAGGAAAGAATCAGGTTACATACCATTCATCTAGAGAAGGCCAATCGCTCTCACTAGAGCAAGGATTTGCACAACAAGAGGAATAAATGAAGGAATTGAGAAGTTTTAACAAATAACTACTTCAGGGTAGTCTTACTCCTAAGCATGAAGGAGTCATTCATCCAAAGGAATTTGTTGTGGCTGCTGAAATGGATCAAGAATGTCCTTCTTTATCAGTACACCATCATAGGTTTAATCCTATGGGTCATGTGCAACAACAATTGGTAGTTCTACAATCAATTGCAGCACCAGCTGCAACATCTGTCCAAGATCTAGTTATTGCACATGTTTAGGTCCAAGCTCAACCAGGTGTTTCTCAAAAGTTAATAACTACTATTGAGTAATTAACAGCTCGGTTGGAGGCTATGGATGGAAAATGATCTCAAATTCAACCAGAAAATAGATCTTACCCTGAATGGGTTGATGCAATTCCTCCTCCATCAAATTTTGAATGTACCACATTCCAAATCATTAATTGTTCAGGAAACCTAGACCAACACATAACACATTTTTCTCTCGTTGTGATCCTATGGTGGAAACCCTTCAGCAACACGAAGCAGTTAAGATCAGGTGTTTTGTACAGTCATTACAAGGACATGCTTTTGTCTGGTACACAAGCATGAAATCTTGGTCAATTACTAGATGGGAGGATCTTCGTCAACGATTCCTTCTTCAATTCAGCTCAACGTTTCCAAAGAAAAATGTTTTTTATCTTATAAAATCTATGAAAAAGGAGAATGAAATGATTTCAGATTTAATTGCTCACTTGAATGGATGAACATATACCCTGAGCATAGCACTACCTAAAGATGAATTGTTTCCAATCTGTGTGGAAAATATGGGTGATGATTTATGCACACTGTTGATCCCTATGAAATACACAGGAGGGTTTCGAGACCTTACTTCAATCTCTCAATATATTGGAGATTCTCTTCTAGAGACTATGGACATAACACGTGTAATTCCTTCTACTCCAAGAAAGAGAATGGTTAGAGCATAGACGGGTACAATCATGCTTAAACAAGCACATGGACCTACTTCTACATCAAAACCTTCATCTTCTTGAAGGGATCCACCTCATGAGCGTTAGCAGCAGAGGCTATTTCGTCAATATGATCAAAGAGATCAGAGACAAAAACAATTGGAGGATTTAAAAAGCAAAATTTACTCTTTCCAAAATGATCATGTTCTTGGCTACTTCATTTTGGCTGTAGAAAATAATTTGGTTCAATATACAAGATCCAAAAGGCCAAAAAAGGAATGAGATGAAGATCGTACCAACTATTTCCCCTTTAATATAATATTTGGGTATCCCATTCAAGAGAATTTTTTCAAGGACCACTTGCAAAAAATGGCCGACTCAGGACAAGTCAAATTGAAAGGTTCTTCAGCTCAGTTACCAAGTGTTACTGCTACAACTCCATAGGAAGAGGGAGAGTGGAAAGAAGTCAAAAACCAAAATGTGAAGAAATATGATGATTGGATGGTCAGAAAAATGATCAAAAGAACTCATGGAATTTTTTGAATGCAATTGAAGAAACCAAATGTGTCATCTACTATGAATTCCATTGAAAATCCCTCTTCATCAGAGGTAAAATCCTCATAGAAATGGAATAATTCAACGAAAGAAGAAGAATACAAATAAGATGAGTAAGTTTCAAAGCCAAGTTGTATTTTACTCTAGACGATTTTAGGCCATCTACGTCAATGCCACAGGCACCGTCCCACCAAAAGGCACAACCAAAATTGGCTAGTCAGGCAGAGTCTTCATCAGATGAAGAATTAACATTTGGTTCGGTTAATATGATTCACTTGACAAATCCTTATGCCAGTCACAGTTTCGATCTCGATGAACTTGGGTTCCCTATATCAAGCATCAGAATCATAGGATGTTCCAGAGGATCAGGGTATAGGGGAAGACATATATCATTCAGAGGCCACTATTCCAATTCTATCCCTGTTAGAACTGTGTGTGTATTAGAAACTCATGGAAAATCCCTTCAATGATCTAAACAAGAACAAGTATGTTCTTGTTGGGAAACTCAGACCTTTGGATCAAAAGTATGATGTATTGAAACACCTGGCCCAAGTACCGACAATGTTATAAATTCTAGATTCCTTGAATTTATCAAAGGATCCTCGGGAGGCACTCATTGAGGCCTTTTCAAGTCCTCAGGAGTTTGAAACTGAAATTGCTAAAGCTGAAGCCTACTACGTAGAGAAGAATCTTATAGAATTCCATGTAGTGATATCATTCACATATGAAGATAAAGATGATGATGATGTCGTGAATGGACACATTATACCATTGTATTTATCTATAATGGTCAATGGTGTAGAAATCTGATGATCTTTCATTGATAATGGATAAAGAGTCATCTTCATGCCCATTCGTACACTTCGTCGATTGGGACTCACAGAATCAGACTTATCTCATTCTACTAATATGTTACAAGGATATGAAAAAAACAAACAAGAACCACTGGAAGAGATTACACTCAGAACTCAGTTTAGAGATCTTTTATCAAATTCAGATTTCATAGTTTTTGACCAAGACTCGTCCTTCAGCATCTTTCTTGGAAGACCCTGGCTACATCACCATGCGGCTATCCCTTTATTATACCATCAATGTCTCAAGTATTTATTCGACGGTCATGTTGGGACATTGTATGGTGATAAGGCCTCATTCATGTCATGTGATTCTAAATACATTCAGGTAGAATTATATCACATGAAGGGATTTGAGAAATCCACAACAAGAGAGAATACCAATGCTAATGATCCACTTGGTTTGAAAAAGATTCCAGTAAATCCATTTACACATGTGAGTACAGATTATGTATTTCCTATCAATCAAATTGAAAGGATAGACTCAAATCCAAATAATCTTATGGAAACTTCCATAATGTCAATTACGACAATCAATCCAGACAGTATGAGAGAAATTGGTTATTCACCAAGCAATGATGAAAACTTAAATGTGGATGTATTCATTTAATCTGCTGAAATACAACATGTCTATACATATCCAACCAGGATAGAATAAGTTATAGCAATGTCAGAGGTGAATGATGAATTCGATTCACAATCCATCATCACCTTCTTAATACCCAAGAAAGACCCTTCATCATCAATCATGTTAGAAATGGAAGCTTCTTCTTGAAGATGTTCAAATTTTAACATCTCTTCTAATCCTAATAATTCTACACCATCATCAACTATGAAAGTAGAAACAGAAGAAATAACACATGTTTACGAAGAATAGTAAGATAACCAGGATGCTCCTCCAACATTTGAAGAGGGTATTTCTACTATCGTGGGTGAACTCAGAGAAATAAATCTTGGTACAAAAGAAGATCCACACCCCACTTTAATTAGTGCGGCCATGACTCCTGATGAGCATAAAATGTATATTTAATTTTGGATGAAAAATTGAGATATATTTGATTGGAACTATACAGAGATGCCCGGCCCAATATATGATGTTTCTACTCATCGTTTGGGTTTACCAGAAGAACATCGAGGATTTACGCAAGCCGCCCGAAGAACACACCCAACTTATTCATCCAAAATTGAAGCATAAGTGGATAAAATTTTAAAATCTATCATCATCAGAAAAGTTCAATATCCCAAATGGTTGGATAATATTGTCATTGTGATGGTGAAGAATGGAAAAATCAGAGTTTTCATTGATTTTAGAGATCTTAATCGGCATTATCATGTGGATGCTTTTCCAGTTCCGATTACAAAACTCTTAATAGATGCAATAGCTGGATATGAAGCAATTTACTTCATGTATGGATATTCTGGGTATAATCAAATCCGAATGGCTCCAGAAGATGAATAATCTACAGCTTTCAGAGCCCTTCAGGGTGTGTTCTATTATCAGGTAATGCCCTTTGGCCTAAAGAATGCAGGCGCAACATATCAGTGTTCCATGTCGTGTCTGTTCAAACCCTTTTTAGGGAAGTTCGTTGAATGTTATATGGATGATTTGGTGGTTAAATCCAAACAACGTTCTAATCACTTGGATGATTAGGAAATCATATTCCACAAACATCAGCTACATATGTTGAAGATTATCCCCTTAAAATGTGCTTTTGGGGTAACGTAAGGAAAATTTCTCAGCTTTGGTGTATGCCATCATGGTATTAAAGTCGATGCTGAGAAGAAAAAGTCAATCCTTGGTATGTCACCTCCTCGAAATTTGAATGATTCGAGAGGTCCTCAAGGACACCTAGCCTATATTCGGCATTTCATAGCCAATTTGGCAGGGCAAAGATTACCCATCACCAAGATGTTGAAGAAGGGAGTCACTTACCCGTGGACTGAAGAATTTCAGGAAGCATTCGATATTCTCAAAAAGTATCTCTTCAGTCCACCGATATTAATGCCACCTGTTGAAGGAAGACCACTTATCCTCTATGTGACAGCATTAGGGAGATAATTATGTGCCTTTCTTGATCTAAAGAATGATTCAGGGAATGAAAAGAACCTCTACTATCTCAGTCGGACAATGCTTGAAGCAGAAACCAGATACTCAAGTATTGAAAAATGATGCCTTGCATTAATCCCCACAGTTCAGAAGTTGATACACTACCTGCAACATAACGAGGTCCAATTGGTATCTCATATTAACCCACTCAAATTCATCCTTAGTCTTCCAATGATTACAGGACGTCTGGCAAGGAGGACGATTATTTTTCAGCAATTTGATATCTAATATGCATCTCATAAGGAAATAAAAGGATAAGATCTGGATGATTTCCTTACTGAAAACCGTTCAGTAGAAGATACATATTCAGATATTGGTCTTCCTGATGAATAAGTCTTCTTTATTCAAGATAGTCTTCAATCATTGGAAATGTACTTTGATAGTGCTTCTAGATGTCCAACAGGGAGGAAAATGGAAAAACATAAATTCTTCAAATTTGTCTTGGGAATTGTGCTCATTTCTCCAGAAAAGGATGTGTTACACTATTCCTTCTCATTAATAGGAGGCGGTACAAATAAAGAAGTGGAATACCAAGATCTCATCGCAGTCTTGGTGTTGGTTATTTACGCACAAGTGAATCACCTAAAGGTGACATGTGATTCAGACATAGTAATAAAACATGTAAATGGGGATTATTCCATCAAAAAAGAAAAACTAATCCCTTTGTATGATTACGTCATAGAGTTAATGGAGGATTCTCCTACGGAACCGACATTTTCTTATGTCCCGCAGTCACAAAATGCCCAAGATGATGCACTGGCTAATTTAGCCACAGCTTTGGAAGATCCAAATCAGGACAAGACAACCATCAGAATTGCCCACCGTCGTACAATTTCACCATATATTCAAATCAAAACCGAGGAAATAAATGAAATTATTCCCATTCCTGAACCATATGGTCATACTATAGGATGGATGACACCTATCAGGGAATACCTTCAAAATGGAACACTTCCACTTGATAGAGCCGGGAACGAACAAATCTGGCGACATGTGGTCAATATTACTCTTTATGATAGCCCAGATCACCTAGTGAAAATTCTCTACAAGCATGGTTTTGATGGAGTTCTCTTCAGATGAATTAATGGTTAAGAGACAATGGTTGTCATAAAAGAAGTGCATACATGAGTCTGTGGTGCCCATCAGTCTGGACTTAAACTGTCTGATCAAATTAGAAGGAATGTAAACATTCATCCTTCAATGATACAATATTGTGTTGATTTCACAAAGAAGAGTCATTCATGCCATGTGCATGCCTATTTCATTCATCATCCCCCAGAGTTTCTTCATACCACTAAATACTCGTGGCCATTAGCCACAAGGGAAATGGATGTGTTCGAACCTTACCCTTCAGCTACAACCAAGCATTTTAAGTATATTCTTACTGATACTAACTTATTATCCAAATGTGTGGAGGAAATACCTATCAAAGAAGTTAGTTATAAAAACATTTTTAGATTCATCATGTCTAAAATCATTACTAGATTTGGTTCCCCTCATACCTTATTAACGGACAACAGCACCAACTTATGTTCATCTGAGGTGAAGAAGTTGTATCAAGAATACAAAATCATATCCAACCATTCATCTCGATATCATGATGCAGGAAATGGCCAGATAGAAGCCTTCAACAAGACTCTTTCAGACATACTTCAAAAGATAGTGGATAAAGATAAGATATCCTGGCCGGATAAACTCTTCCATGTTTTTTGGGTTTATCAGACCACCACCTGCACTGCAACGCGGTCAACTCAATATTCACTGCTATATAGAACGAAAGAAGACTTTCCCATTGATGTCTAATTACCTTCACTCAAAGTAGAAATTTGTGATCAGTCATCTGTAGATGAAAAATCTCAAAAGAGATTGAATGAATTTGAATGGTTAGATGTGAAAATATTGTGCACGCTGCACCACTTAGAAGTCTAACAGAATTGAATAGCACGAGCTTTCAACAAAAAAGTTCTTCATCATTCATTCATTCAGGGAGAATTGGAATTGGTACCTAGAGCTCCATTGATACCAAGAAAGAAACCACCCATGCTTGAACCAAAATGGGAAGGACATTCCTCAATTCATAAGGTCTATTTAAATGGAGCATATTGTTTAATCTCAATGGATGGAGAACTCATCACTACTCCAACCAATGCCAGCTTTCTAAAGAAGTATTTTGTATAAACCAGAAATACCTCATCTATGGTGCATGCATATGACCTTAAACTATTTTCATTCTTCATATCCAACAAGGCACCAAACTTCATCATTTATGGTCCATGCATATGACCATGAACTATTTGAATTTTCATCCAACATGACGTTAAACCGTGTCACCTTCATCGTCTTTTCTATATGATGTTTAACTATACAACAACAGTCCAACATATGACAGTCAACTATTTGAACCATCGTCCAACATGACACTTTACTGTATCGTCCATGTTCATCCAAGATGAAGTTGGACTATGAAAAAGTCTCTAATATGTCCAACATGATGTTAAATTGTGTCCTCTTTTGTCCTTACTGCATGACATTAAAATGCACAGTCCCCCTATTGTCCAATATGACATTAAACTGTATTGTCTCCATCGTCCTAACTACATGATACTAAACTATACAGAAATCCCATAATACGTCCTACATGACGTTAAACTGTATTTTGTCCTTGTTACATGACACTAAAATTTTCAAAACCAATAGTCCTCACTGCAAGACTTTAAATTGCACAGTCCCATAATATGTCCAACATGACATTAAACTGTACATCATTAGGTTTGTTTCTACCTCGTGTTTCTCACACCGATTATGACTCACGTGAGCTTAGAGTAAACATCAACCATAACACATTCTCTGGGCCTCTAACCATGCGTAAGTCCCAAACCATTTTTAGGTCATTGTCCCCAATAAAAACTTCATCACTAAATCATTTTTTAGTTAATCTACGCGGTCTTTGATCCTTGCCTTCTAGGCTGGGTACGTAGGCAACCTCCTAAGGTTCAATCCGAAAAACAATATCTTCACATCCGTTAACCTCCATCTCATACGTTGTTGATTCGTGAAACCGCCCCCAGAATCAATAACATTACATTGGTTCAAATTAATCCTTGCTATATGACGTTAAATTGTACAACATTTTTTTCCTATAAGAAAATGAACAACAACATTCTTTGATACTCTCACCTAAGGGGGAATCATTATTGTCATTGATTTTAAATCATGTTAAATTCCAAATACTATGTGCATACATGGAAATTCCCGAACCATTAATCTTGGGTCAAACCATCATTGAACTAAAGTCCCCTTTCACCCTTCACATGTACGAACCAATTATGTAAAGAGGGTATTTCTAGAACTACATGGGCATGATTCCCATCCTTATGGGATACATAGGAACGTTCAAGTGTCCCTCGAATCCATCCCCAAGTCTTTTCAGCCTAACCCCAAATTCCACTTTAAGTCCCCTAGCTGAAAAGTCCATGTGAAAACATACACTGTATATTTCTTATAATGGTCCGAGTTTTATGACCCTAAACTAAGATCTCTTACACTTTCGTCCCACTCGACGATAAAATGTATTTCAAGAACTACACATGGCTTGATTTCCATCCTTATGGGAAATGTAGTGCAGTCCAACATTTCAATTCAGGACCCAGCCACATCATGATAAAGTTCAGCATTGATATGTGTATCTCTGCATACAATGGTCTTGAGGGTCTATCTTACACTCACTACATCATTTTATTCTTGTACCACCACATTGGACTCCATTTATATTCAATAATTTCATTTACAACAATTTTAGTATAGAATTATTATGATATATGTTATCACAAAGATGTTTTTAATAGTTCCCACTCAACCCAAAGAGTGGTTGATTAGAATAATAAATTAAATTAAAGAGAGTGATTACCTTTTATGCTTGTCAACTTGTGGAGATTTGTCATCGAATTTGATGAGTTGTTTTAGGTAAGGATAAGAATTTGGTTTATTGTTTTGTATTGTGAGATTTATTAGATGACATGGTGGATATTTGATGTATATTAATGAAATTTATTGATATATTCCCTGTGATTTTTACAAGTTTATGGTATTTTGATTTACTGTTTTACATTTGAAAAAACTATATTTTTATGTGATTGTGTATGATATGGTTCAATTCAGGCTTAGACACAAGTTCTCTTTAATTAAAGGGTGTCGTACCAATATGGGTTTACTATGTTGTATAATAGTTTTTGATTCCCAGTAATTACTAGAAGCTAATTATTTCAAGAATCTTCTTGTTCTCACGTACATTTCTAATATTTTATTTAAAATATAGGGGAAATTAGATATCTAGAAATGTGATATATACGGGGAATCATAATAGGTTATATGGAATTGGAATTATATAATCATATAGTATCAACATAGGTACCCAAAATACCATCTTCTAATCCTCTCATTCACTATATGATGTCTTAAACAATTGTGGATAAATTTTAAATGATTCTTTATAGATTTTTCCCATTATAATATAATAATTATTTATACATGGTTAAAACCAGTATTTGGTTTGAAAAATTGAATGATTATTTTTACCATGTTTTTTTTCAATAAAAAAATTGTATAATAATAATAATAAAGATTAAAACAATTAATATATGGTCAAAACATGTAATATCATGATTTTGTTGTCTAAATGTATCCAAGCGTTGAAAAAAGTGATTGATTGTTTGAAAAAATCCTCTTTTACTCATGTAAAAATACCATAATTCCATATGAACCCAAAATTAAAATATTATCTCTTGATATTTAATGAAAATACTTATATCCAAATATGACACATTTTATAAAATTGAAAAAAGAGTTCATTAGAACTTTATATTATCTTTTCTATGAAGTATAATTTTATAGCGTTATTCCCTTACATGGATCAATTATATATGCATTTTCATCCAAAAAAGAAATGTCATGTTCATAGTGTGGCTCTTATGTAACACACTGACCCCAGTTACCTAGAATCAGTGTATTATTTCAATACATATGCACGATACTAGGAATCATGTCTCAAAAGGACAATCAATTTATTATCCATGGAATTACTAAATATATACATATTTTTTACATTACATCCTGAAAGAAAAACAACAACAACATGTTGTCCCTGTTGAAAACACTTATATCACTTAGCATATCGCTATAGGTCATCAATAATATAAATTTTCAGATCTGAGGAAAAATAAAACATAGAAGGAGGTCATATCAAATTCTCAGTAAGGATAACAATATAGAGAAATCTATTGTAAATTAGCATAAACATTTAAGTAAATGTACAACACTAAAATAAAATCTTTTTAAAGATAATATTTTTCATAATATAGTGAATATAAATCAAATAATTACATTTACTTGTTAACATGGATATTATACTAGTCGAATAATCACAATAAATATCAAAATCCAATTTCATAATGATGAAATTCATAATGATGGACATCATAACCACAATTTCAAAGCCTTGTTCCCAGAAGAAAAATAAAATTTTGTAAAGGCCTTATGCCAAGACACTAGTATATCTCATGAGACCTATCTATTCAACAAATATTTATAGAGGTATCCACCCTTCAATTACTTAGTCTAATGCAATCTTCATATGAAATTGTTGAAACATGACATAAACATTAAAATTAAAACTATCATACTAAATGTAAACAATGTAACCATAAATCCGTAATGGTATAAATATAACATATTCCTAGTAAAACATATTAAAAAATCATCAATACTATATGGAATATTTTCATCATAATGAATCAACTTCAAACAAGTGTAATATCGATCAAAGGATGTTGAAAAAGATGAAATCAAAAATATTTGAGATAAATATCCCATTACTTTTTTCAAATCATTTAAAAGTTAAAAAATTATAAAAAAATAAATTTATTTTGAAAATTTTATTATATTATTCTAAGGGAATATTAGACAATGTTATAATGGTTGAAAATAGCCCCCCTCCCCCGTCGTATAAGTTAAATAAAACATTCATTCATTAATTTTGTCAAAAATGTATTAATGTACATTATCTGGAAAATGACTAAAATATTCCTTTCAAAACATAGATGGTAAAACAAGGTTAAAAATTAATTTATATCATTGTCTAGTATATAGTAAAAATATATTTAAATACTTTTTTATGAAAACATGGATGTGGATGATAAAGAGGCCCTAATAGATTCTTACGTGTTAACAACCTCCAATAAGTAATGAGATTGAAAAATTAACTCTAAAGTTGTAATTTCCATAGTCGATGGTATGTTAAATTTTTTTATAAGAGTTAATTTTTTTTATTAAATTATAAAATAACTATATAAAAAAATATTATATCATATACGATCTTCTATTATTTCATTTTTTAATAATATTTCATTAGTATCATCGTTTTAGGTGTTAACTGATTCATTTTACATTATATACATGGTTACGTAAGTCATGGTTGATATAGATAGAATTTATTTGATTCATATCTAGAATTATATTAAGTCCATAAACATTATTATTAATCATTAAATTAAAATTATTTTTCAATTTTTACGATGGGGAATGAATTTAATCACGTCTGTGGAGATGGTAATCTATACGTGCACATGAGTGACAATATCATTATATTGATGGTGAAATGGTATGTAATTAGATGGTATAAAATATATAGATAATTATTATCAATTAATATTTATTATTTAAATCAGTTATATTCATTATTATAACCATCCAAAAAATGAGTTGTTTGAATAACAAACTATATCTCAATGTGGAGAACGTAAGCCGTACGTACAAACATAAGTTGACTTTTCTTTCATAGGATGGATATAATAATGAATATGGTAGTACCATATTTATAATAAAATCAACGTATTTATAAGGTACTGGAGTTATTATTTTGGTATGGAAACAAAAAATAAAGTGGAATTGGAAGATGAAAAGAACATTGAAATATGTGCTGAAATTATTACCCCTTCTTTGTGTGGTTCCTTTTAGATGACCAAAATGGCTCCATAAGATGGATTTATGATCAAATTAATGCCTCTAGGTAGATTTGAGGGGTGTTGATAGGATATTTCGGTAGGTTTTGGCCATGAAAAGTGGCATTGGAGGTGTGATTTTTAGAGAAGGGGATGTAACATTTTATATGAAAGGTGAGGGTCACATTTGGAAATCCTTTAAATATTATTTTATTTTACAGTCATATTTGGTTTATAATGTACCCAAATGGAATAATTTCTATGATAATGTGGGTATGGGTCGAAATAATCTAAACCAATAGGTTTTATATTGGTTTATGTCAATATATTAACGTTATCTTTTAGATTTAACTTTCAGTTGAATGGTTTAACATTTACCATGTCTCTTTATAATTTTAGATTATATAGTTATTAAAAATACTATAAAATGTCCAGAGAACCCCAAATGCTTCATTATTTGAATATATAACCTTACTGAAGCCTTTTCTCTGATCCTTATATTTATAGGAATATAATATCAATTAATAATATATTATTTGTCTTAAAAGCTAAATTATGTCAATTATGACACTATTTAGTATTAGATTATTTTGAAATCCATAAAAACATTATCACTAGGAATAAATTTTTTTTAATCAACCCTAACATGTCTTATATTCAAATAAAATTTGTTTAATTCATTAGAAGTCTCAATTTTCATTTATTTGGATATTTATAATATCAATTATTTTAATATTTCATTAATAAGGTAATTACTACATCATCATTGTGTCATAAATAAAATTAATTATTTAACATCAAAAACATACAAATAAAATGAGACTATGTATGAATTATTTTTTCATTTCTAATAGATATTTATAATCAAATTTTTCTTTTGTATAACCCTATATAAAAAATATTTTAGTTATTAATATTATAATTTAACACTTTTAACATTTCTTTTGATAATATAATAAAAAATTTCCTAATCTAGATCTTGTGGACCAAATGGTTTATATTTTATTACTATGGATAATTTTATTCTAAATAAATTTATCCAATAGAAATAGGACATTCCTTATGGTAATAATAATATCATTTTTCCTTTAATTATCCTATTTACGTTTAACAGTGGTAAATAAAAGTCAAAAGTAACTATTCACTGAAATTATATTTTTCATATTGAACCAAATTTTACATACTGAGGTCAACTGTGTCTCTTAGATTTTTGAAATTCATCTTACAGAATTGTTAAAATTATGTTTTATTCAAATTTTCAAATTCGCCTTGAATGTGTGTAAAAGAAGGTAAAAAATGTAATAAAATGTTATATATCTACACTTATTATAAAATGACTCCAACAAATTACATTGATAATATATTTGTATTATGTATCTATTTTGACGAAATATAAATTAAAATAGAATAAGTAATTATTTAATTAAAAAGTCAATTTTAAATATTATAATAGTGTTCTTCACAATTCATCAAAAGATGTATGTCTTTAAAAAAATACAAAAAAATAATCCTACACTAATTTTGATATTCCAAATCCAAAAATGATGTATATTTTGAAAAATAAAATTTTAAAATTTCAAAATGTGGGTATCAATATTCATAATAGCTAGTTTGATTGGTCGTGGTGTGTTAAAACTCCAATTTGTATACAACACATGCTACTACATTATTCAAAGAAAATTATACCATAGAAGCTTGTGGTGTTACATTATACCCTCTTTCAAAAAATTTGATCCTCAAAATTTCTACAATATTAATGCATAAAAATATTCAGGTGGTACTTCATTATATTTTCCTCGGGTTCCTATGTATCCTCTTCAATTTTATGGTTTCTCCATATAATATTCACCAGACGAGTAGTCCGTCTTTTCAACACATGTTATATGGTATTAAGAAAATTGATAGGCTCTTCGGAAAAAGGAAGGTCATGTTACTTTTATATTTCTTCATAGGTGATTACTTGTGTTGGGTTAGACATATATTTACTCAACAGGGATTCGTAGAACACATCGTGATCATTGGAGAGACTTGGAGGCATTTCAAAACTATAAGATAAAACATTAATTCGTTCTATAATATATAAAGGTACGATGTACCTTGGACTCAATTTACCCTTCTTTCTGAAACATATAAAACCCTTCCATATAGATGCATTCAAGAAAACATGGTCTCCTACATGAAATTTATAATATTTCATTCTGTTATAGACATAGCTCTTTTTCCTACTTTGGGATGCTTTGATGTGGGTTTGGATAATCATCACCTTTTCCATTATTTCCACAACATGTTCTGGGCCTATGAGTTTTCTTTCACCAACTTCATCACAACATGTTGGTGTATGACATCACTTATAATATAACGCTTCTTATGGTGCCATCTGACTACTTGGATTGAAGCTATAGTTATATGAAAAATATACTAGAGGTAAATATTGATCCCACATACAATGAATGTCACATAAGAAAGACCTCAACATGTATTTATTTTGTCTGAATAGTCTATTCTGATTGTCCATTACATTGAGGGTGGTAAGCATTGAACAATCAAAGTTCAGTATCCATGGACTTCTAAATAATTTTCCAGAATCTTGATGTAAAACAAGGATCATGATTAGAAACAATCAATAGGGGTACTCCATGAAGTATTACAACTTCAATAATATATAGTCATTCATGACGTTCAAGTGCTAAAATCTTCTCTAATAGAATGAAAATGTGTTGACTTGGTAAGAAGATCAATAATGACCCTTATTATATCATTCCTTTTAGGAATCATTGGTATCCCTATGAAAAAGTCCATCTTAATATCATCCCATTTCCACTCAGGTATGGTAAGAGGTTACATGACTCTTATAAGAAGTTTTCATACAGCTTTCACTTGTGGAAAAACCATACAACTGGACACATAATCAAAAATATCTCTCTTCATGTCCTCCCACCAAAAATGATTCTACAAATCACTATACATCTTTCTGCTACTATGTTTTATAGTTAAATTGGAACTATGAGCATCATTAAACAATTACCTTTTTACATCATGTATATCAGGAACTCAAATTCTCATCCCAAATTTCAAAATTCCTTCTTCATATACATAGTCAATCAGTCACCCATCATTCATAGCGTTAATCTTCTTTTGAAACTCTTGATCATCAATATGGGAACTCTATATCATTTCTAGTAGATTTTTTTTTCCAATAATGAGAAAATTTATCGATGTTTCACCTTCCATGATTATTCCCATATCCATTTTTACAAGATCCATGAACATATGATCTCTTTCAACCCCCATCTTGTTCAAAACACCATGATTGTTTCCTCTCAAAGAATCATCCACCTTATTTTCCTTTCCCGGGTGGTAGAGTATAGTGAAATCATAATACTCGAGTAGATCAACACATCATCATTGCCTCATGTTGAGCTGTTTTTGTGAGAAAATATACTCTGAGCTCTTGTGATCTGTATATATCTCACATTATACACCATAGAGACTGTGTGTCCATATGTTCAATGAAAAGATTACAGATGCTAACTCAAGATCATGTGTGGGATAGTTTTGTTCATGAACATTATCAATCGTGATGGATAGACCAAAACACTATCATTTTTATAAGGACACAACCAAGTCCTTTCTTTTAAGCATAAAAGTAAATAAAAAACCCATCTATCCCGATTGTAGATTCATGATAGGGGAATAGAATAATATTCACATCAGTTCTTCAAAACATTCTTCAAACTCTATTTTCCAAACAAATTTAACCCCTTTACATATGATATTGGTTAAAGTGTTATGTAATCATGAAAATTTAACAACGAAATGCAAATAATAACCTCCTAAACAAATAATACTATGTACCTCAGTTATTATCATTGGTGCTATCCATTCATGGGTTGCGTTGGTTATTTAAAGATCAATATAGATAATATCCATAGAGACAATATGACAATGACAGAACCCCTAAAGCTAGAAATCACACTTTCTTAATATCCCATATTATTTCGTTCATTTAAGATTCATTAGAATAATAATCAAGAGATTTTCATAATCATCATATCCTTTTGATTATATCATGATATCATCAACAAATACCACTACAAAGTAATCAAGATATTCCTTGAAAAATAACTTTATTATATCCATCAAATCAAAGGGTTCATTAGTCAGTCCAAATGGAATTACTGTAAACTGGTAATTCCCAAACCTGGTATGAAATGTTGTCTTCAGAATGTCTTCCCTCTTCACACACCACTGAAGATATCCAGATCGATGGTCAATCAATGAAAGATATTGATCTACCTAAAGTTGATCGAATAATTCATCAACGTGTTGTAGGGAATACTAGTTGTTTTTTGATAAAATTTTGATTGCACTGTAGTCAATGAACAACCTCATAGATCCATCTTTGTTCTTAACAAAAATAACAAGGGATCCCTATAAAGAAACAGTAGGGAGAATAAATTCCTTATTAATCATTTTCTATAGTTGTTTCTTTAGTTCCTCTCATTCAACATTTTCCTTTCTATAAGGGGTTATCGATATGGGCCTTGAACTGAGAATTAAATTAATAGAAAACACAATTTCGAGTTCTAGAGGATATCCTTGTAAATACACTTTAGACACATCCACAAATTCATGAAAAATATGTATATCTTCTATTTGAACATTCTTTTCCTTGCCCATAGTTATTTCATTATCTTCCTCCACAATTATTGAATTTAGTAGAGCTACTAGGGGATGATCTAGATAAGAATCAGGTTGTATAGTTTCTTCTCTGAAGATAAGGTACTGGTTGTCTTCATCAAAAATTGTATCCTCATTATTCTTACAAAACATTTTAGCATCGTGGTCTGAAATACAATCCATAACAAGGTTTATATCAATTTAAAAAATTGATATGAAGAAGATATCAACAGATAAAGCACATTTATTATCCATAATGGTGACTAATTCACAAAACATTATTTCTATGATACTTCACTTATGAAATTTTACAAACAATTCTCTTGTTAAATCAAATTGGAAAAATCTAATTTTCCTAAAAAAATGGAAGCTATCAAACAATTCGATGATCCAAAATCAAATAAAGATTTGCCTAAATTTGAGGAAACCATTAAATTACCTACCACTACATCTTTCAGACCATCAACCTCCACAGTAGTGATCATATAAGCTTGGCCTTGATTCCATGGGCTTTTCTGAGGAATGGTTCCTTGGCTCATAGTACATTCATTTTTGTAATTCCCCAATTTGTTCAAACTGTAGCATTCAACATTCAAAACCTATTTATATCCCTTAAAATTAATATCATTGTGGTATTTTTTGACACACTTGTAACAGACTCCCATTATCATCATTTATATACCGGGGTGTTTCTTCCCACCTTTACCGCGTGTTGGATATTCATCTTTTCCCTTCATCCCCTTATTTAAATTTCTAGAGTGTTTAGATGATCTATTCTTCTGTTTATTTTCCTTAATGTTGTAAGTCTTAGAGAATTCTTTTTCTGTATTTATAGAACAAGAAATATTATCTTAGAATGATGAGAATTATTGTGATACTAATGCTGGAATAAGAAATGGTTTGTCCATAAAATAATCGAGCAATCTTACTCCTTGTGTTACTTATATAACCTGAATTATGTCGTGTTAACATTGTAATGTTATCTTCAAAATTTTTTACATTCTCACACACCTTTTGCCTCAGTCTCGGAATTTTTCCTTCCATATCCTCTCCATGGTCACGAGAAAAGTATTTTTCTTTGAAATGATCATTAAACTCCCTCCATTCCATATTTTATAATTATTTATCTTCCTTTGGGTTTTGAATTAATATCCACCATTAATCTGTATCTCCCATGAGGCAATAAACTTCCATGAAATTTTTTTCTCTTTCACTACTCCACAAAGCATGAAATATTTTCTCTATGGATCATATCCATTTCTCATCTACAAGAGGATTTGCAGTCCCACGAAATATTGGTGTTTTTCCCTCCTGAAGTGGTCTAAAATTGTTCTTCATTATTTTGGATCATGGTTCTCCATATGGGTATGGTTATTATTCATAACATGAGTGAGTTGTCTGAGAATATTGATAAGTAGATCAACCCATGTTTCATCACCAACTACACTATAATAATACTGAGTATGAGGGAAACGCTTGTATGGATTATGTGCATTGATACAATATTCATTTTTTGTAATAGGAACCATTTAAAAACAATAGCATACACTTCATTATTTTATGAATTGCAATACGTAATTCAAAAATAGTAAAACACTTCACATTAATAGAACAGTTTATGGATATAATCCATAATCCTAAAAAAAATTCTTGAGGGGGTATATACTTATAAATAAATCATAATGGATTGTAATGAAATAATGAATTATCCTAAGCATATCCCTTGAGAGTTTTGTATCCAAGAGTGCCACATGGCCCATTGTCGTGTACTAGGATACCTAGGGTCATGACCGAAACACCTATTATGACTTTTCACCTCTTGGTACATCTATGTCAGAGCCGCCTCTACATACTCCTATGCAGGCTGGGATGTATTTCTTTGAAAATACACAAAATCTCTACATTACAAAATTTCTATGATGTTCTCATATTCACAATCCTCAATGTCTATCTTACGGTAATGTTCTTTAATCGTAGTTGTTCTAAATCTAGTTTCCTAGGTTTGTACTAAACATCCTCTAATACCAACTATATTTTCCCAAACACATTTACCTAGAGGTAGTGGATTATTAAATAACATTGGCATTTTAGAAGGAATCATTTCGTGAATGACCAATCAGTTTAGAGGCCTTGGATATACTGGATACATCCCTAATTTTTACATTACATCATGAATGAAAATCAAAAAAAATTATGTCCCCTTATAACAGAAATATATCCCTTAGCCTATCTCTATAGTTCAACCATACAACACATCTTCACATCCTTGGATTACTAAAACATAGAATGTGGTGAGCTCAGATGCTCAGTAAGGATACCAATATTTATAAAACTTTCTTTAATAAGCATAAACATTTATGGTAATTTATAAGACTAGAACAAAATCCTTTTAAACTTAATATTCCACATAATATGGAAAATATAAATATAATAATTCCATTTACTTATTAACATTATTATTCTAAAAGTTTAACAATCAAATTCAATATCAATATCCAATTTCATAATGATGGAATGCATCATGCTGAACATCATAAACACATGTTAAAGGCCTTATTCCAATATCTACAAATAACAATTTTTCATGACCTTGTGCAAAGACACTAGTTTGAATCATGAGACCTATTGATGAATAGAGCTGTGATAGTGGGCTCCACCTGATTCTCACTATGACTAATACATTCAACATAAGAAAAGGTTTTAACATAACATAAACATTGGTATTAAAACTAGTTTATGAAATGTTAATAAATTAACCATAAACCATGATTGATATATAAATAACACATCCGTAGTCCAAAATATCACAAAACCTTCTATACAATATGGAATATATGTATTAAAATTAATCAACGTCAAACATGTGTAAAATCCATCAGAGGATGATGAAATAGATAAAATCAAAACTATTTTGGGGAAATATATCATTATTTTTTTTAAATAAATTTAAAGTCATATAATCTAATAGATTTTTAACATATATTTGTAATATTGTAAAGGAAGATTCGACGCCATTATAATGACTTAAAATGTCCAGACCCATCGTATAAGTTAAAAAATACACTATTACCTTAATTTTGATGAGAATGTCAAAATGTACCTTGTTTGGAAAATGACGGAATGATTCCATTCAAAACATAATAGGTCAAACAAGGGTATAAATTACATTAACCCATAGTTTGGTAAATATTAATAATTATTTGATTTTTTTTAACAAAACACGGATGTGGATAATAAAGAGGTCCGAGTAGATACTTACGTATAAACAACCTCAGATACGTAAAGAGATTGTAAAATTAACCCTTACCTTGTACTTTTACATAGTCATTGGTATATTAACCTCATTAATAACAGTTAATTTTTTTATTATATTATAAGGAACTATATACATAAATATGATATCATATATGAACTTCTACTATCTCTTTGTTAATAATATTTCAGCAGTATCATCGTTTCATGTGTTAACTGATCTGTTTTAATTTATATGATTTGTTAAATAATTCATGTTTGATATGGAAAATATGTATTTTATTGACATAAATAAGTTTATTAAATCTTTGATAAGTATTTTCAATCATAAAATGAAATTTATTTTCGAATGGTTACTATGGGAAATGAATTTAATCTCGTTCGTGGAGATGATAATCATTACTTACGTACGAGCAACAATATCATTTTATTAATGGACATGTAGTATATAATTTGATGTTATATAATATATATAGAATCCTTAACATGTAATATTTATTATTTATATCTGTTATACTCATTATTATACACATCTAAATAATGAAGTGTTTCAATAAAAAAATACACCACGACATAGAGACTGTAAGTCGTACTTACGCACGTTTGGTGACTTGTCATTCATATGATTAATAAAATAATGAATATTTAAGTACCAAACATATAATAACATCCCAGTATGTAAAAGTTAAAGGAGTTATAAATTTTCTAATGAAACTAAATTTAAAGAGGAATTGGAAGAAGAAAACAACATTGAAATAGGCGGTGAAATTATTACATCTTCTTCGAGTGTTTCATATTGAGCTGATAAAAAGGGATACCTAGGTTGAATTTATGATCACCATATGGGATCTATGTATAATTGATGGTTCTCGGGAGGATTTTAGTTCTAGTATTGGCCAAACCAAATACCTTTGGAGGTGTGTTTTTGGGAGAAAGTTAGGAACCCTTTTATATGGGAGGTTATGGTCACCTTAGGAAAACCATGATATATTATTTTATTATACTACCATATTTTGTTTATAATGTATAAAAATGGGTTTACTATGATTCTAAGGTGGGTATGAGTCTAAATAATCTCATCCAATAAGTTTTAGATCATTTTAGTTCACCATATTAACATAATCATTTGGATTTAACTCTTGGTTAAAGAGTGTATCATTTACCATGTCTCCTTGTATTTTCATATTATATGGTTAATAAACTTATTATAAAATGTGGAAAGAACCCCAAGTTGTTCATTATTGATATATATTACCATATAAATGTCCTTTTTCGTATAATTATATTTCTAAAAATATAATATCAATTAATATTATAGTATTAGTTTTAAAAAATCAATTATGTCAATTTTGAAACTATTTAGTATTTGATTTTTTGAAATCAACCAACATAATATAACTTTGAATAAAATTTATTTAATCAACACTAACATGTTATATTAACCTATAAAATTATTTTAACTGATAATAATTCTATATTTACATTTATTTTGATATTTACACTATCAATTATATTAATATTTCATTTACAAGGTAATTATTGCTTCATCATTGAGCCATAAAAAAATTTAACAATTTAATATCTAATAATTATAAATAAAATACCATTCTGTTGGATATATTTTTAGACTAATAATTTATATTTATAGTTTAAGGTATATTATATATAACCCTATATTAAAAATGGTTTAGTTATTAATCTTTGAATTTAATACTTTTAACTCTTCTATAAATAAAATAATAATAAATGTCATATTCTAATCTATGTGGATAAAAAGGATCATAGTTTGTTACTAATGTTGAATTAGGTCTAAATACACTTATCTAATAGAATTAGGACATTTTCAGGTTAATAATAATCTCATTTTTACCTTTATTTACCTTGTATACTTTTAATAGAGGTAAATAAAAGTCAAATGTTACTATTCACAAAAAAGATTAATTTGAACTTATTGAACAATATTTTACCAACTGATGCCAACCATGTCTCATTGATTTTTGATGTTAAACTCATAGAAGTGGTGAACTTATGTTTTATGAAAATTTTAAAATGCACCTAGAAGAAGGGTAAAGACAGTTAAATGTTCAATAAAATTTTATATATCAAAACTTATTATAAAAGGAATCCAATGATTTAAATTGAACATATATAGGTATTATGTATCTATATTAAACTAATATAAAGTAAAAAAAATAACAAATTATTTAAATAAAAATTTGGTTTTAAATAATAACGTAGTGTTTTTCACTATTCAAAAAGAATTTAATGTTTTCAGAAAAATACAAAAAATTCAATGTATTCTAAATTTGATATTACATTTCAAAAAATAAAGTCTATTTTAAAAAAAATTAATTTAATTTAAAAAGTGGGTATAACTATTCATAATGGCCATTTTAATTAGTCTGGGTGTGTTAAAACTCCAAGTCATGTACAACGAAAGCTACTACATTATTCAAAGGGAAACGTTCCGTGGAAGCTCGATGTGTTACATGTTATATATATAATGGTTAATAAAAACCACACATATCATGGACTATCATAAACTAAAATCACATTTTGAAACAGGAAAAAACTATTGTAATAATCATATTAATAGTAACTCTTTTAAAAATAACATATTTGGAATACAAAAACATGAAAAAAAAAACACTAAATTTAATATTGGTCCATTATTTTGTTACCTTCATCAATCTTATGATAAAAATATGAGATTAATATAAACATCTAATTTAGGGTAAATAACTATTACAACATTCTAATGTGTAATACTATATAACAAATTAGGATACTATTTTAGATAATTCATTCATTAAAATGAGAACGTTTATATAAGAAATAAATTATTTTGATCCCATCCCATGGAACTAATATATGTGAAATTAAATTTTTATTTTTAACTTTTTTGAAAAACATATTCTCCTTTTATTCAAAATTTTAAACATTATGAATCAATTTTATGAAAATTTAGCATCAAATAAAAATTAACCCACACAAAATATGTTAACAAGATATATTTTTAATTATTATAAAAAAGTAATATTATCTAAATGTACATGGGAAATCAAATTAACCTGATACACATCATTTATTACATACATGGAATATCATGTCAACATTAACAATAAAAATACTTACAAAGAGTAATCTATCAATTTAGAGTTAAAATATTTTATTGATTAAAAAATAAAATTATCAAACTTATAGTATATATTAATGGTACATTATTAGTTGAAAATGAATCATTATAATTTAATTCAACATTCTTAATATCAATTATATATAAACCTTTTCTATGTATTAGAGGAGGATGTGGTTATTGTTTTTATCACCTCCCTCTATCTCCTAGGTTTTTCTTCATAACAATCACTCTCATTTGTTTCTATGATTTTCATTTTACCTATTATTAGATTCCAAATTTTAACACCCTTTCATGAAAAAAGGGTTAAAATGGTGCTCTTAAAGTCAATATAATGGGGACATGTTATATTTCAGGTCCCAAAAATCATGTTGGATAATCATTATAAGGCATTTATAGGATATAGAAGTGCTCCTTATTAAATGATAAGTATTAAAGATTAACCATCTAGTAATTGTGGTGTACTATATATCCTATGTAATTGGGATGTGTCTCTATATAATTAATATGCCCACCAGTTAGCTGATGGTAAAGGTAGAGCTACCCACATTATTATAAAATCACTAATCTATGTTGTGGAGGTGCACCACATAGTTTTTCAGATGAATTATATTTATAGTGGTATATAGGTAGTCCGCTAGATAACATATAAATGCTACTATATGTCTTGTGGGGTCATGAAATTTATATATAAGGAATCATTGATGATGATAAAATATTTAATAAATGGAGTCTTCTCTTTTTATAATTTACTAATATAATTTCGAAACATTCCTATTTTTTATGTCCATAAGTAAAGAAATTTCTTTATTGGATCGTTATATTTTATAAAATAACTTTTTTTTAAAACACTCTAATCGAATCGAATTCAAATCATTAAGAGGTCTCCAATTACTCCACTCAAAAATACAATTGGATTATTCAATTCAATAATAAATTATCCTTAGCCTCTATCTATCACTAATAGCTTCATTTGATGTTCCTATGGTGATAGAAGTTCATCTCTATTATTGATTTGACCTATGATAATATCTATTTTCTCATATCTAATACATAATGTTCTCAAAATCTCAATTTAAATAATGAGAGCTCACCATCCCAAAGAGATGGTTGATTTTTTTCTCACAGATGTAGAAAGGAAAGGAAACAGGTTCACTAGATTTTTTATAACTAAGGTATTTTAGTTCATGTAATTACATTTAAAACCATAAATTTGTATAATAATACATATCTCTCTAATTTAGCTGTGGATACATTTTGGTAACTCATTTTTTATTTCCAAACTCCAAGTCCAATTCACTTTTATCTCTATTTATATTTCTTTATGCATAATTTATAACAATATATTAATTTATTTCATATATTTTATAAGACAACTTTAATCGATGGTTATGATTTAAATTAAATGTTTATTATATTTAACATATCAAATTTATCTACAAAATATTCCGTAATAACAAAATTAGTATATATTAAAATTGTCCATTCATTTTTTTCTTTTATTTTTATATTTAAAATACCCACCCCATTTAAACATTACCTCTAAACCAATTATTTCAAACAAAAGAGGATTTTATTTTTGTATAGAAATATCATTGATTCAAATATTTATTTAGAAAAATACAAAATGATTTTCAAGTGTGATTTTATATAGGAATCTAATAGCTATACTCATTATATTTTCATTGATGGATAAAAATATTCTTAAAAGAAAAGTTCAATGTATATTTTCTTTAGAAACATTGGATATCCTATATAGATAATTATTATGCATGGTTATAACTATTTTACTAAACTAAATGTAAAATTGAATAATCAATAAAATTATATTCTTTCTTATAGGGCAATGCTAGGAATGCCTTTCAATTTTGTTTAGACTGAAATGATTATTTTCAAAATATAATTTAAAATGGATACTAAAATACTGAAACACTAAAAATTAACAAAAAAATGACTGAATGGGGGAGATCAATCCAATTTCTATTTCTATTTCCCAAGAAATGATTAACAACCTAAAATTCAAAACATGTGGTGCAAATGTGGTGATCAATCTGGATATGAATAAATAATTTGATCAGATGGAGTGGGGTTAATTAATATGTTGTTTTTAGGTTTGGGGTTTTCCCCTTGGAACATTGATATTTTTTAGATGCTTCTCCACTCCATGGATGGAAGTTATGTTTATCGTAAAATCAAATGAGCTCTTCAATGACACATTCGGTCTTTGACAGGGAGAAGCCATCTCTCCAAGCCTCTTAATCATCTCCTTGGACATCATGATCCCTATCATTCAGTTGAGCTATAACAGTGGAGTGATTCGGCCCTATCAAAGGTGCAGGGGGTCATTGGCTATCCCCCACCTAATTATCGCGAATGAATAAATCTTTTTTGTTTGGGTATTAAGTCTCTTAAAGGACTGAATGAGGTGATGGATGATTATTTCTTCTAGAGTGGCCAACTCTTTAACAATTAAATGATCATTTTCTTCGATTCAAAATAGTGTTCTACAATCCTGATGTCAGCGGTTCATACCTCTCTCCCCATGCAACAATGAAGATTTCCTACAAAGTACCTAGGGGACCCAATTTTTTTAAAAAGTGTATTCATTATAGATTTCTAATTCATCAAGTGAAAGGATTTTGATCGCATTCACAATAGGAAGAATAAATACCTATCCATTGGGGTATCATCGTACTGATCAACAACATGCCCCTCGATTCCCCTGTTCATGCACTTTCTTCCATCAATGTTCCAAAGGGTGTAATTACCAACATCGACCAGATTTTGGAATAATTTATTTAGGAAACCAATACTGAGGGAAAGCATCACTAGTCCTCCAGGAATAAAATTACATGGCCATAATATGAAGGGGGAATCAACATTCGTAGCCTAGTGGATACCCTGCAGTTCATGCCTGCAAAAAATCACCGAGGAAATCCTGGAAATTGGCACTCTATAGGGTCAAATTACAAATACTCCCCAGTTTGGAAACATGGAATTTCCTGATTTTCATGGATCCCCATCCGGGGTTACCATATTCTCCATCATCCTAGATCTTTAAGTGAATGTGTGCTGGATCATAGGGAGGTGTGATATATCATTCTGGCATCAGAATTGGGCTTGGTCAATTCTCGGCTTACCAGGATGTCCTGCCCCATTAATATCATTCAGGGAGGTGAGTAGTTGCCCCTCCTTCATCCCAGCAGTGTTGAATGAATGTCATCAGAACTCTGTCAAACTCATTGATATGTCCCCTAATAATGAAAATTGTGTCTTCATGCCTTTGTCCTCGGGGGCTCTCACCACTCGGGACTTCCGCTGCTCACAAGGTTTCCAAGACCCTCCCCAGAGCTAGAATATTACCTTGTGGTGTAATGACATGCCTACTATGTTCAACTTCCTTCATTGGAGTGTTATAAGTAATTCCCTCCCAACAGAGGAGAGCATAAAATGCTATGGGATTCCATTGGTGTCTCTCTTCACATGGTGTCAAAGCTGCAAGTATGAGAGTGCGGACCATCTGTTCTTCCATAGAGAATAGGCGGAGCTATTTGGCCTTTCATTGGGGAGTTCACGATTCTCATCATCCAACAATTAATATACCTCTATTTAATGGAGTGGTGGTTTGATGGATTTGGTGATAGAGTCATTTATAAGACTGCAAGAACCATGATAATATCGGTCAGAAGCTGGAGTTTATGGCAGGCCAGCAACAAGGCAAGGAATCAACGGGTGCTGGACAAGGCCTTCACTATCATTGTTAGGACAAGATGATTCTTATGGATATAGCAATGCTCATCTTTAATTGTAATGATTCCCCCTCAATTTGAACAGTGCACGTCAGCTCCAATATCCCTCCTCACAATTATAGTAACATCATAGGGCAATGGATTCGATGATCCCCACCAACCAGAGGGCTTAAACACGACAGGGTTGCATCTTGCATCATGGGGAACCATCAGGGTGGAGGGATTATGAAAAATAAATATGGATCAGTTGTATTGGCGTTCTCAACCTGGTTAGGTCAAGGTACCTCCCTTTAGGCTGATGCAAATGATTTTTTCATGGGGCTCTGCATTGGCCACCTCAATAGAGTCCATGTAGAAGAGGTTGAAACTGACCTCATGATTATTCCTGATGTTCTAGATGGCAATTTCCAACCTCCATGGTAAATCGAATAAATCAGTAGAAAGTGTAGGGTAGATATTATTATCAACATTATGGTCAACCACACATGGTGAGAAAGAATACATGTTGCAGACTACCTTGATTCATTGGAGGTTACGGGATCTGAACCAATCATCCATCACACTGTGAGCTCCTTGAAACCCCAGGGTATCAACATAATTAAATGGAATTCCCTTGGAATCTACTAATAAATGCCTCCTTAGTATATTTTCAATGTTTTTGTTTTGATGGGCTTCAATTGAATTTTTTCTTCAATTTTAAAAATTTCAAAATGACGATGATGACGAATGTCAATTTATAAGGTCTAAAGTATATTAGTGATTATATATCCACAAAAAAACTCTTGAATAAATCCATATTCAATTTTCCTAGTTAATAGGAACTAAAATAAACCATGATCTGATAATCCAACTACATAATGAATAATCCACTCACATTACTCATCAGGTACATAGATATATATAATGTCATTATTAAATGAAAAGTTGTAAATGAATAAAAGGAAGGTAATAAAAGTATAAATAACTAATATAATAATTCAATAAGATATAATCCTTTTAAAAATACTCTGATGATGAATAAAAACATAATATGGTAACTCGTTGATTTTTTTAAATAAAATAATATATGTTTTTTTACAAATACATCGAATTCTTAAAAAAATTATATTTTTTTGAAATGGGTTTCCTATAATAAATTATGTAAACAAAATATAAATTAATACCATTTAATTTATTACTGTGGTTAAAAATTACTATTAATAAAAGGGAAAAACCATTCATAATTATTCTCGACTACCTAAAATTATTTATTATAACCAAATATGGGTTCACAAATCCTTATTATCTAGTCTTATTAGTCACTTGATTTCTTTCCCATATCAATTTTTATTAGCTCAGATTACTAGACCATCAACTGTACTAAATGGAATATTCTTTTAATGTTTTTTAAGTTATATTCCATTATGATTCCTTATTTATCATATGGTGGATTCTTAATAAAATTATAATATCATATCAAGAAATAAATAATCAATTATTTATACCTTGATATGTTATTTTAAATATGTTATTAATGTGGAGCTGAGATCATCCCTTTATAAAAAAATTATGACATCATCCTTGATCTGCACAAGAATTGTCTTCTATCACATTAGTATTAAATCACTTATGAACATATTTTATTGATATCTCATACGTATACCACATATATTATTTCAAAAAATATTGATTATTAATTTTTAATATATTTCATTTCTTATTTTTCCCCATTTATTATAATACTCCTCTTTAAAATCAATCAATGTTATATTTTTTATTTTTTATTATTTTATTAATAATTTTTATTTTGAATCTATTTAATCATGTTTTCATGAAATTTGTGATTTTTTTTCATTTAATTCGATTTTATTTCTTTTCTAGATGATTTAAACCTCATTGTTACAAAATAAAATTATTTTATATAGGGGTTGTTATATTTTCATATAATCCATTACTAACATATCTAATAAATTTAATGTTTTTAAAAAAATTTAATCAGAATATATTATCTTTAGAATCCTTTCCAAGAATAAAATTTTTTCCTCAATGTATAAATTTATGATTTATATAAAATCAACATTAATCCATTCGTTATCTATTTTAATAATTAGAAATAAGGTAATATTTATTTATTTATTTCTATTTTTCAAATGTGGGATGAATCATTTTATTTCTCAATTGGTTGGGGTGGTATTTATTGGCGTTTTGGTAGAGTTGTATTATTTCATGATCATTTTTAGTGTCATATTAAATATTTACCATATTGAATGCTTGTATGTATATCGTTTGGGAATCTTGAATATATTTATGTTAATGTCTTGAGAATTTATATTAATTTTTTTATTTAGACTCTTTATAATGTTGATAGTCTTTTTGTTAATATTTTACACTTATTGAATTTATTACATAAATTTATCTCATTAGAAAATATTTTATAATCTCGTAATTTTGTTTATTTGCATTTCATTTGTCTTATTTTGGTAATCATTCATGATCATGAAAATGGGGGATATTTTTTTACCTCTAACTCTTAGTGATTATTAGGATCACAATTAGTCTCTTATATTGGTAATATTTTCATTTGAGAGATTTTTTGACTCATAAATTTGAAAATAAATAACAACATTAATGGTTCTAATGGATTTCATTAAATTGTTTAGAAGGAAAATTTTAATCTTTCAATTAAAAGGAATAATTTTTATAGAAATTTACATGGACTTTGATGGTGTTGGGGATATCATTAATGAATGATAATATTTTAATGGTTCACTATGTCCACTTTGTTGAACACAAATTTACTAGATACATATCATAGTGACTCAAGATTTAGATGAACCCCACCATCCATCACGTGGAGTTCCACTGGCCTACCATTGGAGAAAAAAAATGACCATGTTTATTGATAATTATACGGGCTACCTAATGGTGGATAAACTACATGATGGTTGATGAATTCTAGTTGTAGTGGCTTCCATGTTGTCCACTATCTTCCCAATGTATACTACTGGTTATCTAATTTCATTAGGACACATGCACTAATGATTCTTAAATTTAGAAAAAATATGGATTATTATCGTGTTCTTCATTATTAATTAACCTTGTGAATTACAGAAGGATCCAACCTATTTGAGAGTCGATTAATAGAATTATTTGGTTCTTGAATCACAACAATTAAAACTAATTCCTGATGTAGAAACTATCTCATCATATAAATATATAATATTTAAAAATATTGTATAGCTTCCATCAAATATATAATATTAATTTTTTTAAAAAAATACATGAACCATATTATATTTCTATTTATTATAATTTGAATCCATATTCCTTGATGGATATAATACAAGATATGTAATGTTATTTTCATTAAAATTATCTATATTCTAAAGGATTGTTCCCCACCACCAAAATATGAGGGACAAGATTTCCTATCATGACACTACAACAGAATAGAATTTTATTGTTGGGATTCACTAAAAAAATTGAATATTAGTTCTTGAATATCATTTTAAATACAATGGAATGTCAAATATTCCATGACCATATAAATATGTTTTGGGGGCATATGGGAACCTACTTTTTTATTGTTCAACTCAATCTCAAAATTTTCAATCCCACATTATATTTCTTAATTTAATCATTCAAAACACTAAACACATAAATTGAATAAATTAGATATGTTAGAATTTCAGTATTGTAGGGTCCTGAAAATTCTGCAAGGCGGAAATCCAATTATCCCCAAACAAGGAAAAGGATCGAACTGGTCCGCATACTCCCAGCAAACGTACGCGGTAGGCTCGGCGAAGCGCCACCCTCCGCTGACCGCTGTCATTTTTAGAACATAGGTGGGGATCCTCCGTGGGCGCGAAGTATTATGAACGTCAAGCCAGCCCACCATCACAAATCTCCCCATCCACGAACTACATGAACCGTCCCGGACCACATACACATTCATTCATGGAATAGAGGCGGAACCCTCCGCGACTGTGAAGCACCCGTCGAAACAAAATGGTTCGCGGGTGAGGGGCATTCAATGACCGCACGAGTTGCTGATTGTTGACTGAGCCATCCACAGGTGGGGATATCTTCGTGGTCATCCGCAAAAAGTTTCATGTTCCAGTCAATTTGGCCTATTCGTGACTCTAAAATTAGTCATCGAGGGTTAAAAAAAATAGAGGGGGTAAGGATGGGTGAAAATTTGTGGGGATACCTTGGAGATATTTATCCTAGTAGTAAAATCCTGTGACCATCCGCATGCCCCATATTGTCCGCGGGTGAAGTCTTCCGCCTAGTGGAGAAAACAGTCCATGAACCACATGCAGCTAGCTCCTCCGCGGAATCCCTTCATGACCATTTACTTTGCGGACGTCCTTCGCAGCCCCCTTCGCGACCATACCCTCCGCATTCATCTCTTACGCGACCGGTTCCGCGATCCTCCCCTCCATGGACCATCGTCTTTCGCGAAACGGAGGTGGGAACCCCATCCGTGGACATCCTTCGTGGACCGCTCCATGGATCGATCCTCCGTGGCCAGATCCTACACGAACGGAACCTTTGTAGATGCCCATTGCAACCATTTCCTTCACATCCATCCCCTTCTCGACAATCTCCTTCGCGGCCATCCCCTTCACGTCCATCTTTTATGGCGCCACATCCTATGCATCCAGCTTCTACGCAGGTCGCTCCTCTGCGACTACTCTTATGCGGCTAGCTTCTACGCGGCTCGCTCCTCCACCGTAGTCCATTGCGGCCAGCTACTACACGGCCCGCCCAATGCGGAGAACCCCATGCACTCGCAGGTCCATACATTAGGGCATGTGCCCCTGCACCCCCGCTCGGGGTCAGTGTCAGGCAGTAGTCCAGGTCTCAGAATTCCCTAGACAACACATTAGCTTATGCAGCCATAGACCTAGCTAAACCAAACCAGGATGAAACACTTATCTGTATTTCTCACTGTTGAATGGTTTTCCCGTTTGTCCAGACTAAGATGGAGAAAATCCACGACGTCAGTACTGTCCCTCAAACATATTCTCCCACCACCTTCTGGATGACCCCCATTATGAACTATCGTCAACTAGGAGAACATCCATCAGACAGGGCTAAAAGAGAGCAAATACGGAGAAGGGAAATTAACATTGTCCAATATGGCAATGCAGGTCAGCAAGAGGTTCTCTACAAATGAGGCCTCGACGAATTCCTCCTCTGATGTACCAATGGGGAAGAAACTGCTGCCCTAATGAATGAATTACATGCCGAAGTATGTGGGGCACATCATTCGGGGTCCATGCTTTCCCATCAGTTTCGTAGGATTCAGTACTACAATCCTATAGTGGCACAAGATTGTGAGGGATTTACAAAAAAATGCCACTCATGCCAAATTCATGACTACTTCATAAACCAACCCCCAGAGTTACTTCATCTGTCCATGTACTCCTTGCGGGTTGTGGTCTGGGGAATGGACGTCGTGGGACCATATACTCCAGCCACGTCCAAATAGCTGAAGTATATCCTCAGAGAAATCGACTTCTTTTCCAAATGGGAAGAAGTTATACCCCTTCTGGAAGCCGAGACAAGAAACAATATCTTCCTTTTGAAAACCGATTGCATCAACAGATTTGGTGTCCCTCATTCCATACAGATGGTTAAAAACACCAACTATAGTTCTACCGAATTGGAGAAACTATACCAAGAATATGGTATCAAGGCTAACCACTCATCCTGTTACCATGCAGCGGCCAATGAACAAATTGAGGCATTCAACAAGAACCTATCCAACATTATCCAAAATTTTTTGTAAAAAGACAAGAATTCATGGCTGGATAAAATCCTTCATTCATTATGGGACAATTGAACCATGATCCACATCACTACTCGGGTTACTCCGTACTCTTTAGTCTACATGAAAGAAGTGGTCCTGCCTGTTGAGCTCCAATTTCCCTCGCTCTGTGTTTCTATTTATGATCTATTATTCAATGATGAGAAATCAGAAAAATGTATAGGTTAATTGGAACAACTAGATGAGAAGTGGTTTCACACTTTTCACTATCTCGAAGTATACCGGAACAGGATTGCACGAGCCTTCAATAAAATGGTTCGTATTCGGTCTTTCTTTGTAGGAGAAATGTTATTGGCCCTCTGAACCACAATGATACTTGGAATGAATCCTCCAAAGCTATATCCAAAGTGGGAGGGAACATATGTTATAAAGATGTTCTACTCCAATGGAGCATATACCCTGATCTCCATGGACAAGCAGTTCACTACCGCTCCCACAAATGCGAGATTCTAGAAGAAGTATTTCACAAAATAACTAAAAATAGATATCGTCTGAGTAGAAGGACGTTAAACTGTCAAGCACCCAATGCTCCGAACTCTATGACCCTAAACTAAAAGTATTTAGTCCTCATTTCACAACATTAAACAACATGGATTTCAGTGAACTATGAATGGATTGATTCGTTTCCTCGCATGATACGTAGTGACACCAGGACCTCCAATCCTAACCCAGCCACCACCAGATAAAAGTTAAAAGGGTCCCCTTCCCCCTAGTATGGACCACCCCTGCATTGGGTGTACTTCCTTCAGCCATCCGAGCTGTAGGACGTTAAACTACCTAGAACCCAACGGTCCAAACTCTATGACCCTAAACTAAGAGTATTTCATCCTCACCGGCATAACTAAAAGAAGTTATCTTCCGTGCTTCATGAGCTTAAATTTATTAGCACCCAATGGTCCAAACTCTATTACCCAAAACAATGTGTATTACGTCCTCACCAGCATAAATAAAATCAGTTATCATCCGAGCAGCAGGACGTTAAACTACCAAGCACCAATCTGTGAAAACTCTATGGCCCTAAACTAAAAGTATTTCGTCCTAACTAGAATAACAAAAATTAGTTATCCTCCGAGCTTCAGGATGTTAAACTTCCAATCACCCAATGGCCCAAACTCTATGACCATAAACAAAGATTATTTCATCTTCACTAGAATAACTAAAAGCAGTTTTTGTCTGAGTTGCATGACGTTAAAATTTCAAACTCCCAACGGTCTGAACTCTATTACCCTAAACTAATGTATTTTGTCCTTACCTTCATAATTAAAAGTAGTTATCATCCCAGCAGTGGGAAATAAAATAGCCAAGAACCCAACGGTCCAAACTCTATGACCCTAATCTAAGAGTATTTCATCCTCACCTGCATAACTAAAAGCAGTTATTATCTGAGATGCAGGATGTTAAACTGCCAAGCACCCAATGGTCCAATCTCTATGACACTAAACTATGTGTATTTAATCTTCACCACACGATGAAAAATTGCATGGATTTCAGAGAACTATGTACGGCTTGACTCCTGCTTTCACAGGATACAGATCGACGTCGGGACACAATATCCAGGCCCAGCCACCACTGGATATATGTTAAAAGTGTCCCCTTACCCCGTGTATGGACCAACCCTGCATGGGGTGTACTTCTTTCAGAGAACTACTTACGAATTGATTCATATCCTCGCAGGATACATAGTGACGTCATGATCCCCTATCCTAGCCCGTCCACTCCCGAATAGATGTTAAATATACCATCCCCCCCTGTGTATGGATGAGCCCTGCACGAGCTGTATTCCTCGTCCTTACCGCACGACGTTAAACTGCACAGATAAGGATAAAATAAAAAAATTCCCCTTCTCCCCCGTGTATTGACTAAACCTACATGAGATGTATTTTCATTCAGAGAAATACGCTTGGTTTATTCCTTCCCTCGTAGGATACGTAGTGATGCTAGGATTCGGTATCCCGGCCCAGCCACACCCAAATGATGTTTAAATGTAAAAAAAATTCACGTCCCCCATAAGAACTAGCCCCGCATGTGTTGTATTCCCCGAATGATATACATTAGTCTTGATTCCTACCCTCATGGGAAACGTATTGTTGCCAGGGTTCCCCATACTGGCCCTGCTATTCAAAAAATGATCTCTCCCACTGTGTGTGGACCAAAACTACATGGGGTGTATTCTTCATCCTCACAGCACGATGTTAAACTAGACGGATTTTAGAGAACTATGTATGACTTGATTACTACCCTTTCGGGATATGTAGTGACGCCAGGGTCGCCCACGCTTTCCCAGCTATCCCAAAATGAGAGTCAAAAATTCCATTTTTCCTCATGTACGGACTAACCTAAGCGAGGTGTACCTCCATCCGTGAACTAAGCGTGGCTTGATTCCTACCCTTATCGGATACGTAGTGACACCGAGATTCCCCATCATGGACCAACAATTGAATCAATTCTCTCTTCCCCCGTGTATGGACCAAACTTGCATGGGTTTTATTCTTTGTCATGGCCACACGACGTTAAACTGCATGGATTTCAAAGAACTACTTACGGCTCGATTCCTTCCCTCACGGGATACATAGTGATGCCAGGGTCCCCCACCCTAGCCCAGACGTCCAAAAATGAGAGTCAAAAATGCCCTTTTCCCCTGTGTACAGACTAACCCTACGCGGGGTGTACCTCCTTCAGGGAACTACACATTGCATGATCACTACCCTCGCAAGATGCGTAGTGACGTTAGGGTTTCCAATCCTGGACCAGCCATTCCAGAATGAGAAGATAAGAAATTCCATCATCCCTTGTGTACGGAGTAGACATGCATGGGGTGTATTCCTCGTCCTCACCGCATGACATTAAAACAACATGGACCTCATCCACACCAAACAATGTTAAAACTACACGGACCTCATCCTCAACTCACGATGTTAAAATAACACAAGCCTCATCCTCACCGCACGATGTTAAAATTGCATGGACTTCCTCGCGACCCACCCATGAAATATGGAGAAACGAGACGGAAATACACCTTGCACATTTGGATGTATCCTCCCCCATACATCAAAATCCATGAAACAGATAATTATGGATATTCATAACTATTCACTTCCATCTGAAGTGGAAATTTATCGACACGGGGACACCTTTGCATGACTATGCATAACATGACCTTAGTGGCTCTACATATTAATAGCCCCTGGCCTATCTACCAAAGGAATCATTTCCTCATGCGATACTCTTCCTATCACCGTACTATTACCGGCCTCAGGCCCCCCAAATCATATCTCTCGATCCATAAATTTATGGCATAGTGGTTTACAAGTTCTTCTCCCTTTTCACATCGAAACGTTTCTAGGGTATCCCTACCCAGTTAGCCTATGTATCTGCATGTGTTTAAAATGACGTCATGCATCTACAAACATCATGCCAGTGCTAGGATACATTGAATCCACAGAAAATTGCATTGAAGATGTTTCTTGTATGCTCAGACACCATTATCCCTTCTTGTCGAACTCTGTATTATGAGAAATATAGGATTTTTATAATCATTCATGGCCATTATAAAAGGAAATTCATCGACCCGGGGACAGCTTTTCATGACTATGCATACCATGTCATTAGCGGATCTGGATATTGATAGCCCATGGCCCGTCTACTAAAGGCATGATATTCTCAGGCGAATCTCTTCGTAGATCCTTATGCTTACCGGCCTCTTAACCCCCACACCTCATCTCCTGATCCGGGAAACCCTAGAGTTATAGTTTAGAAACCCCATCCCCCACCCCTATTTAGAGTATATGAGATCATGTTAACTCATTTATCATTCTAGTGACTACAACAAAAGTCACCCAATGGTATGAGCTCTATGACCGCTAAAATAGGAGTACTTAATCCTTACCGCATGATGATAAACTGCATGGAGTGAAGGTATATCCCCAAATTCAAGATAAATCAAAACAGGGAGATCCCTTTTCTTTAACAGCAACCAGGGACAAATATGCCGAACATGGGCAGACATTTTCTTTCCGAACGATAGACATCATGACCCAGACAATTGCGGAACCTCATAACCAATCACAGCCATCAAAAGTGTAATTTTATCAACCCAAGGACACCTTTGCATTAACTATACATACTATTCCCTCAACGGCTCTATATATTGATATCCCCTAGCCCGTCTATCAAAGGAAATATTTCCTTAGGCAATACTCTTCATAGCCCAGTACGCTTATCATCCTCAGATCCACTATACTATTTCACCTAATCCAAGAAGCCCCAAAACCATGATTTACACCAATAGACCCCTCCCCAAAACTTGGGCATACCGAAATGTTCAATCCCAGTTACATTCTAATCAAGAGCAGCCATTTCAACTACATCTTTACCTCAAGACGTTAAACTACATGGAACATCTTGGCCGCTTGACATAATGCTGCAAAGTCCTAGAATTAAACATCCAAGGAAATGTCTACAACTACAAGAATTTTCATTGGTTAAAAAATTCCCCGCTGTCCTCACTGCACGATGTTAATACTGCACATCATCGACAAAAATGCCCCTGGTCATTGATGCATGACGTCAAACTATACAACATCCTTTAATAATGCTCTTCGTCATTACCCAATGACGTTAAACTGCATGGAAGCTATCCTTGGTGCATCACGTTAAACTGCATGGTCAAACCTATCATGGGTTCAGTAAGGAACATAGGCTTTTCTCTGTCCCTCAGTGCACGAGTCAGACCTGCACAGACCCCCGTCTCACACCAGCGTGCGAAGGAATGACTTCACCGATTATCGAGAAATTTATCCTAGAGGTTTCTCCCATATCCAGGCACCCACTACTCATAAACCATACATTTTACTCATAAAAAGATGAACTCTCATATGCCACCCCTAGTGGTCCCGAATCTCACCTTTCCTAATGTTGCTCGACAATTGCGATAATTCAATCGTTGTCCCAAGGACACCATTCCATGACAATGCATACCATGCCCTTAACAGCACTTCATATTGATCTCCCCTATCCCATCTACATAAGGTAAGATTTCTTTAGGAAATACTTCTCGCCGTATGCCTCTTGGCCCCTGAGCCCCCATGCCTATCCCAGGTTTCGTAAACCCCCTGAGTTACAGTTTACCAGCCTCTTTCACAACCCTTCTTAAAGATGGCAGAACGTCTCTGACGAGATTACCGAGAGCTAGGAGAAGCCGTTCCATTTTAAATGATGTCCCAGCTGCCTGACTTTAAAACGCGCTAAGCTCTAGTCATCCTTTATGCTGGATAAATGCATAGGAAAATGACTTTGCCTCCACAGTCCTGATTAATACAGGTGTTCTTAAATCCATTCAGACAACATATACCCTTTCCAAACCACCCCCAGTGGTGGTCATAATTCTCCAAGCCAACCGTGTAGGTTTCCATAAGCTGGGATTCCATGAAGTCCTCAGGCCATCATAAATGGAGAGTTATTGAATTTGGGACACCTTTGCATGACTATTCATACCATTCCCGTAGAGGCTCTGCATATTGATCACCCTTGGCCCATCTACCGATGGATATATTTCCTTAAGCGATGTTCTTCCTAACTCTACATGCTGATACAACTACCATGCCTTGAGAAATTTCCTACATGTCGCTCGAATCTAAAGAGTTTCTACCCACGTGCATTTGAAGGGTATTGAGACATGTTTTAATAATCTAAACCTCATTGGGGCTCTCTCCCCACCATTCAAGGTAAAATATGTTTGACATAAAACATCAGTAATGATAGTCTTGTCGATGTTACATCAAACTGATCACAAATATAGGCACAAAGCCTGTTAAGCCAAAAACCCAAAAAGGGTGACCTAAGCTATAGTCGGGCCATACCCGATGGCTCCACACCAAATGGGCCTATGAAATATCATCGTATTAATAGAAAAGACAAAAATATTGTGGGGTTTTCATATAAAAACATAGAAAAAGTTAAACTGTGCTCGGTGAGCCCCTTGGCTCATGAAAATTTTAGAGCATTGTCCAACCACTCATCGATTTTCAGGACCACTCTACATCTGAATATCATCCTCTGCATTCCGATTGGACCCTATTCCAATGGGGGGGGGGGGGGGAATTTGTAGGGCCAAAAAAATTCGGCAAGGGGGAAATCCAATTACCCCAAACCATGGAAAAGGACTAAACTGATCTGCATACTCCTAGAAATAGTATGGGTCCGGCTCGGCGAAGTGCCACCCTCCACAGACCGTAGTCGTTCGCAGAATAGAGGGGGGCATCCTCCATGGGGGCTAAGTAGGACGGGCATCATGCCAGTCTACCATCACGCACCGCCTGAGACATGAACCACATCAACCGGCCCAAACCGCATTCGCCATCATTCACAAAATAGTGGCATAACCTTGTGCGACCATGACACACCCCTCGAACCAACTTGTTTCACTGGTGAGGTGAATTCCATGCCCCCATGAGTTTCCGATTGTAGACCGAGTTGTCTGTTGGTGGGGATTCCTTCATGGGTTTCCGCAAAAAGTGTCATGTTCCCATCAATTCAGCCTCATCGTGACTCTATAAATAATCACCGAGGGGCACCAAAAAAAGATGGGGGGATGGACGACTGAAAACTCGTGGGGAGACACGAGAGAAATTTCTCCAATCGGTTAAATCATGTGACCATTAAAGGACCACAGGTCATCCACAAATTTACTCTTCTTCGTAGAGGAGAAACCAGTCTCTGAAGCACATGCGGCCACGTCTTCAGTGGAAGCCCTTCATGACCATATCCTCCGCGGATGTCCTTCACAACCCAATTCGCGCCCATACTCTCCGCGTTCATCTCTTAAGTGGTTGGTTCTGCGAGCCTCCCCCACCGCGGACTATCATCGTTTGCGAAATGGAGGTGGGAACCCCATTCAGATACATCCTTCACAACCCTCTCCACGACTCTCTCCTCCGTGGCCAGCTCCTACACGGCTAGTCCATTTGCAGACGCCCTTCGCGGTCATTTCTTTCGTGGTCATCCCCTTCGTTGGCATCTCCTTCGCAAACTTCCCCTTCATGGCCATTTCCTTTGCGGCCATCCCCTTTGCGTCCATCCCCTTCATGGCCATATCCTTCTCGTCCATCCCCTTCACGGCCATCTCCTAGGCAGCCGCATCCAATGCGGCTAGCTTCAACGTGGCTCTCTACACCATGGCTGCTCCTATGTGGCCCACATCTTTGCGGCTCACTCCTCTGCAGTAGTCCTTTGCAGCTAGCTATAACACGACCTGCCCCATTATGAAAACCCGATGCACTCATAGGTCCATACCACGGGGGCTGCGCTCACGTACCCCCACTCGGGGTTAGTTCCAGGCTCTGGTCCCGACCCTCTAGGGCGGTCCCTTCCCCACCATCACTGACCCACATTAAAAATAGAGAGTCAAACCATGAACCTTTTAGGTTGGGTCATTAGTATTTTACATTGAACCCTTAGGTCTCCCCCACATCCTTCCTATAAAATCCATTAGTCGAGCTACTCATCATGACTCTCCTATAATTCCATTACCTAGCTCTCATGCTATGTTCATCGAGAAAGGGCCTCCCTTGTGTAGGTCCCACACCAACCATTGCTAGGTATCTCTTACCTAGTCATCCTGAACACACGAGGTTAAACTGTATGGCCCTCATCCAATCCATATGACATTAAACTATTTGAAAATCGGCCGTGTAAAATGACATTAAACTATGATTCCGTAGTCCTATCTACATGACTATACATTGTAGTGTACACTATGTTCCAAACATGGGATGCCCCTTTCTCCAGTCAAGAGATATCGTGTGCACCAAGAATAAGACGCCTAATGCCATGATCACATTGGCGTAATTTCTAGAGTGTGGGAATCCATTGAAACATTCCATCATTCCACCTCACACTTTGAATGTCCTTCATTCGGATATTCATACTCTTCAATGTCTGATTGGACCCCCTATTGGCTTGGTCCCACCCCGCATCGGCTCACCTATCGTCCTGGGCCAACGCCCCAAAAGACATTGTACAACACTTTGGGTTTGGTCCTGTGATTCAAACACGGTTAATAGTAGACCCTTATTTGTTCGCCCCTATTTTAGGATAACGTGATATGGATGTTGTGTTTGAAAACAGTTAGTAGTTTTCATCCATCGTCACGCCACCCTCCTCGTGTTCTGAATGTGGGGCATCTGATTCACACTTTTCAACTCCCATTGTTCGAAATGACCCCAATGTTCATGGCGTTACCCCGCTAGTGCACATGAGCAAAGGAATTGGACTCCAATATATTCCTCAACCCACAAGTGGGTTGGGATTCCCTCATGGACAGACGTGGGTAAGTTATTCATGGAAGATTCCTTGCATAATCCCCATTCTCCATTTCCACTTCTTAGTGGCACATGGGCGTCCTTCTCTGGGTAAGCCCTAACCTTCGGGCAGCTCAATGTATAAGCCCCACTCTACATCCCACAGAGGCACCTTTCGAGGTGTGATTGTCTGGTCCCAGCTACCTCTTGTTTCTCACGCCAGGAATGACTCACGTGGGCTTAGAGTAAGCATCGACCATGACATCCTCTCCTGGCTGCCTCAGAGCGTATGCCCCATGCCGATTCGAAATAAGTGGACTTTGATTCCCATCACAGGGATACATAGGAAGCCTCCAAGAGGTTCTAGCCCGATCACCATCGGACCCCCGGGTCCACATTCACGTCGGTTATTTGACACTCCTATTCGAACTACGTGAACATTGATCCATGTCACCTAGGTAGGGTACGTAGGAATCCTCCCCATGGATCAAGCCCAAAAATATGTCATTTCGACCCCCTTTACGTCCATTTACCCACCCCTTGGGTTTCCTCGGAGTTTAAGAACCATCCCAACTGTACTATGTGGATTCTGATTCCTCTCACAAGGATATGTAGGAAGCCGATATGACAGGTTAGATCCAGACACTCATGTCGTAACATGTCCCCCCTGGATGAAAATAAACTCCAGAGTGCCTAGTTACAAGGCTATAAACAAGTGTTGTCTTAGTGAGTCAGTACTCCCCAGGGTCATTGATCCAATGAGAGATGGTAATCCTCAGCCATAAATGACTCTGAACCCCTGCATCCAACTGACCATTTCAATCCATGTGTAATCCCTGGGTACTATGCTTGTGTAGAAACCAAATATTCGCGAACATGTGAATATATCTTATATCTATAATAGAGTCCAGGAACAAGAAATACTTCCACGCAAAAGGGTGCAATGAGCCTGACCTCCCATCCTCTAGTCAAATGTGAGATCATAAGCATCTCTGGTCAAACCACCCAGTGAACTACTGCCTTTGGGAAGCTAGTCCACGTATTGTTGGATATGGAACTGTTGGGCGTTTCGAGGACAAAACGGTGCACCCGATATGAGTGATTAAGAAAAACCCAATCTCCTTTAATCAACAGTTGGTTAGTGTATGTTTCTCCTCCACGATCCCATCATACGCCACGAGACAAATATGATTAAATTTTTATTTAACATTGGAATTGTAATTAACAGTAATAAAATTTATTACTTATATTATTTTTATATATCAAAATAGATTTATATAAAATTTTATTTTTTATTTTATCTATTTTATTAATAAATTTAATTTCAACCACTCCCTCACCCGTATCCATTATCCACTTTACAAATAGTTTTCTACAAAATAAAATGATGATAAGTCCTATAAAATTAATATAATGGAAATATTCCATAAATGGAACAAAATACCATCCTTTTATAGGAATAATTAATGTTTACCTGAATAACATCAAGGAATAAATTTTATCAATTGTAAAAATGTAGTGATACATTCATATTACATCATATCAATGGATGTAGTATTATGTAGAATAGGAAACATGTGCACTTGAAGAGGTTTATATGAACTTTTTTAGAGAATATTGTGTTTAATCCCATTAAACTAAATAGAAGTGTTGGAGTAAGGGATTATAAGGAGAAAAAACACATACATATATATTAAAGAGATACCACAGACTAAAGATTTTTCATAAAAAATGATAATTGATTTAATGGATTGAGGTGAAAGAGTGGTGGAGAGGTAAATTCCATTGTGGATAATAATTAAAAATATATATGATAAAACAAATAGGGATGGTATTTAAAATTTATATTTTTATTTAAAATATAAAAAATCCAAAAAATAATAATATTTCAAATCCAAAGCTCCACCAGAAACACTATTGAGGTCTAAAGGTTACATGTTGGGGCTGGCTAAATCCCTAAACCAAATATATAGCACATGGTACCTTTTAAATGATCATAGGGTTCTTGGTTCAACTCCAGTATATCTGTATCTTCCTCCTCCCTATATACTCCCCTCTAAACCCCACTATATAATTATTCCCTCATGTTCATAATACAATGATATTAAAAAACTACATTTAAAGAATAATAATGACTACTTTTTTTTCTTTAAAAGGCAATGTCTTGGTCAGAGACCATGTCAGAAAATATTATTAAAAAGTGGAAGTAAATTACAAAAGTCAAAAATAAGAAATTTTATTACAATCCCTTTCATAGAACCGGAGGAGATCATCCGGTAAAGTATCACTCCACGTAATGGCTAGGTTGATCCCTTTGTTAGGAATCCCATCTGCCACCTTGTTAGCTTCCATGTAGGTGTGGGTGGCAATGTATCTGATCTCTCGAAGAGAACTAAGGTAGATTTTCCAGAGCGCTGTGAGAGGCCAGACAAGATGAACCACACCATTCAAAATGGCTTGGATGATGGTGGTGGAGTCACTCTCAATCTAGATATTGTCCCAGCCTTTTAATTTAACAATGTTGACCACATGGATCATAGTCAGCATCTCCGCCTCCAACGCAGAGGCAGAACCACAGCTACCTAAAAAGCAGCCCTGGAAATGACTAAGGTAGTCTCTGAAGATGGATCCACATCCCGCGGGACCAGGGTTTCCTTTCGAGGCTCCATCTACATTGATCAATATCCATCCATGGATCATAGTCTTCCAAAACACTTCAAAAGGACGGTTCAGCTGATTTTATTTTGCATTAATACGAACCCGATGAAGAATGCCAAAGTCAGCAACCGAGTTAGCACATTTGGCATTCTGAAGAGTGGATGCATCCCTAATAGCAATCAGAATTCTCGCCAACCTGCATTAAGATTTAATGAGACACCATTGTGTATAATATCATTTCTAGCATATCAGATAATGTGAAGAAGCTATGAAATAGTAGCAAGGAAGAGGTTTTTAATCTGCGACGAAAGATCCATCTCCATACATTATTTGAGAATCATGAAAATTGTGTCAGCATATAACCATCTGCAATAAAAAAATGTCAGTAAAAAAATTCCAAAGAGCCGAGGAAGTAGCGCAGGACAAAAAAAGTTATTGATGTCTTCCCAATGTTGATGACAAAGAAGACATCTAGAGTTGTGTTGAACCCCAAAATATTGAAGGCAGACCTTAGTGGGAAGTCTATTGTGGGAAATATGCCAAACAAGATTAAATATTGGGGGCTTAATACAGGGTTTATCAAAATACTTCAGCCAAGAGATGTTGGATTCCAAGCGGGAGAATAGGTTATTATAATAGGTTTTGGAGTCCAAGAGCCCATTATAAACTGGTTCCCAATGAAGATAGTCTTCATCTATAGAGAAGGTGTAATCATCAATCATAGTTTTGATATGATTAGGGATGTCTAAAAGAGGTGAGTGCATAACATCCTTAATGGATGAGTTTATAGAATCAGATACTTCACTAGAAGAAATCATCGAATTAAGAGGAACACTAGTCCAGTTCTCAAGACATAATTTCAGCGTAGAGTCAGAAGAGGCCATCCATCTAGAGTTGTGCATGATATTGGTAATGGAATTTCTAAGGGATGGCCAGAGAGAAGTGTTAAAATTACTCAAGTTGCAAGATTTAATGAATCCCCAAATCATGATTTTTATTTCTATGAATCTATTTCAAAATACTTAATTGATAATTTTTATCTATTGGGAATTAATTTCATCTTTTCATTTCCATGTTCTATATTTTAGATTTCTAGGATTCCCCGTAACTCGTACTAAATGAATCACCATTACTTATAATGAGTTTACACAATATTAATTAATATAGAGTGCCCAGTATATATAGTTTTTGTGGATTCAAGAGTGATATCATAATATCAAATCTTATTTGTATGATAATGTATTTTTATCCTCAGTTGAGAAACATGGATTTTATTATTCTTGGAAATTTAAATTAGATGTACGCATAGAAGATAAGTACTATATTCATCACCAACCATGATTTAATTATCCAAATTTTTTTTGGAGTTATCCTCTCTTATTTACTCCATCATGGATGACATAATCATTATATGACCAGATGATATACGTGCTCATAAATTTTGAATACCATGGGTCTCCTTTTGTGATCATAATTAAAATGTGTAATATTATAGTAGTTTTCAGTTACTTCCAAATAATTTCCACAATTTTCTTTATCATCAGAATGATAATAATCCTAACTATTATGGAATAGATTGTATATATCTCTAAGAGTGAATTATGAAAAGGAAACCCCAAAAGAAAATCCAATAAATAACCATCTTCCTATAATTAATAATTTATGTTATTTAATAATTCACTTAGTGAATATCAATACTTCGTAAATGATTATAAATAAAATATATTGTACCAATGTATTTTATATAGTACAAAAATGGATTACATAGGATTTCTATCTGTACAAGGATGAATAGTGGTACTCAATATCAATAAACAAACTAATTATCACTAAAACCATATCAAAAAATAATACATGAAGCATGGATACCTACTAGAGATGATTTTATCTAGTATAATAAGATGATTTACAATCTATATATCGTATATCATTCATAGTAATCCATTATAGAAAAATAGTGATTTTTATTCATTATGTAACCCTTGATATACTAAACTACATATCAAACAATATCTGATCTACTTATAGATATCAAAATGAGTATAGTAAAATAGATAAATATAAAAAAATTTATAGGATGTTGAATTAGATCACATATATGACTTCATTTCTATCTTTTAATTTATTGAAAAGTAAATAAACTGGTAATGAATTATCTGAATATATTCTCTTTTCTAGGCAATTGGAATAATCAACACGATTATCAATATATCTTTAATATTCGAGGATAAAATTCCCATTGAGAGAATTTTCTTTACAATCCTTATTTTTATCTTATAATACTAGAGGGATGGCATTTAAACTAAAATAATTTTAAGCTATATTTCCCTTTATAAGATCAAATTAAATAATGAATTCAAATTGTTATATATATTCATCCCATTTTTTATATATTTGATTCATGTATCACTGTATATTTTTATATTTAATATTTAAAATTCCCATATTTACATTAACACTCCATGTTTTAGGCACAATTTTCATTTAAAAAAAATATACCTCAATAATTTAGAATTAAGATTTCAAATTTTTCAAAATTATTAAAATTAAATAAGATATACTTGAAATATATATATGTTAATCATATAATTTATTTTATTTATAGTTAAACATTTAAATCAGTGAACTTGAATATCATGAATTATATACATTTGATTTTTAAATATCTAATATGTATACAAATTAAAAGTAGATAGTAGATTGAAAGTAATAATATCATTAATACTAATAATTATGAATAATTATCTTCACTAATTATAATAATCACTTGTAGAAAAAAATATATAAAAATATTAAAACATCACAGAAGGAGAAAGAACATATTATTTCTAAAAAAAATATTACCAAAATAGAATGTTATTTAAACATGTTTAGTTCAAATATATAATTGAATAAAATACATTAATAAATATAGTGAATTAAATAAATGTCATAAAATAATTAATTCAGTAAATAAATTGACTATTTATTTAACATTATTATTTAAATAAAATAAAATTACTTAAATTTTTTTGATTCTTTGGATATGATATAAATTTATAGAGAATATAAATTATTATTTTTGAAATAATAAATGTATTTTTTTAAACATATAAAAAATCATTAATCATTTTTCCCTTATTTATATGTTTTCATAAATATGTATAAAATCATTCAATAGTGAAGGAATATATTTTTCCAAAAAATATATTTGAAATTTATTTTAATCATTATAAATTAAAAATAACACTACTAAAAATTGATTTTAATGAAATTTGTTATTAATATGATAAATTTAAATTTGTAAAATATTAATTATGTAGCATAAAATAATAATATATTTATTTTATGACTAATGTTATATTTTCCATTTTTGGGTTGTATTTTATAACAATAAAAAAAATTATACATTTTTTAAAATGAATCTCAAAATATCTATTTAAAATTTAAAACAATTTCGTGAAATTAATTTTATATATTTCGAGATATTTTTTGAAAAAAAAAAATTATAAAAAAATTTATTTAAATATCTCAGAAAATGGGAAATTTTTATTTTGAAGAATTTTTTTAAAGTGTTAAGTAGTTTTATTTTAATGGGATAATTTTTTATTTTTAAAAAATGTATAAAATCTATTTTTTGTATATAGAAAAAAATATATTATATCATTTTTAATTAGTAATTTATATGAAATCAGAATAAGAACACTTAATGAGTGACATATATTTTTTCAATAAAAATTGTTGTTCTATATATATTAAGATTTTATTATAATTTATATTTATATTATTTAGAAACTAAATTAGATCTAATTTATTCTAGATTTTGAATCATCATGTTGAAATTCAGTATGATTGGTCAGAAAAATATATTTTTTTAAATGATTACCATGTTATAAAAATTAAAAATGGTAAAATCGGTTAAAAATTGTGAAAATTATCATTTAATGAATTATGATTAATTAAAATGGTATTTTTTAATTTTTATGATATCTTTGTAAAGGGAATCCTAATTAATTTTCCATCCAATATTTCAGCACTTAACCCCATAGTGATTCCAGCTTTAACCTTTACATGACTAAATTTTTCAATGAAATGTCACACATTTTACCCTAAAAATGGAGATATATAATAGAACTTCAATACCCCTATATTATTTTAAAATTATTTTGAATACAAGACATTTATCGATCACCATATTACTTTTAAATTGTTATTTAATTTATTGTACAATGATTAATTCATAAATCCTTCATTTTGATGGAGCCTATGTTGAGAAGGTGGTACTTCTACATGTATATATTTTATACTTTTAATTTATAAATTACCTTATCATATAAACCCATTATAAAACACATTATCTAGATAAATGGTGTTATATTTATTTTTTTAGTCTGATTATGATAATATACAACTATTAAATATTTCTAAACTCTTACTCAATAAATTTTATAGAATATTCGTCTTTTGATATGTTTAACCACCTACATTAATGGGGATATAGAAAAATGAACATTTTCACCATTAATAACTAAAAATATATTAATAATAGTAATATATTAGATGTATGAATAAGATATTTGAAAAAAAAATTATGTACATTTGGCATAAAAATCACTGATAAATATAAACTAGCCTTTTATTATTTATAAATATAACAAGACATGCCAAATTTGGATTATATATTCAAAAATCATAACAATAATTTTCATCATCTCAACATATTAAATAGTTAATTATTTTCAAAAAATATTTTAATATCTTTAATCACATAATAATTATGAATTTTTTTTCAAAAAATCGATATATATATCATAATTCCCAAACTTATATGGAATAATAAGAATAGATAACATTTGTTAATGAATGTATAGTTTAAAAACCTAATCTATGTGTAAGTATTAATTAGAATTTAATGGAAGTAATTGTAATATATTTAAATATGTTAGTGTAATTATTTATTTTCATTGTAATTTTTTATTTAAGATATTAATTCCCTATTGTTGATGTTAGGTTTAAGGGTATGAGTTTTTTCATCCCAAATTTTAAACATTGTGATATACATCATAATAAAAAGAGTTATTGTTTTTTTATGGTGTATATAATTCAAATATATTTTTTTCTTCAACACATATGATGAAAAAAATCTAATATATATTGAGATTTAGGAATTTAATGTTCAAATGTTGCTGACGATGCACGAAATACCATTCCTCTTTCACTACGAATTAATGATTGATAGGAATAAATTTTTATATTGGTCTATTATATAATATTTCTCTCTAAAATGGAATCTAGTTTACTTCCATATATATTATAATGACTTTTATATTTCCACTTATCATTTATACACCACATGGATTCATAATTTAATAGATTTATTTCTTGTGTGATAAATTGATACATCATTTTATTATCACAATGTAATATTTCTCTTCCATTTAAATATTCCTTATTATGTTATCTGTATTCTATTTTATATAATTATATGATTTGATAATTTCATTCATAGTATAGTTGAATTTATTTAAAATCTAATCATCCATTTACATTATTAATATGGTTATTTTCCGCCAAAGTAAACATTCATTTGAAGGTGTGAATGAGATATCTTTTTTAAATTCTTTTTATACATACAGAGTTTCCATCCAGAATTATTAGTTTTATTAATTAATATCCTCATCAATTTATTATGATCTTCCATATAAATTTAGTTAGCCATTATTTTATAAAATACCTTCAAAAAATTAAATGTTAACACAACTATATAGATTATTTCTTCATCATTTTCAATGTAATTTTTTAATAAAATTATAAATATAATTTTCATCTAAATCATAATCATTAAATGATTTAGATGATTAAATTAGAATAATATACTATGATACTATCCATAATTTTTTCATTGATTTTGTATGAAAATTTAGTATTTAATTTCTTGTTGAACTCGTTTCCTCCCCATTAGTTAATTATGAAATGATGGTTTTTGTAATGTGTTAATTTTAATATTGATATCATATGTATGATATTAATTATTTGATAACCTAAACTATAATAATAAATTCCTCAATTACATTTGGTAAATAATTTTATAATGAGATGACAGATAATGTGGAGTGAAGCATAACAATAATGGGAATTTTTTCAGAAACATATGGTGTCCCAAAATTATATTTTCCATCATTTAATTTGGGAAAAGAATTTATCACAAGTGAAGATAAGATAGGAATTGTGGAGAAAATATAACCCACCTATGTACTTTATCAATAATTTGATTTTATTTTTTGAATTTATCATTGATATATGATATTATTTTATTGTCCTACTTATATGAATTTGTCTTATAAATATGTTATGTTTTGATGGAAAATAATCAAAGACTCATGTTTCAGTAAACTTATATCTTATTACAATTGTAATTCCAAAATAGAGATTATTTTTTCAATGATTTCTGATCAATTATTTCATTATTGTAAATCAATTTGTTATTTTCCATGAACCTTTATTATGTTATCATACCCATATTCTAATTCATGCCCTCAATTATAATCTAAATATGTTATCACATATATTTATCCTTACAATGAATTTGGGATCACCACATTATTATCATTTAATTATGTAGGGTATATTGAGGTTTTTTATGCATATTTTTTAATAAAGGATATTATGTAGAATAATATTAGTTAAATTTGATTAATATATTATAAATTATATTTATTATACCAAGACTCTAAATAATCTATGCATATAGTTTCATTATTGCGGTTTATTGTGAGATTTTATTATTATTCATATAAAATGATATAATGTGTGTTTATTTTCTTCTCATTTAACTTATGTTCATACCAAGGATGGTTTTAGTTTCTTCTATGGATAATGTTATAAATAGTTAGAAGATAGAACACCAAATAAATCTGAATCAAAATTGATGATATATGATGGTACAATTTCAAAGAAAAATATAATGGAGTGTTAATTAATATCATATTATCATTTATATGAATTTTCAATTGATTGGTTAGAATAAATATGGTTTTATGATACAAATACATACAATTTTAAATTTACTTAATGGATATAAATATGGGTAACCATGTTAAAAATTCTTTTAAAGGATAGTCCATTGATCATTTAATGATAAATAATATTTTATATGATTTTGAGAGAAAAATCATATTCTTAAACCAAAAAAGCTATGTTGAGTAAAGATTAACAACACAAACATATATCACATTAAATACCCATAAAATAATAATAATATTTATTTTCATGTATGTTCATAGAGTAATGATCTTATAGGAATTAATATTTGACATCTTTATTTTTTAGGATATTGATGGATTCACCCTAGGAAATGAACCAATAGGGAAGGAAAATGTTTTAGTTAATGAAAAAGAGTATATATAACAACAAATAATAGGCAAAAAATAAGGACTGATAATATAATGATGAAGGTAAATAGTGTTCTCCCAAAATATAGCACTACTTATTCAATGTCTTAAATGTTGAGTGTATTGACATTACATAAATAAATACCCCAACCCAAAGGATAACCAGGAAATAGAGAATCAATGACCACAAAATTCAATGGATTATTTGAATTCATTTTAAATTACAAATAATAATGTTGATTAAAAAATTAAAATGTTTAGTGTTATAGAAATCTTTTAATATGAATTAAATTTTAACTTTTTTTATCATAACATTCCCATTATTATGAAACTAGATTGATTTCTAAGAGAATAAATTCCATACTGCAATGATTTAATAATTATTTTATGTGTAAAAACATATATTTGTATAATGATTTGATTCCAATTCTAAAACACTTCGCCAAATAATTTTTGGGTATATTCTTCAAAAAAACACACGATTCTCAATTTAGTTAAATTTGATGTTATTATGTGAATTGGACAATTCACTATACATATAGTTAAAATAATTTTATAAAAATTTAAAGTCACATCACATATAAAATAATATACAATCATTTTCTTATTAATTATTTATTATATTCTCCCTAGGTAAATGACAACATTAATATAGGATATAACTCCAAATTAGTATAGGTATTTATCAAAAATGTTTTGGATGAGTCTAAATTTTGTAGATACAACTATATCGAGATAAATAAATGAGCATTATAGTATTACCTATGGTATATTTTATGATATTCAAATAGAAATTATATCTTGATTCATTAATATATTGTAGATATCCTCTAACACAATAATCAGTGAGCGATAAATAAAATTATATTGAAAAAAACACTATGTGGGGGAAAATGTAATGCTCTAGCTTATAGGGCCTTATTTAACTTCATAAGCTATTAATATATATCTAATTTATATGTTTCTATTATTTTGAAATAATTATTATATATTTGGAAATGAGATTGAAGATATAAATCAAACTAAAAACACATAAATCATTCATAGTTGATCATTACCATAAATTTAAATGAATATCAAGTATTACATTACATAAATGTTTAAATTTCATAATTGTTACTAAACTAAAAGGGGAAAATAAAATCTAATAATATATTTAATACTATGAATATACCACGATCATCGTCCCCCTTAACAGTATCCATATGTAAACTGTATCCTATATTGATAGAAAAATATTATGAAATAAGAAAAAATGTTATAAAACCGAAAATGGAATCATCTGTGATTGAAAATTTTCATTGATAATATAGAGTGGAAAAAAGTTATAGGATTTAATTTGTGTATATAATTTCCATATATAATTAATGTGTGGGTATATTTTCAATGGCTTTAATACCAATAAACATGATATTAATTTTTTACTACATATATTAACTTCATTTTATTAAAAATTATTTTTATTTCAAGTATATATATTTTAATTACAGATATTTTATTTAAAATGAATTTTTTATTTTTCAATAATAAAAAAAATTCATCTTGGAAAATATTTTTATAATGAAATTTTTTATATAATGTAATAAATTTAGATAACTGTTTTCAATAATTATATCAATAAAATAATTTAACAAGAATACAAATGTTAATCAATAACATTAAATAAATAATTTAATATGTATAATGAATTTTAATATAAATATTCATATCTAGATGGAATGATATATTTAAAAAATTATTTTTATTTCATACTATATATTTTAATTTAAAAATAGATCATCAACTTTTTATTATTTAATGAAATGTGATATATACACATTTTTGGAAATTAATAATCATTCATTAGTTCATAATCCATTGGTTATTTATATATATAATCATTTGATGATAATGTAGATATTTTAAAACTATATTCTCCCATATAAAATATTTTTTATCTTTTTCAATTTTGTTAAACATTAATAAAAATGATCATAATATTATAATCTAATAATAAAATAAATTGAAAATAATTTCATTTTTGTAAAATTACATGGATTAAGAATAAAATAATTTTATTTTCAGGATGTATATATCTAAAAATATATATATTTTGTAAGTGTTCATATTTTAAAATTAATTTTTTTATAAATTTTAGTAATCAAATATAATAAAATTTATATATATTCTAAAATTATAACATAGAAATTATATAATATCCTAAATATTATTTCTGGAAATAAATATATAATACCTGGGTAAATATTTATTTTCCACATTAAAAGTAATAGTGTTATTATTCAGAAAACTATTTTTAGTGTTTTTTGTATTTATATATCTGTAAATAAATTATTAGTTTTTATATAATGAATAAATTATAATTTCCACTTATATACTTAGATATATTAAAAAATTTATAATTGTCATGATAAGGTTAAACTAACAACAAATAATGTTTTAAAAGTATTCTTTCTACAAAATAGAATTTTCTACATATATTATGGTTTCATATAAGAGTAAAATTTACCATATTTTGAAATGTAATTATATTACATTGTTCCAAAATTCAAAATATTTTCATCAAAATAATTTAATATAATTTATATTACAATGCTGGTAAATTAATTAATGTCATGGTAAAACTATTTTACAAGAAAAAATTGCATAAAGAAGAGAATTCATCATGTATTATATTAATGGTAATTTATTTATTATCTATGAATTATTAATTTATTGGGTTAGGTATGTGATTTATACAAAAATTTCACACCCATATTTACACCTCTAGCTCACCAAACACTAATTTCATTCCATTTATACCATTTAAAAAACAAAAAAAAATCCATAGATATTCCATAAATTTATCCTAATGAAGGATCTCTCCAATAAAACCTATATTCCCCTATACTCTATAAAAATATCATAAATAATTAACATTTTAAATAACATAAATCCTTCTTATAAATTTGATAGATTTTTGTTCCGATAAAGAATCTAACCTCCCAAAAGATAACTATATTGTAGAGTGGCTATTTCATCAAAAAAATATCCAAGTATATCAATTAATTTTTCAATTATATTCTCATATATTTGAATTATAATGCACATTAAGCACATAAAATATGGTTTATTGAATTTTTTTTATTATATTAGAATACATCTTATTATCCTTACCCACTTACTCATTAACTTGTACAACATGTTCACATTTGGGTTCGTTCAAAAACCAACATTAAATGTTCAATAATATAAAATAATTTTTTTTACTTGATTAAGTGATAAAAATTTAATAAGGGGATTCTATGATAGTAAGAATTCATATGTGTAATGAATATTACTCTATATGTATGGAATAAAAATGAGTGGTCAATATAAATTTTTACTTTATTATATGTAAATTACCTGAAAACATTCTTTATAGATTACATTCCTATAATCAATAAAAATATTTCATCAAATGATCAAGGGATTCAGTAACTCATTTGAATGAAATTATTACAATGTGAAAAATAATTTACTAATTAAGTACGTGCTATCAATGAATGGGTATCAACATATTAGGTACATAACATGTATGAATCAATATAAATTACAATCATTCAATGGTGAAAATAATCTATAAATAACTCATACATGATCATAGGTTGATTATAATTTAAGCATGTAATTTTTAAGGTATTTGATTATTATTTTGAAATAAGTTATTCATATTACAAGGACCATGCCTTAGAAAATTACATAATATTGAATTAAATGAATAATTCACATTGATGATCTTTTCAGTTTTAGTGATTTACAGCATTAGAACATAACTATTGCATATCAAATATTACAAGGTAGACACATCTACTAAGTCTCCATTTTATTCACAAAATATAAAATCTTGAACAAAGGAGTCATGTATAGTTCCATGCTTTAGACATCATGACATTTCCTTGATCTCGTCCTTGACCGTATTCCACTTTAAGTCCTATGGAGAAACATTTCAAAAACTTGGGATGAGCACAAAAAGCTCAGTAAGGGATATAAAAATATGGGAAGGAAACATTAGTCCACGTATACATACGAATCAATGAAAACACACTTTACTCATAAAAGATAATAAATTTAACATTTATCATGAAATCATAAGATTTATGAATAACTCATATAAATCATAAGACATGAAGGTAACTTGAGTCACACATAACATACATACATTGTAGCTATCACAACTACACAGGGAGTCACATTTGGAATACCCATCACAGTATATTCCTTAAATCTCTTAGGAGAAACCATGACGTTTACATCTGTCACGTTACCCAATGCTTTGGAGAGCTATCTCAGGCTCACCTGCCCTCAGTCTATCACGGAACCACCCGATTTCATAACCAATGCCCAAGAACCATAAAATAATCGTATCTCATAAAACATGCTTACAAGAAACATTACATTTCCTCATTTTAATAACAAGATATCAATAAAAAAATTGATATAATCCAAACATTATCAAAATCCATTTTCAATACCAAAATACATAAAAGTGTACATGGTATTTATTTTTTATTTAAAAATTTATGGCCTTTAGAGGAAGCTGAAACTCAAATAATGGTCATGGCGGCAAAGATGTCATTTTCACCGCATACGTAAGATAAAAAAATTCCCTTTGTCGTTCAGTAAAATTATTAGTATAAAAATATTCATTTTGAATAATAGTTAAAGTCAAAGGGGTTTATACATTGTATAAAAGAAAGTTGTGTATAAAAAAATATTCGTCAATGAAAGGAGATTGAGACGAAGATCCATACAAAGATGGTATCCTTAGATTAAGGATAAATAAATTACATAATTATGTGTGAAAAATATAAATATACCTAATATAAGTGGATAATAAGTGTAAAACAATCAGAGTCATTCACACATATTCATATAATGAAATATTCTAAAACTACAAGTTGAACCCAAAGAAATCAAAATTTGGTTAAGAAGCCCCATTGACAGCCTAACAACGTCACTTTAAAATTCAATGAAAATGAGTTGATTAGACAAAAAGGGTATCTCATCACTTGGAAATTAATTTTACATCAATAAGTATATAGAAGAACATATCCCAACATAAAAAGATGTAAATTAAAATACATAACAAAAGAAGTCTTTTAAAAAGAGGAGGGTGAAAGGCACCCTTACCGACTTGGGGAACTTTCAAAATGTACACCCCATGAAAGAAGGATTGTACAACATTGATTTAAATACTAATAAATGAACACATATTACAAAATGATTAGAATAATTGGAAGTACATACACAACTCAAAATAAATAGTGGCAAATGTAACATAAATCTCACTAGAATAAATGGGAGATGAATAATCCTTTACGAAAACTCGGCAACCTAACGACGCCACATAAAACATCCAAAAATGGATAGACAAGATCAAACGGGGTCTCTCATAATATGGAAATAAAATTTACAGTAAGAGGAATATAAAATAACACCCCCCAACATAATAAATAGAAGCATTAATGAAATGACATAAAAGAGAGTTCTTAAAAAAAAGTGAGATGTAGGATACCTTACCTCGTGTCTGACATGACTCAATCATTTATTAATCACATGAATAATAAACATGAGTTAATTTTTAATTGATTAAGAACCTTTTTCAAATTCATTATTCCTTTTATGTCACTTATTACCATGTTATGAACACTTTGTAATTATTTAAGTTAATAACAGTTATTTTGTCGATCATTAGTACTTGAGTCGAAAATAAACTCCTTATAATTACAAGTTGATCATGTGGTAAAATATCCATTATATCCCGAATTATATTCATGATTTAGATGTCATATATATTATATATATCCTGTATATACATGCATTTTTAATATTACATAACATTTAGAGGTAATAAATGAAATGCACCGTTCATGGAGACAGTAAGCCGTACGTACGCATGAACACTACTTTCATTTCTATTTCATATTTAATGGAATGAAATAATAATGATATAAAGTTATTTTATAATTCCAGTATAATATCATATGTAATATTATTGACTCCATCCATTACACATCCCACATATGGCTTTAACAAATCAAATCACTTTGAGAGGGTGGTAGTCCACACTTTATAAAATGAAGATATCACATTATACATAATGGAAACCATAAAGGTATTTCATAAATGAAAAATAAAGAAGATCAAAGAAAACATAAAAATATTATATATCATATATAATTATAGTGACATATTAATGTCCACCTTAGAAGGTGTTAAAATAATATTGAACAATCATCGTTTCGTGAAGCAGAAATTCACCATCCACAGAAATAGTAGGTTCGTTATCCATTAGACGCAGTTTTGTGTAAGTGTAGCTCGAATCAGTTTTTTAACAAAATCCTAGTATATTTAATATACTGTTTTTGTTACAAAAGAAATTTATAAATAGAGTTTAGGGGGTTGGAGAAGAAAAATAAAACAGAAGAACATAAGAGAGGACATAACCTTTAAATCTGGTAACTCTTTTTTATTTGAGCCCAAAGGCTTCCTTGGAAAGGATTTTTCCCTATGTGAGGCATCTAGGATGAATAGAGGGATATTGGGAGCTTATTTGAGTAGATTTTGGACGAGCCAAAGGGCTTGGGAAGTGTGTGAGATTGGTAGTAAGTGGGGTCTTTTTATAAGGGAGAGGAGGGGCTCTTTTGGAAATCATTAAATTATTATTTTATTATAAAATGAAATTCTGTTTATAAAGCTCCAAAATAATTTAAAGTAGAAGATAAGGTGGTCTATGTCCGAAATAAAATAATCCAATAGGAATTGTACAAGTGTTGTATATTATTTTAAACATTATCTTCTTATTTATTTAAATAATTCATTAATGACGTAAACATTGCATCATCATTGTGTCATTAATAATTTTATTTTATTGTTGTCTGAAAAAATATAAAAAAATTACCAAGTTGTAGGAAATATTTTTATCTTTCTAATTTTTATTTATAGTAAAAAATATAACATATATAACACTATGTAAAAATTGTTTTAGTAAAACAATACATGTTTGTAATATTTTTATTTTTACTTTAAATATAAGGTATCAATGTCATTATCTCCCCATGTGGCTCCATGGGGTCCCACAAATGGACCCACAGTTTGTATTGGTCAGAAATAACTCAACCAATAAGTTAAGGACATGTGTCAAGATATTTTTATAATTTTATAATATCATTTTTATCTTAAATTACACTAATTACCTCTATTCGCTGTTAACGAAACTCAAAAGTTATTATTCACCAAAAAATATTTTAATCCCATTGAACCACATTTGAAATCCTAAATAAAACCATGTATGTCGGATTTTTGAACTTCAAATCACATAACTTATAACGTTTCGTTTAAACAAAAAATCAGTTTTTAACTACCACTTAGTGTTTTCATTATTAATAAAAAATTGATGTTTTTCTGAAAAATATCAAAAATATACCCTAATATATATTTGATATTATGAATTAAAAAATGATGTCTATTATTCAAAATTCAAAATATATAAGTTTCATTAATTATTTTAACAATTAATTCCCACTATAAAAACAAATAGCGTATTTTTTAAGAAATAATATCTATTAAATGATTGACACTAGTTTAAGTCCAATTTCAAAGAGAAATTAATTTCCATGACCACCATTGGATAAAATGGTAGAAATATATTCTAATTTATATTTAAAACCAATTAAAAATATGATCTAATAATATAAATAAAATATATTAAAACAATTTTTTGAATTAAAATACAACATTTTTTACTTATTCATTAAAAATGAACTTTATCAAAAAAAATAACAAAAACATACACAAAGTAAATTTTGATGTCCCTATTCTAAAGAAAGATTTTATTTGGTCAAATATAATGTATAATTGTGACCAAAACTATTTTTAATGTGGGTTCTCCATCAAAACGCGATAAATCGACCATTTAGTGAATATTAGTGTTTTTATGATTAATATTGAATTATTTTCGTAAAATGTTAAAAAATTTAACAAACCTATATAATAATATTATAGTTATTCCTATTAATTCCCACCAATACAACGACTATGTGTTAACTATCATTTGAAAAAATATTAATATAATTATTAGAGTTCAATGTAAGATTTCCAAAAAACTCGTTGTTGCATATTGGGTATGCAATCGAGCATAGCATTCCCTTTAAATTAATATTAACATTTTATTCACAAATATGGATAAATATAAAAATGTCATATTCTTTATTTACCTAGGGTGTAACTTCCTTCCCCAAATTTGGGAATTGTGTCCTCACAATTTTAAAATTGGGCTAAGAAACATCATCGAAAGTCCCACATCAGAACAAGATTCGGTAAAACTATCACATTAAAATAAAGAGAGAGAATTACAAATGTAACCCAAGTAAACCCATACTAGGATTACATAAAAACATGGATATTGAGGAGAGAAAAAAAACCATCATGTTCTGATGCAGAGTGATAGAAAACAAGTCTAGGAGAAAGTTAATCACCTGAAAATCACAATTTTGTGATGGGTTAAACGGTATTTGATTCCCTGGTAGGAAAAGTTAACAGACAACGTTTTTTTAAGTTACTTTTCATTGAAGAATTTATTTATGGGATTAACATAAACATAAGAAAAAATATATAATTTTCATTTTGGATTTCTCCTTTTTCTTGATTTCTTACAGAAACTCATTTTTTCTCTTAAAGACTAGTATTTAGGAAGACTTTTTCACATTAAGAGTACTATAATTCACTTCTTGAGAATCTCCTAATAAAGAAAACTGAACTATTCATTTTCCATGTCTTTAGACCCTAAACAAAAACAAAATAGAAAAGGCTAGTACAAGATTAGATAATACCAAAAATGGATAATTTTTTTACAAAAAGAAAATATACTCTAAATCTCCAAAATTTGTCAAACAGTACGCAAAGTTCAACAAAGTCCATTCAATAAACATCTATCCATAAAATTCTTCAATGTAAAAAAAACTAAGATTGAAACCCAAATCACTAAAGGATTTAAACACATAGTCTCCTGAGGTAAATCTTATCATTTATCTCCAAATAACATCAGCTTCTCTTAAAGTCTCGTATTGAAAAGAAATTAACCTAATCATATATCCTTCATGATAGGTCAATCATTTCCATATATAACCCAAAATAAAATTACTCTTGATTCATAAAATCATCTAACTAAAAAGAAATAGTCAAACCAACCAGGGACTTAACGTAGTCTTGTGGTAGGTGATAAAGACCAGTGGCACGTTGGTTGTGGGTTTGATTCTCGTAGCTTTGTCGGACGCGACGGGTTCTCACACGGTCTGTGAGTTGTCCTTTTTCCAAAACTACAGAATTCTTATAACATTCCCCAAAAACTCATAAAATATTCAAAAATAACCATAACATTATTTAACCTCATGTTTATCTCTTGTCGTTCATATTCCATAATAACATATAGTAACTCATAAGTACTTTAATGAAAGGATCATATAAACCCTAATGGTTTCCTTTATAATTATCACATAAACATCCACATCGAGCTAGTTCTCTCGTACATGATGCATTAGAAATATCACCAAGGTTCAAGTGGTTAATCATGACTCCTGATAGTTTTTTTACAATAACCACAAGATTTCCTATTGAATCCCCCATTTCGTCCAGTCTCATAATCAGAGAACCACCATAGTTTCCTTTAAACCCATTGTCACTTTGGTTCCTACTAGATCTATCCATTTACAAAAACAAAAAAGGTCAGTGTGAGTATATCAACAATATCATCATGTACTAAAGAGGAAGATAAACACTAAGATATAATTATCCAAGTTATGTCAAACTCATTCCAACATTCATAAATAATAATGACTCTATCTAATATAATAACCATTGTGGTTATACACAACTTGTCACTTTTGCTTAAACAACATTGTAACCTCTAAAGTAATCTAAACCGACTTGTGATACCAACTATAAGGACCCATGCTTAAACATTACATAATATTGAATTAAATGAATAATTCACATTGGGGATCTTTTCAGGTTTAGAGTTTTAGAGAAATAGGACATAACTATTACATCTCAAAGATTACAAGGTGGACACATCTACTCAGTCTCCATATTTTCACAAAATATAAACTCTTGAACAAAAGAGTCATGTCAAGATCCATGTTTTAGACGTCATGAAATTTCATTGATCCCATCCTTGACCGTATACCACATAATGTCATATGGCGAAACATATCAAAAACTTGGGATGAGAAAAAAAAGATTAGTAAGGGATATAAAAATATTGGAAGGAAACATTAGCCCATGTATAAATAAGATACATTGAAAACACACTTTAGCCATAAAACATATGCAATTTAACATATTTCATGAAATCATAAGATTTATGAATAACTCATAGATATCATAAGACATGAAGGTGACTTGAGGCATACAAAACATTCATATATTGTTGCTATCACAACTACATTGGGAGTAACATTTGGATTACCCATCACAATATATTCCCTAAATATCTTTGAAGAAGCATTAATATTTACCTCCGTCACATTACCCAATGCATTGGATATATGTCGTGGGCTCAGCCGCCCTTAGTCTATCATGGAACCACCTGATTTCATAAACAATTCCCAAGAACCATAACATAATCGTATATCATAAAACATCCTTAATGGAAACATAAAATTTCCACATTTCAATAACAAGATATCAATAAAACACATTGATATAATCCAAACATTATCAAAATCCATTTTTAATACAAATATATATAAATGATTATATGGTATTTATTTTTCATTTAAAAATATATGGCTTGTAGAGGAAGTCGAAACTCAAATAATGGTCACGGCGGTAGAGAAGTCGTCGTCACCGCATACATAAGATAAAAACCATCCCTTTTCCGTTTAGTAAAACTCTTCATATAAAAAAGATTCTATTTTAATAAATGGAAATTTCAAAGGGGTTTATACACCATATTAATGCGAGATTTGTATAAAACAAAATATGCCTCAATGAAATGAGATTGAGACGAAGTTTAGTACAAATATGGTATCCTTATATTAAAGATAAATTGATTACATAATTATGTGTGAAAAATATAAATACACCCAATATAAGTGGATGTAAAGTGTAAAACAATCATATTCATTCACACATATTCATATAATGACTTATTCAATAACTACAATTTGAACCCAAAGAAATCTAAATTAGGTTAAGAAGTTCCCTTGACAGCCTAACGTCATCACTTTAAAATTCAAAGAAAACGAGTTGATGAGACAAAAAGGGTATCTCATCACATGGAAATAAAATTTACATCAATAATGATATTGAAGAACATATTCGAACATAATAAGATGTAAATTAAAATACCTAACATAAAAGACTTTTAAAAAGAGGAGGGTGAAAGGTTCCCATACCGACATGGGTAACTTTCAAAATGTACACCCCATGAAAGAAGGACTGTAAAAAATTGTTGTAAAGACTCATAAACTATATTATATTACACAAAGATTACAATAAAGGGAATTACATACACCACTCAAAGTAAATTGTGTCCAATGTAGCATAAATCACACTAGAATAAATGTGAGGTGAATAATCCCTTACGAAAACTCGGCAGCCTAACAACGCCACATAAAACTTCCAAAAATGGACTGATGGGATCAAATGGGGTCTCTCATAATATGAACATAAAATTTACAGTAATAGTAATATAAAATTACATCCCCCAACATAATAAAGTTGAGCATAAAATAAATTACTTAATAGAGAGTTCTTAAAAAGAAAGAGAGAGGTATGATCCCTTACCTCGTGTCTGACTTGTCTCAATCGTTATTTAATCTCATGAATAATAAACATGAGTTAATTTATACTTCCTTAAGAACTTTTTTCAATTTCATCATTCCTTTTATATCACTTAATACCATTTTATGAGCACTTTTTAATTATTTAAGTTAATAACGGTCGTTTTGTCGATCATTGGAATTTGAGTCAAAAATAAACTCCTTATAATTACAAGTTGTACATGTGGTAAAATATCAATTATATCCAGAATTATATTCATGATGTAGATATAATATATATTATTTATATATATAGTATATACATGTATTTATAATATTACATAAAATTTAGAGGTATGAAATGAAATGCATCATTCATGGAGACGGTAAGCCATACGAACGCATTAACGCTACTTTCATTTTTATTTCATATTTAATGGAATGAAATCATAATGATATAAAAGTAAATTATAATTCCTGTATAATATCATATTTAATATTATTAACTCCATCCATTACACATCCCACAAATGTCATTAACGAATCAAATCACTTTGAGGGGGCGATAGTCCGCACTTCCTAAAATGAAGATATCGCCTTTACCCATAATGGAAACCGTAATGGTATTGCATAAATGAATGATATATAAGAATAAGGAAAAATTAAACATATTATATATCATATATAAATATGGTGATATCTTAATGTCCACCATTGACAGTGTAATAAGAATATTGTACAATCATTGTTTCGTGAGGCAGAAATTCGCCATCCACGGAAACATTATACTCTTGAACCATTAGACTTAGGTGTGTGTAAGTGTAGCTCAAATACTTCTTATAACAACATAATAGTATATTGAATATCCTTTTGTTGTAACAAAATAAAGGATTAAAAAGATTTTAAGGGGTTGGAGAAGCAAAATAATACAAAAGAACATAAGAGAGAACATTACCTTTAAATCAGGTAACTCTTTTTGATTTGAGCCCAAAGGCTTCCTTGGAAAGGATTCTGCCCTAAGTGAGGCATTTAGGATGAAGAGAGGGATATTGGGAGATTATTTGAGTAGAGTTTGGGTGAGCCATCAGTACTGAGATGTGTGATATATGGGTAGGAAGTTGGGTCTTTTTATAAGGGAAAGGAGGGGCTCTTTTAGAAATCTTGAAATTATTATTTTATTATAAAATGAAATTCGGTTTATAAAGCTCCAAAAAACATTAATGCCAAAGTTAATGAGGTCTATGCTCGAAATAATATAATCCAATAATATTCGGAAAAGTTTTTGGATATTATTTTAAACATTATCTTATTATTTATTTAAATCATTCATTAATGACGTAAACACTGCATCATCATTGTGTCATAAATAATTTTATATTTTTGATGTCTAAAAAAATATAAAAAATTTACCATGTTGTAGGAAATATTTTTAGATTTATAATGATTATTAAAAGTAAAAAATATAACATATATAACCCCATATATTTTTTAGTAAAACAATACATGGTTGTGATATTTTTATTTTTACATTAAATAAAAGTTATTAATGTCATTATCACTTCAAGTGGATCCATGGTGTCCCAAAAATTGACCCGTGGATAGTATTGGTTGGCCATGCCTCAACCAATAAGGTTTAGACTTGTGTCATGATATTTTTATATTTTTATAATATCATTTTTATTTAAATTACACTAATTACCTCTAATCACGGTTAACAAAACTCAGAAGTTACTATTCACCAAAAAAATATTTAAATCCCATTGAACCACATTTTACATCCTAATGACAACCATGTATTTTGGATTTTTTAAATTAAAATCACATAACTGGTAATGTTTCTTTTAAATGAAAAATCAGTTTTTTAAATACAAATAAGTTGTTTCACTATTCATCAAAAATTGACGTTTTTTAGAAAAATATCAAATATTTACACTAAGATATATATGATATTCTGAATTCAAAAATTATGTCTATTTTTAAAAAATAATAATATATATGTTGCATTAATTAATTTAATAATCAATTCCCGTTTTCAAAACAAATAGTGTGTTTTTAAGAAACAATATCTATTAAAATATTGACACTAGTGTAAGTCCAATTTCAAAGTGAGATTAATTCCAATGACCACCATTGGATTAAATGGTAGAAATATATTATAATTGAACTTTAAAAACAATTAAAAATATTATCTAATAATATAAAAAAATTATATTAAAAAGATGTTTAGAATTTAAATACAACATTTTTCACTTATTCATTAAAAATGAACATTATCTATAAAAATAAAGAAAACATACACAAAGTAAATTTTGATTCCCCAATTATAAAGAATGATTATATTTAATCCAATATAATGTGTATGAGTGACCAGATCTATTTTTATCGAGGGTTCACCATCAAAAGGCAATAAATCAAACTTTTAGTGAATATTAGAGTATTTATGCTTAAAATTGAATTCTTTTCTTAAAATTTTAAAACATTTAACAAAACTATATAATCATATTATAGTTATTTATATTCATTCCCAACAATACAACAGATACATATTAACTACCATTTGAAATAATATTAATATATTATCATATTGCAACGTATGATTTCCAAGAAACTCGTTGTTGCGTATTGGGTACGCCATCGAGCATTCCATTCCCTTTAAATTAATATTAAAATATTATTCACAAATATGAATAAATATAAAAATGTCATTTTAATTATTTACCCGGGGTGTTACACATATGTTTATGTTTATTATATAGGATTTTAAATTGCCTTTAAGAAAATCATGGTTAATGTTGTGTTTTTTCTAACCTCAATTTCCATTCCATGATATATATACCTCATATTCACCTCCAATATTATTTTGTATTATGTATATACTCCTCATGAAAAATTTCCTACCACTATTACTATATTATTATACTGATTACATTTCCATATAAGGAAATATAATGATCAATCTATCAAAATAAATCAAAATGTTCTTCATCGTTGTTTTTTGATGCGTTGTACATGTCCTTATACCATTTCATTAAACATATGGTTCATAATTTACCATAAATGATGCACATATATTTAATTTACCCTAAATAATCATTTAAGTGTGGAATAATTCTCTTCCAAATCCATATTAATTTTTTATAAATGAAATTATATCTAAATGTTTGTTTTTTTATGGAATAATTAAATGTCCATAAAATTATTTATAAATGTAATCATGTTTTAATAATCTTCAAATGGATTTTTTCCATTAACAATGAAATAAATAATTTTTTTTGAATTTAATTACCTTCATAAAGAATTTTCATAAAATTTCATCTTCCCTATGACTTTTTATATATTACTTAATAATTGATATCAATATGTTTTCATAGTGTTCTTATGTAATTATAATTCATTTTTTATATATTGTTTTATAATATAAAAATTATTAATTTTGTACTATGTAATTCTTATTAAATAACAATGTAAACTTTTAATTATCTTATAAATGTAATTTTTAATACATATCAATATCTTATAATGATTGTAATGATACACTTGGATTAATTTTTAATAAAACCATTAATTTCATTTCATTGTATTGGAAATGAAAATTATTTATAGAATTAATCATTAAAATTGCATCATTCCCACAATTTAATAAATAGTTGATAAAATTAATAACGTTATCAAGTTTATATAAAATTAATATGTATGGAACAATCATTTTGATAGGTGGTCCTAGAAATATATTTTCATCCATTATATTTGGAAATTAATTATACTATGAGATGTCTAGCAATAGGGAATGTACCAAAAAACATACTGCAATCTGACCACTAATTTCTGAGTAAACATGAAATTATACTTCCCACTAATGGATTGGGTAAAAATATCATGCGATGAAATAATATTGACTAGAACAAAAACATAGTCTACTAAGGGACTATATCAAAATTAAGAAAATTCGATTTTCTAAAATTGTTTAAATAATTAATGATATTTTTCTAATGTATATACCAAATTATAATGTCTATTTTATGTGTAAATAACTAATTATTATGGAATCATTATTACCCTATATTATTTCCCATTTCATAAATTATACTAATATATTATGTCATGAAAAATGGTGTATTTCCAATTTTTTACTACGTGTGATCATCTTAATTATTTCTCATGAATTTTGATAATATTCTCTAAAACACTTGGTTATTTAAATATTCAAGTGTCATACCTAAATTTTAAGAAATATATTTACAATTACTAATTATCTGAGAAACCCATTTTTATACTTTTACATTCCCTAGGATGTGAGTAGTATATTCATATTTGATAGGTCAAAGGGGTATCATGTGATAATATTCATTGTGAATAAATATCTGCATATGAAGAAACAAAATCATATAACACAAAAAATGGAACATGGTAATATAAATAAGATATCTCAATAATACAATTCACTATTTTCAAGCATCAGGAATATTAATTCCAACCATTACTATATAATGAATTACATGGTATCTAACTATAACGTTCTTCTATTATATAGTTTAAAAAATTTGGTTTCTAGCCTTTATAGAATTAATCACACATTTGGATGATCCCTCGATCATACAAGGGAAAATCAATAATTTAATACACACTCTCACTTCACATGACCACATATCTGATTCTCCAATGGTCCTCCAATAAAGGCTTCCATATTCTCTTTGTCAAAAATATTATATTTTTAACACAAACCAACACCCAGTGTCCCCCATTTGTTATTCAATGTAATGCACATGAAAAAAAAGATACAATCACAATTATAAATTTAATAAACCATTATAACCATTTTAATATGACACAATAATCAAGGTAGAACAATCCTATTAATAAAACAACATCATAAAAGTTTAATTATTTTAAAAAAAGATTTTAAATTCAATTAATGGGACAATAAATATTTAATCGTTTTTCAAAACCCATGTAGTACATCAAGAAATTTAAAATTTAATAGCATCATTAAATAATCAAATTTATCATAAAATAAATGAATCCTAACATGCATGGATAACAAATTAACTATAATATAAATTAAAATACATGTTATAGAAAAAAATGTGAACAAAACAATTAATAGAAATTCATGGACTAGTGCCCCTGAATAGATTATACATTCTAAAATTAGACCAAAATTATTTCACCTTAAATTATTTCTACATTAATAAACTAGGATAGTTCCTAACAATCAGAAGAAAATAAAAAATTCACCAACCCCAATAAAAAATAATTTTTTTGGAATAAAACACATGGTTGGGTATTTATAGTAGATGTAAATTTAATGATTAGTAATGATAAATGTGTAGAAACTGGAAATCATGGTTGCAATGAAAATACCTCAACCTAAAATTACAATGACAAATTGAATAGCATTTAAACAATATAGGGGTGGAATTATATGTAATGATGAATGTGATTCACTTGAGTGAGGGAAAAAGAGTGTGAAACATTTGAAAAATGAAAGGGGAAATGGAAAAAATCCACTCAATTAATAACCAAAAAACATCAAATGGTTTGGATCCACCATCACACAGACCATTACCCAAATTTAATAAATATACTACCTCCCTAAAACCAAGTTGAACAGTTCTATATATCCTCAAATGGATGAGAAACTAATTCTCAAGAGGTGTGATATCATAGTATACCCAAAATATTAACTGTGTATAGTGAGCCACATAGTTATACAAGTTTCACCCTAATCCTGTATCAGGGAATTTCCCCCTCAAAACTCATTATTTAACTATTTAACATTATGAAACATTATTAGATAAAAAATAAATATGTAAAACACAAAATAACACAAACCTTAGACCAAATAATATTCATAATTCCTCAAATCGTTGTTGTTTATATTCTCAAATATACCTCGAGAGTTCTTAGAATGAAATAGGATAGTTCACAATCCCATCCACAAATCATCCATCTCCCTCAACTCATTTCAATCTTCAACACACTATTAATGAACATAGAAAAATTAGGTAGACATACCATTGATCACCTTATTCTGATACTCCATGAAACCTATAAGATCCACCACAATGGTACTATCAGACATTAACTCTAAATACTTCCACTATATTACCTGAGACATGTCAATATTCTATTTATTCATTTTCAATATATTGTTAAAATCATGGATTCCATTTATCTCACAATACATAGTGACAAATTGGATATAAATGATCACATGATCATCTACCTTTGTCGACACCCAAGTGGTATGAAAATACAATTACATAGAAAAAAGATCAGTAAGGATGAAAAATGAATATTTCTCACTATAAGTATGTGTAATACAAATAATATTTTCTGTGAATATATCATCACACTTCTATATAATAATGGTAATCTGATGAATAACCCAATGTTCCTCTAATTACCCACATTAATAATATGATAAATAAAACAATAATGTAAAAAATCCTAAATTGATCATATATTTATAGTCCACCAAAACTTACTCATAAGAGTATAAAACTACTTGGTACCCATCAGTTGAAAGACCTGATTAAATTAATATTGTCTATTAATTAACATTTATCGCATGATCAATAGTATAATCTATTGCAACTTGAGGAATAATCAACATCGAGTGACTCAAATCAAGTATCAATGTTCTCTCCACTTTTTATATCCCGTATAATCGGTTGTAATTAATATTAAATTTATTTATCACATTAGAACCACTAAATAATATAGGGTGTGAATTTAATTCAAGTTAATGTCCCTTGGTCACTATGATCTAAAATCATCCCACACATATCTATAATAATACTAAACAAATCAACTAATTATTAAATTACTTAATTGTGTAGATAAGTAATATTATACTAAAAAATAAGTGGAATCAATCCATGTACCATTCATATGAGAAATATTTTTAATCAATGCACATAAGATAATCTACCTAGTGACATTATATATTTTTCATGTCCCCCTAGGTTAACATATAGCTTATGATTTATTATCTCATTAAATTGTAAACCACTCCACAATTACAGAACAATGATAATAGTTTTTCACATGCAATAAGGATTCTTATTCCAATTACGGAGGTTGTGTAATCACTCCCATTTTAGAATAACTCATGAGATCAATAATCCAGGACATGACCCCCATTAATTATTACATACCCACGTCACACACAATATTCAATAAAAGAATCTATATAACTCTTTCGTAGAATTAGAAAAATAAATATAGTGGTATATTTCAAATCAGTGTAAAAATCATTCATATAACTCTATTACATAAATATCTACACCAATATGTACCCATTATAACTCAACACATTCAAGGAATAAGCTCTCTCATATATGCCCCATATAATGTTCCTTTAATAAGTAATAAATACTAAAACCACATGATCAAAAAAACGTTTTTTACCTATCATCAGTCTTAACACCTTGGATATTGTTTGGGTCTATAGAAACCCAATGATTAGATATCACATGGATTAAAAAATTAAGACTGAATCATTAACAATCCCAGTGACATCATTTGATGCAGATGATGGGGTATAATGATTCCAAAATATATATATTATGATGGTCCTCAGTGTACACCTATGCCCTAGAATACATAATTATTTCATTAATTAAAATTCATATGAAGGGATAAAAACATAATTTATAATATATTTCATTATTGACATAAAAAGAATTAGTTAATTGTTATGTCCAAATGGAATAATTGGTTCCACAATGATCCCATATCAGCTCCATAAGTCAATATTATGGATATCCTCTTCTTGAAACCCCACCCAATGATAGGAAAAACGTTGTTCAATCATCAAAAACCCACAAATATCCACATATAATTATCATAAACATAATCACTTTTAGGAATTTTTTACTTATTCATGATATCCACCTAATGAACTTTATGATATTCTACATAATATTAATTTATACCACCTACCTTATTTTAATGTAGAACTGGAAAAATATATAATTACAAGGCGTGATGGATAAATCCCTTGATATAATGTTCCTCTAATAAAATATTCTACATTATTTATTCATCATGACCAATCAATTATAAAAATAAACAAATTGGACTATCACAGAGAGGAGATTAATTAGGAACTCAAACACTCACTAAGGAGGGAAAAATCATCTAGAAACATCAAAGTGTATATGTAAATAACCACTTGGATATTACAAAATTAAACCGTTTCTAAATATGTACAAATGATTATAAATAAAATAAAATATACCCATCTTTAAGAGAAACCATTCCAACCCTCACAGACCCTGGATCTCATACACTATAGAAGATGTGAGTGCTACCTTTATGCGATAATACTAGAACCTACAACTATAGTAGTAATTATAATAATTAAAATCGAAAATTAAATTCAATATAATGATTATATAGAGAATATATAGATCCAAAATTAATAATTCTCAAGTAACCTCCTTGTTAGACACTAATACATGATACTCTGGTTAAAAAAAACCATACTATCTATTTTTTCCAAATTGATTGAGAAGATACATAAAAATGGAATAATGTCAAATCACATACCTAAATAAAAAAATTAATGATATAGAATAATGGTAATATATCACTTCAAACAAGGATAAATACAAAGTGGAAATATTATAAAAGGTACATATCATGATCTTCAGCCAAAATTCAATGTAATCAATGTTCAAATATTCTACATTATTTTATCATAGATGAGTAATAAACTAAACCATATTAGCGGCATGAGTTTCCATATTAAACTAACGGAATGATCACAAAACCTTTTAATAATTTTAATGCTCTTCGGGAACCTTACACAAATAAAACCAACTCCACACCCTTGAATAAAATCCTTATTGAATTATTGATGATGATTTGGATGACCACATTTTTTTCACTGCCTTTGAACCCCTAGAAAATTGGAATTGGTATCCCACACATCCCATTCTAATAATAGGTCGTATTAACACCCATATGAGATTAAACAGATGTGAAAACTAATCATTGTTTAGAAGCCTTTCCATATCCCTGATGTGGGTCATCACACATTCTCATTAATCTAGAAAAAGAACTTTGGATAATACCCATTATTGAATGAACTCCAATAACACTATTATTTCATACTAAATCATCATCATTCATATATATTTTATATACAACTATAGATTAATTTTTATAAAAAATCGGATATTAATCAACCAAACCTATGTCATCAGGTCCATTTCAAAATGCATATCCTTCAGAAAATTATTCACGAGGAGCTCATGAGACAAATTAACAAACTCAAAAATTTATGTGAAACAATTCATTTTCAAATGTTCTCTTCACACTGTCATTAGAAATAGAAAAGACATTGATAACATCAATTTTTAGTATGAAAAAACTAATTATTATCCATATTAATGTATTATCATGTGATATCATCACTCTTAATCACTTGCATCAAGGAGTCAAAATGGTTACCATCCTATAATACAAACTAGTAATTGGATGAGACTGCATTCAAAGTATGATAGGTCTTAAAAAATGTAATATACTCTCCATCCATTAAATCCATTCCTCCTGATCATGGGTACCATGGTAACTGTGGAATAACTAGGGATTATATATAGTGCAATCCTAACCATGGTAAATTATATTTGACTAACATCTATCAACCTCTTAGAATTGTGATTTAATAGATTGCATTTTTGAATCTACTACATTAGGGTCAACCATATGTGTTACCTACATTACATGTTCGGTAACACCCACCCTTCATCGAAAATTGGTATTCTTTTGTGGAATTATAAAAAAATATAGAAACCAAAAAATTGTGAAAATAAAATTAAATATAAATAAACAATGATTAAAACACTTGAATCTTTTATAATATGTAATCAATGTTAAATTAATATTAAAATATTATAATGAAAAATGTTTGAAAAAAAATAAATTTGATATATTTTCCGACTAAATGTGATTTTTCTAGACCATTATACAAAACCTACAACAATAATTGAAATATATATGGTAAGTTAAATAGATAGTCAAATGGGAATCATAAAGTAACTATGAAATATGAACATAAACTACTCAATATAGTAATTTTCTAAATACCTATAATTAAACTATAACAAAGCCAAATGAGAAAGATGAAAACAAAATAAAATATCATAAAAATAAAAAATTTTGTTTAAATCATAATGAAAATTCATAACCACCCATGTAAATACGTGGTTTCTCTGGATGGATAAGTGTCTAGGTACTCCATCATTCCTTCCTATCATGAACCCATGGTGCTATATCATGTGAACTAATGACCCCAAAATTACAACTAGCATGAATAAAATTTTCATATGTACTATCTTGTGTAGGACCAAAAAATCATCCGGCTCAACATGACACACATCTTGATGCATGTAATTGATTTAAAAATAATAGAAAAAAGTAATAGGTTATAATTGGTAACTAATTTGGAATTTTTTCACTTTTAAAAATATAAAATGGTATACTAATGAATTATATGGATGTAAAATCTAACAAATATGATTCGATGTTATTAATATATAGTTCATAGTGAAACATTAGTGACCAATTGCGAATATCATAACATCAAATTTCACAAACAACGAATGACTGTATGATATCAATAGTAAACTCAATGATATGAATAAGGACACAATACCAGAATGTTATACCAAATATGAAAAATCCAAAAAATTATCAACATGATTAAACATCAGGAGGCTACCTCTCCACAAACTCAAAACCATCATGCCTGTGAATAATAAATAAGGCCCACCAGACTAAAATGTAACATCCTGGTTAAATAAAGAATATGGAAAAAAATTATTTATTAATATTAGTGAATTAAATATTTATTTTAATTTAAGGGGTTTCTATGTTCGATATCATACTCATCACTCAATAACATGTTTCTTTTAATTAAAATGTTGTACATAACATTGAGTTATACAAAAATAATATATGAATATTATTATTTTAAATGGAAATTAATGTCTAGCCATTATGTTGGTGGGAATAAACAAAAATAACTAAAATATGATTACAACTGTTTGTTAACTGTTTTTACTATCATCCAATAAGTTTTAGAGGCTAACAGTATGAATTAATAAAATTTTAAGCATGATTACTCTAACATTCATTAAATGGTCGATTTACCGCCTCTTGGTGGAGAACCCTTTTTGAATCTAGTTTTCTTCCCTTTTATATATTATATTTGAAATAATAAAATTCTTATTTAGAATTGGTACATCAAAATTTACTATAGATGAACTTTTTTTATTTTTCTGATTATGTTCTTTTTTTAATGAATAGTGAAAAATACTAAATTTTAATTCAAAAATGCCTCTTAATATAATTTATTAATATGGTTATATTATATTTGTAAATGGATTTAATGTTTGATTGGATCATATTTTTACAATTTAATTCAATATTGTTCATTGTAAGTAATTTCACTTTGAAATATGACATAAATAAGTTTCAATATTTTGATAGTTATTATTTCTTAAAAATATACATTATTGTTTTGACCACAGAAAATAAATTAATAATAATTAATGATACGTATATGTTTTATATTTCATAAAATAGGCATATTTTTGGATTTGTTATATCAAATTTATCATAGGGGTATATTTTTTGTATTTTTCTGAAAACCTGAAATTTTTTATAAATAATGAAAAAACACAGCTTATTAGTTAGAAACCGATTTTTTTTATTTAAATACAATTTTACTGCGTATGTGAGATGAATTTCAATAATCATTTATACATGGTTTAAATCAGTAATTATAATTTTGTTCAATGAGATGAAAATAATATTATGTGAATAGTAATTTATTATTTTTATTTACAATGGTTAAAAGTAAATAGGGCAATTCAAGGTGGAAATAATTTTGTAATAATATAAAATCACCTTAATAGTTATCCAATCATAAATGGATGAGTCATGTCCGATGAATATAATAATTTATTGAGTCTTTTAGCCTATGAAATCCATTGTTGTTAGATAATGACAACAATAATGTTTTATTTAATGTAAAATTAAAAAATATCATTAACATTTATTGTAATTTTATAACAATTTTAATGTGGGGTTAAATAGTTGATATTTTTTTCACTATAAATAGTATTTATAAAGATAAAAAGATTTACTAAATCATGGTAATTTATTTATTATTTTTGGAAATCATAAAAATTTATTTACTTATGACACAATGATGATGTAATATTTACCTTATTAATAAAAGATTTAAATAAATGATATTATTAATTTTTAAAAAAAATATTGGAATATTTTTAATACATACATGAATTATATTGAATAGTATAAATTGTTATAATTTAATTAATGATGGATTTAAGAATGATTAATGTCTATTTTTTTAATAGTCAGGATATGAATAGTATTTATATTGATATAAATGAGTTTTTAAAAGAAAAAATATTTTATTAAATAATATAATAGTCCTAAAAATATATGATTTTGAATTATTACATATATAAGGTTGATAATGTCATTAATTCACCACTTGTGGTTCTATTGTCATCATATAGTTATTATATTAACCATATAGAGTGAATACACCGGAAGACATGGTACGAGTCAAATTAGTTATCTATGGGTTAAAGCTAAATGATAATGTTGAGTTTGAAACCTAAACATGTCAAAAACCTATTTGTTGATATGATTTATATTTATAGTAATCTTATTTTAAAATTTATTAATTTTGTGACCCTTTGAAATAGATTTATATTATAATAAAATAATATTTTCAAACATTCCTAAAGAGCCCCACCCCCCATAAAAAAATACATCACCTATAACCCATTACTCCCACATCTCAAGCTCCATTTCTCATCAAACCTCTTCCCAAATATTCTCCCAACATCTCTCTCTTCCACCTAGAAGCCATAAAATAGGAAAAAACACTTCATGGAATCATTTTTGTTCAAACCAAACGGTGTTACCTGATTTAAAGGTAGAATCTTCTCTTAGGTTCTTTTCAGTTAGTTAACTTATAAAACCACCTAACCTATTTTTATTAAATTAATTTTATAACAAAAATAGTATCCTCTATATAATAGATTGTTTTTATTAGAAGGAAACCAACTAATCTTACCCACAACTCTATTTAATGGATACAAACATACAGTTTCTATAGATGGTGAACTATTGCCTCTTGAAACAATGATTATTCGATTATCACCTACCATCTATCATGGTGGCCATTATGAGGGAACTGTAATTATATATGATATTTATGATATTTATTTTATCTATATTATTCTATAATTATCTTTTAGAACATAACATTATTCTTTTCATGTTGTATGTATATGATAATTTAATTTGAGGAGGTGTGGACTACCACCCCATCAAAGTGATATGACTTGTGCATACCATATATATAATGTATAACGGATGGTGTTAATATAAATTTGTAATATATATATATTATATTCTATTATAATAGAATAATAATACACCTTATTATCATTTATTTTCATTCCTTCAAAAAAGAAATACAGAAATGAAAGTAGCGTTCATCTGTACGTACATGTTACAGTCTCCGTGAACGGTGCATTTCATTTTCGTATAAACAAATTATATGATCTATTATAAATATATATATTCAAGATATCTATTATTAATATTATTTATAAATAATTAATGTCATTCTGTATATAATGGAATTTAGATCACATGGAAAACTTGTAATTATAAGTACCAAATATCGACAAAAAGACTTTTATTGACTAAAATGATTATCAATTGTTTATAACATGGTAATAAGTTATTTAAAAGGATAAATAAAATTGAAAAGGATTCTGAATAAAGTATAAATTAACATCAGTTTATTATTTAAGAGATTTAGGGAATTAGTGATTTAAGTTAGACATGTGGTAAGGGTTTTCATCAAAAAATTTATTCCTGTGTGATTAAAGATAAATTTCCACTATTTCCATTTTTGTGGTGTATATACTCCCCCTGATTTTATTCATTTTTTATTATACATTAATTAATGGGTATCTACATCTTCATTTTATGATATATCTTTCATGTCATGTATGTTTCTTATTTTACCCAATTTTTAATGGAATATTTCAACATCCACTTTTAGTCGAAGACATCTTTTATGTCATGTCTATTAATTTTAATTTTATAATTTTTGGACATATTCTTCATTATACTTATTTAAATACATTTTATGTTCGTGTTTTTAGAGGCCTTTTTCTCTCTCATCAACTCATTTTCTGAATTTTTAAGTCACACTGTTTGGCTACTGAATTTTTTAAGGAAAATTCTTAACCAAATTTCAATTTGTTGGGTAAAACATCTACATCTTAATTATGTCATTCAATGAATATGTTTGATTGACCTACGATTATTTTACAAATAATATCCACTTATATTGGATGTATTCGTATATTTCACGCATAATTATGTCATTGATTTATTCTTAATATAAGGATATGATATTTATAATTTATTTTGTCTCAATTTTCATTCACTTTAGACATATTTGTTTTTATACACCAATTAACTTTTATATGGTGTATATACAGTAAATTGGAATATTATATCATGAATATCATTATTCTCATGATATTATATTCATTGTTTAATGTTTTTCTATATTTATTTTTATTTATATATTTACTCAAGTGGTAAGTGATTATTTAACTAAAAATCATTTAAGTGACTCAAATATTTTTACTTATAAATATATCTCATTAATTAAACTTTTTAAAAAATGCATTTATGGATTTATTTGTATGGAAATTAATGTTTTAAACATTCAATTCCTTTAAAAGATTCAATGTGGTGTGGGACACATTGATTAAAATATTTCTTTATTAAATGTTTTAAATGGTTTTGAAAATGGTATGTTAAAGCATTGATTATGTCAATATCTTTAAATGATATATTGTGATTACAATGGGTAAATGTTATATTTTCATTATTCTAGTTTTATGTGTTTTGAATATGATATGGTTCTTGAGAAGTTTTTACGTATATGGGTTGTTCTGTGATAAACTTATGGTGTGTGAGCCTAAGATAGATCTCCAATGCATTGGGTAACGTGACAGAGGTAAATGCTATTATTCCTCCTAAGATATTTTGGTAATATGCAGTTATTGGTATTCCAAATGTAACTCCCCATGTAGCTGTGGAATCTAAAACGTAAGTATGTCATGTATTACATTAGTTACCTTTATAATTTATGATTTATAAATGTTATTCATAAATCATATGATTTCATGAGGTATGATATGATTGAAAATAATGGTTTAAATGATTTGTATTTACTGATGGTTTAATGTTTCCTTTCCTTATTTTATAACCATTTCTCACCTTTTAATGCTCATCCCATGAATAGAATTTTTTTTCACAGGACATAAAGAAGAATACTGTCAAGGATTGGATCAAGGAAAAGTCATGTTGTCTAAAACAGTGAACTAGCCATGTTTCTTTTTCTAAGAGTATTTGTTTTATGAAAAAATAGTTATTGAGTAGAAGTGTCAATATGTAATACTCAAGATGTCTTGTATATGTTATGACAAAATTCTCTAATGTTCTGAACCTGAAAAGACCCTTAATGTGAATTATTTACTTAATTAATGATTATGTAATGCTTAATGTTGGGTCCATACAGTGTGTATCTAATGTCAATTTAGATATCATTAGAGGTTATGGTGTAATTTAATCATACATAACATAACCACAATTGTTAGAATATTAAAAAGAATCATACTTATTTTAGAGGTGATAAATGGTTATTACATTTTGGGATGAAAAATTAAAGGTATTAGATAACATTTTTTGTTACATTATGTTATAGTTATTTTTGAGGAATTTTTCTCTTTTGTTTAGGAAATTTATAAAATAAAATAGTTTTTTGAAAAAGGACATCATGTGGACTGTGTGACAACCCGTTGATTCCGACAATGCTATCAGAATCTAAAACAAAACCAAAGTGTGATTGTGGTTTATCGTATACCACTATCCTATATGATGTCCTTGTTAAGTAGATTCATTCTTGTAGTTAAATTATTTTTTGGATCAAGAATAATTTGATTTTGGGATCTTATGTTTTATCAAATGGATATCTTTAGTATAGGAAAATGATTTGGTGATTAAGTGATGAATGTTATTTTGGAAGTCATTCTCTCTTTTGGGAACACTATATTCTTATGGAAAATAGAATACTATGGGATTGAATTAGTGGATTGATAGTGGGAATATTATTTTGGAAAAATCTATATTTTATTTTGGAAATATGGATATTTGTGTTATTTATGTGAATGATTAATCAATCATTGAGAATATGTGATTTGGTTAATTACACTTTAGTGTGAGACATTAGGTGTCATGACCCGTCTTCACCAAAAGGATGGAAGGGTCATCAGATTTCTGGGCCCCTCCTTCTTTATGATGAAGGAGACATAATGACCACCAAAACCTTCCTTCAAAAGGTCTTGGAGTGGCGACTAGCACCAAGGGTATATAATCACACACTAAATGGAATCCATTACCCTTTTTCATTTAATAGTATCGGGAGATAAGATTGTAAATCCCAACAAAACCAAAAGAGGAACGTAAAAGTAAAGCCAAGTACCATTCCCAATGCATGTTACAAAAGTAAAATCCACAAGGTAAAAAGTGAATACAAGGATATAGTACCAAAGAAAGAATAACATCAACTAAAAATACACCAGTGGTCCAAGCTAGAATGGTCCCTCTCGATCCCTAAAGTACTCTATGAAACCTGAAACCAGTTTTAAAAACGTAGGGTGAGCATACAAGTATACTCAGTATGGAAAACCAAAGACTCTCATGCACAAGTTGGGGAATGAACTAATTTATTGTGAGGAAAGGAGTAAACCAAACACTTGAAAAGGTAAACTATCCACCCAATCCTCACCAAGGAACACTCCCTAAATAACTCTAGACAAGTAATGTATAGTAATATCACATAGATATTTTGGTACCCCGCGCCACTTTATGATTGGTTATTGAAGACATCCTACGCATCGAACCAATATCACCATTTTTACCGCAATCCCACTGCCATACCCCGCCTGCACACACCTGGGCCATAACCTCACCACATTCCCACTGCCAAATCCCACCCACAAACACCTGTCCCACATTGTCTCCCGTAACCACTCCTGAAAACACCTAGGCCAGAACAACCACCGTCAAGCCCTAAGACATGTGGGCTATAAGATCCACTTCCACGCCCTAAGACACATGGGCCCCATCCCGAAAACACTTGGGAAACCTCCTGCCTGCACACACCTGGGCCATAATCACCACACTACCCCGCCCAAAGGTCATTGGGCTAATAATGGACATCAGGACATCACAGCCTGCCTGAAGATACTTGGTATATCCTTAAAAGGTACCATAAATGAGATAATAACCATCCACTAAAATAAGTGTTGGAAAAAACACCATCCCCCATGAAATGGGGGTGTTTGACACTATGTGCTAAACATGGGTGGGGAGGGAATAAGAAACACAAAACAACATGTATATATATATAGGTAACAATCACTCTCCCATGTTTAGGTTTTTCTTCAGCCTGCCTAACGAACAAAAGTCAGTACCATGACCAGGTCACAACTTACAACGAACCAAAAACCCATTCATCCCATCCTTGTTTTCATGTTCAGTAATGATGTTTAAATAAGTTTCTGCAGCTACATGGGAAACTATTAATCATAAGAACAAGTCAAGGGAACACAAATAGTAAATAATCAACTACAACATCCACAGCTGGTTCTCTAGGAATGTCACAACAACAACAGGACTATTGAGACCCCTAGCTGTAATGGAAGAAAAGGAAACACCGAGAAACTGCCCCATGTCCCCCAAATGGTTTCTCATCAATAGAGGATCCCACCACAATTCGTGATATAGTCAAGGTAACCACTCGGACTTAAAATTCACAACTACTGAATCTGTATCAATAGGGGATCCCATCCCTAGCCACATCACCCAGCAATCATCCCATGAATAAAAACAACCAAACCACCACCACCAACACAAAGCAGGCCCATGCCGGTACATTCAGATTTATTAGATTTAACACACTCCATGATTTAAATATCAGTGCCTTAACTGGGGTTATCATAGAAGTGGTTGATCCTAGTGCATTCAATTTATTTATCCAGATATACGTGATTAACCAAATTCCTTTTCACAACACAGGTTCACAACTACAAAACAAGCCTTTTAAAATGTCACCTAGAGTTGATTAGTGCACATAGAAAGACCACCAACGGCCATGATTTTCATCAGTGGTAAGCCTGCAAAACATAGAATAGAAGATCATAAAACAAAGCAGCAACATCTATCACAGCCCCCCCTCGTTCTTTATAGAATCCATTAATTATCTTAATTTAGGTCTAGTTCATCCAATTCTATAGAATAAGAAGAACACCCACCCCGCATGATACAAAAAGAAAACGAGACGCGATGTATAAAACCCTACTTGTTGATCAATGATCGAAGCTAAGCCGGGGCGCGGAATTCCACAGATAGCGATGTGGCTCGTCTGAACGAAGGGTACTCCTAGCACAGGGTGATCGAGAAAATTAAACCCATGGAGAACCCTTTGGTTAATAAGGCCAGGGATGGTTGAGATAAGAACGTGAAACCGCATTAGGAGCGGGTTCGTGGATTGACCGCACGACCCAAAACATCATTATGGGTTTGGAGGTTTAAAACGACGCACACACCAGTTTAAATCATTAAATATTTAATGAAGTGTCATTTATGGTGTTACTGTGCTTTAAAACAAGCTTAATGGGGTCAAAATAGGTTTTTGAAAACCTATTTACGCAACAGGAGTGATACTAGAAAAACCCCATGGGGGCAGGCGAGAGCCACCGATAGCCATGCTACCGGTAGGCTGTAGTGACATGTAGGATGCAGCTACCGGTAGACCGAGCTACTGGTAGGTTGTGGCAACCGGTAGACTGAGCTATAGGTAGGCCTGCTACTGTTATGCTATAGCTACCAGTAGGCCTACCTTTAGGGTCAAAATTCAAAGTGGTTCACAGGTTACCAAGAACACCCAACATGATATTTTTACAACGTAATGGACCCCCAAAACACGGGCCATTTCATTAGACACCTCTCAACTGATTCGTATCATCGAGAATGAAAACAAAACAGAAGAAAAGAGAGGGTCCGAACAACAAACTCAAATGATATCTCTCAGGATTGAACCTCATTTTTTAACAAAGAACACCTTCTTGTCAAGAACCAAGCAATATACCATGTCAACTGCCCTACCATGTTGGTTGGGGATCCACCTTCACCAAGTCAAGATACTATCCGCTTTGGGCGGTACTGACTCACCCACACAAGTTTAATCGCATCCACTTTAATGCATCTTGATTAGGGTTTGGGTCCTCCCCTCCCCGTAGACACGACATCTCACACACATTCAGAGGGAAGAAACCCTTAGGAGCGCCCTGAGATCGGCCACCTCCTACAACGTCTACACATGGAGAAGCAAGAGGTCAATGTCCCTACTGCTGTTGGAAATGCCTGGCTGGAAGCTGCTGTTGGGGTGGGTGCTGGGGCTGTCTGCCACTGCCATTCTATACTCGGTCTGGGAACTGACTTTGGAGATGTGCATGGCTCCCACAGACGAAGAAACATGGTCCTGGTATCAATGTAAAAGGGCAAGGACCCGGGGTTCGAATCTGAAACTGTTACGGCCTGCTCCCCGCCGGTCGGAACCTGGAGGGTGCTAACGCTAGAGGCCTAGTGCTGACGGCCTTCCACTTCGATGGTCCCGGCTGGAAACCCTCTTGTGTTACACCTCCAAGATCGTGCATCCTATATACCACTTCTACCTTCTTCTAGACCTCCATGTATGCCGGCAGGGTAAAGGGGGTAATAGCATACTGGAGGGAGGGTCGGAGAACCTCTTCTAAACATCTAGCCCATGACTCCTCGTCGGGAAAGAGGTCCGGAGAAAAATGTAGGAGCTCCTTCAACCAGATTCCATGCTCCCTTACCGACATACTCCCCAACAGGAGGGAGAGTAGCTCATTCCTTTTCTCATCCTTCATCGTAGAAGAGAGGAATTCATCCCATAACTCTTTCTCGAAGTCCGTCCATGCCACCTCAGCCTCTCTCCTCTCCCCCAGGTAAAGCATCCACCACTGATGTGCCGCTCCCCGAATTAGGATGATGGGCAGAGCAACCCAGTACTCGGTCGGAGCCCAGATCGAGCCAAAGGCTATCACTAGCTCCTCTAGCCATCCCACCGTCTTCATATCAGAGGTGCTTCCCTCATACTTCTCGAGGGTTTGTCTCTTGAAGTCCCAACGTGTCCTCTGCCACTGGTTGTCCTCCTCCTCTCGATCAGCTCTCTGCCAATCGGCCAAGGTAGTCTTCTAGGCCTCTATCGCTTACACCATGTGTGGTCGTCTCCCTAGTGCCATAGCTGCAATGTAAACAATGAATGCCTAAGCTCAAGTAGTGCAGAATATTGTTCTTAAAACTACTTAAACTTATTATTTATACATATTTCCCAAGACACCCCCGAAAAATGAGAACAAAAGTCATTATGATGCATGTACCATCCCTAGGGTCTCTACCCTGCAATCATCGTGGCCTCACTTGGACGTTTGGTAGGTCCAGAGTCCTTGCATTGGATCACGGGGGGCCCTATAAACCCGTGTACTAGATGGTCTTTCATGGCCTAATTCATGCACCATGGTCACACAACATTGTTTCCCTACCATCCCATTAAGTCCTCACTATGCCTAACTCCAAATTCCATCATATCTCTCAACCTCACATCTGATACAATTCTGTCATGACCCACCTTCACCAAAAGGAGGGAAGGGTCAGAAGATTGCCCGACCCTTCCTTATTTATGTTGAAAGAGAGATAATGACCCCTGAAACCTGCATTCAATAGGTCCCAGAGTGGCGAACAGCACCAAGGGTATAGAATCGCACACTAAATGGAAGGCATTAACATTTTTCATTTAATAGGATTGGGAGATAAGATGGTAAATCCCAACATAACCAAAAGTTGAAAGTAAAAGTAAATCCAAGAACAATTCCCAATGCATGTTACAAAAGTAAAATCCACAAGGTACAATGTTAGTACAAGGATAAAGTACCAAAGAAAGGAAAACAACAACTGCAAATTCCCCAAAGGTCCGAGCTAGTATGGTCCCGCACAATCCCCGAAGTCCTCCTGGAATCCTGAAAGCATTTATATATACATAGGGTGAGCATACCAGTATACTCAGTAGGGAAAACCAAAGACTCTCGTGCACAAGTTGGGGAATGTAATAAAGTCTTGTGAGGAAAGGTGTAATCTAAACACCTGACACGGTAAACAATCCACCCAAGCCTCGCCAAGGCACACTCCCCAAATAATGCAAGTCAAGTAATGTATTATAATAGCACATCGATATTTGGTTACCCCGCACCGCTTTCCCACTGGTTATTGATGACAACCTACGCATCGAACCAATACCACCATTCTTACCGCAGTCCCACTACCATACCTCGCCCACACACCACCAATGGCAATGATTTTCAGTAGTGGTAAGCCCACAAAACTCATAAAAGAAGATCATAAAACAAAGCAACATCATCGATCATAGCCCCCCCCCCCCCCGTTATTTATAGAATACTTTAATTATCTTAATCATGGTATGGTTCATCCAATTCTACATAATCCAAATCTCAACCCACCCTGTATGATACACAAAATGGAGAGGCAATGGATAAAACCCTAGTTGTTGATCAACGATCGACGCTAAGCCTGGGTGCGGAATTCCACGGATAGTGATGCAGCTCATTCGAATGAAGGGTACTCCTAGCACAGGGTGATTGAGAAAAAGAAGCACCTGGAGAACCCTTAGGATATAAATGTCGGGGACAGTTGAGATAAGAACTTAAAACCGCCGATGGAGCAGGGTCGTGGGTTGACTTCATGACCCCACATGTCATTAAGGGTTGGGTGGTTTAAACTGACACACAAACCGGGTTAAATCATTAAATACTTAATTCAGAGTCATTTATGGCGTTACTGGGCTTTAAAAAAAGATTAATGGGATCAATATATGGGTTTAAACCCCAATTTTCCCAAAACAAGTGCTACTGGAAAAACCCCATGGGGGCAAGCGAGAGCCACCGGTAGCTGCGCTACCTGTAGACCGAGCTACCGGTAGGCCTGCTACCGGTATGCTACGGCTACCGGTAGGCCTACCGTTAGGGTAAAATATCACTGAGCTTCCCAGGCTACCCAGAACACCCCAAAATGAGATTTTTACAAAGTAATGGACCCCAAAAAATTTGGGCCATTACATTAGGAGTTGGCGATGTTATTTTGAAATAAATTTTATGATTTATTGTGAAAGAATATATGATTAAATAAATCAATATTTTGTGTTTAAATCATAGATTGGATGACATTGATGAATTTTATAGACAGATTTTTAATGGACTTTTTTTATCATTGGGTATTGTTTGTCGAATTTTTGAGATTAGGAACAATAATTCCTTTTATAAACGATTATCCTTTTTGGGGATTGTCTTATCTTGTTCTGACAGTTTTTGTTTTGGTAAATGACTAAATAAATAGGAAATATATAGTTCAACTTTAGTCGATTAGGTGATTCTATATAATTTGAATTTAAGACTCTATGTGTGATCATGTCATCATTAGTACTCATCGTTTGGGGAAAATATGAGTTTATGAAGAAATTTATTAAAGGATGAAACTCTACTTGAAAAGTTAGTATATTTCATTATGTTTTATAAAATTTCATAAATAAATTATTACAAATTTAAGAGAATGAAATAAAAAACGTTTTCCATTTACTTTTAGAAATGGGGAATAAAAGACTATTTAACCTATCACATGTTTATCGTTTTCGGGGAGTTAACCTTCTCCGAATCATGTTTTCTATCACCCTCTATCAGAAGATGACACTTAGTTTCTAATTTATATATATCCATGTTTTTATGTAATTCCAGTATGGGATATCACAGGTGACCATTTTACTTCTCTTTCAAACTTTAAAGTGATAGTTTTAATAACTCTTTTTTCAATTTGGGACAATAAATGATGTTTTTGAGCCTAATTTTAAAATTGCGAGGATGTAATTACCAAAAAGGGGAAATTATGTAACATCCCTGGTAAATATAGAATATGACACTTTCTTATTTAATAATATTTTGGAATTAATTATTAATTTTACATTAAATACAATTCTATGTTCGATTCCTTACTCAACACGCTTCAATGGGTTTTTTGTAATCTTATGTTTCAAACCACATTTAGTTATACAAACAAATAATATTATATTTTTATTATATAAAATGGTAATTAACGCCTAGACAATTTATTGGTGGGAATAAACATAACTAAATAAAATATGAAAGAAGTTTTTTATTAAATGTTTTTACTATGATCCAATATGTTTAAGAGGCTTAAAATAAGAATAAATCCAATTTTTAGCATCAGTACTCTAATATTCATTAAAAGATTGATTTACCGCCTTTTGATGGAGAAACCTTTTTAAATATAGTATATTTTCATTTTCAAATTTTCTATTTGACAAAATAATATTTTTATTTAGAATATTTTAATCATAATTCATTTACGATGACATTTTGGCATTTTTCTAATAATTTTTATTTTTTAATAAATAATGAAAAATACAGCATTTTAATTCAAAACTGCCATTTAATCTAATTTATTTATATGGATATATGAAATTTTTAAAGTATTTTAAAGTGTAATTGGATTTTTTTTACAATTTAATCCAATGATGTTCATTATAAGTAATTTCACTATAAAATTATACATAATCATGTGTCAATCTTTTGATAATTATAATTTCATTAAAAAACCCTATGTAGTTTTGAAAACAAGATTTAATTTTAAATTATCTAATGAATCTTCTATGTTTTAAATTTGGAAAAATAGACATCAATTTTGGATTCAGCATATAAAATTTATCTTAGGGTTAATTTTTGGAATTATTCTGAAAACCATCAATTTTAGTCGAATAGTGAAAAAACACTACTTTGTAGTTAAAAACAGACTTTTTCATTTAAATGAAATTTTATCACTGAAATGAATTGAATTTAAAATATCCAACAATCATTTTTTTTATTATGTAAATTTTGGTTCAACGGGATGAAAATAATTTTTGGTGAATTGTATCTTTTTAAATTTTATTTACCAGGGATAAAGGTAAATATGGTAATTATTGGTAAAAATAATATTATAATAATATAAAATTAACTTATCACTTGTCCTAACCTTATTAGAGGTGTCATGACCAACTGATAGAATACTTGGATGACACTATTAGCCTTTGAATTCCATTTGGGTAAGATAATGACATTAATATCTTTTTATTTAAAGTAAAAATAAAAACATCATAAACATATATTGTTTTTCTAAAACAATTTTATTGTGGGGTTATATAATTGACATATTTTTACTATATATTTTCATTAGAAATAGAAAAATATTTCCTATATCATGATTATTTTTTTATAATTTTTGGACATCAAATATATTTATTTATTTATGGATCAATGATGTTGTAATGATTACCTCAGTAATTAATGTTTTAAATAAATGAGATTATAAATATTAAAGTAAATTTACATTAAAAATTTAATTCCATCCACAAATTTTATATATTAGGATGTCTTTTTATATTTTAATTAATAATATTTTATTGAAGTAATCAAGTTGGTTTTTATTTTTTAAAATGTACTGATATGAATAGTGGTTGCATTGACATAAATGTGTTTTTAAAACAATTATTATTTTATAAAATGATATAATTGTACAAAAAATGTAAGAATCTTAAAAATAAATTATATATGGTTGAAATTATCATTAATGTATCACTTGTGGTTATATTTCAATTATATAGTAACTATATTAACCTTATATAGTAAATACACAAGAAGACAAGGTTAGAGTAAAATTAGTTAACTTGGGTTTAATGGTAAATGATAAGGTTAAATTTTAATCAAAAACGTGTATAAAACATATTGTTTTAGAGGATTTAGAATAATAGTCATCTTATATTAGAATTTAATTTGTTTGGGACCTTTTGAAACTCATATTTATTTTATAATAAAATAAAATTTCAAACAATCTTAAAGAGCCCCTCCTCCCCCTTATAAAAAGCAGTTACCTCTGACCCATTACTCAAACCCGTCAAGCACCATATAATATCCAAAATATTATTTAATTATCTCCCATCAAACATATATGATACCTAGTATCCTTAAATTTTACATAGTGTACTTCACGTAATCGTTTTGGTTCAAACCAAAGGGTGTTACTAATTTAAAGGTAATGTCTTGTATTAGGTTCCTTTCTTTTATTTTACCTCACCAACCCACTAAACTCTTTTTATTAATTTATTTTTATAAAATTACTAGTAACCTAAATATACTAGGTTTTTTTATGGTAGGTATTCTAAGTTCACATACTCACACCTCCATTTAATGGGTGTGAACATACTATTTTTGTGGACGGCGAACTACTGCCTCATGAAATGATGATTGTTCAATTATTTCCTACCACCTCTCATTGGGGCCATTATGATGGTACCATAATTATATATGATATATATGATATTTATTTTGAAACTATGCTTCTGTAATTATATTTTAGACCATACATTTATTCTTTTCATGTTGTATATATACGATAATTTTATTTTAGGAAATGGGGACTACCACCCCCTCAATATGATATGATGTGTTAGTACCATACATGGATCATATAAAATATAGTGATAATTAAATTATGTAACATATATAAAATATGATAATATTCTGGAATTATAATATACCTATGTATAATTTGGTTTTCATTCCATCAAATATAAAATAAATAATTGTATGTTGCGTTCATGCATACGTACGACTTACCGTCTCCATAAACAGTTCATTTCATTTTCATATATACAAATGATATGAAATATTATAAATACATATATAATAGATATATAATATTTATATGATATGTTAATGTTTAATATAATTATGTATATAGTAGAATTCTGACCACATGGACAATTAGTAATTATATTTATAAAATATCCACAAAATGACCATTATTAACTTAAATGATTATGTAATGTTCGAAAAATTGTTATAAGTGATTGAAAAGAAATAATAAACTTTAAAGTGGTACTGAAGAATGTATAAATTTACTTTTGTTTTATATTCCGGAGATTTAATGTACTAACGAATCATGTCGGACATGTTTTTTGGATTTTCCTCTCACTTTTTATTCCCATGACAGTCATGCTATATTTTCCAATTTTTCCTTTTGTTGGTTGTATGTACTAACTATTATTATAGTAATTGTATAATTTAATTTAATTTATCGTTATTTACATCTTCATGTTATGATCATTCATTCATGTGGTGTATGTTTCTTATGTTTCTTAATCGGTAAGGGAATCATTTACACTCTTATTTAAGTCTAAGACTTCTTTTATTAATGTCTATTAATTTCCATTTTCTTATGTTGGGATATGTTATTATATATCCATATTTCTATACTTTCTATATCCATGTTATGAGAGACCTTTTTCTCTCATATCATCACATTTTCTGAATTTTTATGTTCGCCATTCTACTGCTGAATTTTTGTAAAGGAACTTCTTAACCCAATTTCAATTGTTTGGCTTTAACTTATACTTCTAGATTATAAATTTTTGTGAATGAAATCTGATTTTTTACACATAATATTTCCTTATATCGGGTGAATTCTATTAATTCACACATAATTATGTCATTGGTTTATCCTTAATAAAAGAAAACTGTTTGAAGGTATTTTGTCTCTATTTACATTCAATTGAGTCTTATTTGTTTTTATACATGAAATAACTTTTATATTGTGTATATAATTCCCATTGACATATAATATCATTAATCATTTTATTGTTATGATTTTATAAGATTTAAGTAATTTTATTCTGTATTTATTTTTATTGAGGTATTTTATAAAGTGGTAAGGGACACTTTAATTAAAATGTTGTTTTAAATTCCATAATAATTTATTCTTAAAAATATTTATCATTAATGACCATATATTCAAAATGGTTATAAGTATTTATTTATAAATAAATTTAAATTTTAAAATGATATTTACTTTTAAATATTCATTGTGGTATGGTACACGTTGATTCAAAAATATATTTATTAAATGATTTAAATGGTTATGAAAATAGATTGATATTGAATTGATTATATCAATATCATGAAATGATATATTTTGATTTTAATGGGGAAATTTTATCATTCAATTATTCTTTATTTATTTGTTTTGAATCTGTTATTTTACATGGCCATTGTTTACGTATAAGGGTGGTTCCGTGATAAACCTAGGGTAGGTGAGCCTCATATACCTGTACAATTCATTGGGTAACTTGAAGGAGGTATACATTAATGTTTCTCATAAGATATTTAGGTAATATATAGTGATAGGTCTTCCAATGTTAACTCCCTATGTAGCTATGAAGGCTACATATAAGAATGTTTTTTTTCTAGAAGTAACCTTTATCCTTTATGATTTTTGTGAGTTATTCATAAATATTAATATTTCATGAGGTATGTTATGATTTAAATATATGGTTTTATTGATTTCTTTTTATTGATGGGTTAATGTTTCCATTAATTATTTTATAACCCTTACTAAGCATTTATCCACATCCCTGGTTTTGAAAAGTTATTCACATGACATAAAGAAAAATATGGTCAAGGAAGGGATCACGAAAATATCTTGTTGTCTAAAACATGGGACTAGACATCTTTCTTTTTTTAAGATTATTTATTTTATGAAAAATATTTATTGAATAGAATTATCAACATGAAATATTCATGATGTTTCGTATAAGTTAAGACCTAATTCTCAAAATCTCTAATCCTAAAAAATTCCTCAATATAAATTATTTACTTAATTCAAGATTATATAATGTCAAAGGCTTGTTCCTTAAAACAATATTCCCTTTCCATTACCTGTATCATCAAAAAGACGTTATTCAAATTTTCAAAGGCATATGCACAATGTATGAAAAATCATAGTAGGATACCACCGTCAATATTTTTAATTCCTTTTTCCCTGAAAAATTATAAGTCTAGGTTGAAATAATTTTTATTTTAAACCATGTTAATTTATGAAAAAAGTAATATTGAAAGGAAAAAATTATAAATCCTATTATTTCAAACTAAAAAAATCATTACCTGACATCATAGTAATCATGTATCAATGAATGAAATAAATCCAACTAACATAGGATGAAAAATAAAACCACAATTGGAATAAATATAAAAATATCCTACGACACCATTACACGTAAATATACTGTAACCTGGGAATAATAATACTATATCTTAATAAACTAAGGATCTATCATCATTCACAATGACTATAAATACCAATTAGGAAATGGTAAAATTAAGAATATATTCTAACAATGAGATTCTACATTTACGTATCGTAAAATTTGGATTTTATAACATTATAAGAAAGAAAAATAGTTTTGGAAGATTTAATAGACATAGGTAAACTAGTAATCTCATGGGAACTCTCAGTTCCTATGGTCTCATTTTGGATTTTTAGTGATATTTTGACCTAGGGACCCCTATTTCCCTTAGATATATCTATATTTTTCTAAGATATATACTTCCACAACAAATGTATCTCAGGACCCAGCATATTAAAAAACATAAATTGTCATCCAGTTCCAATAACAAATGTTTATTTATGGAAAAAACATTCACATTATTATTATACTGATTAATTAAGTGAAAATATTCCCATTAAATGAAAAAAACGTTCTCAAAGAATATTTTTTTTATAACCCCCTTTAAAATCCATTTAATGAGAGAAAAAATCATTGAACTATTTTAACAAACACATAGAGTGCATCAAATCCATCTACCTTTCAAAAGTCACATAAAATCATAAAATTTATTTTAATATCATTAAATAATAACATGCAATGATAAATGATTTATTAGAGAAAAATATTAATGAAAATTTAACCAGAGAACCCCAATAAAATCAAATAATTTAATGATATCCCTATAAAATGTCTCTAAAATTGAGTCAACTAGAAGATAACATAATGAAGCATGCAACCATAAATGAAAAACACATGAATCAAGTATCATATTTCCTCACACAACTAAAAAGTAATTACTAAATGATAACCCAGAAAAAAATAAAAAAAGTCAACTAATATGAATGTTAAGGTCTCCATAGTACACCAAAATTGAACAACATGGATGGATAAGCTGAAATGATTTATATATCATAATGAAATTGATATTAAATCTACATTAAATACTCAATATATGTAAAAAAATCCACACAAAATAGTGTGTGGAGGAAATATATATCATGGGAAGAGGGTAGAGAATGAATTGGGAGATAAATGAGGTTGAAATTGAAAAAAATAGAAAGGGAGAAATGGTAAAATCTAAACATTTAAATTTCTTAGAAAAATAAAATTATTTTTCCACAGGATTAGAAAAATCATATGAAAAATTTATAATGACAAATTCCCCAATAATATTATGATACATAGTATCTACATTTCCTTGAATGAATATAAAATCAACACTAAAGCTACGTGACTTGCCCATATCACCCAATAATCTTCTTTTCAGGGTTATCCACAAAATAATAAATGTTGTTTGAAAAATTAGAGCACATACCTGAAAAATGATAATATTTTTTTAGAAATCTCATTCCTCAGAAAAAAATTACAATTAATAATAGAAAAAATCAATGAAACATCTATACTTTATATGAACATTACTGATCATTTGTATATATGGATCTGTAATTGTCAGACATGAATTTTTAGTTTTATCTCCTGGATCTAAATAATTTTTTGTTGTCTGGATTTATGTTGGTCTAGTGGTTTCTTCATGGGTCACCATTATTGTTGTAAAAAATTATAATGTTTTGGTAAACACCTAGAGGCACATGGATGGAATAAAGTTAGTAGAAACCATGTACCCCTCCTAAAGTAATTATGCAGTAGGTTGGTGTTTTCAGACAGAATATTCCACATGGATTATTTATGGTATGTTATGTCAAGTGGACTAACCATGTAGTAGTAGAGTTTTGGAAATATATATACACATGGTTTCCACAATGTTTGTCAAACATTACTATAAATCTCATGCTTTTCCATGTCACTAAAAAGAAGGAATTTCGTGACAAATTATCCTTCAAATTTAACACTAACTCCACCCTCACTCACCCACATGTGATTTTCATCAATGTGAGCCTCCTATAAGCCCCCATAGGCTCATTGAAAACCTTTAATTGGTTTTCTATGATATGTGAACTCCAATGAATCATCAATTAAATACATCATCTTTTATTTGATCTTTTTAGGGGTTTATTCCATCATTATTGGGTTCTCATTTTCCTAGGGGTTTCGATCTAGGTTTGGTTTCTTCATTTTTTTTGTGAGATATTTACATTTAATGTTTTATATTTCCTTAATATTGTGTGGTGTTGGTGTGGTTATTGTTTTACCACAATTTCAATATGCATCCAAACTTGTGGTTGGTTGATTCACGCTTAAACATTATTCGATGAATTTTATTCATTTTATTGAGTGTTAAAATGTATTCTATGATTTATGGGTGTGGATTGAATTGTGTTTTTTAGAGGAGTTGATATGAATATTTCCTAAAAGTGGTTTTTCAAATAGAAATTGGTTGTATTCCATGTTTAAACGATTGATGTGAATTTGAACATGGTTTATAAATTATGAAACTTTTTTAATAATTTGTGAAAATTTCTTCGATCTTCTTTTATAATGGTTTCTCCATGAATTTATGATGGAATTGGGTTTTCTAAATGGAATGTTGTTTTTTACATTTTAAATTATGATATTTCATTAAAATAGTTTTGTATTTTTTTATAAAGGGATAAATTGATTTTTACAAGTATTGTATGTAGTGTTCAATGGTTTTTAAAAGGGATTTGGAGAATGTAAAATAGAACTTGGTTTCTTAAATAATATAGTGGTTTTTGTGTGTAAGATTTTGAATGTTTTTCATTATCAAGAATGGTTGAATCCTTTGTTTTATGTTTATGTAAATGTGAAGCTATACATGGCATGTGGAATTGAAATTGATCATAAGGGGAATCCTAGATTACTAGGTTAAAAAACTAGTAACAGTACTCTAAATATTATAAAGTGAAAAGGACATGTTTCACAAATCTATACAGATTCATATAACACTAACTATACTATAATTATTATAAGTCACCAGAATATTTGACGAAATCAACTATATTGTATCATGCACCTGGATTTTGTTCAGTGCTGTTTCTATACCATGATTCATTGAGATATGATGTTCCTAGATACCCACTAGAACTAGTGACTATATGACTTTACCATGACTTATTGAAATTTGTTTTTTTGATCTTACCATTGGGATATTTAGAACATGATTTGTTACCTTAAAAGAAATGATTTTATTCCATTAAATGTTTTTATATTAAAATGATTCATGTTTTACATTTATAAATGATCCATTTTATATTGTCTTATGATGTTTATAGCATAAAATCCTTTCTTTTGGGAGGAATCATACTAGGGTTTCTGAAAACCCTACATACACCTTTTGGAGTATGTGGAATTAGTTTTTATAACTCAGGTAATAGAGATTTATGATGTGTTGGAAGATCTGGGATTCCAACGTTCCAATAATGTAGGTTTTGAGGGCAGAGGTTGGATGGTGATGCCCCTAATGTTGGACAACATTTTTGGGAAATATTTTTTCCCTCACATTGCATTATTTTGTGTTTTGATAAATTTTGATAATAATTGAGTATGGAAATAATCGTTCATTTTTCAGTTATGATTGTCCAGTTTTGCATTAATTTTTTTTATTTATGCTTATCTAAATGTTTGAAATCATTAATAAATATGATGTTACTAAGGAACTAGTGTCCATATCTTGGGGATTGGGAAAGTATTCTTTCCATGAAAAGGACTATGTCGAGGTTCGGGTGAGATGGCCTTCCATCCTAGTTTGTGAATAAATGTTATTAGATCATGTCACACTCTTCTTGGGTTATTTTTTTGGGGTAGATTATGGGCACATCACATTCATTATTATCTAGACTAGATATTCTAATTATAATAATTTTGTATATTATGGACACTTCATTGCATGAATCATTATTCAATGGAATTTCTGGTGTATTTTTTCATTAGTTCCAATCCATTATTTTGTATTTGGGAAAAGAAGAAGTAGTTGAGAAAATGGTCTTAATTAGAATTTAGGGAATGGAATGCGATGTGGTTTCAGTGATATATTCCTAGAATAATCTTCATGATAGTAGTGTGATTTTTGTATGGTTTCAAACCACATGGCCCTGTCATCCAGCAACACTAGTTTCCTCTTCTGATTTTTTTTTCTTTCTTCTTGGGTTCTAATTGTTTTAAATTACTGTTTATAAATTTTCAAAAACATATTTTTTCATTGTTAATGGTTTTATTTTTCAAAGGTGGAACATGTATTATCAAAATAATTTTTTATAGATGATTTATAAATGTTGTGTTTAAAAAATTATTTTTGAATGATTGGGGGAATAGTTCATTGAGAATTAGAATTTTACAATGAAAAATTAGGATATGTTGAAATTTATTGTATGGAAAACAAGTATAATTCCAATGAAGGATTTGGATATAAATTTTAAATGATGTTTGATGATATATCAATAATATTTTGACTGAAAAGAATTAAAAAAAATTTATATAATTTTTGGGATTTTAATATGATAAAAAATTAAATTTTTTTGAATCATGTTTTGAAATAGTAATGGTTTCCAATTTTGTGGAGAGTGAACTGTTTAAATTTTTTTGAATTCTTTTAAATGGGAATTATGTTTATTTGTTTGAATCATGGGTTGACTATTGTTTCTTCAAATGAAGAAAGGCTTTGTTTTGACCATTTGTATTTCCATGATTGATCACATGCAAAAATACATGTGAATGTATAATGACATTAGATGATGGGTGACTAGTTTGGCATGAGAATAAACTTGTGAGAGACTCAATGGGATTCCGTTGGTGAATTTTCAGCCCGCTAATATTGATATATTTTTAATGTTATTTTGAGAGAGAATTAGATGTTTGGATATAAAAGAGTTTTGTTTTATGTGTTATTATTATTTCAGAGCATTTTTTGTGTGGTGGTTTGTGTTTGATAACAATTAAAATTTCTTTTGTGATTAATTTATAAGTACTTGTTCATAGGATTTTTTGAGATAATGATTATAGGGTCATTTTGAGGATTTGTTTGGGGATCATAGAGTTGGTCCCTATGTTATCGGTGTTTCGTTTTGTGGAATTATGGATATCAGTAATCCTTGATTATGTTCCTTATCCCATTTATTCTATGTGAATGCCCCCATAATGATTCATTGGATATCAAGAGTTAAAACACGAGTGGTTTTCCACTAGAAAATCCTTTAGTTGATCAAACAATGTACTTTCTTCTCTAATTTTAGAAGTTGAACGATCCTATATTTTATAATAATGAATATTTAATTTAAGTGGAAGTGTGGACGTGGAAAAAATAAATGAGACCTTATTTTTCATGATTTATCTCTCGTTTTAAAGGATGATATTGTCACCTCCATGACAGATGTTCCTTTATAGATGTGGTGAAGGGAATTCCCACGAGGAGAGTGGAATGTGGCCTGAGAATATTGGTCATATCTAGTGTGTTAAAAGAATGATAAATATCCATAAATTTAATCAAGGTTATTTTTTGTTTTATGTCATCATTGTGGGATATTACTTTATTATTAATGCTTCTTTTCTGGTAATCATCATGTTTGGAGGAATTTTTGAAGTATTTTTTTATTTTAAATTAATGAGTATATATTGTGGTAACCTTGAGAACTATTATTTTAATAGAAACATGTTATCCTTCTAGATTTCCTTGTCATGATCTTTTAGATGGTGGTGTCTTATGAGTGTTCATTTTTTCATCATTTTTCATAGAAGATAAAAAGGGATTATACATCGGTACCTTATAAGACATTGTCCTGTGGAAATCACTATGTTGAGGAATTATATGCTATATAAAGTGTTATTCAATTTTAGTTCTACCTAGACTGTTGTGTGGTCACTCATGAAACCAAAGAATGTGTTTCGGTAAGATATCACTGACTCGTGACAACGGGGAAAGAGATACATCAAACCTCATTACCCCAACCATAGACAATGAAGGGAAACATGCATTATGTATAGAATCTATTAGGTTTTGAGGGATACTGGTCTAGATTGGTCCCTAATGATGGAGGGGGGAAATTCAAGGTTCTCTGTTGTAACTCATTTGTTTTGGAAAGTCCTCATCTTGTAAATAATGGTGTAAAGTCCCCTTTAATTTTTGGGACCCATGTGGGTGGAAGAGTACATCCTTGGTAATGAGGAAGTGTGGTACTCCTGTTTTTTTGAATATCATTGGTAATACCCTTTTAGATGCCAATATCTATGTTGTTTTCCCAACGTGGTGAGAAATATAAATCATATTTAGTTTTGGTCTTTGCATGATGTTTATATTTTGTCTCATATAGGGTTTCCCATGTTGGTCTATGCCATTATATTTTTCTGGTTGATTCACATTCTGGGGAGACCCGATGTGAGTATCTTTGAAATTTCTTATGGAGTAAATTAGTGATAGCGCATTTCTAATGATGTAGATACCATTTAGGTCACCCAATGTTGATAATCTAGTTTTGATTCTAGTTTTCTCTTGGAAATGGGTAGACACTTTTAAATATGCCTAACATCACATTCCACCCATGAGTAAACGTTAGTCGATGGATCATTCCTAATGGTTTTTTAAAGTATGTTTATGGAATTATTGATGGAGATGTTGTTTGAATTCATTATTTTGTTTCAAGTAAGATGTATGATTTTTTGTCTTGTAATTTATAATAACTTTTTGGACTACTATTTTGAAATATTTTATGTGAGAAATAAATTTATTTTGATTGATAAGATGGACATTATGAAAATTTTAATGGTATAAAGAATATGGTCGGGAGCCCATTCTGGCCTATTGAGATAAAATTTGTGAAACTCTTTTTCGGACTGTGGTTTTTTTGGTTTCTTCATGTTTTTTGTTTTTTGGGAAAATCCCTGAGCTATGGTGGAGTGTTGGTTACTTTTTTGGGATCAAGACATGTTGTGGATTTCTAGGTGAGTAAATTATTATGGCATGGAGAATTTTCACAGGTGTGTTATCCCTATGGATCTGAATCATTTTTAGTGTCTTGATTTTTCTTAGGAACCGATTGTGACGGGCATGAACCAATCATGTAAATATTCTATTGACATTTTTATATCATTTCCTTTTTGGTATACATTGATTTTAGTTGAAAAAGTAGAATTTTTTCTTAAATATTTTAAGGAACATAATTGGCTCACAACTATTAAAAATCGTCTGCCCCTTCCCAAGTAATAATGAGATATGTTATGGTTTTGAAAAAGACGCTCCACATAGCTTCCACATGGTATTCTTGGATGTGATGACTAATATTGTGGTAGGTTCTCTTTTTATGGAGAGTTTTTCATGGTTGTTTCATTATTTTTCAAATCAAATTGGAAAACCATGTTCATATCATGGTCATTAAAATGATTTAATCTCTTAAACCAACCTATTTCAAATTTAAGCTTAACTCCACCCTCATTCACCCCAAATGGAATTTTATATCCTGGTTTCATCCTCCAAGGTCTCCTAGGATTCTTTGGCACCATTTATTTGGTGTATATGGAATGGGAAATCTACTAAATCATTTTGTAAGTCCCCCGTCCTTCAATTACTTCCATCATTCTAGGGGTTTCAGCACCCTTTCTTGTGATCTCATTTTTCATCTAGGTGCTAGATCTAAGAATGATTTTTTTTCATGAGTTTCTATATAATATATTAACATTTACTGTTTTATATTTCCCTCATAGGGTCTTATGGTGGTGTAGTTTTGGGTCCCCACCAATTCATATATGCATCCAAGATTGAGGTTGGTGGATCCATCCTTAAGAATTACTAGATTCATTTTAGATGTATTCATGCATGTTTAAATATATTGACAAATTATTTTATTTTGTGATAGGTGTTTATAAAGAGGTTTTATATCCATATGGATTGACATTCGTGTTTCTAAAATAAATTGGGTGTATTCCATGTTGGATTTAGAAATTTGAATACATATTATAAAGTATTCAACATGATTATTAAATTATCAAAATAGTACATAATATTTTTTAGAAGGGTTTCCACAAAAAATAATGAAGAATGTGTATATTCCAATGGAAATTTTTATGTTTATTCATGTTTTATTATTATGTTTCTTAAATTGGGTTTCATGTTTCACATGGAATTCCCTATCAGTGTTTTCATGAGTTCTATAAGTGGTGTGAAATGTGTATCTAAATGGTTCTGGAGTATGAAATATAATTTTTTTTTATTTAATGAAAATGGTGGATTCATCTACTGGTTTATGAGATGGGAGATTTATAATGAATGATTATGTAATTTGTTTTTTCATTATGTTAGAGTGGTCTTATACATGGAAGGTGGAACGGAAATTGTACACAAAGTGAATCCTAGGTTACCAAGATGATGGACTATGACTAGTATGTGAGTGGTTTGGAAGTGGAAGGACCCACGCTCACATAAATGGATTGACTATAATACAACTATTTAATATAGAATGAATGGAGACCAAGGGAATATTTTATGTAATCCTTTCTAGAGTATCATGAATTAAGAAATTCATTAGTGCAGTTTATATACCATATTTCATCAAGATGTGATGTTCATAGATTTCCACTATAGTTACTACATATAGGTATTTCCCATTATTTAGTGATCATTTGTGATATTTCTCTTATTTTCTTCATACAAGGCAGTTGTTTGGTTACCTACGATAAAAATCATGCTATCCGTTAAAACTTTATATATATAAATAGTTCATATTTTCCATTTATTTAACATTCATTTTATATTGTCTTAAGATTTTTATAGCATGGAATCCTTTATTTTGGATGGCATCCTATTGGGCTAGGATCACATCCTACATGAACCATTTGGTGTATGTAGACATTGTTTGTATGAGACTAGAATCGGAATGATGTGTATTGTTAGTGGATATGGTTGCTAGAGTTCTTCTTGTGCAGGTTTTTGTACCGGAGGCTTGTGGGTGATGCCCTATAATTTTCATGAAGGTTTCTGGGATGTTTTTTCATTCCCTTCCTTTATAGTTTATTTGTCTACAATAATAATTGTAAAACATTGAATCTGAAAATCTTAATTACATCTTCTTTTATGGTTATCCATTTTATAATAATTTTTTTGGTTATTTAGTCCTATCTAAATGGGTGAAAACATTCCCAAATCATAATTTTGATAACCAGGAACTAGTATCATACCCATGGGGATTGAGAACACCTTTCAGGTCATACCACAGACCACGTTGGGTGTCAGGTTAGATGCCACTCTAGCTAATTTCATGACAATAAAACATGGAATAACATAGTTGAATTCAAATAAAACAGTATTTCAATAACTAAATAAATCCAAATATTCTTGAATTCTACCATCAAAAAAATCTCTTCCTTAGACATTGTATAAAGGAACATAAATGTTAGTAAAATGATAGAAATTTTCAAATGATGTGTAAAACCCATTGAAATTGTTGTTGTGATTGATAATGATAATATTATGATATACATATTATGATAGATAATTTTTTAGTATGATGAATGGTTAAAAATATAGATTTTTGGAATTTTTAAGAATAATCAATAAGATAGGCGGTCAATTTTATTATTCTTGGCTAAATTAAGTGAACCATGAGGTTTTATTAAAATAATTATTTAGTAAAATATATATATATGTTAAAAAATATAAAACTATGTTTTATGATAAATATATAATGGTTAAAATATTTTTATTTTTAAGGATTTATATAATATAAAACATTTTTTGCATAATAAAAATCAACAAAGTCCTACAATTTTTCTTAATGACAATATATTTTTCTATGTATAACTGGTTGATTATCAAGAAATAATTATTTTAATTAGAAATTAGAAATTATTATATTAATAGGTTATTTATTATAAAATCACTATAATTTTTTGATTTAGTACATAAAAACTATCTTAGGGTGAATTTATGGTAATTTTCCAAGAAACAATATTTTTTGGAAATAAAATGAAACTAAATTTTTTTATTATATACCAGGAATGGTATTATTTAATTATGAAAATTTGATGATATGAAATTTGATTATACATATTTTTAATAAAAAAAATATATTTCAAACTACACATTACTTATTTTTTACATTTAGATAGACATTCATAGTATGTTAGAACACATAATTTTATCTTTTTTATAATGTTATTTTTATGAGTTACAAATGCATCATATTAGAAATATTTGTTACCATATTAAATTGACTCAAGTTAAATAGAATCTTTATTTTTAATTAGAATATCCAAATTAGTAAATAAAAGTTTAAAAAATAATAAAAAAATATATTCCATCCTTATTGATAAATGATAAAAAAGAGTTGTCACTGTAAATGAAAAATAATTTTATTTGATAAAAACAAGTGGTAAAAGAATAAAAAACAGTAACCTTAAATGGATGGATGATGTCTTGAATGAACATAAACATAGTTTTAATATTAATTTTCTACTATAATCCTTCAATTTAATTCCCCCAAATAGTGGTTATAATTAAATACAAAATAATATTTATTTAATCACATTAAAAAAACCCTCCTCAAGGATAAGTACCCTCTTTACATCCCAACTCTCAAATAAGAATCCATTAAGAATTATTTTTTGGTCTTTTTCCTCCAAAAATTCCTTCTTTTGTTCCATTATAGTATCAAGGTACCATCCTTAGGTTTTTGGAAGAAACCCATATAGGTAATGGAATTCATCACGTTTTCCATTTTATTAAATTACCAAATTTTCAGAGTCCTCTGAATGTAAATTATTTTAATATTTTTATGCATGTTATATCTTATAATTAGACACCAAATGGTGTTCTATATATTAGAGTCCATCACTCTCCCAAATCCTTCCTTTTCCTAAATACATTTTCTATACCATCTTGTTATCAAAATTATTTTATTAAATTTTTATTTTTCATGAAATATTCATATATTGTGAATACCAAAATCTCATCCATAACTATTGGAAATCACTGATATATAAACTTAACATATATATTTTTTATATACATTTATGAAACCCACAATCCTTTTACATGGTTAAAGATCTATGTAATGATCACATCCTTATATACTTATCTCCCTTAATATTTCATGAAAAACTCATTTATTATTCAACCTTGGTTAATGAAGAATATATTTTTTATGAACAATGTTTCTCATGTTAATTAATAATTATGAATATTATTCCATAATAGTCTTCCAATGAATTGTTTAAATAATTTATCACTATATTTGACATGTTAAAAGATTCCACAATGAATAACCTTAGTAATTATTATGTTTGAATCATTGGAGATAAACCTTCATTATTTTAGTATGAATGTTTCGTTTAATGTATTATATGGTTTTCCAAGATATGATTCGTGTTTTTTATTTTTTGGTATCTACCATTTCCATATGATTATTTCTTGTTTATTTTTTTATTGTGACATGCTAAAAATCTCTTTTTATCATACTAGGAATAATTCTCACCACATTCTATTATATATGTATCAATGATATGAGTTTCAGTAATGTTAACGTAGGATGAACCTATGTATCGGCCGTTCACATGGATTATAAGAATAATTATTTTAAAGTAATATGTTCTTTTTTTCCTAGAAAATAAACCTCAAAAGATCCCCTATTTTATTAAATATTGTAGAATATAATTATTGGTTAATGAAATACAATGGTTCATTTTCAAAAATTCAATCAAAGGACATTTTATTTATTTGGGGAAATTGGGAATAAAAAAATTTGTTTATTCCATAGGGATAATTATCAAAATATGTAGAATTCCTAAAATTATTGGGGAAGTATTAACTGTGTTATTTAAAAGAAATCATATGTATATCTAGAAAATAAAAGTCTTTGTGGTTCTAGAATTGTTGTACCAAGGGTAATAATCCTATAAATTGTTAATTGAGATGGACTCAATCATTACATATAAAAAAAATTGATCATTGTTGCACACAAGGGTTGAATCTCCTAAGGGAGATACATTGATTAACAATATTTTTTTATAAACCATTATGAAGGATATATAAATAATTTATACCTTTTATTAATATTTAATTATATTATCCTTGAAGATTGATATTATAAAATTCTAGGATTACTAAATATTAATAACTTTTATGATATAATTAACAATAATTAACAAATTGTTCAATTGGGTTTTTATCTTGAAGAGTTACATGTTAGGAATTCTATGGACTATTAAAAATAATAGATTTAACAAAATAGGAGTTGAAGGCCTTAAAAATATGGGTGGATAAGTAATATGAATAATCATGATTATGTCTAAACCATTAACCCATGTGATGAAATAAAATGAAACCCTAGGGTCATCTAGATTCACTGGGGAAAGGAAACAAATATACATAATCGTTCACTATTCATTTACAATGGGATTTTAGTGTAACCACTAAACCACTATTCAAAGAACAACATTTCCATACTATAAAAAATATATCTTCTGTACTCCATTAGATTTAATAATATAAATTTATACTCGTATTATATCACATAGATGTATATTCTAGTTATTTGTGGACACTAATCAAGAATATGAAACTGTGGTATGGGGTTAAATCCTTGGATATGAAAGACATCAAAAAATTATTTTTCAAAGAAGTATATTTTTCCTCAGGTACATGCAACAATTGAGAGGGTGTTCCTCAAGCAGAATCCAATAAATAATGAATACATGTTCAATTATGAGATTATCAATAAATGTATTATATTTTTCTCATCAATCATTGTAATCGATTGTGATGGAAATAAATATTGATACATTTCCAAAATAAGGCTCCATCTATGAATATAATATGTAATCAAAGACATTGGGTGTTATAATGAGTTATTATGATTTGATTTAAAAGATTCAGTGGAGTTTGGAGATGCCCTATGGAGTCATGTTATGAATTAGTATACAATAAGTATAATGATCTGGCCTTAAATATTGCATAATATTTAATTAAAAGAATAATTCTCATTGATTATATTTTCAGGTTTAGAGTTTTAGAGAGCTATGACATAACTATTACATCTCAAAAGATTACAAAGTATACACTTCTACAAATTTTCCATATTTTTTTTAAATAAAAAACTCTTGAAAAAAATAGTCATGTCTAGTTCCATGTTTTAGACAGCATGACTTTTCCTTGATCCCATCCTTGACCCAATTAATTATTAGGTCCTTTGAAAACATTTCAATACATAGGAAGGGCATAAAAAGCTCAATAAGTGTTATTAAAAAATGATTGAAAACATTTGTTCATAAATAAATACTAAACATGAACTCTTTTTCTTACCTCATAAAATCACAAGGTTTTAGGAATAACACATAGAAATCATAAATCATAAAGGTGAATTGTGGCATCCATGGCATACATACATTGTAGTTATCACAACTACATAGGGAGTTATTTTTGAATACCCATCATAGTATAATCCCTAAACATCAAAGGAGAAACATTCATGTTTACCTCTGTCACATTACCCAATGCATTGGAGAGCTATCTCAGGCTCACCCGCCCAAGGTTTATCATGGAACCACCCGTATACCTAAATATTGACCAAGAACCATTACATGATCATAACACATAACATAAGAATAAATGATAAATATCATTTCATCATTGCAATAAAAAATATCAAATCAATATATTGAAATAATAAATCCATTCTCAAAATCCTTTTCAACACCAAAATACGTAAAAAGAGTATATGGTATTTATTTTTCGTCTTAAAAACATTATGGCTTCTTAAGAAAACCAAAGATAAAATAATACTCGAGGCGGCAGAAAAGTCATTGTCACCCCTGATGTTAAAAAACATTCCTTTTTTTCATTTAGTATAATGCTTCTTATAAAAATATTCCCTTTGAATGAAATGAAAACACAAAGGTGTTTATACACTCAATAAAATATTGTCATGTATAAAACTAAATATGCCTCAATGAAAGGATATTGAGACGAAGTCCCTTATATCGTGTCCGACATGAATTGATCATTCTTTAATATCCTGAATAATAAAAAAAATTTAATTTCTACTTTTAAAAGATACATTTTCATGTTTATTATTTATTTAATATCACTGATTACCATGTTATAAATATTATGTAATCATTTAAGTTAATAACATTCATTTTGTTGATATTTGGTACTTGAGTTAAAAATTTACACTTTATATTACATGATGTACATGTGGTAAATATTATATTATATCCAGTATGATATTGTTGATATAGATATAATATATATCATACATATACTGTATATACATGTATTTATAATAGTACATAACATTTGGTGTTATCAAATTAAATGCACCGTTCATGGAGACGATAAGTCGTACGTACGCATGAACACAAATTTCATTTCTATTTATTATTTTAATGGAATTAAAACATAAGGATACATGGGTATATTATAATTCCATTCTAATATCATATATAATGTCATGTATAATATCATTAATTCCATCCTTCATACATCCCATATATGGCAATAACTAGTCATATCACTTTGAGGGAGTGGTAGTCTGCACTTCCTCTAATGAGATTATCGCGTTTACCCATAATGGAAACCATAAAGGCATGCTATAAATTGAAATTACAAAAGAATAAATAAAAAATACACCTAATATATATCATATATAAATATAGTTCCATCATAATAGCCACCATGAGAGGCGATTGGAGATATTTGAAAAATCTTCATTTCATGAGGCATTACATTGCCATCCATAGATACATTATGTTATTCATCCATTAGAAGGAGTTGTGTTTAAGTGTAGTTCAAATAATTCACATTACAACATCTTATTATATTTAGTAAACTGGATTTGTTATAATAGAATGTTATAAAAATAGTTTAGGGGTTGGAGAAGTAAAATAAAAGAAAATAATTTAAGAGAAACCGTTACATTTATTTTGGGTCACTTCATTTGGTTTGAACCAAACAAACATATTGAAGTGCCATCTACCAAAGGTAAGACTTCTAGGAAGACGAGAGGGATTTTGGGAGATTAATTCAGTAGAGTTTGGTCCAGCCAAATGGATTGAGAGGTGTGAGTAATTGGTTAGAAGTGGTCACCTTATTAATGGGGATGAGGGTCCCTTTAGGAATGTATGAAACCATTATTTTATTATAAAAATATTTTTGGATTCAAAACGTCACAAAAACACTAAGGTTGAAGATAAGATGACTCATTTTCGAAATAAAATCATCCAATCAGAATTGGACACTTTTGGATGATATTTTAAATATAATAATCTTATTTATTTAAATTATTTATTAATGAGGTAAATACTGTATCATTGTTGTGTCATACATAATTTTATTTATTTGATGTCTAAAAATTATAAATAAATAATATAATTTAGGAAATATTTTTAGGATTCTAAAGAATATTTTTAGCTGAAACAATCACTTATATAACACCATATAAAAATTATTTTACTAAAAGGGTTTTGTTTATGTCATTTTTTACCTTTCTTTATATTAATTAATCTAAAGTGTCAATGTCATTCATAAGTGCCTCCATAGGGTCCCATTATCAACCCAAGGATTCACATGGTCAGCCATTACTCATAAAATATGGTTTTTATGTGTGTTATGGTAATTTTAAAATATTAAAAAAACTTTTACATTATTTTACCTTATTTACCATTAACTGCGGTTAATAAAAGCCAAAAGATATTACTCATCAAAAAAAATTCATCTTATTTAACGACTATTTCCTATATAATAACAACCATGTATGTCGTATTTTCAAAATTCAACTCAAATAAGTGGTAAAAAAAATTTAATTGAAAAATTCAGTTTTTTTAACTACTACTATGTGGTTTCAGTATTCATCAAAAATTGATGTTTTTCAGAAAATACCAAAAATTAATCATAAGCTATATTTAATAATCAAAATTAAAAAATTATGTTTATTTTTCCAAATTCATAACATAAAACTGTCATTAATTAAATTCAAAATTAATTCATGTTGTTAAAACACAAATCGTGTTTTTTAGAAACAATAACAATCAAAATATCGATATTTGTTTATCTCCAATTTCAAATTGAAATAAATTACAAAGACCAACATTGGATTAAATTGTAATAATATATTCTAATTAAAATTTAAATCCATTTAAAAAGATGATCTAACCATATAAATAAATTAAATTAAAGGCACTTTTTAAATAAAATATAATATTTTAACTATTCATTAAAAAATGAACTTTATAGGAAAAATCCCAAAAATTTACAAAAAGTAAATTTTGATGTCCCCATTCTAATGAAAGATTTTATTTGGTCAATTAGAATGTATTAAAGTGACCACAACTATATTTAATGAGGGGTTTCCATTAAAATTTGGTAAATCAACCATTTATTGTAAATTATTCTTAAAATCAGATTCATTCACATTTTAAGCCTCTAACATTTATTTGATAAATGTAAATACATTTAACAAATATGTATAATCATTTTTTAGTTAGTTTCGTTCATTCTAGCCAATACAACAACTATGAGTTAACTACCATTTATATTAATAATTTTATATTATTAGTGTGCAATGTATGATTTCAATGATATCCGTTGTTGTGTATCAGGTACGCCCTCGAACATAGCAACCCCTTTTAAAGTAAAATTAATATTAATTTCATAGAGATTAATAAATATTAAAATCACGTATTCTTCATTTACCTAGTATGTTACATCCTTCCACCATTTTCGTTATTCTGTACTCACAATTTTTATTCACTTATCAAAATAAGCATGGGTATTTATTCCTCATAGAATTTTTAGATTCTGACATTGCATCTTCAATCACATGGTTTTTCCACAAAACCTTTACCTAGTGAATTACCTTATTCTGCAACACATGCTCTCTACGATACATAATCTGAACCGGTTGTTCTTCATAAGAGTGATTCTCTTCCAACTGAACTTCCTCTGGGATCAAAACATGAGATGGATCTGGAATATACTTTCTCAACATCAAAAAATGAAAAATATTGTGTACCTGGGACAAAAATGGAGGTAAAGCCACTCTGGATGCAACTGATCCGACTTTATCTAGAATTTCAAAAGGTCCAATGAACTGCAGACTCAACATTCCCTTATAACCAAAATGAATCACACTTTTCAATGGATAAAAATTGAAAAATGCATGATCACATACCTAAAAATAAATAACCTTCCTCCAGTTATCTGCATAACATTTCTGTCTGCTCTGATCTATTCTGATGTGCTTCTAAATAAAATGAACTTTCTCTGCCATCTCTTTTACCAATTATGGTCCCATAAACATCCATTCACCAACTTCATCCCCAAAAGTTGGACTTCGATAGTGCTTTCCATATAATTCCTCAAATGGATCCATCTTTATACTATAATGAAAAATGTTATGATATTAAAATTCATCCAATCAATGAAGTTGGTCCCAAATTTCCTAATAATACAGTGAACAAGCACGTAGAATATCCTCCAAGGCCTGAATTGTTCGTTTTGACTTCCCATCTGATTGAGGATGAAAAGTTGTACTAAAATTTAATTTAGTAACCAATGAATTGTAAAGGCCTTTTCAAAAGTTAGAAGTAAACCTTGGATCACAATCAGATACAATGGTCCAGGGAACTCCATGCATCCTGATTATCTCTTTAACATACAACTGATCATGTTGATCTAGAGACAAAGTATCTCGAATTGGAAATATATGAGAAGATTTAGTCAATCGATCAACAATAACCCAAATTGCATTATAACCACGAGATGCCTTTGGTAATCCCACAATGAAGTCCATGGATATATTTTTCCATTTCCACTATGGCACCGGTAACGGCTGAAGCATCCCTTTCGTTAACTGCCACTCTGCTTTAACCTGCTGACAAGTCAAACACTTCATAGTAAAATCAAAAATATATATTTTCATTCCATCCCACCAGTAATACTCTTGAAGACCTTTGTACATCTTAGTACTACAAATGTAACACCTCACGTAATTAATGAATAATAGATATTTTTATATATGTCTATTAATTAATTAGATAGTGTTTTAGAGGCTTAAAATGAATATAAATACAATCTTAAGCATGGAATACACTAATATTTTTAAAAGATTGTTTTACTGCCTTTTTATGGAAAACAATTTTTGAATCTATATTTTGACAATTTAATAAAATATGATTGTCAAAATAAACATATTCATTATGATTGGGACATTAAAATTTACATTGTATAAAGTTTTGGTATTTTTCTAACAATGTTCATTTTTTAATGAATAGTGAAAAATACTGCATTTTACATCAAAACTGCTTTTTAATCTAATTTATTTATATGATTAGATTATCTTTTGAATTGGTTTTGAAGTGGAATTAGATTATATTTTTACCATTTAATCCAATAGTGGTCATTGGAATCAATTTCACTTTGAAATTGGACTTAAACTAGTGGCAATCTTTTGATACATATTATTTCATAAAAACACGCTATTTGTCATGACAACGAGAATTAATTATTAAATTAATTAATATGACTTATATGTTTTGATTTTTTTAAAATAGACTTCTTTTTTGAATTCAGAATATCAAATATAGCTTAGGGTGAATTTTTGGTAATTTTCCGAAAAACATCAATTTTTGATGAATAGTGAAACCACTAAGTGGTACTTATAAAAACAGATTTTTCTGTTTAAATGAAATTTTTCCATCATTGTATTTTGAATTTCAAAAATCCGACATACATGGTTGTCATTAAGAAGTAAAATGTGGTTCAATGGGATTAAAATAATTTTTTAGTGAATAGTAACTTATTAGGTTTTTAATCGCGATTGGTGGTAATTAGTGTAGTTTAAGGTAAGAATAATGTTTTAATAAAATGAAATGACCTTTAAACAAGTCCTACCCTCATTGGTTGTGTCATGGGCGACCATGAAAAGTCATGGGTCAACTTGGGGACCCCATGTATCCACTTTGGTTGGGAAATGACATAAATAACTTATTATTTAATATAAAATTAAAAATGACACAAACATAATATGTTTTACGAAAACAATTTTTACATGGGGTTATAAAGATAATATATTTTATTATATGTATTCATTGGAAATATAAAAAGATTTCCTACATCATAGTATTTTTTATATAATTTTTAGACTTTAAATAAATTAAATTATTTATGACATCATGATGATGCAACGATGACATCATTATTTAACGATTTAAATAAAATGGAAAGATAATGTAAAATATATAACCTACACATGGCCAAAACAAATTGTATGAGTGGATTTAGAAGCCTTATCACCTTATCCTCGAATTATATCAATGTGGGACCTTTTGAATCCGAAAATCATTTTAAAATAAAGTAACTTATCTTTACTTTCCAAGAGTGCCCCTCCTCTCCTCTTATAAAAGGCCCCCACCTCTACCTCCTTTCCCACACTCTCAAAGCCATGGACTCGGCCAAACCCTGCCCATTTTGTCTCTCCACATCCCTCTCTTCAACCTAGAGGATTCCCTTTGGGCATAATCCTTTCAAAGGAAGCCTTTAGGCTCAAATAAAAAAGAGTTACACTTTTAATGGTAATTCATTCTCTCTTGTTCATTTGTTTTATTTTTCTTCTCCAACCCCCTAAAATCTTTTTATTTACTTCTTTTGTAACAAAACCAGTATCTTCAATATACTAGGATGTTGTTATAAGATTTATTCGAGCTACACTCTCACACAAATACATCAAATGGTTAAAGAACATACGGTTTCTGTGGATGGCGAAATTCTGCCTCCCGAAACCATGATTGTTCAATACTCATTTAACACCTTCAAAGGTGGCCATTATGATGTCACTATTTTTATATATGATATATAATATGTCTATTATTTCCTTAAGCTTCGGTATTTTTTATTTATGGCATACCATTATTGTTTCCATTATGGGTGAACACGATATCATTATTTAAGGAATTGCGGACTACCGCCCCCTCAAAGTGATTTGATTCGTTAAATAACATATGTGTGACGTATAAAGGATGGAAATATGATATTATATATGATATTATACTGGAATTATAATATACCTTTATATCATTATGATTCCATTCTATAAAAGATGAAATATAAATGAAAATAGCGTTCATGCGTACGTACGGCTTAACGTCTCCATGAACGGTGCATTTCATTTATTACCTCTAAATGTGATGTAATATTATAAATACATGTATATGATGAATATATATGATATATATGTTATCCAAATCATTAATATCAGTCTGTATATAACAAACCTTTGACCAAATTAACAACATGTAAGTGTAAGAAGTCTATTTTTGACTTAAGAACCAAATACCGACAAAATGAACATTATTAACTTAAATGATTACATGATGTTCATAACATGGTATAAAAGGAATAATGAACATGAAAAAGGTTCTTAAGCAAGTAGAGATTAACTCATGTTTATTATTCAGGAGATTAAAGAACGGTCGGGTCAAGTCGGATACGATGTATGGGACTTCGTCTCAATATCCTATCATCGAGGCATATTTTATTTTATACACAACTTTCTTTTATACGGTGTATAAACCCCATTGAATTTTACGTTTATTCAAAAGGAATCTTTTTTATATGAAGCGTTTACTAAACGAAAAAAGGGAATGTTTTTGTCGTACGTATGCTGTGACAATGACTTCTCATTCGTCGTGACCGTTATTTGAGTTTCGACTTCCTCTACAAGCCATACCTTCTTTTTAAAAGAAAAATAAATACCATGTTTTACTTTTCTTTTTTTTTTGAATCAAAAATGGTTTTCATAATGTTTTTATATCAATGTGTTGTATTGATATCTTGTGATTGAAAGGTGGTAATGTTATGTTTCCTTTATGCATGTTTTATGTGATATGAATATGTTGAGGTTCTTGGGAATTATTATGAAAACGGGTGGTTCCATGATAAACTAAGGGCGGGTGAGCCCGATATAGCTTTCCAATGCATTGGGTAACACGAAGGTGTGAAACGTTATGGTTTCTCCGAAGAGATTTAGGGAATAGATTGTGTTGGGTATTCTAAATTTAACCAAGAGGGTTACTCCCTACATAAGAATATTATGAATGCCTCAAGTTACCTTTATGTCTTCTGATTTCTATGATTTATTTATGATTTGATGAGGTATGTTAAAGTGCTTATGTTTTATGGGTAAAGTATGATCTCATCCTTATGTATATATATACCCATGTTTCCTTTCCATATTTTTATATCCCTTACTGAGCTTTTTATGCTCATCCTATTTTTTTTTTGAAAAGTTTTTCACAGGTCAAGGGAAAGGTACATGATATGATGATAATGTCAAGGAAGTGTCAAGAAAGAATCCATGTTTATTTTATATATGTTTCCATTGATGGGAATGAAGAATACTGTCTTTATGTAACCACTTTGTTTATATGTGGAATGTAATGCAAGTTTTATGATTCAATTCTCTAAAACTCTAAACCCGAAAAGATCCTCAAGGTGTAATCTTGTAATAACTCAAGATTAAGTAAGGTTTAAGGTCGAGGCCTTATAGTTGGTATCAGAGGTCAGGTTAGATAACTTTAGGAGTTAGAATTCTATTAAATGATTATCCAAAAATATTTTTTTATGGTAAAATTGAATAGATATATCATTTGAAGATTACCATGTTGATTCATATAAGACATGTTTGTTCAGAATGGTTTTCCTCAGAGGAAACAAGGAAGCAGTTCTAGGAAGGCATGCAGAAGGAAAAAACCTTCTGAATCAGCATCCTGAGATGGTCGGAATTGGAACTGAATAGTTTGTTGTAGTAATGGCGCAGTTGACTAAAGCTATAAATGGTGGTGGTATCCATGCACGAGATCAGCCAGATCAACCGCAGAGGAACATGTCAGCGGTGGAACATTTCATGAGGCAACATCCCCCATCATTTAGAGGATCATCTAACCCTGTGCTATCTGAAGGGTGGATTAAAGCACTGGAGAAGATTTTTGATGTCATGTGGTGTTCAGACAATCAAAAGGTTAGTCTTTCTATTTACCGTTTGGAGGTTGAGGTAGATTAGTGGTGGTCTATGGTTAAAAATATCAGGGACGCTAATGAGATTGATGATCTTGACTGGGATGAATTCAAAGGTATGTTTCTTGAGAAGTATTTTCCTAAGTCTGTTCGAATTAGGATGGAAAATAAATTCATGGAATTGAGGCAACAGGAAGACTCAGTGGCTACCTATGAAGAAAGGTTCACTCGATGGCAAGGTATGCTCCAAATTTTATCCGAGACCTTGATAGTAAAATCAATCGTTTTTACTCAGGATTAAAGCCAAAATATCAAAGGGTATTAGCTTCTCGTGAGTTTAAAATTTATGAAAAGCTTGTTAGATGTGTTGAGAAGGTGGAAATGGAGTTTGACGATGATCAAGCGTTCTATAACAACCAACAGAAGAAGAGACCGAGGTGGTAGGAGAAAGGTAAGAATTCTTCAAAAAAGTATGATGGTAAGAAAACTAAGTTTCCATTTTGTGATAAATGTGGCAAAAGGCATGCTGGGGAATGTCTTCTGAATTCTGGAAAGTGCTACCGATGTGGTAAGAAGGGACATAAGGCTCGTGATTGAACTGAAAAGGATCAAGGTGAAGGTAAGACCAAATTTTATTTACAGTTAGTGAAATGTTTTAAGTGCAATGAGATGGGTCACTATGCAAATGAGTGTCCGAAAAAGATCTTGAGTGATGTGAAACAGTTAGACTACAAGCAGAAAGGGGTGGTGGAATCCTTTGCAACTACTTCAGCAGATGTCAGGCCGTCAAATGAAGTTGTATCAGGTACTTTTTTTGTTTTTCAGATTATGCCAGTGTGTTGTTTGATTCGGGGTCTACACATTCTTTCATCTCTGAAACCTTTTCTAGTAAAATGGGAATAGCATCTCAATAAATGACTCATGAACATTTGGTAAAAACTCCTGGGGGGAATGTTGAGGCAAAAAGAATTTATAAGAATCTTCTTATCCTTATCTATGGAAAGAACCTACTTGCAAACCTTATTGTTCTACCTCTAGTAGAGTTTGATGTTATCCTGGGTATGGATTGGCTCTCTATTTAACATGCTATGATTGACTGTAGAGCTAAATAAGTTTCTTTTCAGAAAGACTTTCAGTTTGTGTACAAGAATGAACCCTTACTGTTGATAACTTATCAAGAGGCCGAGAAACTTATAAAAGATAGAAATGAATGTTTCCTTTCACACATCGTTGAAAATAAAGGAACTATTCAGATTAATGATGTTCCAGTGGTAAATGAGTATCCTGATGTTTTTCCTGATGAGTTGCCTGGAATAATACCAGATCAGGAAGTTGAGTTTACGGTTGACTTAGTTCCGGATGCTAAGCGAATTTCAAAACCCCCTTATAGAATGGCTCAAATTGAACTTTTAGTGTTGAAGGAGAAATTACAAGATTTATTAGAGAATGGTTTCATTCGACCTAGCACATCACCTTGGGGTGCTCCAGTTATATTTGTTAAAAAGAAAAATGGTTCTATAAGACTTTTCATTGATTATAGAGCCTTGAATAACATCACTATTAAGAACAAATATCCTTTGCCTCATATCGATGATTAGTTTGATCAGCTCCAGGGATCTCAGTTTTTTTCAAAGATTGAATTGAGATCGGGGTACCATTAGCTGAACGTAAAGGAGGCAGATATTCTGAAGACCGCGTTCCGTACGAGATATATCCATTATGAATTTGTAGTAATTCCTTTTGGGCTAACCAATGCACCTACTGTATTCATGGACTTAGTGAATAGAATTTTCCATGAGCTCTTGGATAAGTTTGTGGTGGTTTTCATTGATGATATTTTGGTGTTTCCAAAAAGTAAAGAGGAGCATGAAAGACATTTACGGGTTATCTTGCAAACCTTAAAAGAAAATAAATTGTATGGGAAATTCAGAAAGTGTGTGTTTTGGTTGCAACAAATTTCCTTCCTTGGTCACATTGTTTCTAAAGATGGGATAAATGTTGATCCAGCAAAAAAAAAGTTGTGGAAGAATGGCCAAGACCCACAAATGTAACTGAGATTCGTAGCTTCCTTGGTTTGGTAGGCTATTACCGAAGGTTTGTTAGAAATTTGTCACGGTTATCTAGTCCAATGACTTAGCTATCTCAGAAGGGTGTTAAGTTTATCTGGAAAAAAGAATGTGATGATTGTTTTCAGGAATTGAAAAGAAGATTGGAGAATGCTACAGTTTTGGCACTACCTTCCAGGAATGGTGAGTTTGTTATATACAGTGATGCTTCATTGAAAGGACTTGGTTGCGTCCTAATGCAGAATGATCAGGTAATTGATTATGCATCACGACAGTTGAAAACTTATGAGGTAAATTACCCTACACATGATTTGGAATTAGCTACTGTTGTTTTTGCTTCAAAAATTTGGAGGCATCATTTGTATGGAGTAAAGTGTGAAATATATACCGATCACAAAAGTTAAAAGTATATATTCACTCAGAAATAATTGAACACGAGACAAAGGAGATGGCTAGAATTAATCAAGGATTATGATTTTACAATTCATTACCTTCTGAGAAAAGAAAATAAAGTGGCTGATGCTTTGAGTCGGAAATGTAATGCTTCATTAGAAATGTTGATTTTGGAACGTGATCCTTTGGTTAAGGATTTGATGAACTTTGGCATAGAAGTTGTTGGTGCAGGATGTTCTTCTGTTTTGTTTCAGGTATCAGTGAGATCATCTCTATCAGATAGAATCAAGCAATCACAGAAGCAAGACAGTGAGTTACAGAAAAAGTTAGTGCTGCTTCAGAAAGGCATGTTGCCTGAATTCAACATCGATAATGATTGCGTTTTGAGATTTGGGAAGAGATTGTGTGTGCCTTGTGATTCACATTTGAATAGAGAGTTGTTATGTGAAGATCATAGTTCTCCGTTTTCAGTTCATCCCGGTAGTAATAAGATGTATAGAGATCTGCAGGAGTATTACTGGTGGGATGGAATGAAAAGAGATATTGCTGATTTTACTGTGAAGTGTTGGACATGTCAGCAGGTTATAGCAGAGCAGCAGTTACCGAAAGGGATGCTTCAGCCTTTACCAGTGCCAGAGTGTAAATGGGAGAATATATCCATGACTTTGTTGTGGGATTAACGAAGACATCTCAAGGTAATAATGCAATCTGGGTTATTGTTGATCGCTTGACTAAATCTGCTCATTTCCTTTCTACACGAGATACTTTTTCCCTAGATAAACTTTCCTGTTTGTATCATAAAGATATAGCCAGGTTTCATTTAGTTCCCCTCTCCATTGTATTTGATCGTGATCTCGGGTTCACTTATAACTTTTGGAAAGGCCTTTAGAAGTCGTTGGGTACTGAATTAAATTTTAGTACAGCTTTTCATCCTCAATAAGATGGGAAGTCAGAACGAACAATTCAGACATTGGAGGATATGCTACGAGCTTGTTCTATGGATTATCAGGGAATTTGGGACCAAATTATTTCATTGGTTGAATTTTCATATAATAACAGTTTTCATTCCAGTATACAGATGGCACCATTTCAAGAATTATATGGGAAGTGGTGTCGGACTCCGAATTTTTGGGATGAAGTGGGTGAAAGGAAGTTGATGGGAACAGAATTGGTAGAAGAGATGGCAGAAAAAGTTCAGCTGATTCAGAAGCACATGAGAACAGCTCAGAGCTGGAAGAAGAGTTATGCGGATAACCGGAGGAAGGATCTATCTTTCGAGGTAGGTGATCATGTTTTTCTCAAGGGTTCTCCATGGAAAAGTGTGATGAGATTTGGTAAGAAATGGAAGATGAGTCCAAGGTTTATTGGACCATATGAAAAACTGGAGAGAGTTGGATCAGTTGCAAACCGGGTGGCTTTACCTCCGAGTTTATCTCAGGTACACAATGTTTTTCATTTTTCGATGTTGAGAAATTATATGCCAGATTCATCTCATGTTTTGAGTCCAGAGGTAGTTCAGCTGGAAGAGAACCTATCTTATGAGGAACAACCGGTCCAGATTATTGACCATAGGGAGCAAGTGTTACGGAATAAGGTGATTAAGTTGGTAACGGTCTTGTGGAAAAACAACATGATGGAAGAGGCAACATTGGAATCTGAAAATGCAATGAGGGATAAGTACACCCATTTATTTGATAAGTAAATAAATTGCAGGGACGCAATTTTATAAAGGGGGGAAGGATGTAACATCCCAAGTAAGTAATGAATAATAGATATTTTTATATATGTCTATTAATGATTTAGATAGTGTTTTAGAGGCTTAAAATGAAAATAAATCCAATCTTAAGCATGGAATACACTAATATTTTTAAAAGATTGTTTTACTGCTTTTTGATGGCAAACCATTTTTGAATCAATCTTTTTAAAATATAATAAGCTATGTTTTTCAAACTAAACATATTCATTATGATTGGGACATTAAAATTTACATTGGATAAATTTTTGGTATTTTTCAGACAATGTTCATTTTTAATGAATAGTGAAAAATACTATATTTTACATCAAAACTGCTTTTTAATCTAATTAATTTATATGATTAGATTATCTTTTTAATTGTTTGTGAAGTGGAATTAGAATATATTTTTACCATTTAATCCAATAGTGGTCATTGGAATAAATTTCACTTTGAAATTGGACTTAAATGGGTGTCAATCTTTTGATACTTATTGTTTCATAAAAACACGATATTTGTCATGACAGCGGGAATTAATTATTAAATTAATTAATGTGACTTATATGTTTTTAATTTTTTAAAATAGACTTCATTTTGGAATTCAGAATATCAAATATAGCTTAGGGTGAATTTTTGGTAATTTTCTGAAAAACTTCAATTTTTGATGAATAGTGAAACCACTAAGTGGTACTTATAAAAACTGATTTTTCCGTTTAAATGAAATTTTTCCATAATTGTGATTTGAATTTCAAAAATCCGACATACATGGTTTTCATTAAGAAGTAAAATGTGGTTCAATAGGATTAAAATAATTTTTTGATGAATAGTAACTTATTAAGTTCTTAATCGCGATTAGTGGTAATTAGTGTAGTTTAAGGTAATAATAATGTTTTAATAAAATGAAATGACCATAACACATGTCCTACCCTCATTGGTTGTGTCATGGCCGACCAAGACAAGCCATGGGTCACATTGGGGACCCCATGGATCCACTTTGGTTGGGAAATGACATAAATAACTTTTTATTTAATGTAAAAGTAAAAATGACACAAACATAATATGTTTAACGAAAACAATTTTTAAATGGGGTTATAAAGATCATATTTTTTATTATAATTAGTAATTGTAAAGATAAAAATATTTCCTACATTATAGTATTTTTTAATAATTTTTATACTTTAAATAAATTAAATTATTTATGACATCATGATGATGCAGTGATGACCTCATTATTTAACGATTTAAATAAAATGGAAAGATATCGGAAAATCTAAAACCTACAAATGGACAAAACCAATTGGATGAGTGTATTTCGACGCCTTATCACATTATACTCAAATTATATAAATGTGGGACCTTTTGAATCCGAAATCATTTTAAAATAAAGTAACTTATCTTTACTTTCCAAAGGTGCCCCTCCTCTCCTATTATAAAAGGCCCCCACCTCTACCTCCTTACCCACACTCCCAAAGCCTTTGGCTCGGCAAACCCCTGCCCATTTTGTCTCTCCAAATCCCTATCATAATCCTAGAGGATTCCCTTTGGGAATAATCCTTTCAAAGGAAGCCTTTAGGCTCAAATAAAAAGGAGTTACACTTTTAATGGTAATTCATTCTCTCATGTTCATTTGTATTATTTTTCTTCTCCAACCCCCTGAACTCGTTTTATTTAATTCTTTTGTAACAACACCAGTATCGTTAATATACTAGGATGTTTTTATAATATTTATTAGAGCTACACTCTCACAAAACTACATCAAATGGTTAAAGAACATACGGTTTCCATGGATGGTGAAATTCTGCCTCCCGAAACGATGATTGTTCAATACTCGTTTAACACCTTCAAAGGTGGCCATTATGATGTCACTATTTTTATATATGATATATAATATGCTTATTCTTTCCTTAATCTTCTGTATTTTTCATTTATGGAATACCATTATTGTTTCCATTATGGGTGAACACGATATCTTCATTTAAGGGAGTGCGGACTACCGCCCCCTCAAATTGATTTGATTCGTTAAATACCATATGTGGAACGTATAAACGATGGAACTATGATATTATATATGATATTATACTGGAATTATAATATACCTTTATATCATTATGATTCCATTCTATAAAATACGAAATAGAAATGAATGTAGCGTTCATGCGTACGTACGGCTTACCGTCTCCATGAACGGTGCATTTCATTTCTTACCTCTAAATGTGATGTAATATTATAAATACATGTATATGATGAATATATATGATATATATGTTATCCAAATCATTAATATAATTCTGGATATAACGAACCATTGACCAAATTAACAACATGTAAGTGTAAGAAGTCTATTTTTGACATAAGAACCAAATACCGACAAAATGAACATTATTAACTTAAATGATTACATGATGTTCATAACATGGTATAAAATTAATAATGAACATGAAAAAGGTTCCTAAGCAAGTAGAAATTAACTCAAGTTTATTATTCCGGAGATTAAAGAACGGTCGGGTCAAGTCGGATACGAGGAACGGGACTTCGTCTCAATATCCTTTCATTGAGACATATTTTATTTTATACACAACTTTCTTTTATACGGTGTATAAAACCCTTTGACTTTTACGTTTATTCAAAAGAAATCATTTTTATACGAAGCATTTTCTAAACGACAAAAGAGAATGTTTTTGTCGTACGTATACGGCGACAATGACTTCTCCGTCGTCGTGACCATTATTTGAGTTTCGGCTTCCTCTACAATCCATAACTTCTTTTTAAAAGAAAAATAAATACCATGTTTTACTTTTTTTTATATTGGTATCGAAAATGTTTTTCATAATGTTTTTATATAAATGTGTTGTATTGATATCTTGTGATTGAAAGGTGGTAATGTTATGTTTCCTTTATGCATGTTTTAGGTGATATGATTATGTTGAGGTTCTTGGGCATTATTATGAAAACGGGTGGTTTCGTGATATACTAAGGGCGGGTGAGCCCGATATAGCTCTCCAATGCATTGAGTAACGAGAAGGAGTGAAACGTTAAGGATTCTCCGAAGAGATTTAGGGAATATATTGTGTTGGGTATTCTAAACGTAACCAAGAGGGTTACTCCCTACGTAAGAATGTTATGAATGCCTCAAGTTACCTTTATGTCTTATGATTTCTATGATTTATTCATGATTTGATGAGGTATGTTAAAGTGCTTATGTTTTATGGGTAAAGTATGATCTCATCCTTATGTATATATGTACCCATGTTTCCTTTCTATATTTTTATATCCATTACTGAGCTTTTTATGTTCATCCTAAGTTTTTTTGAAATGTTTTTCACAGGTCAAGGGAATGGTACATGATATGATGATAATGTCAAGGAAGTTTCAAGAAAGAATCCATGTTTATTTTAAAAATGTTTCCATTGATGGGAATGAATAATACTATCCTTATGTAACCACTTTGTTTATATGTGGAATGTAATGCAAGTTTTATGATCTAATTTTCTAAAATAGTAAACCGGAAAAGATCCTCAATGTGTAATCTTGTAATAACTCAAGATTAAGTAAGGTTTAAGGCAGGGGCCTTATAACAAGATGAACTGAAAACCGAGAACTATAAGCTTCACGTAACCACTCATTCATCAAATTTGAATCCCATGGAAAACATAATCTCTTTCCACACCTCAAACCACAATCATTATCATTGATAAATTCAGCTAATTTACCCCTCTTATCCAACTCTATCTTTTTCTGTAACTCTCTGTCTTCTTTATGTAATTGTTTTATTCTATCTGATAGAAATTATTTCACTAATGCCTAAAATAAAACAGAATAATTTCCTACACCAACAACTTCTATGCCAATGTTTATCAAATCAAAACCAAATGATCTTGTTCTAAACGTAACATGGTTAATGAAGAATTACTTTTCGACTCAAAGCATCAGCCACATTATTTGATTTTCCCGGATGGTAATGGTTCATGCAATCATAATCCTTGATTAATTCTAGATTTCTCCTATAACGCATGTTCAATTCATTCTGAGTGAATATATATACTTTAAAATTTTGTGGTCAGTATATATTTCACATTTTAATCCATACAAATGAAGCCTCCAAAATTTTTAATGCATAAACAACAACAACTAATTCCAAATCACGTGTAGGGTAATTAAACTCATGTGGTTTCATCTAATCTGAAGAATATTCAATTACCCGATCATTCTGCATTAGGACAAAACCCATTCTTTTCAATGTGGCATCATGGTAGATAACAAACTCACCATTTCTGGATGCCAGTGCCAAAACTGATCATTCACCAATATCATTTTCAATTCATGAAAACAATCATCATATTCTTTTGTCCAGACGAATATAACACCTTTTTGAGTTAACATAGTCATTGGAGTAGTTAACCGTGAATAATTTTCAACAAACCTCATGTAATAACCTACGAAACCCTGAAAACAATGAATCTTAGTTATATTTGTGGGTCTTGGCCATTTTTAATAAACTTTTGTTTTAGCCGGATGATATTTTTTGCCATTTTTTGAACAATGTGACCAAGGAAAGAAATTTGTTGCAACCAAAACTCACACTTGCGGAATTTCCCATACATTTCCTTTTATTTAAAGGTTTTCAAGACAACCCTTAAATGAATTTCATGTTCATCCTTACATTTAGAATAAACCAAAATATCATCAATGAACACAACCAGAAACTTATCCAAGAATAGATGGAAAATTATATTCATAAGAACCATAAATACAGTAGGTAGATTGGTTAAACCAAAAGGCATAACTACAAATTCATAATTGTCATATCTAGTACAAAACATGGTCTTCGAAACGTCTTCTTCCTTTACATTCAACTGATAGTACCCTGACCTCAAATAAATCTTCGAAAAAAAATTATCTCCCTCGAGCTGATCAAACAAATCATCGACATGTGGCAAAGGATAATTATTCTTAACAGTGATGTTATTCAATGATCTATTATCAATGCCAAGTCACATTGAACCATATTTATTTTTAACAAACAATAAAGGATCACCCCATGGTGATGTTCTAGGTCCACTGAAACCATTATCTAAAAACTCTTTCAATTTCTTTTTAACTCTTAATGTTCCTTTTTAGCCATTCGATAAGGGGGTTTTGAAATTGCCTTACCATCAGGAACAAAGTAAACAATAAATTCGACTTCCTAATCAGGTATAATATCAGGCAACTCAACCAGAAAAACATCAAGGTACTCATTTACCACTGACACATCATTAATCTAAACAGTTCATTTTTTATCAACAAAATGTGCAAGGTAACATTCATTTCAATCTTTTACATGTTTCTCAGCTTCCTAATATGTTATCTAAATCATGGGTTCATTTTTGTGTACAAACTAAAATCATTATGAAATGAAACCTCTTTATCTCAATAGTGAATCTTAGCATGTTAAACAAAAGACAATCCAAACTCAATATAACATCAAACTCTACTGATGGAAAAACAATAAAGTTTGCAGGTAGATTATTTCCGCACATAAGGTCCGAAATGTTCTTATGTTATCTTTTTGTCTCCACATTTTTTCCAGGTCTTTTTACCGTAAGACATGTTTTCATATATTGAGTTGCAATTCCCAATTTAATACAAAACTTATCAGAAATGAAAGAGTGTGTAGACCCTGAATCAAACAACACATTGGCATAATCTGAAAAAACAATCAATTTACCTACTACAACTTCATTTGATGTCCAAACATCTTCTGAAGTAGTTGCAATGGATATCACCACCGCTTTCTTCTTGTAGTATGGATTCCTTCATTCGGATTAGTTCTTAATTGGAAACTCATTTTTATAATGACCCTTTTCATTGCACATAAAACATTTTACAAACTGTAATTCATATTTTGACTTACCATTACTCTGATCTTTTTCAGAGCAATTACGACCCAAATGTCCCATTTTACCACATCAGTAATAATTAAACAGAATTCAAAATTCATTCCCCAGAATGATTTTTACCACAATTTTCACAAACTATAAACTTAATTTTCTTACAATCAGACTTTTTGGAATAGTTCTTCCCTTTCTCCTTCCACCTCGACCCTTTATTCTTTTGTTTTTCAAAGAATACATGATCATCGAAAAACTCCATTTCCAACATCTCCGCACAACGAACAAGTTTTTCAATAACATTATAACTCACGAGAAGATAAAGACCATGGATACTTTTGATTTAATCCTATTTATAAATAGTGGATTTTACTATCCATAACTCTTATAAAATATAGAGCATACCTTGACAGTTGAGTGAATGTTTCTTCATAAGCATCCACTGAGTCATCCTCCAGCCTCAATTCTAAGAATTGTTTTTCCATACTATGACAAAACACCTTATGAAAATATTTCTCAGGAAACATAACTTTGAATTCATTCCAATCAAGGGCATCAATCAACAAACTATCCCTGATATTTTTCACCATCAACCACCGCTAATCAGCTTCACGTTCAAAATAGAAAACAATGAGACTAACCTTTTGATGTTCTGAACAAACCATGACATTATAAATCTATTCCAGTGCTTTAATCCACCCTTCTTCTAGCACTAGATCAGATAATCCTCTGAATGGTGGAGGATGTTGACTCAAGAAATGATCCACTACTGACATATTCCTCAGTAGTTGATCTGGCTACTCTCGTACATGGATACCACCACCATTTATAGCTTGAGTCAAATGTGTGATCACTATAACAAACTATTCAGTTCTGATTCTGACAATTTTAGGTTGTTGAATTGGAAGGTTGTATTCCTCCTGATGTAATCCCAACATAGATTCCATATTTCCTCTATGGAAAACCATTCTGAAAATTAAAATATCTTAGGTGAAGCAACATGGTAATCTATAAATGCTATTTGATTTCAATATTATTATAACTTACTTTATGGATATTAATTTAACAATACCTTAACTCCTAATGTAATCTAAACATTCCATTGATACCAACTACAAATACTATGCCTTTAAAATTACATAATATTGAATTAAAAGAATAATTCACATTGAGGATCTTTTTAGGTATAGAGTTTTTTAGAATTAGTAAATAACTATTACATCTCAAAAGATTATAAGGTATAAACTTCTACACAGTTTCCATATTTTTTTTCATAAAATAAAAACACTTGAAAAGAATAGTCATGTCTACTTCCATGTTTTAGAAAGCATGACTTTTCCTTGATCAAATCCTTTGACCCTATTCATCATTATGTCCTGTGAAAACATTTCATAACATACGATGAGAATAAAAAGCTCAGTAATGGTTATAAAACAATGATATAAAAAATTTATTCATAAATACATACAATACATGAACTCTTTTACTTACCTTATGAAATCACTTGATTTTATGAATAACATATAGAAATCCTAAATCATAATGTTATCTTGTGGAATCCATATCATACATACATTGTAGCTGTCACAACTACCTAGGGTGTTACTTTGGAATACTCGTAACAGTATATTCCCTAAATCACTTAGGAGAAACAATCACGTTTACTTCTGTCATGTTACCCAAAGCATTGGAGATCTATCTCAGGGTCACCCGCCCTAGGTTTATCACGGAACCACTCCTATACATAAATAATTCCCAAGAACTATAACATGATCATATCACATAACATAAGCATAAAGGAAAAATAGAATTTCTACATTTCAATAAAAAAATATCATTTCAAGATATTGAAATAATAAATCCATTCTCAAAATCAATTTCAATACCAAAAAAAGTAAAATCAGTATATGGTATTTATTTTTCCTCTTAAAAACATTACGGATTCTTATGAAATCCGAAGATCAAATAAAACTTGCGGTGGTAAAAAGGTCATTGTCACAGCTTACATTAAAAAAACATTCCTTTTTGTCGTTAAGTAAAATTATTCGTATAAAAAGATTCCCTTTAAATGAAATTAAAATTGAAATGATTTTATACTCTGTATAAAATAATTTTATGTATAAAACTAAATAAGCCTCAATGAAAGGAGTTGAGACGAAGTCCCTTACCTCCTGTCCGACTTTACTGGATCATTATTTTATCTCATTAATAATAAACTAAAGTTATTTTCATCTTTATTAAGAACGATTTTGAATTTTATTATTCCTTTTATATCACTTAGTACCATGTTATAAATATTATGTAATCATTATATTTAATAACGTTTATTTTGTCGATATTTGGTAATTATGTCAAAAATGAACACCTTATATTGACATGTTGTCCTTGTGGTCAATAGTCTATTATATATAGAATAATATTCATGATTTAGATATCATATATATCATATATATCCATTATATATATGTATTTATAATTTTACATAACATTTGGAGGTAAGAAATTAAATACACCGTTCATGGAGACGGTAAGCTGATCATACACAAAAATGCTACTTTCATTTATAATTCTTATTTTAATGGAATTAAAACAAAATGATACTTAGGTATATTATAATTCCAGTACTATATCATATATAATATCATATATAATATCATTAACTTGATCCATAATCAGCCCCACATATGGCATTAACTAGTCATATCATTTTGAGGGGGCAATAGTCTGCACTTCCTCTAATGAGATTATCACGTTTACCCATAATGGAAACCATAAATTCATGCTGTGAAAGAAAATTACATAAGAATAAAGAAAAAATAAACATAATATATATAATATATATATATATAGATCCATCAAAATTCCCACCATGAGAGGCGGTTGAAGATATTTGAAAAATCATCATTTCGTGAGGTGTTAGTTTACCATCCACAGAAACATTATGTTCATCATCAATTAGATGGAGGTGTGTGTAAGTGTAGTTTTTATAATTCTCATAAAAACATCCTAGAATATTTATTATACTAGTTTTTTTACAATAAAAAGTAATTAAAATAGTTTAGGTGTTGGAGAAGTAAAATAGAAGAAAACAATTTAAGAGAAACCACAACCATTAATTTGGGTAACTTCATTTGGTTAGATCCAAAAAGACATCTAAAAGTTCCTTCTTCCAAAGGTAAGACTTCTAGGAGGAGGATATGGATGTAGGGAGCTTAATTGGGCAAGGTTTTCTCGATCCAAATGGCTTGAGTTGTTTGAAGAATTGGATAGAAGTGGACTCTTTTTATAAGGTCGAGGAGGGGATCTTTAGGAAAGTGTGAAATATTTATTATTATAAACATATTTTCGAATTCAAAAGGACCAAAAAATAATTACGGTCGAAGATAAGGTGGCTCATACTCGAAATAGAATTATCCAATCAGAATTGGAGCTATTTTGGATGATATTTTATTCATTAAATCTTATTTATTAAAATCATATATTAACGAGGTAATACTGCATCATTATTGTGTCATAAATAATTTAATTTATTCAATGTCTAGAAATTATAAAAAAATATGATCATGTTGGAAATATTTTAAATTTCTATTGAATATATGTATTTGAAAAAATCATTTATATAACACCATATAAAAATTGATTCACTAAAAGACTTTTGTTTATGTCAATTTTTACTTTACTTTAAATTAAATAAACAAACGTGTCATTATAATTGATAATTAGCTCAATGGGGCCCCAAAGTCGACCCATGGATTCCCATGGTTGTCCATGCTTCATAAAAAAGGTTTCAACTAGTTTTAATGTAATTTTGAATTATTAAATATTCTCTTAATCATGAATTACCTTATTTACCATTAATCGCGGTAAATAAAAGTCAACAGTTACTATGCCCCAAAAATTATATTATTCATATTGAATAAAATATTACTACCTAATAAATATCATGTATGTCAGATTAGAAAAATTCAATTTACAAAAGTGGTATAATTTTATTTAAAAGAAAAAGTCTATTTTTTTAACTATTACTAAGTGGTTTCATTATTCATCAAAAATCGATGTGTTTCAGAAAAATACAAAATATTTATCCAAAGCTATTTTTGATATTCTGAATTCAATAATGATGCTTATTTTTAAAAATTAAAAACATAAATGTTTCGTTAATTAATTTTAAAATCACTTCCCGTTGTTAAAACAAATACCGTGTTTTTAAGAAATAAAAACTATCAATAGATCGATACTTGTTTATCTCCATTTTCAAAGTGAAATTTATTCCAATGACCAAAATTGGATAAAAGGGAAAAATATATTCTATTAAAACATTTAAACTAATTAAAATATAATCTAACCATATTAATAAATTAGATTAAAAAGCACTTTTGAAATAAAATACAACATTTTCAGTATTCATTAAAAATGAACTTTATAGGAAAAATCCCAAAAATGTACACAAAGTAAATTTTGATATCCTCATTCGTATGAAGGATTTTATTTGGTAAATTAAAATTTATTAAAGTGAAAAAAAAATATTTAAATAGGGTTCACCATTAAAAGACGTTAAATCGTACTTTTAATGTAAATTATGCTTATAATCAGATCTATTCATATTTTAAGCCTCTAACATTTATTGGATAAATGAATATACATTAAACAGACAAGTATATTAATTTTTTTGGTTTAGTTAAATTCAATCCCACCAACACAAAGCCTATGAGCTAACTACCAATTAAAATAATAATATTATATTATTAGTGTGCAACGTATGATTTCAAAGAAATCTGTTGTTGCGTATTGGGTATACTATCGAACATAGCAACCACTTTTAAAGTTAAATTAATATTTAATTCAAAAATATTAATAAATTTGAAAATATTATATTCATCATTTATCTGGGAGTTACAAAAATCATTTAAAATAATAGATAGAAACTGGATGAGAGGAATGACTAATATCCCATGAGGAAAAAATGTTGGAAGAGTAATTTGTGTATTTCATTCAAAAAATGTGGAAAATATTATATGATTAGTGGCTATGGATATATAACATAGAAACTATGATAGATATTTAAATCATAGGCATTAATATTCTAATGGTGAAATGGATTGTGGCGTATGATCAACATTATTTTTGATGCATATGGTGTTGGAAAATTCGGAATTTCACTAAAAAAGACCAAATTAGATGATAATGTAGTGAAGCCACCATAAATTCCCTACGAGGCCATGGATAAATGTTTTTGACTATTAAATTTTGATGGATGAATTGATGGATCTAAATGATTTTTTATCCATACCACAATGGACAGAATTCATATTCATGAATGTCAATTACACAAATTCTTTGACATAATGATGATGATATAAGTTATCAGAATGTGGTTTTTAAGAGTATCCAATGAACCCAAAAAGTGGGTCTTTATAATAAAAATTGAAATTAGAGAGAATGATTACATTTAATCCTTATCAACATGTAGGGAATTGTGATTGAGTAAGATGGGTTGTTTCAGGGATGGCTAAGAATTTATTTTATTTTTTTATACTATGAGATGTATTAGATGAGATATAGTTTTTTTGTGGTTTATTATTGAAATATAATGATATATTCCCTGTGGTTTTCACTAGAATATGGTTTTTAGTGTATTACATTTTAATAAAATATAATTTTATGTGTCTCTACATGATATTGTATAATTCATTCTTAGATACAACGTATCCTTAGTATAAGGGTGTAGTAAATATCTGGGATCACTAGGTTCGATAATAGATATTTATTCCTAGTAATGAATACATACTAATTATTTCAATAATTTTCATGTTCTCGCATTCATGAATTATGGTTAATGAAGCATTACTTTTTCGACTCAAATCATCAACCACTTTATTTGTGTTTCCCAGGTGGTAATGGATCATGCAATGATAATCTTTGATGAATTACAGCCATCTCCTCTCTCTCATGTTCAATTCATTCTGAGTGAATATATATACCTTAAACTTTTGACGTCAGTATATATTTCACATTTTACTCCATAAAAATGATCCCTCCAAAATTTTTAAAGCAAAAACAACAACAACTAATTCCCAATAATGTGTAGGGTAATTTAACTCATGTGGTTTCAACTTTAGTGAAGCATAAGCAATTACCTGATCATTCTAAATTAGTACACAAACCAGTCTTTTCAATGAGGCATCTTGGTAGATAAAAAACTCTCAATTTCTGGATGCCTTTGCTAAAATGGAGCATTCACCAATCTCCTTTTCAATTCGTGAAAACAATCATCACATTCTTTTGTCCAGATGAACATAAAACCTTATCGAGTTAACTTAGTCATTGGAGTAGTTAACCATGAAAAAGTTTCAACAAACCTCCTGTAATAACCTGCCAAACCCAGAAAACAATGAATCTCAGTTATACTTGTTGGTATTGGCCATTCTTCATCAAATTTTGTTTTAGCTGAATGAGAAGTTATGCCATTTTATGAAACAATGTGACCAAGGAAAGAAATTTGTTGTAACCAAAATTCACACATGCAGAATTTCCTATACAGTTTCTTTTCATTATAGGTTTTCAAGAAAACCCTTAAATGAATTTCATGTTCATCCTTACATTTAGAATAAACAAAAATATCATCAATGAACACAACAAAAAATTTATCCATGAACACAGGGAAAATTATATTCATAAGAACCATAAATACAGTAGGTGGATTGGTTAAGACAAAAGGCATAACAACAAATTCATAATGGTCATATCTAGTATGAAACACGGTCTTCAGAACGTATTCTTCCTTTACATTCAACTGATGGTACCCCATCCTCAAATCAATATTTGAAAAATAATGATCTCCCATGAGCTTATCAAACAAATCATCGATAAGAGGCAAAGGATAATTATTCTTATCAGTGATGATATACAGTGCTCTATAATCAATGCCAAGTCTCCTTGATCCATATTTATTTTTAACAAACAATAAAGGACCACCCCATGGTGATGTGCTAGGTTGACTGAAACCATTATCTAAAAACTCTTGCAATTTATTCTTTAACTATAAATGTTCAATTTGAGCCATTCGATAAGGGGGTATTGAAATATCCTTATCATCCAGAACAAAGTAAACAATAAATTCAACTTCTCGATAATGTACAATACTAGGAAAGTCAACCAAAAAAACATCAAGGTACTCATTTAACACTGGCACATCATTAAGCTAAACATTTCATTTGTTATCAAAAAAATGTGCAAGGTAACATTCATTCCCATCTTTTACAAGGTTCTCAGCTTCCTGATAAGTTATCTAAATCAAGGGTACATTTTTGTATACAAAATAATATCATTATGAAAAGAAACCACTTTATCTCTAAAGTCAATATTATCATGTTAAACAAAAGCCAATCCATACTCAAAATAACATCAAACTCTACTATAGGAAAAACAATATGGTTTGCAGGTAGATTCCTTCCGCACAAAAGGACCAGAATGTTCTTATGTTATATTTTTGTCTCCACATTTCCACCAGGTGTTTTTACCATAAGAAATGCTTTCATATCTTGAGTTGGAATTCCCAATTTACTAGAAAACTTCCCAGAAATAAAAGAGTGTGTAGACCATGAATCAAACAACACATTGGCATAATCTGAAAAAAAAACAGTGTACCTACTAAAACTTCATTTGATGGCCCAAAATCTTCTAAAGTATTTGAATGGATATCACCACCCCTTTCTTCTTGTTGTATTGATTCTTTCAATTGGTTTAGTTCTTTGTTGGAAACTCATTTTTATAATGATGCTTTTCATTTTACATAAAACATTTTATTAACTGTATATCATATTTTGTCTTACCGTTACACTGATCTTTTCAGTGAAATTACGACCCATATGTCCCATTCTGACACATCGTTAATAATTAACCATAATTCAATAGACATTAAACAGAATGATTTTTACCACAATTTTCACAAACTATAAACATAAGTTTCGTATCATCAGAATTTTTGGAAGAGTTCGTCCCATTCTCCAGCCACCTCGACCTTTTAATCTGTTGTTTTTCAAATAATACATGATCATCGACAAACTCCATTTCCAACTTCTCCACACAACAAACAAGTTTTTCATAGCATTATAACTCACAAGAAGCTAAATCCCTTGGATACTTTGGATTTATTCCTAATTATAAATAATGGATTTTACTATCAATAACTATTATGAAATTTGGAGCATACCTTTCTAGTTGAGTGAATGTTTCTTCATAAGCATCCACTTATTCGTCCTCCAGCCTCAAATCTAAGAATTGTTTTTCCATCCTAAGATGAACTGCCTAGGAAAATATTTCTCAGGAATCATACCTTTGAATTCATTCCAATCAAGGGCATCAACCAACACACTTTCCCAGATATTTTTCACCATCAACCAACACTAATCAACTTCAGATTCAGAACGGTAAACAATGAGACTAACCTTTTGATGTTTTGAATAAACCATGACATAGAAAATCTTTTCCAGTTTTTTAATCCACCCCTCTTCTAGCACCAGATCAGATAATCCTCTGAATGGTGGGGGATGTTGCCTCAAGAAATTCTCCACTGCTGATATATTCCTCAGTAGTTGATATTGAGGCTCTCGTACATGGATTCCACCACCATTTATAGCTTCATTCAAATGTGTGATCACTATAACAAACTATTCAGTTATGATAGTGACATTCTTAGGGTGTTGATTTGGAAGGTTGTATTACTCCTGATTTCATCCCAACATAGCTTCCATATTTCCTCTGTGGAAAACAATTCTGAACATATAAATATCAAAGTCTAAGCAACATGGTAATATATAAATTCTATTTGATTTCAATATTATTATAAATTAAATTGTGGATATTAATTTAACAATACTCTAACTCCTAATGTTATCTAAACCATCCATTGATACAAACTATAAAGACTCAACCTTTAAAATTACATAATATTGAATTAAAAGAATAATTCACATTGAGTATATTTTTAGGTTTAGAGTTTTTGTGAAATATTACTTAACTATTACATCTCAAAAGATTACAAGGTAGACACTTCTACTCATTTTCCATATTTTTCATAAAATAAAAACTCTTGAAAAGAAGATTCATGTCAACATCCATGTTTTAGATAGCATGACATTTCCTTGAACGCATCTTTTGACCATATTCATCTTTAAACCCTGTGAAAACATTTCATAACATGTGATGAGCATAAAAATCTCATTAATTGTTATAAAACAATGATATGAAACATTTGATAATAAATACATACAAAACATGAACTCTTATACTTACCACATAAAATCACATGATTTTATGAATAACACATAGAAATCCTGAATCATAAAGGTAACATGTGGAATCCATATCATACTTAAATTTTAGGCATCACATTTACATAGGGTGTTACTTTGGAAGACCCGCCACAGTATATTTCCTAAATCACTTAGGAGAAACAATCATGTTTACCATCATCACGTTACCCAAATCATTGGAGATCTATCTCGAGATCACCTGCCCTAGTTTTTTCACGGAACCACTCATATACATAAATAATTCCCAAGAACCATAACATGATCATAACACATAACATAAGTATAAAGCAAAGACAACATTTCAACATTGCAATAAAAAAATGTCATTTAAAGATATTGAAATAATAAATCCATTCTCAAAATCATTTTCAATACCAAAAAAGTAAAAACGAGTATATGGTATATATTTTTCCTCTAAAAAACATTACTCCTTCTTAAGAAAGCCAAACATCACATAATACTTTCGGCGACAGAAAGGTCGTTGTCACAACTTACATTAAAAAACATTCCTTTCTTTCATTAAGAAAAATGATTTGAATAAAAATATTCCCTTCAAATTAAATGTAATGTGAAAGGATTTTATACACCGTATAAAATAATTTCATGTATAAAACTAAATATGCCTCAATGAAAGGATATTTAGACGAAGTCCCTTACCTCGTGTCCGACTTAACTGAATCATTCTTTAATATCCTTAAAAATAAACTAAAGTTATTTTCTAACGGATTAAGAACCATTTTCATGTTTTTTATTCCTTTTATATAACTTATTACATTTTTATAAATATTATGTAATCATTATATTTAATAACATTTATTTTTTCGATATTTGTTAATTGACTCAAAAATGAACACCTTATATTGACATGTTGTCCATGTGGTCAATATTACATTATATATAGAATTATATTCATGAATTAGATATAATATATATCATATATAGACATTATATACATGTATTTATAATTTTACATAACATTTGGAGGTAAGAAATTAAATACACCATTCATGGAGATGGTAAGCCGATCGCACACATAAACGCTACTTTCATTTCTATTTCTTATTTAAATGGAATTAAAACAAAATGATATATAGGTATATTATAATTACAGTATAATCTCATATATAATATCATATATAACACCATTAACTCCATCCTTTATCAGTCCCACATATGGCATCAACTAGTCATATCACTTTGAGAGGGCAGTAGTCTGCACTTCCTCTAATGAGATTAACGCATTTACCAATAACGAAAACATTAAAGGCATGATTTAAAAGAAAATTAGAGAAGAATAAAGGAAAAATAAACATATTAAATATAATATATAAATATAGTTCCATCAAAATGGAAACCCTGATAGGCGGTTGAAGATATTTGAACAATCATCATTTCATTAGGCGTTAGTATTTTATCCACAGAAACATTATGTTCATCATCCATTAGATGGAGGTGTGTGTAAGTGTAGTTTTTATAATTCTCATAAAAACATCCTATAATATTGAGGATACTAGTTTTGTTACAATAGAAAGTAATAAAAAGTTATTAGGGGTTATAGAAGTAAAATAAAAGAAAAAAATTTAACAGAAACGGTTACTATTAATTTGGGTATCTTCATTTTGATTGACCCAAAAGGACTTCTTGAAGTGCCTTCTGCCTACGATATGACTTCTAAGAGGAGGATAGGGATATATGGAGCTTAATTGGGCAGATTTTGGTCGAGTAAATGGCTTGAGATGTGTGAGGAATTGGTTATAACTGGTATGCTTTTATAAGGTGGAGGAGGGGCTCTTTAGGAAAGTGTGAAAAAATTAATTAATTATAAAAATATTTTCGGATTGAAAATGTCCAAAAACTAATTACAGTCGAAGATAAGATGGATCATATTCGAAATAAAATCATCCAATCATAATTGGACATGTTTTGGTTGATATTTTAATCATTAAATCATAATTATTTATATCATGTATTAATGAGGTAATACTGCATCATTATTGTGTCATAAATAATTTAATTTATTCAATGTCTGAAAATTATAAAAAATACTATCATATAGGAAATGTTTTAAATTTCTATATAATATATATAGTCGAAAAAACACTTATATAACACCATATACAAATTGATTCACTACAAGACTTTTGTTTATGTCATTTAGGACTTTACTTTAAATTAATTAATCCAAAGTGTCATTATAAGTCATAATTAGCTCAATGGGGTCCGAAAATAGACCCAAGTATTCCAATGGTTGACCATGCTTCATAAAATAAGGATTTAACAGGTGTTAAGGTAATTTTGAATTATTATAATTTTCATTTAACTATGATTTACCTTATTTACCTTTAACCGCGGTAATTAAAAGTCAAAAGTGACTCTTCACCCAAAAATTATATTAATCTTATTGAATCAAATTTTACTACCTAATAACAACCATGCATTTCAGATTATCGAAATAAAATTTACAAAAGTGGTAAAATTTCATTTAAAAGAAAAAGTCTGTTTTTTTAACTACTACTAAGTGGTTTCACTATTCATCAAAAATTGAAGTGTTTCAGAAATATACCAAAAATTTCTCCAAAGCTATATTTGAAATTCTGAATTCAATAATGATGTTTATTTTTCCAAATTAAAAACAGAAAAGTTCCATTAATTAATTTTAAAATTACTTTCTGTTTTTAAAACAAATAGCATGTATTTAAGAAACAAAAACTATCAAAAGATCAATAGTTGTTTATCTCTAATTTAAAAGTGAAATTTATTACAATGACAAAAATTGGATTAAAGGGTAAAAATATATTATATTTAAACTTTAAAACTAATTAAAAAGTAAATATATCCATATAAATAAATTACATTAAAAGGCACTTTTGAAATAAAATACAACATTTTCACTATTCATTAAAAATGAACTATATCAAAAAATCCCAAAAATTTACACTATGTAAATTTTTATGTCCCCATTAAAATAAAGGATTTTATTTGGTCAAAAAATTTATTAGAGTGAAAAAACTATATTTAAATAGGGTTCACCATTAAAAGGCGTTAAATCGGCCTTTTAATGTAAATTATGATTAAAATCAGATTCATATATATTTTAAGCCTCTAACAATTATTTTATAAATGTATACACATTTAAAAAACATGTATAATCATTTTTTAGTTAGTTTCGTTCATTCCCGCCAATACGAAGCCTATGAGCTAACTGCCATTTAAAATAATAATATTATATTATTAGTGTGCAACACATGATTTCAAGGGAATATGTTATTCTGTATCGGGTATGCTATCGAACATAGAAACCCATTTTAAAGTAAAATCAATATTTAATTCACAAATATTAATAAATTTGAAAATCTCATATTCTTCATTTACCTGTGATGTTACAATAATCATTCAAAAAATAGATAGAAACTGGATGAGAGGAATGACCAATATCCCATGAGGAAAAAATGATGGAAGAGTAATTTGGTTAATTCTTTAAAAAATTGTTGAAAATGTTATATGTATAGAGGCTATGGATATATAACATAAAAACTGTTATAGATATGTAAATCATAAGTAGTAATATTCTAATGGGAAATGGATTGTGGCGTATGAGCTACATTATTTTCAATGCTTATGGTGTTGGAAAATTGGTAATTTCACAAAAAATGTCCAAATCAGATGATATTATAGTGAATCCACTGTTAAAACCCTACGAGGCCATGGATAAAAGTATGTGTCTATTAAATTATGATGGATGAATTGATTGATCTCGATGATTTTTTAACCATACCACAATGGACACAATTCATATTCATGAATGACAATTACACAAATTCTTTGATATAATGATCATGATAAAAGTTATCACAATGTGGTTTTTAAGAGTTTCCAATCAAATTAAAAAAGTGGGTTTTTATAATAAATATTGAAATTAGAGATAATGACTACATTTAATCCTTATCAACATGTAGGGAATTGTGATTGAGTAAGATGGGTTGTTTCGGGGATGGCTATGAATTAATTTTATTTTATTATACTATGAGATGTATTAGATGAGTTTGAGGTTATTCGTGGTCTATTACGGAAATATAAGGATATATTCCTAGGGTTTTTCATTAGTTTATGGTTTTTGTTTTAGTTTATTAAATTTTAATAAACTATAATTTTATGTGTCTCTACATGATATGGTATAATTAATTCTTAGATACAACTTATCCTTAATATAAAGGTGTAGTAAATATCTTGGATCACTAGGTATGATAATAGATTTTGATTCGTAGTAATGACTACATACTAATAATTTCAATAATTTTCTTGTTCTCGCATTCTTGAATAATGTTTGACTGAAAATGTAGTGTAACCAAGTTATCTAAAATGTGATTTCCATATATGGGGAATCATAATATGTTTTAAGGAATATGAATTAAACATTCTTATAGTATCAAACTAGGTACCCACAATAACATCAATAGAATCTCTCAATAACTATATGATCTCTTAATCATTTGTGGATAAATTTTATATTATTGGGTGATGAATTTTCCCATTATAATATAATATTTATCTATATATTGTTTACCCCAATATTTGTTTGGATTAAATAAATGAATCTGTTTACCATGTTTTTTATCAATTAAAACATGTAAGATGGATAATAATAAAATAATACTACAAATATTATATGATCAAACAAGAAATATAACGATTATCTTGTCTAAATGTATCTAACCAATCCAAAAACTGTTTGAATGGTTGAAACAAACCCCTTTTAGTATTTTTAAAAACCCAGGATTCCCTATAATCCAAAAAATTGAAATATTATCTGTATATTTTTTATTAAAATACTTATCTCCATGTTTGATAAATTTTAGAAAAGTTCCAAAAGATAGCATGAAAAAAATATAATCTCTATCTTAAAAATCATCATTGTATTGTGGTCTTTACTTCAGTAGATCCCATCTATATGAAATTTCATCCATAAAAATTGGCATGATCATAGTGAGGAAATTATATATCTAGTAGGTAATAACCACCCCACCCATTATGGACTATCATAATTAAAATCATATATTGATACAACATAATAGTATTCTAATAATCACATCAATTTTAGATGTTGTAAAAAAACATATTTCAAATAAATACAAATTATGTAAAACCACCCCAAACCCATAATATGTCCATGATTTTGTTACCTTATTCAATCATAAGATTAATTTATTAGATAAATATAATCATATAATTCAATTTACAATACACATAACATCATGGTAATGTGTAATCCTATATAACTAATTAGGGTACTAGTTTTGCTCATTAATTTAGTAAAAAGTGAAATATTCTATAAGATTTAGATTATTGTGATCCCAACCTCTAGAACTAATATATGTTGAAAAATATGTTAATTGTACCTTTTATCCCAAATATATTCTTCTTTTTTTCACACATATAAACATGATGATTCAAATATAAAAAAAATTAGCATCGAATAATAAATAACTTACAATAAAATTATGTTTACATGATAAATTTTTAATTATCATTTATATTTAATATTATCTAAATGTATATAGGAAATCACATTCACATAATGCAAAACATGTACAAAATTGTTGGAATATAATGGCCACATTAAATAGAAAAATGCCTATATAGAATAAACTATCATTTTAGAGCTAAAACCAATTTATTAATTAAGAAATATAAATTCAGTAAATTTACAAAAAAAATCAATAATAAATTATTAGTTTAAAATTATTCATTAAAATTTAATTAACTAGTCATAATACCATTTATATAAGAACCATTCCTACATATTAGAGGAGGATGTGGTTATTGTTTCCCCCACAAACTCTCTCCTAGTTTTTACAGCATCACAAACATTCTCTTTTGATTCTTTGTTTTTCATTTGATTGATTATTAGATTCCAAATATTTATATTCTTTCATGAAATAAATGGTTACAATGGATCTCTTAATGTCAATTCAATGGGGATATGTTATGATTCATGTCAAAGAAACCATGATGGGAAAACATTAGAAGACATATAATGGATATGGAGGAGCTCCTTGTGAAATTATAATTTTTAATGGTTCAACTTCTAGTCATTAAGTGTACCATATATCTAATGTAATTGGGAAGTGTCACTAGATAATTTATAAGACAACCAGCTAGATGATGGGGAATGTGGAACAACCCACTTTTATTAGAAATGTATTGTTTATGTTGGGGAGGTGCACTTTGTCTTTTATCAAAGGAATTATATTTGTTGTGGATTCATCGTATTCAACTAGATACCCAATAATTTATGGTATATATATGGTGGGGTCATGAAAATAGAATATATATGTAATCATTGATGATGTTAAATTTTGGATTTAATGCAGTCTTCTCCATGTATAACTGACTGATGGAATTTCAAAATATTCATATTTTTTATGTTGATAAGTTAAGGAATTGGGTTTTGGGATCATAATAATAGATAAAATAACCTTTTGAAAATAAATACTCTCATGATGAAAAAAAATCAAATAATTAAGAGGTATCCAACTCCTCATCTCAAATATATAATCATCTTCTCCAATTCCATAATACTCTGACTGTTTCCACTATCACTCAAATTAATCAAGGGTCCATATGTCAATGTTGATAGAAGTTCATATCAATGAAGGATTTGATCTATGATAATAACAATATTCACACTTCAAATTCATAACGTTATCAAATTCTGAATGTATATGATGAGAGTCCACCATCCAAAATAGATGGTTGAGTTTCTTTTTATAGCCGTCAAAAGGAAAGAAATATGGTTCAAAATAATTATATTAAAACTAAGGGATGTTAGTTTATGGAATTACAAATGTAACTAGTTAGATTTCTAATAATACAAATCTTTATAATTTAGTGGTGGATACATTTTGTTAAATCATGAGTTATTTCAAAACACCAAATCAAATTATGTTTTATCTCTATTTATATTTCTTCAACACAAAAATTAAAAATATATATGCATAATGTTAAATTTTTTTATATAGACTCCTTTAACTAGGGATAAATTTGAAATTAAACTGTCATTATCTATATTTAATAACAAATTTTACTATTAATTATTTCATAATATCAAAATCCATAATTATTAAAATTGGAATTTAATTTTTTATTTTTAAATAAATAATCCCCACCCATTATGATCTTTTCCTCACCAATAACTATTGTAAAGGAAAGATGAATTTTTTATCCTAGGAATATCTATGTTTAATATATTTATTTTATCTATTAAAAATACAAATTTATTTCAACAGATTATTTTACAATGGCTTCTAACTATTATACTCATGCTCTTTTTTATGGATAATATAATTAATTGAAGAAAACATGAATGTATATTTTACTTAGAATCATTGAATATCCAATTTAGAAAATTATTAGGCATAGAAATAACTTTTTTACTAAACCTGAAGATAAATTCAGTCAAAAAAATATTATATTTTTAATTATATGATAATTTTATGAACACATTTCAATGATGTTTAGATTTGAATGATTTATTTTGAAGATATAATTGAAAATTACTCATGAAATAAATAAAAACTAATAATTAACACACAAATGAATGAATATAATATGTTAAACTATACTAGATATCCTAAGACTATATGTAATGACCTGGAACCTCTTGGAATGTTACATTTCCAAATAATACTATTTGGTGTGTATGGGACCCCATCAAGGAATCTGGAAGGTGTCAATGTCAGTGGAAGGGTAACATTGTGGTGTCACCTATTGGGGCCACTGAACGGTTCCACTGATCGGTCTCACAGATTTTTTCAGCACCCGAACTGCGCCAGGGAGACAGTGACACACCCATCAACAAGTCATTTTTAGTTTTTCAATGATATTCTTGTTTTTCTCTACTAAGGTATATTTTGACAGAAAAATGTTTTAGTACCCCGTTAGAAGTGATTTATGGTAGATAAAATACTTTTTAAATCCCCCATGATTCGGGTAAACCTTGAGTTACCAAAAAATTTGGCCATTTCCTCATGGTCACACCCTTTATTGTGTTTCCCATTTTTACACCTATTACATGTTATTTTTCTCTATTTATTGTAAATCTATTAAATGATAACCAATATCTATACAATCTCTAATGATAATTATTAAATATAAATTAATCCCAAATTTTTAAAAAGCTATGACACATAGTGAATCCACGACCCACATTTTAGGAAATTTGTGATAGAACATCCCATAACTATAGGATAAGGCCTTTCATCACACCGAGTTTTTTTCATCAATGGTCTATTTCATTTCCTTGATGAACATGGAATCCCACTATGAAGATGAGTAATGCCTGCATGAGATCCCTCATGCTCTGTTCCTTTTTATGTTTCCTACAACATCATCCCTACTTCATGGCATAGGGATAAAAATCGGTCCATGATAATCAATGTAGGAGTTTTTCCATCTACTCTCTTTGTTGTGCATAATTCAGGGTGGGTATGATAATGTTTCCTCGTGACATAATTGAAACCAACATTGACTAAGATAATAAAAGGTCATTTAATGAATGGATGGGTGGGATATAATTTTATGTTGTTTTGTTATACCTTTTCTTTTATGTTGTGAATTATATGGGATTATCTCCTCTAAAAATTGTAGTCATTGGTGGTAAATTATTTCACTCTAATAATGGTCTATTTTTTTGGAAAATATTGTGATTTAATGACTGTAACATAATAACTGGATAATCATGTAAACATGGTTGATTAAATGGATGCCTAATGAAAATGAAACAATTTTTTGATCACCTTGGTTATCCAAATAATAATAAGGAACTTTATAAGTGGTGCTGTATAAATTTTAAAAATATCCTTTATTTTTTCTCATTATATGTATTATTACTCTGTTGGTTCCTTATGGGGTGATGTGGAGGGTAATGAAATGTTCCCGTTGATAAATTAATGGCCTATGAATCTGAGGTCGTGTCAGGCTAGTATGTTTGGGATTTGTTTGCTTCTAGTACATCAAGGGATCTCACATATCCATTTTGATGTTTTTACATTAAAATGGTACCAGGTGTGAATGCTTAAATGTTTTTTGGTTGATTTTTTCAAGTTGTTGTTTTGGTCTTGTGGTCATGCATGTTAGTTATCCGATAGTGAAGTATTATTTAAATGAAATCACATGATCATGAAAATGAGAACTTGTACAATGAAAAAGTGTTTTCTAGAAATGGGTTTGTACTCTGGTTGTGGTTGTTGTGTACTTGCGCATGTTGGGATAGCAGCAAAAGTGGTTGTGTATGTCTAGTGGATGGTTTCAGAACCCTGAGGATGGGATGAGTGATTGGTTAAATATATGTATAATAATTTATTTTTGTTTGTGTCTAATATGAACCCCACCCATGCTGAGAAATTCGTCCTGACCACCATCCTTTAATGGGGAAGGGTTTTTTCCTAACATTCTTATAAGTGGCTGGTTATTAACTCCATTTTTTCCCTCTCCCATGTTTTCAAGGATTCTTCAGCCAGGGTCAGAAGACCTAAGGTTCACTATGGACCAAGACACTTGGGGAAATGAGTGTTGTGGTGATTGGAAAAGGTGTGTGTGGGATGGTTTGTTACCAAAGTGTCTTCGGGATGATGCCCAAAAGTATTCGGGAGTGGAAGCGGTTGTTATGGACCATGTGTCTTCAGGCGTGGTGGTGGTTGTTGTGAACTAGGTGTCTGTGGGTGTGGAAGTAGTTGTTGCAGCCCAGATGTCTGCGGGTATGTTGGGGTGTTATTGTGGGCCAGGTGTCTGTGGTTGTGGTTATTTCTAGATGTTGTGGCCCAGGTGTTTGCGGACATGATTGATGTACTACTAGGATGGCCTAAAAGGTTGTTGTTGGGCGGTGGTGGGACTGTATTGGAATTTTTGGGGAAGGTTTGACAATTAGGATACCATAAATAACCAGTGGAAAAGATATGTGGGGTAATAAAATATATATGTGTCATTACTATTACCTAACATGACTTGTGTTGTTAGGGGGTGTGTCGTGTTGAGGTTGAGTGGAAAGTTTCCTTACCATGTGTTTTGGTTACCTCTTTTATTATGTGGAATTAGAATGTCTCCCCACTTTTGCATGTTTGATTTTGGTATTCCGTACTGATTATACTTTTATACTCAATGTATATATATATAACTCATTTCAGGTTTATAAGAGGACTTTTATGATAGTGTTGGACCATACTAGATCATGCATCAGGAGTTGCCGTTGCTTCTTTTCTTCCTTTTGGTACTTTCTTTCATAGTTTTTTGTACTTGTATACATTATTTTGGGCATACATATGGGAACCAATTTTTTTTATTTTATTTTACATTTGTTTTTTCAGTTGGTGGGATTTAGCATCTTATCACCTTATCTTGTTCTAAAAAAATTTAATGCCTTTAATATTACATGTGAATCTAAACAGCTGGTGCTAGTCTCCCATTAGAGGCCTATTGATGGTTGGACTCGGGAGTCATTATCTCTACTTCATCTTTAATAATGAATGTTCTTGCTATTTTCTATCCCTTCTCTCATCTTGGGGAAGGTATGTGGTGACACTATACATTGAATGATTTTCTATGACATAAAATGAATATATTATCACAATTTTTACACGATTTATATACAATTTCAATTGTCAAAAGTATATTAGTGATTATTTCTCCCAACACAATATTGAATAATGTCATATAGGAATTTCATAGTTTCTGGGCCCTAAAATTCACCATGATCTGGGAGTCCAACTATATAATTAATATTGAAATCATATTACTCATCAGCCACCTAACAATATATAAAGTTGTTCTTAATGAAATGTGGTAAAAGAATCAATGAAAGATATGTTAACTCTGAATAACAATGATTTAAATTCAATAAAATATTATTCCTTCAAATAATAGTCTGATGATGAATAAATTCATAAGATGATAATTGGATCAATATTTTATAAATGAAATTGTTTTTGTTTTTGTTTTACAAATATATATTGTACTTCTAAAAATGATATTTTTGTGAAAGGGGTTTCATAGAATAAATTATATAAACATTATATAAAATAGTACCATTTAATTTATGAATTTTGTTTAAAAATAATAATTATAAATTGAAAATAAAATAAATTCTTCAATATTCTTGACTATATAAAAGTAATTATTATAACCAAATATGATTTCACAAATCCTTATTAGATAATATTATCAGACCCATGATTTGTTTCCAATATAAATTTTTATTAGCTCACATTTTTGGACCATCAACTATACTAAATGGTATAATATTTTGATGTTGTGAAGGTATATTACACCATGAATCATTTATTTTCATATTGTGGATTCTCAATAACGTTTTTATATCATATTAAGAAAAAAAATTCAATTATGTATTCCTGGAGATAATATTTTATTTATATAATTAATGGGGTGCCTAGCGCTTCTATTTTTTGAGAGATTTGGACATCATCATTGATCTAAACATGAAGTATTGTGCAATAACTTTAGTTTTATGTTACTTATGAATATATTTTCATGATATCTCATATGTCCCCTTCAAATATTATTTAAAAAATTAGAAATTTTTTATTTTTATAATTTCTCATTTATTATTTTTTTCCCATTCATTATTTTTATATTTATTTAAATATTAAATCAAAAATATATTTTTAATTAATATTATTTTCTTCAAATAATTTTTTCGAAATATATTTACTTATTTTTTCATGATATTTGGGATATTTTTTTATTCAATTAAATTATATTTATTTTTATGATGATTTAAACCTATTTTTGATATAAAAAATTTGTTTTAAATCAGTGGTTAATTTATTTTTCTATTCACCTTTAATCAATTATCGAATAATTTTCTTGGTTTTTTAATATTTATTTAGAATATATAATCCTTAGATTCATCTCCTCATTTTACTTACTTCCTCAAGGAATGAAATTATGATTTTATATAAAATCCACATTCTTACATTCTTTTAAGGGAAACCATCTAGAACATAAAACAATCCATAAACATTTGAATGTAAAAACATGAACATAATGTTTAAGAATAAAAATTTTGTGAAATGAAATAAATATAGTCATTACCTAAGGAATATATCATAATAAAAGATTAAACATGATAGAATATAATTTAAGTAAAACATGTAATTGTGGAAAACAATTAATAAACAAATATAATTTCAGTTGTAGCCAAGGAATTGATACCAAGACCATCATAGCGGACAAAAAACATCAGTGAACGCGGTTTATTTGTCATTCCAACCTTGTATTATTGAACCAGATTTACTTTTCATTCCATACATGTCTATCTCAAGAGATATAAATATTTACCCAATGAAATGGAGGGAGATATAGGTGCCACCGATATCATTATGAAATCATTCTTATATGTTCTATAAAAACAATAATCATTCATCATCGCATAACCCAAGATATAAAATGGGGTTTCTTAAACATCATTCCATCATAAATAATCCATATAAAATACAATTAAATCATTAAAAATTCATTTAATAGTAATAATTTGGATAAAAACATAACAAAATTTAAAAATAATCATCTTTCATGGAAAATAATTTTAATAAACCACTTGAACTCAGTTATTGAGGAAAATATACTATCCTCGTCAAAAATGTAAATTTTAAATGTCGTTCAATTTTAAAAGTTAAAAATTTAGTAGAAAATGCACATGAAGACGTGTAGATGAAGCTTCATAGAAGTTAATAATTATGATGATGTAAAAATATATTCATTCCATATTAGATTAAAAAACATTCCCCATGTACTTTTAACAAAAAAAAGTCAAAAGGTACCTCGTATGGAAAAAAAGAAATATTTCATCCATACCATGAAGTAAAAGTAAAAAATGAGTAAAAATGAATTTAAAAATAAATATAAGAACAATATAAATTTTATGAAAATATTTTTATAAAACATGGATATGGATGACGAATATAACCTCAGAAAATACTTTCATATAAACAATTTTGTTAAAAAATACAATTGTTAAATTATCCCTTACTTTTGGTCATATTTATTATTTATGTGTCCAAAACTCCTCTATATTGGGTTTAAAAATGTTATTAATGTATAATAGAACCATAATAATATTAATGATATCATATATGATTCCCTTATGACGTTATGTTACCCGTTCATTTATAAATTCCATGTGAAAGGAATGTTTTGGGTAATAATCGTTTAATTTATTGTATGTGTTTAGACTTGTAATTTTTCATATGATTTCATAGATCATAATTTAATTTTTTCCAGAATGTAAAAAATGATTTATCTATCATATATATTTGGTATATAAATGTATATAATTGAAATATAAATGAAATTGAAGACATCGCTCAAGGAGATGGTAGGTTGTACGTATGCTTGACTGCTATTTTCATTTCCATATTTAGTTGGATGGAAGTAAGTAAATGATATACATATATATATATATATCTAGAGAATTTTTATTTCAAATATTTCATGATAATATATTATAAATAGTTTATAATCAATCTTGAATTGATAATATGGACAATGAATCATATCAAATTATAGAGATGGTAAGTCATATGTACGCAAGAGCGATGATATCATTCCGATAATTGTAGAGTGGTATTAAAGTGGATAGGGTATAGTATATCATAATTAGTATTATGTTATATTAATTAAGTATAGATATTATTTCTTCCATTATTACCATCCATATATGGTTATGGTGAAAAATAGATTACATCACAACAAGGAGAAGGTAAGACGGACGTACGCACACAAGGTGGTTTTGTTTTTCATAAAATGTATTGAATGTGAAACAGACATGATTTATTTTTATAATAATATATCAGTATATAATTTATATTTATGATATTTATTTAAAATTAAATAAATAAATGTGATGATGTATATGAAGAATGAAATTTTAACGAAGTGTTAAAAGAGACTACATCTTCCTTGGTGTGCCTCTAAATTTCACACATGGCACTAGAGATGGTATTTTGAGAAGACCAGAAGCTCAAAAGATCAACTAGGGATGTTTATAATAGAAAAGGGCAGGTTTTGGACAATATTGAATGCCCAAAATGTTTTTAGAAAGATAGGGAGGAGATTCCCTTTTAAAAGACAGGAGAGGGGCACTTTAGGTAAGTTGAAAAATATTATTTTATTATAAATTAGATTTCTATAAGAAATGGTCCAATAAAACTTAATGATAATATAATATTATGTTAGTTATAATACCCATCAACCAATAATTTTTAGACAAGTTTTGAATATTTTTTTATCCTTATCATCTAAGTTTAACCCTTATTTTACCCTTTTTAATCTTATTTTGATATCATGTTATTTACACAAGGTGGTTTAATTTAATTACCATATCATGTCAAATAGCCCACAAAAGTTATTTAGGACATATTTGGACTTATACTATGCATTTTAAAAAATAATTTATTCTTTGGAACTTAATATCATTTAGTAAACTATTTTGTGTTTTAAGATATGAATTATGTCAATTTTGGATACTATTCATATATGGATTTTTTAAAAACTCATAAAAACAATATTAATTAGATTAAAAGCAATTAAATAATCCCTAATATGTCAATGTCATTATTGAAATTTGTGGATGACATCAAAATATTCAAATTAATGATATTTTAATATTTAAAAATTAATTTATTTGAATATTTCATTAATGATGTAATCACTACATCATAATTGTTTCATTAATATATATATATATATATATATATCTAAAGTCTAAATATTATAAATAAAATACCATGATGTATGAAATATATTTCTATTACAATTACTATTTATAGATGTAGAGATCTGTTATATAATTCCACAATAATATCGATTTAAAGAAAGATATATGTTTAGCTTATAATTATCATTAAAATTAATTAATTCTTATAAATTGTCATTTACACATACAAGTGAATCCATGGGGTCCCAAAATCGACTCACGGAATCCAATGGTAGGAAATATCTTATCCAACAAGATTGTGGGATGTTTTACTGTAGTTTAATATTATTATGATTTTATTTTTTAGCTTTTTTTACCAAATTTACCCTTTAATAATGGAAAATAAAATAATTAGTAGTTTCTATTCACGAAGTCCAAAAATTAAAAGTTCATTTTACACTATTTTAACCTTCTTATTCGAAATATGGAATCTTTTTTTCCAAATTCATAACGATGAAGTTGCAGTAAATATTTTATAATTAATCCCATTGTCGAACTAAAAAAGGTTTTTGTCGAAAACATTGCAAAAGATCAAAATGTGTTTACATATGAATTCAATGCAAAATTAATGGCAATAACTTACATTTTATTAAAAAAAATTCTATTTATACTTTAAAAAAATTCAATAATATATTTTTACCATTAAATTATTTCGATGAAAAAAAATGTTTTAAATTAAAATTTACCATATTTTAATTATTCATCAAAATATAAATGTCATAAGAAAAATATAAAAAATTAATTAGAAGTAAATATTTATGTCATCATTCCAATAAATAATCTTATATTTTCATATATAACTTGTAAATGTAATTTGAGAATTTTTATAATTTCCAATAGTTTATTTAGCTTAATTTGTCATGTTTGTATTTATTTTATTCACTTTTTTCGAACTAATCATGTTGTTATGATTTTCACAGGAATCAAATACCAAATAGTGTCCAAAATGACATTAAATAGTTTTTAAAACAAATATTTTATTATTAATTGTTATTCTATTCCTAAAAATCTATGTTTTAGCCAATTAAATTAGATAAAGTTATATATAATAAAATTGAATCACTTGGGGTTCGTTTGAATTGTTATTGAATGTTTATTAACCATATAGTGGTAGAAAAAAAGAAGACACAGAAAAAGTTTAATTATTTTACTTATAATTAAATCTAAATGATATGGTTAAAATAGTAACCTAAACTTATCTAAAACATATTGGTTGAGAATATTTCAACCCATACACACATTATCATTGAAATAAGTCAATTTGGAGCAATTATTAACCAACTATGTCTTTATTTTAAAATAACATTTTACGTTTTTCATAAGGAGCCCCTCTCATCCCTTATAAAAGGGCACCTCCTCTCTCTTCTCTTTACACAATTTTGAGCCTTCATGCTCCGCCATACCCTACCCATTTCCATTATAAACTTCCCTAGAATCACTATAGAGTCTTTGGTCTCCTAAAAAGACCATCTCTAGTGACTTAACAGGTGGCTAAGTAGAGGGGTGTCAATGAAGAGGAGGTTCGAATACATACGAAGCATATTAGACATATGGCAAGGGATTACTTTTCCAATCACATTTTTATCTGAGATTGTTTATTCGTAATTATTTATTGTGGTTATATTTATCATCCATGTCCATCTTTTCTAATGATGGTTTCATCTATGTTTAATGTTCTTTTAACCCATTTATTACTTTTAGTACATGTTATGTAAGGAATCATTATTTTGTTTACATACGCGGTAATTTTTGACTATTCCAAAAAAAGCACGAGAAGAATGTTATTTTAACTTATACAGCATGAACATATTTTTACAGTTTCATAACGCCTTTTCTTAATGAATATTACTCTACAAGATTTCATGGTTATTTTTAAAAAAATATTTTAAAATTTAATTTAATTTTTTGAAAATAAAACGATTTTGAAGAAGAAAGGATATTTTCCTCAAAAATTAATTTCAAGTGTTTTGTCAAAACTAATTTACATCTAAGATGGAATTATTTAGTATGATTATGTTTCAAGTATAATTTCTCTATTATTTACATGGCATGATTCTTCCTATGATTAAATGATATTCAATTTTTTATATGGATTATGTTATGATGGAATGATGTTTATGAAACCCATTTTATTCTTTGGGATATGATGAATGATTTATGTTATATTTTGTGGCACATGTAAGAATGATTTCATTATGAGATGGGTGGAACCAATATCTCCCTCCAATTCCTTGGGTAATGATTTATATCTCATGAGATAGACATTGATGTAATGGAAAGTTAATCCAGTTCAGTGATACATGACTAGAACGTGGAGTGAACACGATTCATAAAGGGACTTTGTCCACTAAGATGGTCTTGGAAGCAATGCCTTGGCTACTATGGAAATCAAAACATGTGCTTAATGGTTTCCATAATTAATGTTTTATTCCCATGCTAGTTTATCATGGTTAATTTTTATTTACGTTCTATGCCATATGTATTTCCATGTTTTATTTCATAGATCATGATTTTGATGTTTAAACATTATGTTCTTGTTTTTTTAAGTTCAAATGTATATGATTTGATTTATTTTCTCCATGCTTAACCTTTTAAGAATTTGAGCTCACCCTTTATATTTTTTCTTTTCCCCAAGATTTAAGTAAGGTTTTAGGTAAGAAAACAAAAGGGGAATATCTTTATGGGAGATGTTGAAGATCATTCACTGTGATTAGAAAATTATATTCCTAGTTTCCAAAGACAATAAACTATTGCAGTCCACTGGTTTCTATTCTTTTATGTATTAATTATTCCACAAATGTAATGTAATGTCCATGTACGTCAAGCCTTGGGTATCGACAGTTGGTATCAGAGGAAAGGATTTGTTAACCTTTGGAAACTACGATGTGAAAAAATTAGGGAGATCCCTAGAGATATTTTAAGGTATGTATAGGGATGTCTCGAAGGTTATGTATAAGTATAGGTTAATGTCCTAGAATTATGATAACGAACATGAATAGAATATGATAAAACCTATGATGTGAGAGATTGAATGTACTCCCCTTGATTATGTTGTTTTCCTATAATTATTTTTTCCTCTCACTCTATTCCTATTGAGTTTTAGAAAATGGGTGGAAACAGGAAGATTCACAATAATGGAGAACAACATGTACAATGGAACGATATTCTTCGCGATCAAGCAAATGAAATGGGATTTGGAAGGGGAAACATAATTATTATGCCTAATTTGAAATCTCATAATATGATCAATAATCTCTACTTTGGATAGTTTCCTGAATCAGTTAATAAAAGAAAGAAGCAGTTTCATAATGATAATAGAGGAAAGAAAGTCCAATTTTACTCATGTGAATCCTATGGGAAGAGACATGAAGGTGAATGTTTCAAAGGAACTAGAAGATTCTTTGGGTGTGAAAAAAAGGACACAACTCTAGTAATTTAAAAGGAAAAGGATTGGTTAACACCATGGACAAGGGTAATGATATTTCTAAGACATCAACAATAGATAAATGTATTAAACATGGATTTTACAGGAATTATGCAAACAAATTCCATAAGGGAAAGTCTAATGAAGAGAATCATCTTGGTTATATGGGTAGTATTTATGTTGATGATGATGAAGTTACTACAAATGATATGTGAGATGAAAGAATTGTTGAAGCTCAGTCAATGGTTTAAGAATGTAGTGGAATGATTTATGTTTATCAAGAGTTATGTCGTATAGGTAGTGGTACTATTGAATAAAGACAAATCTAAGGATTGTTACACTATTGTTTTTCTAAAGATTTTGAAAGTATATGTTGAATGGTACCAGTAACCATGAAAAGTTATTCAAATAGTTTGGAAGGCAGATGATATGCGCATAATGAATGGATATGGAGAAAATTATTTGTTTGATAGTATTCATGAGCTTATGATTGATATAAGGACAATGTTTTATCGTGGTTTGATTATGTATAAATTTTGATAATTTGGTATGTCGAGAAAGTTGTCTTTTGACAGCATTCATGTTTTCACTAAGGATCAATGGGTATTCATTTTTCAAGATAATACATTATTAAGGCCTTCGAATGTTTGAATGTGACCAACAAAATATATCTTATGATATATGGGGTTAAATGATGGTATTCAAGTGCTTGTTATCTGTCCTTTCAAGTAATCGTTTTATTTAGACTATGTGATTGGATATATGTATTTTGGATAATCCTAATGATTAAAATGGATTATGATTGTCATCATATGGTATTATATTTGGATAGAACGTATTTTTTGATATTATTTTTGTAATGTTATAATATAATAGTTTTAGAAAAAAGGACAAATCATAGGGAGGGTGACAACCCATCGCGTCGGACAAGGATGTGGTAATCGAACACACAACTGAAGTGCGACAGGCCTTTATCGCCTACCACGGGTCTACAAGAAGTCCCTGGTTAGTAAAAACTAGTTTTATTATATTAAGCGGTATGATATATGAAGTATAAGTCCATTTTTGGATCCATATACGATTAATCTCACTAGAGATGGACTTATGTATATTTAATAACTTTTTCTACCCTTTTGTTTGAGACAGATGGAATGACCTATCATTATATCACATGATTTACTAACACGTCATGGAAGACAAATTCAACTTCATTTCTTTAATAGATGACGTGGAAATTGGCTAAGGCACGAACAATAGTGATATTGTACCAAAATAATGTAAGTATTTCTTCTAATTCAAAATTTTAAACATTAGGGAAATGAATGTGAAATTTTTTTTTTCCTAGAGTCCTCATATCCGATGAAGCATATTTTACATTAGATCATCACAACTTTATTGATTTGTGAATGATTGCTTTTTCATAGCCATGTCCTCTACCACTCTCTATCAGAACTTAATGTATATATTTTTCTTCCACATCCATATATCCACCTATGTTATCCTATATTGAAACAAGTAAAGTGTTAATCTAGGTAACCGTTACATTTATTACTTTAGTTTTTTAAAAATAAATTTTATTATTCATTTTATGATGTGGGTTTTTACAAACGAAACTTTCAAGAAGTAAATGATTTATAACCCCGATGAATTTCGAGGGGGAAATTCATTTTAAGGGGGTAGAATGTAACACCCCGATATTTTATGAGATATATTATTTTTAATTTCATTGAATTCTCCTATTATACACTACACCAAGATTAGCTTGTACTATACACAACACCATATTAGCTTGCAGTATACGGAACACTATTCTTGTCCTGTATTACATGCAATTTCAAGTTCATTTTGTGGAAATTATTCTACGCAACATTAAGTATATATTTTGATAAATGTATAAATGAAATAACTTTTGATTATGTTATATTAAACACCAAATAGAGATTTCACGACACACAGCCTAGACATGGCTTGCATTACACCCAATCAAGACCTTCATCGATAGCATGTGTAGTATACAATACAGTGTTTCACTAAACGAGACATAATTATAATATTATTATGAACTAGCCGTAATGAATAGTAATACCATCTTTTTGAAATATTATAAAATTTATCTTTCCAAATGGACTTCATTTTGGTATACGGAATATAGAATGTAGCCTAGGGTGAAGTTTTGGTATTTTTCTGAAAACATTCAATTTTTGATGAATAGTGACAACACTAGGTTACTATTTAAAAACCGACTTTTTATTTAAAAATTATTTATTTTATATAAATTTATTTTGGATCAGAATTGATAAATAATACCTATATAAGTTCATTTTAAATCATTGGAGTCATTTTATAATAATTTTGGATATTTAAAAATTTTATTGAACTTCTCACCGTCTTTTACTCACCTCCTAGGAGAATTTGAAAATTTGCATAAAGCATAATTTTACCACTTCTGTGAGTGGAATTTCAAAATTCTAAGAGACGCAGTTATCATTAAGGAGTAAAATGTGGTTCAACAAGATAAAATTTATTTTTGTTGAATAGTATCATTTTACTTTAATTTACCATAGTTAAAAGTAGATAGGGTAATTAAGGGTAAAAATGATATTATTATAACCCTAACACATGTCCTAATTCTTTTGGAAAATTATAATTCTACCAAAAACAGCCTTACGAATATTGTATTATCATTTAGGTCCACTTGGATTAGATTAGGACATTTATTAATATTTAATTCAAAGAAGATTTAAAAGAGTTAAAATTAAAGTTTAATAACTAATACATTTTTAATATAGGGTTATACATAAGATAAATTTGAATATAAATATTAATTAGAAATATAAAAAGATTTCCTATATAATGGTAGTCTCTTTATAATTTATATTCCTTATGTAATTTAATTTATTAATGACACAATGATGATGTAATAGTTACCCTATTAATGAAATATTAATATAATTGATGTCACAAATACCCAAATAAATGTAATTGGAATATGTTTATAAATTCCAATAATTTTTTTAGATTAATATTCCATCTTAGTATATATTTCATTATATTTTTTCAATCTAATCATGCTCTTATGATTTTTACAAAAATTAATTACCAAATATTGTCAAAACTGACAAAAAATAGTTTTTAAAAAAAATATTTTATTATTAATTGTTATTCTTTTTCCTAAAAATATATGGATCAAACAAATGTCGTAGTTAAGGTTATATATATTAATAATTAACCACTTGGGGTTTTCATAATTTGTTATAGTATTTTTATTAACAATATAGTGTAAGAAAACAAGAAGACATAATAAATGTAAACTTATTAACTTATAGTTAAATATAAATGAAAAGGTTAAACTAGTAACCAAAAATTTTCTAAAACATATTTGTTGTGAATATTTTGACCCATCCCCACTCTGTCATCGAAATAAGTCAATTTTGAGATATTATAAACTGAATATTACTTTATAATAAAATAATATTATATGTTTTTCCTAAGGTTCCCCACTCTGCCCTTATAAAAGGGAATCTCCTCCCTCTTCTCTTTGCACAATTTTGAGCCATGATGTTAGGCCAAACCCTGCCCATTTCGCTTCTCAACTTCCCTAGAATCATTATAGAGGTTCTGGTCTCCTCAAAATACCAACTCTAGTTCCTTAAGAGGAGGTTAATAAGAGGGGTGTAAAATAAGAGGAGGTTCGAATACATAAGAAGCATATCAGACATAAGGTAAGGGATAACCTTTCCATTCTCATTTTTATCCAAGATTGTTTATTCATAAGTATTTACTGGGGTTATATTTATCACCCATTTCCCTATTTTCTAAATATTGTTTCATGTATGTTTAAATTCCTTTTTACCCATTTATTACTTTTTCTACATGGTATGTAATGAATCATTATTTTGTTTACCACATGAGGTACTTTTTGAATTTTCCAGAAAAAGTTTGAGAAACATGTTTTCATAACATAAACGGCATGAATATATTTTCACGGTTTCATAACTCATTTTCTTAATGAAGATTACTCTACAAGATTTTATGGTAATTTTCAAAAAAATCCCTTTCTTTTAAAATATAATGGAATTATTTGAAAATAAAATGATTTTGAAAAAGAAAGGATATTTTCCTCAAAAATTAATTTCAAGTGTTTTGTAAAAACTATTTTCCATCTAAGATGGAATTATTTAGTATGATTATGTTTCAAGTATAATGTCTTTATTATTTAAATGGTTCTATTCTTCTTACGATGAAATGATATCCAATTCTTTTATATGGATTACGTTACTATGTGAGGATGTTTATGAAACCCATTTTATTCTTAGGGTTATGATGAATGATTTATGTTATTTTTTGGGAAAAATGTAAGAATGATTTAATTATGAGATGGGTGGGACTTATATCTACCTCCAATTAATTGGGTAAAGTTTTATATCTCATGAGATATACATGGATGGAATGACAAGTTAATCTGGATCAGTGATACAGGACCAGAACGAGGAGTGAACTCAATTCAGAAAGGGACTTTGTCCACTTAGATGGTCTTGGCATCAATGAGTTGGATACTATGGAAATCATAACATGTGTTTAATGGTTGTCACAATTACATTTTTTATTCCCATTCTATTTTATCAGGGTTAATGTTTCTTTATGATTTATGCCTTATGTACTGTCATGTTTTATGTCATTGCACAAGATTTTGATGTTTAAACATTATGTTCATGTTTTTTATGTCCAAATCTATATGATTTTTTTATTTTCTCCATTCTTACCCTTACTGAGAATTCGAGCTCACAATTTATATGTTTTCTTTTCTCCAGGATTTAAATAATGGTTTTCGGTACGAAAACAGAAAGGGAAGATCTTTATGGGAGATGATGAAGATCGTTCACCACGATTAGATGATTATATTCTGAGTTTCCAAATACACTAAACTATTATGTTCCTTTGGAGTCTCATTTTGTTAAGTATTAATTATTCAAAAAAAGTAATTTAATGTCCATGTACGTCATGCATTGTGTTTCTACAGTTGGTATCAGAGGAAAGGATTAGTTATCCTTTTGAATCTAGGATGAAGAATCATTAGTGAGATCCTAAGAGATATTTTTATGGTATATATAGTGATATCTCTAAGGTTAGGTATAAGTATAGGTTACAGTCCTAGAATTATGATAATGACCATGAATAACCAAGGATTAATCCTATAATCATAGAGATTGAATGTACTCCCCATGAATTTGTTGTATTCCTAGCATTATTTTTGCCTCTCATTCTATTCTTTTTGAGTTGTAGAAAATGGCTGGAAACAGGAAGATTCAAGATAATGGGGAATATGATGGACAATGGAATGATATTATTCGTGATTAAGTAATGGAAATGGGATTTGGTAAGAGAATCATCGTTATTATGACTATTATGCAATCTCAAAAATATGATAAATAATCTCAACTTTGATATGTTTACTGACTCAGTTAATATGAGAAATAATGAGTTTCAGATGACAATAGAGGAATGAAAGTTCAATTTTCCTCATGTGAATCATGTGGGATGAGACATCAAGGTGAATGTTTAAAATGAATTGGAAGATGCTTTGGGTGTGGAAAAGAAGGACACAATGCAGTAATTGAAAAGGAAAAGGATTAGTTAACACCATGGACAAGGATAATGATATTTCTATACATCAACATTGGTTAAATGTTTTAAATGTGGAATGTATGGGAATTATGCAAACCAATGCCATAAGGGAATGTCTCATGAAGAAAATCAATAGGGTCGTATGGGTAGTATTTATGTTGATGATGATGAAGAGACTACAAATGATATGTGAGATGAAAGAATTGTTAAAGCTCGATCAATGAATTAAGAAGGTAGTGGAATGATTTATGTTTATCAATAGTTATATTGTATAGGTAATGGTCTTATGGAATAAAGAAACATCTAAGGATTGTTACACTACTGTTTTTTCCTAAAGTATTGGAATGTAAATGTTGAATGGTACCGATGACCATGAAAAGTGATTCAAATATTTTGGATAGCAGATGATATGTGAAAAATGAATAGATTAGGAAAAATTAATATATTTGATAATATTCTTGTGCTAATGATTGATATAAGGAAAAAGTTATATCATGTTTTGTGTATGTTGAAATTTTTGTAATTTGTCATGTCGAGAAAGTTAACTTTTGACAACATTCATGTTTTCATTAAGGTTCAATGGGTATTCATTTTTCAAGAGAATACATGATTAAGGCCTTCGAATGTTTGGAATGTGACCAACAAGATATATCTTATGATATATGGGCGTTAAATGATGGTATTCACGTTCTTGTTATGTGACCTTTCATGTAATCATTTTCTATACACTATGAGATTGGACATATGTATTTTAGATAAGCCTACATATTGGAATGGATTATGTTAGACATTAGATTGTATAATTATGTATATAAATTATTTTTTAATATTATTTATGGAATTTTATAATAGTATAGTTTTAGAAAAAGGGCAACCAGTAGGATGAAGAACAACACATCACATTAGACAAAGATGTCAGAATCGAACCCACAACTTAGGTGTGACCGACCTTTATCTCCTACCATGGGCCTACATAAAGTCCCTGGTTAGTAGAAACTAGTTTAATTATATTAAAAAGTATGATATATGATGTATAAGTCAATTTTAAGAACCATATATGATTAATCTCACTATAGACGGACTTATGTATATTTAATAACTTTTGCAATCCTTTTGCTAGAGATAGAAGGAATGACCTATCATTCCATAGCATGATCTTCTAACACTTCACAGAAGACAAATTCAACTTCACTTATTTACGAGATGAAGAGGAAATTATTCAAATCACAAACAGTAGTGAGATTTTACAACAATCAAGTAAGTATTTATTCTAATTCAAATTTATCAACTTTAGGGAAATTAACAAAAAAAAATGTTTTCCCAGTGTCCTCATATCTGATGAATCATATGGTACCTTAGATCATCAAAAATTTATGGCTTTGTGATAGATGTCTTTTTTATAGCCATGTCCTCTACCACTATCTATCAGAACTTGATGGTCAGATTTTTCTTCCATTTCTATATTTCCACCTATTTTCTCTTATGTAGAAACCCAGTGATGAGTTAATATGGGTAACCATTATATTTCTTATTTTAAAATTTTAAAATAAAGTTTAGTATTCCTTTTACAATGTGGGTTTTTACGAACGAAATATTCAAGTAGTAAATGATTTATAACCTTGACGAATTTCGAGGGTGAAATGCATTTTAAGTGCGGTAGATTGTAACACCCCGAGAATTTATGAGATATATTAATTTTAATTTGTTTCATGTCTCCTATTATACATTAAACCAAAATTAGCTTGTACTATATGCAACACCGTATTAGCTTGCAGTATATGAAACACTATTCTTGGCCCGTATTACACAACATTTCAAGTTCATTTTTTGGAAATTATTTTACGCAGCATTAAGTATATATTTTAATAAATGTATAAATGAAATATGTTTTTATTATATTATACGCAACACCAAACAGAGCTTTCACTACATGCAGCTTTCACTTGGCATTTATTACACGCAATCAAGACCTTCCTCTATAGTGTTTTTAGTACACAATAATGAGTTTCACTAAATGAGATATTGCTATAATATTATAATGAAATAGCCGTTATGAATAGTAATACCAACTTTTTTAAATTTTTTAAATATTATCTTTCAAAATGGACTTCATTTTTGGATTCGGAATATCGTATTTATCCTAGGGTGATTTTTTGATATTTTTCTGAAAACATTCAATTTTTGATGAATAGTGAAAACACTTGGTTACAATTTAAAAACTGCCTTTTTATTTTAATAATTATTTATTTTATTTAATTTTATTTCATGTCAAAATTGATACATTATACCTATATATGTTCAATATAATTCATTGGATTCATTTGATAATAATTTTAGATATATAAAAATTTTATTGAAATTGTCACCATCTTTTACCCACCTCCTAGGAGAATTTGGAAATTTACATAAAACATAATTTTACCAGTTCTATGAGTGGAATTTTTAAAATCCCAGAGGCATAGATAACATCAAGGAGTATAATTTAGTTCATTAAAATAAAAATAATTTTTGGTGAATAGTATCTTTTTTCTTTTATTTACCAAGGTTAAAAGTAAATAAGGCAATTGAGGGTAAAAATGATATTATTATTACCCTAACTCATGTCCTAATTCTACTGGATAATTATAATTCGACTAAAAAAAACATTATTAATATAATATTATCATTTAGGTCCTCTTGGATTATATTAGGATATTTATTATTATTTAATTCTAAGAAGAGTTAAATGAGTAAAAATTAATGTTTAATAAGTAATACATTTTTAATATTGGGTTACACATAAGATAAATTCGACAATAAATATTCATTAAAATTCTTAAGATTTATTACATAATGGTATTATATTTATAATTTTTATACATTAAATAATGTAATTTAATTATGACACATTGATGATGTAATAACTACCTTTTTAATGAAATATTAACATAATTGATATTATAAATACCCAAATAAATGTAATTTGAAACTTTTTATAAATTCCCATAAATTTTTAAGATTAATATGACATTTTATTATTGATTTCATTAAATTTTTACTAACTAATCATGTTGTTATTATTTTCACAAAAATCATTTAACAAATAGTTTCAAAATTGACATAAAATTAATTTTAAAACAAATATTTAATTATCAATTGTTATTATATTCCTAAAAATCTAAGGTTCAGAAAAATGACTTATATAAGGTTATATATATTAATAATGAATCAATTGGGGTTCGTTTGGATTATTATAGTAAGTTTATTAACCATATAGTGTAAGAAAACAAGAAGACACTATAAAAGTTAAATTATTAAAGTTATAGTTAAATCGAAATGATAATGTTAAAATAGAAACCTAAACATGTCTAAAACCTATTGGTTTAGAATATTTCAACCCATACCCACTTTATCTTCAAAATAAGTCAATTTTGACCTATTATAACCGAATATGACATTATTATAATATAATATTTTAAGCTTTTTCAAAGGTACCCCTCTCCTCCCTTATAAAAGGGAACCTCCTCCCTCTTCTCTTTACATAATTTTCAGCCTTCAAGCTCGGCCAACTCCTACCCATATCCCTTCTCAACTTCCCTAGAAACATTATAGAGGTTCTTTTATCCTCAAAATACCATCTATAGTTCATTAGGAGGAGGTTAAGAAGAGGCGCGTCAAAGAAGAGGAGGTTTGAATACATACGAAGCATATCAGAAATAAGGTATGGGATAACTTTTCCAATCTCATTTTTATCCGATATTGTTCATTCATAGGTATTTACTGGAGTTATATTTATCATTCATGTACCTGTTTTCTAAATATGGTATCATGTATGTTTAATGTCATTTTTACCCATATTTTACTTTTATTACATGGTATGTAAGGAATCTTTATTTTGTTTACCAAAGGAGGTAGTTTTTTACTTTTTCAGAAAAAGTATGAGAAGAATGTTTTTTTAACTTATACGACATGAATGGATTTTTAAGGTTTCATAACTCCTTTTCTTAATGCTGATTACTCCATAATATTTCATGATTATTTTCAAAAAAAGCCATTTCTTTTAAATTTTTTTGGAATTTTTTGAAAATAAAATGATTTTTATGAAGAAAGGATAATTTCCTCAAGAATTCATTTCAAGTGTTTTGTCAAAACTATTTTCCATCTATGATGTCATTATTTAGTATGATTATGTTTCATGTATAATGTCTTTATTATTTACATGGTTTGATTCTTCTTAGGATGAAATAATATCCAATTCTTTTATATGGATTACGTTATGATTGGATGATGTTTATGAAAACCCTTTTATTCTTTGGTTTATGATGAATGATTTATGTTATAATTTGTAGAACAAGTAATAATGATTTCATTATGAGATGTGTGGGACCTATATCTCCCTCCATTGCATTGGGTAATGATTTGTATCTCATGAGATAGACATGGATGGAACGGAAAGTTAATCTGGTTCAGTGACACAAGACTAGAATGAAGAGTAAGCTCGATTTAGAAAGGGAAATTGTCCACTACGATTGTCTTGGCATCAATTCCTTGGAGACTATGGAAATAATGACTTCTCCTTAATTGTAGACACAATTACATGTTTTATTTCGATGCTATTTTATCATGATTATTGTTTCTTTATGATCTATGCCTTATGTACTTCCATGTTTTATGTCATTTCTCAAGATTTTGATGTTTAAACATTATTTTATTGTTTTTTTAAGTTCAAATGTATATTCTTTGTTTTATTTTATCCATGCATACCCTTACTGAGTATTTGAGCTCACCCATTAAATATTTTCTTTTCCCCAGGATTTAAAGAAAGGTTTTAGGTATGAAAACAAAAGGAGAAGATCTTTATGAGAGATGTTGAAGATCTTTCACCACGATTAGATGATTATATTTTGAGTTTCCAAAGACACTAAACTATTACAGTCCTTTGGTGTCTGTTTTTGTTATTTATTTGGTATTACACAAAAGTAATGTAATGTCCATGTACATCAAGCTTTGGGTCTCTACAAGTACATTAATTCATTAACATCATAGGTTTAATACTAGATTATTTATGATCGATACCGTAATTCTCATGTTGTAACATATAGTTATACTAAACCTTTGGTACATCTCAAGACATACCATATAAATATCATTATGAGTTTCACTAAAGTCTTCACATCATAGTTTCAAATGGTTTAATAAGCCTCCACACAGATACCAACTATAGACACCTATGCCTGTCTTAAATGGACATTACATTACTTTTGAGGAATTCGTATTACCTGACACAAAAAAATTAACAATGACTGTATTAGTTTCGTGTCTATGGAAACATGGAATATAATCTTCTAATCTTGTTGAATGAAATTCAATGTATCCCATAATATTCTTAACCTTTTGTTTTCTAACCTAAAACCATTCAACATATCCTGTTGAAAATAAAACCTAGAAGGGGTGATCTCAAATGCTCCGTAAGGGTAAACCTAGATAAAATCAATCAATCCCTAAAAATTGTATCATAAAAACATGAACATAAATATTAATCAACAAAATCATGAGAACTGACATAAATCATAGTATTACGTATGTGATGGATCATAATGAAACATTAACCATTATAGAGTATAATTATTGTAGAACATGTGATTGTGATAAACAATTAAGTACAAAATAAGATTTCCATCATAGACAAGGCATTGCTGCCAAAGCAATCATAGGAGACAAAGTCCATCACTGAACTGGGATTACTAGCTGTTCTAGCCCAGTATTACTGAACACGATTTACTTTATGTTCCATCGATGTCTATATAATGAGATATAAATTATTACCTAATGCATTGTAGGGAGATATAGTTCCCACCGATCTAATAATGAAATCATTCTTACATATGCCACAAAATCATAAATCATTAATCATGGCATATCCCAAGAAATAAAATGTGTTTCCTTAAACATCATTCCATCATATAATAATCCATATATAAAATATTTCCATCATTAAAATATTAAAATAATTGTAATAATACGGATAGAAACATAACCCTATTTAAAAATAATCATATTACATGGAAAATAATTTTGATAAACCACTTGAACTCAGTTCTTAATGAAAATATAAATTCATCTTCAAAAATGTTTTCTTTTATAAAAATATCACTAAAATTTAAAATAAATTAATTTAGTTAAAATTGAACGTGATAGCATTTGAAGAAAGCTTCATGGAATTAATTTGTTATGAATATTTAAAAATCATTTCATGTCGTATAAGTTAAAAAAACTTTCTCCTCATAGTTTTACTGAAAAAGTCAAAAAGTACATTGAATGGTAAACAAAAGAAATATGCATTCCATACAATTTAGTAAAATTAAGAAATGATTAAAAATGACTACAAACGTATATAGAAGAATTATAAATATTTTAAGGAAATATTTTTATAAATCATGGACATGGATGATTAATATATCCCCTGAAAATACACATGTATAAACAATCTCAGATAAAAATGAGATTTCACAATTATTTCTTAACATAGGATTGATTTCTTCTGTATGTGTCCAAACCTCCTTTATAGTGTGTTTAATCAAATTATTAACTTGTAACTAATCCATAATAATATTTATGATATCATATATGATTCTCTTACGACTTTATATTACCCATTCATTTATCAATTACATGTTAAAGTAACGTTTTGGGTAATGATCCATTCATTTATCAAAATTAGTATCATGTTATATTATTCGTATATAGTTATTATTTCTACCATTATACCCATCCATGTAAAGTGGTGGTTGAAAAGAGATTACACCACAGGGTGGAGACGGTAAGTCATACGTACACATGCACGGTGATTTCAAATTTCATAGAATTGATAGAATGTGAAACACAGTTGTTCCATATTTATAATAACATATCAATATATGATTTATATAGACATTATTAATTTATAATTAAACAACTAAATAATAAGAAGTGGTGGATCAAATAAATTTAAATTAATCTGTTCAAGAGATTACCTCTTCCCCAACATGCCTCCTTTAAATTTCCTCTTAGGACACTATAGTTGTTCTTCTGGGAATAACAGTACATCTAGAATGTATCTATGGAATTAGATAATAGAAAAGGGTATGGGTTGGCTGAGTATGAAGGCTCAAAATCTATTGAAGAGAATGAGGAGGAGGTTCCAATTTATAAGAGAAGAGATGGTACTTCAGGAATGTTCTATAATATAAATTTATTATAAAATTCAATTTTGATAAAAGATGGTCAAACATATATTTAATTATAATATTATATGATATTTGTTCTAATATCAGTCATCTAATAATTTTTAGAGATGTTTTGAATATGTTTTTATCCATATCATTTTGGTTTGTCCCTTATTTTACCATTTTTAATCCCATTGTGTTATAATGTTATTTACACATTATAGGTTAATGTAATTACCATATCATATTAAAACACCCACAAAATATTATTTATTACAAATTTATACTTATATTATTTTTATATTCAAATCATATATTTTTAATAATTTAATATCATTTAATATACTATTTTTTGTTTTATGTTAAGAATTATGGAAATTTGGGATACTATTCATACATGACTGTTTTAAAATATCATAACAACCTAATTACTTAGAAAAAAATTCATTTAATATTCCCTAAAATTCCATCTTCATTAATAAAATTCGTTTATGGCATCAAAATATTCAAATTAATTTTATTTCAATATTTATAAATTCAATTTTATGAATCTTTCTTTAATGATGTAATCACTACAACATAATTGTGTCATAGATGAATATATAAATATGATGTCTAAAAATTTTATATATAATACCATGATTTTGGAAATATTTTTATATTTATAATGACTATTTATAGACAAAGAGATCGATTATATAACTATATATTAATATCGATGTAGTAAAATATACATGTTTAGGTTCTATATATAATTTCGTTAAATTAATTCTTATAAGTTGTCATTTTCAAATCCAATTAAATAAATGGGTACATATAATATACCCTAGGATGCTATGGTCGGACATATCTGATAAAATATTATTAGGGAATATTTATAGTAGTTTAATATTATTATAAAATTATTGTTTACACTTATTTAAAATATTTAACATTTAACCATAGAAAATAAAACAATTAGTGAAATTATTATTCATAAAATTTAAAACTAAAATGTTCTTATTTACACAATTTCAACCTTATGATTCATTGTATGGAATCCATTTTTCAAAATTCAATATATAGAATTTTAAGTTATTTATTTAAAATTAATCACATTGTCAAAAAAAATAGTTTTTGTTTAAAACATTTCAAAATATTGAAATATTTTTACATATTAATTCAATGTAAAATTAATGACAATAAATTACATTTTATTAAACTATAAAAATGTATTCTATTTATATTTTAAAACAATTAAATAAAATATTTTAACATAAAAAATTATTTCAATTAAAAAAGTTGTTTTCTATTTAAATTTACCGTATTTTCACAATGCATCAAAATATTAATGTTATCTGAAAAATATAATTTTTTTTAAAAAAGTAGTTTTTATATCATGATTCTAAATAAGATGTTTAACTTGAAAAATTTGACCTATCAAAGTGACAAAAACAACATTTAATATTATTGTACCATCAAAAGGTGGTAAAACTGCATTTTTTTTTTGAAAAATACTTATTTTATGTTTGAAATTGATTGGTTTTCATATCATGGGTCATATAAATGCAATTGTTATATAAAATTCAAAATTTGGTTAATAATTTTCATAACAACTAATTTATATAATATTTTAATATTATATCATTGTTTAGTGAATCTCTGTATTGCGTACTGCATAAGCTATTGAGGAAGGTCGCTCTTATGTGTAACACAAGCCACGTTGGTGTTTCTTTTAGTGTATGTTTACCTTGTTGTTGCGTATAAAATTATCCAAACATAGTTAATTTCTAGTTTTAAAAATATATATATCAGTGTGGTGTAAAATGAATTCTATCAAAACAACTTGAAATTGTGTGAAACACAAACCATGAATAGTTTTTCATATACTACAAGCTGGTATGGTGTTGCATATTGTGCAAGATAATATTGTTGTAGCATACAACACTACACATCAATGAAATTAATAATAATATATCTCCTAAAATCTAATGGTGTTACAATTCATAATTATAATAATCGGAAAAGTTTTTGCACCATTATATTTCATGGTTTTATTAGGATCGCAATCACTATCTCACGTAAATAATATTTTCATTGGATTGATTTTATGAATATTACCTTTGAATATAATTCATGTCATTAATGGATATATGGGATTTCCTAAAACAGGATATAAGAAAAATTGTAATGTTTCAATTAAAAGGAATAAGTTTAGATGGAATTTACATAGAAATTAAAAGATGTTGAGGATATATTTAATGAATAAGAATATTTTATTCAATCTCCATCTCCCATATGTAGCACAATAACTTACTTGTTTAATATCATAGTGTCTCCAGATAAAGAATAATCCCACCAGCCATCATGTGGAGTTACACTTGCCTGTAATTGGGGAAGTCAAAAACACCATGTTTCTGAATAATTAAAATGGATAAAACATTTTGGAGAAACTGTTAGCCAGTAGAGGAATTATAGTAGTAGAGGATTCTATGTATTCATCATGCTTCCCAATAAAGACTACTGGGGATCCACATTCCATGGGACACCACCCATAAGGATGGATTTATTTTGACAAAAACAATTTTGTTACAATGTTATAAATTATTAATGAACGCAGTGAATTAAAAAAGGATCCAACATATTTAGATGTCTATTAATAAAATTATTTTCTTATAAAATAACAACAATTAAAAGTAAATCCTTGTGTAGAAACTATCTCTTCAAATTGATAGTTAATATTTAAAAATACTGTATACCTTCTCTCAAAGTGATACAATTTTTTTTAAAAAAAATTACTTACACCATTTTCAATATATATATTATAATTTGTATCTGTATACATTGACAGATATAACACTTGATTCGTAAAGTTATTTTCAATTAAAATCTGTAAATTCTCTTTGATTGGTCCCCACCACCAAAATTTGTGTCAGAAGATTTCCTATCATGACTCTAAAAGGAATATAATTTTGTTATTCAGTTTCCACTAATAAATGAATATTAGTTCATGTATATATGTTTAAAACAAATAGAATCTTAAATAATTCATATCCATCTAAATGATTGTTTGGGAAAAAATGAAACCTCATTTTTTATTGTTGAACTACATCACATCATTTTAACACTGACTTTATATTTCTACATTTCATCATTCAAATAATTAAACACATAAATATAATAAGTTTAATATGTCATAATTTCATTATGATTAAAATATTTTAAACTATTATATTGTCATTAAAACTGATCAAATTTATTAATTATGTTATTTTTATATACCATAAACATATTATTTTAATAATTGTGTTTTAATTAATAGCTTTTATTTTTAAATGTAAAATCCAACCATCCCCCACCTATATACATTGTCCACTTTAAAAAAGTTTCCCAACAAATTAACTGATGTTACATCCTCTAAAATTAATATAAAGACAATATTACTTCAATGGAACATATAACCAACATGTGAGAGGATAAAATTCATGATTATATGAATGTAATTAAGGAATAAATATTATAAAAAGTAAAACTATATTGATACATTCATACAAAGTTAGATCAAGAGATTTAGTAGTTTTTTGGATAGTATATATATGCACATGATGAGTTTCATATGACCAAGGCTTGAGATTGTTGGGTCTAATACCATTTAATTAAAATAGATGTGTTGGAGTAATGGATTATGTTTAAAAAACCCTTACATCTTATTAATAGAGATACCACAGACTACCGAATGTTTTTAGAAAAAAGATTAATAGTTGGATGGATTGAGGTGGAAGAGAGGTGGAGAGATATATTACACTATGGATCATTATTGAAAATATATTGGATATTAAATTGGAACATTATTTATAATTTATATATTTAATTAAAAAAATTAAAATTCCATAAAAAATCAAAATTTCAAATGCAATTCTCCCCGAGGAACCCAGTGGACATCGAAAGGGTACTCGATGAGGATGATTAAATCCCCACACCAAATACACAACACATGTTACCTATTAAAAGTTCATGAGGTTCTTAATTAAACTCCAACATATCTGTTTGTTCCTCCCTGTACTATACTTCATTATAAAAAACCAGTCTATAATTATTCATTCACAGTCATAATAAAAGATAGTAAAAAATTACATATATAGTATAATAATTAGTAGTAATGATTCATGATTATAAAACATAGAATAATCAGGATTTACATTTTTTTGAATATTTTTCCATCTTTTAATGGTAATGTAACTTATTTTTTAGAATTAATTTCATATTTTTATTTCTATTTTCTATATTGGAGCTGGTTAGGATTGCCCATAACTCAAACCCAATGAATCACCTTTACTCATAATTAATTCACACACAAATCATTAACATAGAGTGTCTAGTCTATGTAGGATGTGTTGGTTTCAAGAATAATATCATAATATCAGATCTTATGTGTACGATTATGTATTTTTATCCTTTATTGAGAGACATGGATTTTATTTTTCTTGAAATAATAAATTAGATGTGATGATAGAAGATAATTAGTATCTTCATCACCTCCCATTATATAATTTTCAGAAAAAATGAATTTATATTCACTAAATTACACAATCATTGATGGAATAGTCCTAATAGGACTTGAAGATATACGAGATCATCAATTTTGAATACCATTTTACTCCTTTAGTTATCATAATTAGACATTTGTATTATTTTAGTAGTTTTCAGCTACTTCTAAATAAATTTCAAATGTTTCTTCATCTTTAGATTGATAATAAGCCGATTATAAATGATTAACTTGTGTCTATGTCTAAAAGATAATTATTATAATGAAAAACCAATATTACCTCAAATAAATCATTATCATCTAATGATTAATAATTGATGTTATTGAATAATTCCAATAGTGAATATTTACACTTCCAAAAATAATACAAATTTGATATATTGTACTAAAGGATTCCATATGTTATAAAAATGGGTCACTGAGGATTTCCATTAGTATGAGGATTAAAAGTGGTATTCAATATCAATAAAACAAATTTTGTTTACTAAATCAATTTTCTAAAATGATACATGATGCATGGATCCCTATTAGAGACAGTTTTGTCGAGTATAACTAACTAATTTAAAATCCATCTATCATAAATAATTAATAGTAATACCGTATAGAAAATGAGTGATTTTTATCATCATGTTTCCAAGGATAAACTAGACTATATCTTTAACACTAGTTTATCTAGTTATATGTATCAAAAAGGCCATATTAAAATTGATAAATATTAAAATTTTTATAGGATGTGGAATTAGATAACATATATGTATGTCTTTTTTACTTTTAACTTATAGGCAAGTAAATAAATTGGTAATAAAATATGTGTCTACAGAAACTATGCTAGGCCACTGTAATAATCAACACATGTCACATTATATCATAATTATTTTAGTATAAACAACCCATTTAGTCATTTTTTTTTCTAATCATCATTTATCTCTTCTTATCTCAGAGGGATGACATTCTGACTGAATGAATTATTAGCAAAATTTCCATTCATAGGATCAACATAAATACTTAATTAAAATTATTATACATATTATTCAAATTTTTTATATATTAGATTCTAATAGCATTGTATAATGTTATATTTAATATTTCATAAGCCCAATTATACTTTAACTCTCCAGGGTTTAGGCATACTTGTCCTTCCCAAAAATATACATCAATAATTCAAATGTATGTTTTCCATTATTTAATATTTATTATAACTATTTAGGAAATAATTAAAACATATATAAATTAAATTAATAAAATTCTTTGATTCATAGGTAAACATTTAAATTAAAGAACATGAAAATAATGAATTACATTCCATTGATTTTGAAATCTCTAACAAGTAAATAAATTAAAATAAATTTATATAATGAAAATAATAATATCAACAATAATAGTAATTTTTCCTAATTATCTTCAGTGTTGTTAAAACCCACTAGTAGAACAAATAAGATACAAAATTAATATCATAGAAGGAGAAAGAATGTTTTAAAACTAAAAATGAATATTATACGACTAGCATCTTTAAATTGAGATGATTGAATGAAATAAATTTTTTTGGATGTACTGGAGGCCAAATAGTTTTTAGTATACATTATAACATGATATATAAGAATTTTGTATAAATTAATTAAACAAGTTGCAAGTTTGTAATTCCCGATATATACTAAATTTAAAAAATTATAATTTTGATTTTAAAACAATTAAATTTTCATTACATATAATATATTTGAAATGAAATAAATGTTATAATAAAATTAATATATACTATTTCATATTTGAAATCATATTTTATTTCACAATAATTTTTTAATAAATATTGAATATTAAATAAATATATTTAGTGTCAAGATATAATTGAATAAAATTCATTGATAAAAATAATAAATTAATTAAATGAAATAATATATATAATTTAGTACAAATAATGACCATTAATTATATTTTCATAGGTAAATAAAATATTATTACTTAATAAAATTTATATATTATAAAAGATATAGTTTTAGTGAAATGATAAATTATCATTTTTGATATAATAAAAGATTTTTTTAAACATATATGAAATTACTAATAATTCATCCATTGTTTATAAGTTTTAATAGAAGCATTTAAAAACATTTAATGGTCATGAAATATATTTTACAAAAAAAATATTAAATGTATTTTAATCATTATAAATTAAAAATATCACAACATAAAATATTATTTTAAAGAAATTGGGAATTAATATGATAAATTTAAATTTTATTTTTGTTAATTATAACTATAAATATAACAATATAATTATTTTTTTGCTTAGTTTTATATTTTTAATTTTTTGGGTTTTATTTTTTCATAATAAAAATATTTTTTATAAGTTCATAAAATTGATTCTACAAATTTATATTTAATATTTAAAATAATTTTCATAAAATAAAATGAATTATATAGAGGCATTTTTAGATATAATAATATGCTAGGAAGGATACTTTTATTTAGATCAATATAGGGAAAATTGTTATTTTAACAAAAAATTTTAAAGTGTTACATAATTTTATTTTACTAAGATAATTTTTTATTTTTCAATAATGTATAAAACTAATTTTTTGATAAATTGAAAAAAATATTAAGTAATTTTTAATTAGAAATGTATGAAAATATATATATGAACACTCATTTTCATAAATATCAATTTACTATAAAAATGTGTGTTCTAAATATATTTTGATTACATTTAAAGATAAAGGTATCATATTTAGAAACTGAATTAGATTTAATTTAATCCACATTTGGAACCACCATCTAGACATTATGTAAGAGCGGTCTTAATAATTTTTTTAGTAAAATATAATTCCAAAGATATAAAAATAAAACATGATAAAATGGGTTTAAATAATATTAAATTTTCATTGATGGAATTATGATTAATTAATATGAAATTTATGAATATTTTATGATATTGTTGGTATGGTAATCCTAATTAATTATCCATCCAAAATTTATGCACCTAACTCCATAGTGATTATAAATTTACCCTTTACATAACTAAAATTTCTAATGAAATGTCACAAATTTTTTCCAATAAGTGGAGATATGAACAACAAATATGATAACACTATATTGTTTGAGAATTATAATGAATACAACAAATTTTTGTATAAAAAAATTACTTAGAAATTAATATATAACATATTGTTCGATAATGAAATCCTAAATCATTCATTTCGATGGAACCTGTAATGAGAAGGTTTTAATTCGATATGTATATTTTTTATATTGTATATTTTTCCATTACCTTATCATATAAACCTATTATAAAACTCATTCTCCACTTTAACGATGTTAAATATATATATTTATTCTTATTATGATATTATACATTTATTATATAAATCTAATCTCTTACTCAATCAATAATATAGAATTTTTTAGTTTGTATTGGTTTAACCACCAACATTAATGATGATAAAAAATCTGATTTTATACCATGAATAAGTTAAAAGATATTAAAAAATTAAATATATTATATTTAAGATTAATTTATATGACAACTATTCTTGTGTACACATTGAATAAAAATGAGGGATCAATATAAATTAGCTTTTTATTATCATTAAATAAAATGAAACCTTTCATATTTTAATTGAATTTTCACAAAAAATAACAATAATTAACATCAATATAACAATTTACCTAGTAAATTATTTGAAAAACATATTTCAATAACATTACCAAATTAAGAATTATAAACATGGTATCAGATAATGTAGAATTATATTGGAATTATCAAACATGAATGGAATAATAAAAATTAGTTACATCTATTGAATAAACTGTTCTATAAAAAACTAGTATCTATTTAAGGATTAATTATAAAAAAATAGTATTAAATGTAATATATATAAATATTTTCATGAAATTTTTTATTTTCGTGATTATTTTTATACAATATATTAATTCCCTTTTGTTGATGTTTGGTTTAATTGTATGGGTTTTCCCCTCACAATTTTCATTCATTGAAATATAACTCCTAACAACAACATTTATTGTTTTTGTGGTGTAAATACATCAAATATATTTTTTTCATCAATAAATATGATGATAAAAATTTAATATATAGATTGTATTTTAAAAATGTATTATTATTTTTACTGAAATGTTAATGACGTTGTATGGGTTTCAATTCCTCTTTAACATTGAATGTATGATTTATATGAATAAATTATCATATTATATTATTATATAATATTTCTCAATAAAATGGAATATAGTTTATTTCAATATATATACAAAATAATTTTATATTTCTAAGTATCATTTCTCCCCAAGATTGATTTATAATATACCATATTTAGTAAGTGTGTGAGAAATTGATCTTACCTATTATTTTCACATGGTAATCCCTCTCTTCCATATAAATATTCGTTATTATGTTATATGGATTATATTTTATGTAATTTTATTATTTCATAATTTCATTATCAATATAATATATATTCTTTAAAAACAATTTTTTTGTTCACATTTTTTATATGGTTATTTTCCACCAATGTTATCCTTTATTAGAAGGGGTGAATAATTTAATTTGTTTTCTATACATACATGGTATCACTCCACCATTATCAGTTTTATTTTTGAAAATCCACCTCAATTTTTCATTATCTTCCTTATTAATGTTTTGTCCATTATTTTATAAAATATCGTAAAAAAATTTAATCTTTTCAAAACTATAAAATTTATTTCTTCTTTATTTTCAAATTAATTCTTCAGAAAGCTTATAAATATTATTTTCATATATAAAAAAATTAATATTTCACATAATTAAATTATAATATGATCCAATGATACCATCCATCATTATTCCTAAAATTGTTTATGAAGAATCCATATGGAATGTATTGTTGAACTCTTTCACCCCCTTCGGATAATTAAGAATTGATGGAATTCATAATGTGTTCATATTTATATGGAAGTCGTATGTATGATTTTCATTATGTGATGAGTTAAAATAAAATAATATATTCCTCAACTACATTTTGTAATTAATTATATATTGGCATGATTGACAATGGGGAGTGAAACATAACCCAATTGAGACACTTTTTTCCAAGTGATGTTGGCCCAAAATTATATTTTATCCCATTTAATTAAGTAAAAACATATATATTATGTGATGAAAATTTAGGGATTGTGGAGAAAATATAACCAACTAAGGTAATTTATCTACATTATGATTTTTAAGAACTTATCATTGACTTATGAAATGATTGTCTAGTCTTATTTTTATGTCATTGTCTTATGAAACTGTTATGTTTTCATGGATCATTATCAAATACTCATGTTTCCATAAACTTATTTCTCATGACTTATGTGATTCCAAAATATTATTCCATGACCTTGGATTTATGGTCAATGCTTTTATTTTTGTGATCCTCTTTTTATTTTCTAGGAACCTCAATGATGTTCTCATGACCAAATTCTCATTCATATCCTCACTTATAATCTCTATATTTTATCTCATATATTTAAACATAATATGAATTTAAGATCACCAAATTATTATAATATAATTATGGATGTTATATATAATAATAGAATGTAAATTATATATTAAAGGATAATATGTATGGATGCTATTTGTTATATTTGATTAATATATTATACATTATGTTGATTATACCAGGTCTCTATATAATATACGCCAATAGTTTCAAGGTTGTGGTTTATTGTGAGATATAATGATTATTCATATAAAATGATATAATGTGTTTTAATTTTGGGCTCATTTAACTTATATTCATACCAAGTTCGAGTTTAGTTTAATCTATAGATTATGTTATCAATATTTAGAATATAGAACCCAAAATAGAAAATGATAAATCAAAATAGATTTTATATGATTGTACAATGTCATAGGAAAAAATAAGGGAGACATAATTAATGTCATATTAGAATTGACATGAATTTTCAAATGATTGGTTACAATAATTATAATTTCTTGATACTCACACATTCCTATTTATGTTTAATTAATGGATGTAAATAGGAAGAACCAAGTTAACACAAGTTTTAATGGGTGGTATATTGTGCATCTAAATGAGAAACAATACTATATAGGAGTTGGAGTAAAAAATCATTTTTTATACCAAACAAACTATGTCACGATATGATTAACAACACAAACATATCTCACATTTCAAATATATAAAATAACAGAAATATTGATTTTTCACGTATGTTCGTATAGTAATTATATTATATGAATTAATATTTGATGTCCTTATTTTTTAGCATATTAGAAGATATACCCTAGGAAATGTATCAATAGGGAATGAAAATGTTTTAGCTAAGGAAATTGATTATAAATAGTTACAAATATAAGATAATAAATAATTACTGACAGTATAACGATGAAGGTAGATAGTGATCTCCCAAATATAGCAATACTTATGTAAGGTTTTAAGACATTATATAATTCAATGCAACGATTTAAAGTAGAACAAGGAAAATCATTATGAATAACCAATAAATCCAATGGATAATTGGAATACATATAAAATTACAAATTTAAATGTAGATACAAAATTAAATTCTTAATGATACACCCATCTACCGAAAAAGAATTAAAATTTACAATTTTGAATCATATTTTACCCACACATTTGAATCTATATTAATTCCTAAGAGAATAAATTATCTACTGCAAATATTTGAAAATGATTTAAAGAGAACACAATATATTCGTATAATGATTTCATACCAATTCTAAAAATCTTCCAAAATTATTTTCGGTTTATTCTTCAAAAAAGGAAAATTATTTTCGATTTAGAGTAATTTTATGTGATTATTTGCATTGGTTGATTCTCTATAAATATTTTTTATATAATTTTATAGAAAATTTATGTCACAACATATAAAAAAATATAGACTTATATTCCGATGAAAGCATGATTATGTACTCCATAGGTTAATTATACAATTATAGTGCACATAACACTAAAATATTATATTTATTTGTCTAAAATTATTTAGAAGAAACTATATTTTAGGAATATCAATATTAGAAGACAATTAAATTAGATTTATAGTATTACCTATATTATATTGTTTGATATCACAATAGAAATTATATATTGATTCATTAATATATTTTAGATATCCTCAAACATAATTAGCAGTGTGACATAATTAAAATGTTAATGACAAAATTTTTAGGGGGGACAATGTAACAATCTTGGTATTATGGCCATATTTCATTTCATAAATTTTTATTATATATATATATAATATATTTTTTTATTATTATTTATAAATAAATAAAATATGTTATGAAATGAGAACGGAGATATAAATCAATATGAAATCACTCCATTCAAAAAAAATTGATCATTACCATAAATATAAATGAATATCATTTATTACATTCAATGGATGATTCAATTTAATAAAGTTACTAGACACAATCGGAAAAATATAAATTAATAATATATTTTAATCTATGAAAATACCATTATCTTTTTCACCCATAATAAAAACAATTTGTAATACACATCCTATATTAAATAAAAAACATAATGAAATGAGAATCAATTTTAAAAAATAAAAAATGGAATCATCAGGGATTGGAGTATGTTATTGATAAGATATAGGGGAACAAATTTATAGAATTAAATTAGTGTAATATAATATCTATACATTATTAGTTATTGGTGAAATTTTCCATGACTATAATACCAATAAACAAGTTATGATTTTTGTAATACCTATATTATGTAAATATTGATAAATATTATATTTATTTCAAGTATATACCTTTTTATTATAGATATTATATTTAAAATGATATATATTTTTTAATTTTAATTAGGTATTTCCAATTCATTTGGGAAAATACCTTTTTTTAATGAACATGTTTTTCTAAAATAATAAATTTAGAGAAAGAAAAATTAATTTTAAATAATTATATCAATAAATTAGTTTCATCAGAATTGAAATTTAATTAAATAAAAATAAATAAATATTTTGGTAAGTGCAATGAATTTTTATCTGAAATATTAATATTTAGAAATTTGATATATTTAAAAAATACTTTTTTTGCATATTATTGATTTTAATTTAAAAATTGATTATCGAATTTTCATTATTTAATGAAATGTCATATATACACATATTTAGATTTTTATAATCATTTATTAATTGTCTATCCATTGGTTATAAATATATATATATAATTATTTAATTATAAAATAGAAATTTTAGAAATATTTTCTCCTATATATAATCATGTATTATATTTTAAAATTAAAATAAGCAGTAATAAAAATGATCTTAATATTATATGATAATAATATAATATATTGAAAACAATTTCCATTTACTTAAATTACAAGGAAAATTAAATAAATTAATTTTATTTTTCACAATGTTTTTATCCAAAAGATATTATTTTTGTTATGTTTTCATAATTTAAAAATACTTTTAATCATATTAAATAAAATAATAATATAAAATCAATGTAATTTTTCGAATTGAAAGTTTGAAATTTTTTAATATAGTTAATTTTATTTTTATAAATAAATGTATGTTACCAGTGTAAGAGTTAATTTCCACATTAAAAGTAAATGTGTTATTTTCATTAAACTATTTCCTATGTTTTTTGTATTTATATATCAATAAATAAATTTTTATTTTTTATATTACGAATAAAAAATAATTCTGACATATATATTTATGTATATGAAATCATTTATAATTATTATCAGTAAAGAAAAAATATCAACGCATAATGCTTTAAATGTATTTTTTCTAAAAAATCGCATTTTCTATATATATTATGTTTTCAAATAAATGTAAAATTTAACTTATTCTGGAATTGAATTAAATTAAATGGTTTCATGATTCAAAATATTAAGAAAAATCATTTAAGATAAATATTATTATAAAATTAGAAAATTATTTGTTGTAATGGTAAATACATTATACAAGGAAAATATGGATTAAATATGGAAATTATCAATGTAAAAATTATGTCAAATTTTTTTCTTTTCAATAAATTATTACTTTATCTAGTTATGTATGTGATTGAAAAAAAAATTATAAGCCATATTTATACACCTAACTCACTTAACAGCGTTTTCATTCAATCATAACCATTTATAAAACAAAAACACCAATAGAAATTCCACAGATTTTTCATAAAGAATGATCTCTCTTATACACCTTATATTCTCCTATTCTATATTTCAACGATAATGAATTCTTCAAATTTTAAATCTCCTTAATAATTTTAATACATTGGTAGCTTCTCATTCCAATAAGGAATGAAAAATCCCTAAATATACATATACTGGAAAAGGTTTATTTCATCAACACAATGTCGATGTTCATCACTAACATTTCCAATTATATTCTTAAATATATAAATTATAAATCAAATTATCCACATTAGTGATTTTTTATTGAAATATTTTTTTATAATATTAGAATATGTCTTTATAACATTACTCACTTACTTATTAACTTGTAAAACATGTTTACGTTTAGGAAAATTAAAAAACCAACATTAACAATGAAATAGTTGAATATAAATTTATTTACCTGAATAAGTATCAAGAAATTATTAATGAAAATATAAATTAATAAGAATAAAGTAATGTAACTAATATCACTATATATGGATAGAATAAAAATGATTATTCAATATAAATTTTATTTTTAATTCAAGTAAATTACATGAAAAATATTCTTCATCGATTCCTTCCAAATAATCACTAAAAATATATTACATCAAATTATTAAGGGATTCAGTAAATTAGTTGAATAATATTATTCCAATGTGATAAATATTTTAGTAGTTACAATAATGGTATCATGTAATGGGGATCAACATCTTAGATACAAAACAAGTATGAATCCATCAAAATTACAATCATTCAATGATGAAAATAATCTTTAAATAACACATATATTTGTAGAGTGTTAATATAATTTATGTATATAAAAGTTATGATATGTGATTATGATTTTTATATAAGTCAATCATGTGTTTATGTTTGTCATATAGTTTTTTAGATTGCCTTTATGAAAATAATGGTTAATGGGAAATTTTTTCTAATATCAATTTCTATTCATTGATACATACCTCAAATTCACATCTTATGTTATTATGTGTAGTTTATATACTCCTCTTGATTGAATTTTGATTAATAATAATGTATTTTTATGGTGAATATATTTCTATATGGATAAATATTATGATCAATCTATCTAAAACCATCCCAGTTTTTTTTCATTGTTGTTTTTTGATGTATTGTACATGTCCTAGTACCATATCATCACACCTTTGGTTCATAATTTACTTGAAATGATACTTATAAGATTAATTTAACTTGAAAATTCATTTATGTATGGAAAAATTTTATTCCCTATCAATATTAAATTTTATATAAATTTAATTACATGTAAATGCCTATTTGTTTGTGGACTTGTTAAATGGACATTAAATTTCTTAAAAAAGCAATCATGTTTTAATATTGTAGAAATTTTTTGTTTCCACCAACATTGAAATTAATTAAATTCATTAAAATAAATACCATTTTTAAAACAATTCCCTGAGAATTCATTTTCCATCTATCTCAGTATACTTTCATTAATAATTGTCATCATCATCTTTACATAGCATTCTAATGAAATTCAAATTCATTTTTTATAAATAACATTATAATATAAAAATTATTAAGTATATAAAGGGGAATTCTTAATCATTATCAATTTAAATCTTAAGTTTTATTATAAAAGAATTTTTTAATATATGTCAACATCCCTAATTTCTATTATGATTCACTAGGAATAAATTTTAATAATACCATCTATTTCATTTCCTTTTGTTGCATATGAATATTTTTATAAAATTTATCACTAAAATTTTATCTTTACCTCAAAATAAATAATATTTATTACAATAAAAAAAGAATTCATGTTTATATAAAATAAATATTTATTGTACAGACATTGTGATGGGTGGTCCTTGATATTTATATTCTGCCAGTATTTCTGGAAAATATTTATCTCATGAGTTGACCAGGAATAAGGAATGTACCCCAAACCTTATGGGACTCAGACCAATACTTAGTGGGTACACAAGAAATTATACATCTCACTAATGGATTATGTATAAGAAGTATCGTATAAGGACCTGGCCTTTAAACATAACGTAATATAGTATTGAACAAATATCTCACATTGAGGATCTTTTCAGGTCTAGAATTTTAGAGAGATTGGCCATAACTATTACAATGCAAAATATTACAATGTCGACAATTTTACTCAGTTTCAATTTTTCAAAAAATATAAACTCTCTAAAAATAACAGTCATGTCTAGATCCATGTTTTAGATAGAAAGAATTTTCCTTAAACCCATCCAAGACTCTATTCCACATTATTTCATGTGAAAAACATTTCAAAAAAAACATGTTATAAGAAAAACAAGTTCCTTAAGGGATACATAACGAATGAAAACTGTTAGATTTTTAAAACCACAAGTAAACCATGAATACTTTAACATAAGTAACACATTTCACTATTATGAAGTGGTAAATACTCTTAACTGAATAAAAGATAACTAATGACCCTTTTGTAAACAAATGATTAGCATAAAACCCATATAATGAACACATTACATATAAAGGTAACATGGGATATAAACACACTTAAATAGAATTACCATACGATCGACTTCCAGAAAAATCACTAAATGAAATAGCCATATGAACGACATCAATTCCCAATTATTTGGAGGTTATAATGTAACCACGCATCCTAGTTTATCAGAGAACCACCCGTTATTTTTTTATCATGTAACTACCCATCAATTGTCTAACTACCATTATAAAATCATAACTAATAAAACAAATATAAAGGAAAGCAAAAATTTCCACATATCAATCACAATATATAAATTAAATATATTTAAATAAAAGAATCATTTATCAAAACCATTCACAATACCAATATATGTAAATGATTATATGGTATTTATTTTCTTTTAAAAACATTACAGCTCGTTGAGGAAGCCAAAGATCAAATAATAATCCTGGCGGTGGAAAAGTCATTGTCACCACTTATATTAAAATAAAAATCCTTTTTTTCATATAGTAAAATTCATCATTGAAAATAATTCCCTTTGAAAATTCAAGGGTTTTTATATAGTGTATAAAATAAAGTCGTGTATAAAAACAAAATATGCCTCAATGAATGAAGATTGAGACGAAGTCACTTACCTCGTGTTCGACATGACCCGTTCATTCATTAATCTCTTGAATAATAAACTTATGTTAATTTATAATTTCTTAATAAAATTTTTCATATCTATTATTCCTTTTATATAACTTATTACCATGTTATAAACATTACTTAGTATTTATTTTAATAACAATCATTTTGTCGATATTTGGTACTTGAGTCCAAAATGGGCATCGTATAATTACATGTTGTAAATATAGTCAGATATTCATTATTTCCAAAATTAAAGTTATGATTTATATATCTTATATATCTTATATATCCAGTATATACATGTATATATAATAGTACATGTCATTTGGATGTATGAAATGAAATTCACCGTTCATGGAGACAGTTAGTTATATGTACGCATGGACGCTATTTTCATTTCTATTCCATACATTAATGGAATTAAAACATAATGTTAAAATGTTATATTATAATTCTAGAATAATATAATATATAATATAATTTCCTCCATCCTTTATACGTCCCACATAATGCATTAACGAGTCATATCACTTTGAGGTGGCGGTAGTCTGCATTTCCTCTAATGATATTATTATGATTACCCATAACGGAAACCATAAAGGTGTGATATAAATGTAAAATATAGAATAATATATAAAACATAAACATAATATATATCATATATAAATTTATTTCCATCATAATTTCTATCTTGAGAGGCGGTAGGGGATAATTGAAAATTCGTCATTTCGTGAGGTGTTTGTTAGTGATCCACAGAAACATTATGTTCTTCAATCATTAGATGGAGGTTAGTGTATGTGTATTTGGAATCCTTACAATAATATAATTCTATTATATTTAGGATACTGGTTTTGTTACAAGAGAAATGAATAAAAAGAGATTATGGGTTGGAGAAGTAAAATAAAAGGAAATAATTTAAGAGAAATTGTTACCGTTAATTTCGGTAACTCCCTTTGGTTTGATCCAATGGACTTCGTGAACTGCCTTCTGCCTATGGTAAAACTTCTAGGAAGAGAATAGGGATATAGGGAGATTAATTTAGAAGAGTTTGGACAATCAAAAAGGCTTTAGAGGTGTGAGGAATTGGTTAGAATTTGTCTCCTTATAAAAGGGATAAGATGGACCTTTATGGAAAATGTGAAAACATTATTTTATTTTAAAAAAATATTCGGTTTCAAAATTTCCAAAACACATTACATTTAAAGATAAGATTACTCATATTCAAAATAAAATCATCCAATATGAATTTTACTGGTGTTGGATATTATTTTAGTTTTTATAATCTTATTTATTTTAATAATTTATTAATGTGGTAAACACTGCATCATTATTGTTTCATAAATAATTTAATTTATATGATTTCTAAAAACTATAATAAAATACAATTATGTAGGAAATCATTTCAAATTTCCCATGAATATTTTTAGTCAAAAAAAAATTCTTATATAACCTTATGTATGTATTAATTTACTAAACGATATTTGTTTATGTAATTTTTGCCTTTACATTAAATTAATTAATATAAATTGTCATTATCACTCCAAAGTAGAACAATGTGGTTCTAAAATTGACTTGAAGATGACAATGATTGTAAATGACTCGATTATTCAATTTGGACATGTTTTAAGGTAATTTTGAATTAATATAATATTCTTATTACCACGAATTACCATATTTACCTTTAACCATAGTAAATAAAAGACAAAAGATATTATTCCAAAAAAAAATTCATCTCATATAACCACATTTTATTTAAAATAACTACCATGTATATCATATTTTGTAAATTAAAGTCACATAAGTGGTAAATTTTTTTTAAATGAAAAAGTCATTTTTTATCAACTACTAAGTGGTTTCACAATTCATCAAAAATTGATGTTTTTCAGACAAATACAAAAAATTAAGCCTAAGAATTATTGGATATTCCTAATTAAAAAATGGTGTCTATTTTACAAAATTAAAAACATATATGTTGCATTAATTAATATAAAATTAATTCTCGTGGTTAAAACAAATAGCGTGTTTTTAAAAAAAATCAATAACTATACAACGAATGACATTTGGTTATGTCCAAATTTAATGTGGAATTAATTTCAACGAACAACATTGGATTATATTGTAAAAAGTATTCTACTTACACCTTAAGACCAATTAAAAATATAATATAATAATATAAATAAATTATATTTAAACACAGTTTTGAATTAAAATATAATATTTTTCATTATTCATTAAAAAATGTACATTATCAGAAAAATAACAAAAAATTTTAGATAGTAAATTCTGATGTCCCAATTATAATTAATAATTTTATTTTTTTCTAATTGAACATATAAAATAGATAAAAACTAAATTTTAAGAGGTTTCCCTATTAAAAGGCATTAAATCGACCTTTTAATGTAAATTATGCATAAAATTAGATTCATTCACATTTTATGCCTCAAAATTTTATCAAATAAAAGTAAACACATTTAACAAACATGTATAATCATATTATAGATAGTTTTGTTCATTCCACCAAATATAACGTCTAGGAGTTAACTACCTTTTAAAATAATAATAATATATTATTTGTGTGCAATATAAGATTTCAATGAAACCTATTGTTGCATACTAGCTATGCCATCGAACATAGCATCCACTTTAATGTAAAATTAATATTTGATTAACAAATATTTATAATTATGAAATGTGTCTTCTTCTTTATTTTTCTAGGATGTTACATCCTTCCCCCCTTTTGGTAATTGTATCGTCCAAATTTTAAAAACCTATCAAATACATGGGTGTATTTATACCTCATAGAATTTTAGGATTCCCACATTACCACTTAAACCATATTGGTTTTCCATAAAACCTTTACTTGGTGAATTACCATATTCTTCAACACTTTCTCTCTTCGGTCAAGAATATGGACTGGTTGTTTCTCATAATAGATATTCTCTTCTAACTGAATTACATATGGGTTAAACATATGGGATGGATCTGGCATATAATATCTCAACTTCGAAACATGAAAAATCATTGTGTACCTGAGAAAAACATGGAGGTAAATCCACTATTTATGAAACAGATCCAACATTCTCCAGAATTTCATATTTTCCAATGAAACATGGACATAACATTACTTTCTTACCAAAACACATCAAACTTTTCCGTGTAGAATATTTGAGAAAGACATGATTAACTACCACAAAATAGATATCCATCCTCCGGTTATCCGCATAACGTTTCTGCCTACTCTAAGCAGTCCTCGTTTGATTCTGAATCAACAGAACGTTTTCTGCCATATCTTCTAACATTTCTAGTCCCATCATCTTCTATTAACATATTTTAAACCAAAAAGTCGGAGTTTGACAACACTTTTCATATATTTCCTTAAATGGAACCATCTTTATACTGGAATGAAAACTGTTATTATAAAAAAATTCAACAACAGAATGACGTTGGTCCCAACATTCCTGATAATCTAATTAAAAAGCACGTAGCATATCCTCCAAGTTATGAATTATTCATTCTAACTACCCATCTGATTGAGGATGAAAATCTATACTGAAATTTAATTCAGTAGCCAATTACATCTGATGGCCTTTCCAAAATTTAGAAGTAATCCTAGGATCATGATCAGATACAATGGATAGGTGAACACCATGCAACCTAACTATCTCATTAACATACAACCAAGATAGTTGATCTAAGGAAAAATTATATCGAATAGGAATGAAGTGAGACGATTTAGTTAATCGTCCAATAGTAACCCAATTGCATAATTACATTGATATGTCTTCGGTAATACCACAATAAAGTCCGTGGATATATTTCCCCATATCCACTCTGGCATCGGTAAAGGGTGACTAATACCTTTAAGTAACTGCCACTATATTTTAACCTGAAGACAAGTCAAACACTTCATAGAAAAATCAACAATATCTTTTCTCATTCCAACCCACCAGTAATACTCTCGAAGATCTTTGTACATCTTAATACTATAAGGATGAACTGAAAACAGAGAATTTTGAGCTTCACATAACAACTCATGGTTCAACTGTGAATCACAGGGCACACCTAATAATTTCCCAAACCTCAAAACACAATAATTATCAACATTAAAATCAGGAAACATACCCTTTAGAACCTACACTTCCTTTTTCTGTAACTCAGTATCTTCCTTCTACAGATGATTAGTTTCATTTGAGAGAGATGTTTTCAGTGACACCCGAAACAAAACAGAAAAATTTCTTACACCAAAAAATTTTCTGACAAATTTCTTCAAATAAAAAACTAGAGGATTTTGTTCCAAACTTATCATGGTTAATGAATCATTACTTTTTCAACTAAAACCATCATCCACTTTATTTGATTTTCCCGGATGGTAATGGATCGTGCAATCACAATCCTTGATTAATTACAGCCATCTCCTCTATCTCATTTTCAATTCTTTCTATGTAAATATACACTTTAATCATTTTTAGTCAGTATATATTTGAAATTTAACACCATAAAAATGATGCCTCCAATTTTTTAAAGAAAAAACAACTGCATCTAATTCCAAATCATGTGTAGGGGAATTTAACACATGAGGTGTCAATTCACATGAAGAATAATCAATTACCTGATCATTCTGCATAAGGATAAAACAAAGTCCTTTCCACGAAGAATCACTATAGATAACAAACTAACCATTTCTGGAATGTAGTTCCAAAACTAGAGCATTCACCAATATTTTTTTCAATTCCTGAATTCAATTATCACATTATTTTGTCCAAATAAACGTTACACATTTTCGAGAAAATTTTCTCATTGGACTAGATAACTGTGCAAACTTTTCAACAAAACACCAATAAGAAACAATGAAAACTATGGATCTCAGTTATATTTGTGGGTCATGAATATTCTTTAACAACTTTCATTTTAGCAGGATCAATAGCTATACCATTTTTTTTAAACTATTTGACCCTGGAAAGAAATTTTTTGTAACCAAATCTCTCAGTTTCTAAATTCCCCAAACAATTTATTTTCTTTTAAGGATTTCAAAAAAAACCCTTAAATGAAGTTCATGTTTCTTTTTTAATTTTGGAATAAAAAATTCATCAATGAACGCAACCAAAAAATGTTACAAGAACTCATGGTTAATTATATTCATAAGATCCATGAATACAACATGTGCATTGGTTTACCCAAAGGGAATACATACAATTTTGTAATTGTCATATCTTGTATGAAACATGGTCTTCAGATTGTCTTCATCCGTTACTTTCAACTGATGGAACCATGACCTCAAATCAATCTTCAAAAAATACTATTCACCATAGAGCTGGTCAAACAAATCATCGTTATGAGAAAAAGGATACTTATTCTTAACAGTAATGTTATTCAATGATCTTTAATCAATACAAAGTCTAATTGAACCATCTTTATTTTTAACAGACAATAGAGGATCACCCCATGGTGGTGTTCTAGGTCGAATGATTCATTTATCGAATAACTCATACAATTGCTTCTTTAACTCTAAAAGTTCAATTTGAGCCATTCAATAAGGGGGTTTTGGGATTTTCTTAGCATTAGAAACTATGTCAATAGAAAATTAAAATTATCGATCTGGTATAATGCTAGGAAACTAGTCAAGAAAAACATCAAGATACAAATTTACCGCTAGCACATCATTAATATGAAAAGTTACTTTATTTTCAACAATATGTGCAAGGTAACATTCATTTATATGATTTACCTGTTTTTTAACATCCTAATATGTTATCAAAGGCAAGGGTTCATTATTGTATTGAAACTGATAATCTTTTTTAAAAGAAACATCTTTAGATCTGTATTCAAATATTAGCAGGAAAAATAGAAAGCCAATCCATGCCCCTAATAACATTAAACTCTACTAGAGGCAAAAAAATGTTTGCAGGTTGGTTCTTTCCACACACAAGGACAAGAAGGTTGTTATAATTTCTTTTTGTCTCGTCATTTCCTCCTTGGGTTTTTACCATATGTTCTGTATTCATATCTTGATATGTACTTCCAAATTTACTTGAAAACATCAATGAATTAAAAGAGTTTGTAGAACATGAATCAATGAACAAATTGTCATAGTCTGAACAAACAAACAGTGTACCTAATACTACATCATTTAATGGCCATACATCTTTTGAAATAGTTGCAATGTAGTTCACCACCCCTTTCTGCTTGTAGTCTGGCTGCTTTCCCATAGTTGTGTTCTTCTCTGGACACTCATCTACACTTAAAACATCTTACCGATGGATTTTCATTTCCTTCTTCATCATCATCCTAATAGTTACGAGCAATATGACTAGTATGCCCACACCAGAAGTACGTTCTGGACATTGATAAACATTCTATGGGATGTTTTTACCACAGTTCTCACAAAATGGATATTTAGTTTTCATACCTAAAGGATTCATTGTTGAACTCTTCCCCATTTCCTACCAACTGGACCTCCTATTTTGTTTTTTTCAAAGAACAATTGATCATCGACAAACTCATTTTCCACCTTCTTCACACATGGATCAAGTTTTCATGTCTATTGAACACATAATAGGTAAATTCATATTCATATCATGGATTCAATAATTATTAAACATGATTTCTCTTACTATCAAGATCTCTGATGAAATTTGGGGCATATCTTTCCAGTCGAGTGAACATCACTTCATAAGCAGCCACTAAGTCATCCCCCTACCTCAATTACTTGAATTGATTTTCCGTCCTAAGTCGAACCACCTTAGGAAAATTATTCTCATGGAAAATACCTTTGATTTCATCACAAACAATGGAATCAATACCTTCACTATCCCTGCTATTTTTCACCATCGATCACAACTAATCAACATCATCATAAAAACTGTAAATATCAAGATGTAACTTTTGGTGTTTCGAACACACCATGACATAATTTTTTTTTCCAGTGCTTTAATCCACCCTTCAGCTAGCACACGATCAGATGATCCTCTGAATGATAGGGGATGATGCATCAAGAAATGATACACTACTGACATGTTCCTTTGTGGGTGATCTGTGTGATCATGTGCAAAGATACTAGTCACATTTATAGCATGATTCAAATGTTCCATCACTAAAACAAACTATTTGGCTCTGATTCCAACCATCTCAGGTTGTTGAATTGGATGGTTGTTTTCCTCCTGATGTCTTCTCAATATAGGTTCCATTTTTCCACCACTGAAAACCATTCTGAACACAAAAATATCTTAGGCGAAGCAACATAGTAATATGTAAATGATATTTCTTTTCAATGTAAACATAAATTTATTTATGAACCTTTATTTAACAAAACCCTATCTCTTTATGTTGTCTAAACTGACCTCTAATAAAAATTATACGAACCTAGCCTTAATAAATTACATGATACTAAATTAAACGAATAACTCAGATTGAAGATATTTTTGTAACCACCCGAATCCAGAGCCACTCAACTGGTTTCCCATACTGAGTTCACCACATGACCTCGAGCATCTTTCCCAATATGCCAGAGGCTACCGACTAGCAGCAAGGGCCTTGGTGAGTATGTGGGGAATCTATGCCCTCATTTGGTAAGGTATACAGCGGAAGGATAAACATAAACAATAGCGAAAGTAGTAAAAAACATATAACAACTGAAACTAAATAGTGGATGTAATGAATATATATTAATGATTAATATGATGAAGTAGGTACAAGTATCTATGGAAAGTAGCAAACACAACAGCATGTTGAAATACAAATGACAAAAATTACTAAAAGTAAACAACAACTCCAGAAACATCGCAATCCAAGGCTCGGTCCTATGCTCTCCATCTCCAACCAGCAATCAAGTAACTAAAGTAGAATGGCTATAATCCCTATCCACACTTGCAACCATATAACCTGTTTGGGCTGAAATGCAGGACCCAAACAGGATGTGAGACTAATCCCAATAGGCAACCACCACAGGATCTATGCACTACTGTCAGTGATCAATATATCAAAAGTAAATGAAATAAATGCTATAGAGAAACATGAATACACCATGTAAACAATCCTAAAATCTCCATTCACATTTATTTAGTAATTTAATTCAGACATTTAATTTTCGCCTATGGAATCAAGAAACTGCTCTATATTCCCAAAGCATAGCATATAACAGCACATGTATCTCATCAGACTACCAAAACTACAAGCAATATAAAACACATGCATGTTCATTGGCATGGTAGACTCATCACAACCAACCAAACCATATTTACACTAACTTTCTAGGTGTATCATACTAGAATAAGCCTATAGTCAAGTAATCATACAAACACACAGACACTCTGGGAAGCACTCACTATCAATTCCCCTATGGTCTTGCAATTAACGATATAGACTCTATAAGGAAACACTTAGCCCTACTTCCCCCTATATTTTCGATATGTAACTAAGGACACTATGAGGAAGCACAATGTCCAACTCATATAGAACATGTGAACAATACTAATTTTTAACAGACCCTCTTTTGAAGCCCTAAATTTTCAATTCCCTCTTTAGTCTATTACACCATGTTCACACAGCCCTGAGCAGTCTAGTCAGGTTTAAAAGACTGTCAGAAACCATAATAATGTTCAAAAACTACATGGATAATAGATACAATGCATAAAAATCATATAAACAGCAGGAAAAACAGGCAATCCATTTTTCAAGGTAGGAAATCAATGCACTATGGTATGCCTCACGGGAAACCTAATCCAAACGATGATAAACATCCAAAACAAAGGAGAACACCCATGGGGTGATTACCAAACATGATGAAAAGCAATCATTATTCATCTAATAACCTCAATAATACAAGAAATAAATGGAATATAATAATATAGGATCAAAACCCAAACCTGTGATACCTGAATCATGGGAATCTAGCTCTTTTTTCACAAACACTCAAAGACATTCAATGTAGGGAAACAAACCACCTACCCTGATCCTTGGAGATCAATATACATGATCCTTATCCCGTGAATTGTACTTGAACAGAGTATATTTGTAAAAACATCTAAAATTTTCAACCTAATATAACTCTCATAAGATAAAGAAGCAGGAAACATGTACAAAGAGGAACCGAGAACTCACTGCTGCGATTCAATTGCATCTGACGGCATTCGATTAGGATTTCCGGTGGCGGATCAGTGGTTCAGAGAAGAACTTCGGCCATAACCGCACTCGTAGTCGAAGAAGCTGGATAAGAAGACATATTCTGGGTTGGTACGTGACCCTGATTCATTTAATAAAAAAAGTACACAGAGTGTAATTCCAGAGTACATGGCATGTACTAGGATTTTCCTAACACTGCATTAAGTTGACTCTACATCATCCCTACACACCGTGTGTGGGGACCGGACACGGGCAGGACACGACCTCACACGAGATCAAAGTACACAGCCTATACATATAATGTACATGGTGTGTACTTAGAAAATTTCCAGATTCTCCTCTATTTCTCAAAAAATGACTAGAAAAGGTAAAACATACCTGAAAAAAAGCCATGGGTTCTTACTATCTTCCCCCCATAAATAAATTCTTCCCCGTATTTCCCTAACATGGTGGAGATGAAGAAACCATGAATAACTATGGCCACTATGATTGCATATCGGCCTCCCTCTCCCATGTCTCATCATGTTCACGGTTCTGCTGGCATATTACTCATACCAAAGGGACAGATCAGCCACAGGGTACCTTTGCACTAAGATCAACAATCCTAATAGGTTTCTCCTCGAATGATGCATCATGCTGTAGGTCAACCTCCTCAGGTTAAAAAACATGAGAAGAGTATGAGAAATAACGCCAAAGCTTAGAAACATGGAATACGTCATGCATAGCCTACTACCTCTGAGGTAACTGCATCCTATAAGTATCCTGCCCGACTCTCTCCAGAATCTAAAATGGCCTGACATATCTCGGTGAAAGCATATCCTGTCTTCTGATCCTCTTGTGTCCCAGCCTCGGGGTAACACATTAGAAAACCTGATCTCTGACCTTTAACACCAAAGGGCGACTCCTATGGTCAGCATAAGACATCTGCTATGACTATGCAGTAGCCATGCTTTTTCAAAACAACTCCACATGTTTTGTGGTCTCCTGGACAAGATGAGGTCCCAGCATAACTACCTCTCCTGCCTTCAGCCATCACATGGGTGATCGGAACGACCTACCATATAAATCCTCGTAAGGTGTCATCTGAATAGTTTCGAGAAATCTATTGTTGTAGGAAACTCCACTAAAGTTATATGTTTCTCCCTAGAACCTCCATAATCAATGCTGCACTCTTGTAGCATGTCCTCTAGCACCTGTATTGTGTGCTGTGACTGGCCATCTGTCTGGGGATGTTATGTTATACTCACAAGTACATGTGTAACCAAATCCCTCTGTAACTGTTGCCAGAAATGTGACGTGAAGTGGGCATCCCTATCCAAAATGATATTACTCGGAACCCCATGCATGCGTACAATCTATCGGTTGTACAACCGTCCCAGCTCATCAACACTGACGGTATCCTTGATCAGCAAGAAGTTAGAAACCTTCGTAAACCTATCAATGACACCCCATACTGCATCATACCCTCGATCAGATCACGGTAACCCTATCACGAAGTCCATCACAACATCGTTCCATTTCCACTCTAGAATGGGTAACTACTGTAAAAGCCGTACTAGTTGCTGGTGGTATTCCTTAACCTACTAACAAGCGGAACATATCATGACAAAACCAACAACAAATATCTTCATACCTGGCCACCAATACCGGCAGTGCATATCACGATACATCTTTGTGATTCCATGATGAACTGCGCAAATTGAGGATGGAAAGTCTTTCCTCATTTCCTCGCATATATCTTTTGGAACCCATACGTGTTCCTGGAAACACCAGATCTCATCCTCACTTATGGTCCATCCAAGAAGAGGGTCATCTCTTAACACGCTTTCTCATAGGACTAGGCCTTCAGAATCTGATAGCAGCATCATTCGTACTCGGTGTAGAAGGGTAGAGGTAACAACTACAGAACAAAGAAAATTCTGACCATGTCTGTCGTGCACCTATAAAAGCATTTCAGAGAATAGAGCCATATACTGACACTAGATGATGGCCTCCAGAATTGCTTGTATCTGTGTCCTCCTGTTCAATAAGTCCGCCACATCGTTGGATTTCCCAGACATATAAGCATTCTCTGAATTGAAAGACAGTAGGTACTCAACCCACCTCTAGTGTCTCAGATTTGTGTCACGCTGCATGAAGATTTAGTTCAGGCTTCTATGGTCATTATATACCACAAAATGGTCTCTTAGACGATAGTGTCTCCAACAACGTAAAGCATGAACAACTACAGCCAACTCCAGGTTGTGCCTAGGATAGTTCCTATAATATGGCTTCAACTGTAGAGAACTGTATGCAACATCACAATCCTCTTGAATAATCACGACTCCTATCCCAATGCAAGTTGAATCATAGAAAACTAAATAACCCTTTCACGCATCCGGAAAAACTAGAATCGGTGCTGAAGTCCATCTCCCCTTTATCTCCTGAAAAGCTGAATTAGAGGCTTCTAACCAGGCATACTTCACCCCTTCTTATTCAATCCCATCAGCAGTGTTACTATTCCGGATAAGTACTATATAAACCACCTGTAGTAACCCGCCATTTCAAAAGAAACATTGTACCACGAAGACATTCTTCGGGTGCTCCTAGGTAACTACTTCTCTCACCTTCTCTAGGTCTGCTAATACTCCTATCTATGAGATTACATGCCTCATGAAGTGAATATAGTCCATCCAAAAGAGGAACTTTGAGAGATAACATACAACTGATGCTCCGTCATTGTACTCAAAACGATCTGATGATGGGTAGCATGGTCGTGTCGAGTGATAGAGTACACCAAAATTTAGTCAATGAAATCCACCACAAAAGAGTCCGTGTAATGATGGAAAATATTGTTAATCAGTGCCATGAAATCTGATAGAGTGTTTGTGAGACCGAACACCATAACCAAATACTCATATAGACTATACCTGCTTTGGAAGGCTGAAAGTGGTATATCAGATGGTTTGACATGCAACTGATGGTAGCCGAAACTCATGTTGATCTTCGAGAACACTCTGGAACCTCTAAAATGATCAAAGAGTTCATCTATCCACATAAATGGATATCAGTTCTTGACCATCAACTTGTTCAACATCAGATTATCCACACAAAGACTAAGGGTGACTTATGCATTCATTGCAAACAAAATAGGTGAACCCAAAGGATAAGTACTGGGTCCGATAAAACTCTTTGCCTACAACTCCTCCGACTACTTATTGAGCTCCTAAATCACAGTTGTAGCCATCCTATAAGGATAAATTCACATTGATGCTGCTCCTGGCACAAGCACGGTACTGAAGTCCACCTCTTGCTACAGAGGAAAACTTGAAAAGTCTTCTGGAAAGTCATATGGAAAGAGATTAGCCATTGGAGGAAAAATCTATCTGAGAAGTCCCCTGGACATCAAGATATAAGTTATCAATAAGGTCCATAACCCCACCCAACCCATGATGCTCCGGTCTAGCTCTGCTCTCCTAGACATTCCATTCAACCTTGTGAAGAAACGATCCACCCTCAGGTGATGTGAAATTCAAACTACAGTGATAACAATAGACAATGGCCTGGAAGGGAACTTTCCAGACCATCCTAATAATGAAATCATAGCCTGTCATCTCAAAACATAGAGACTCCACAAAAAATTACACCAACAAATTTCAAGGGGGGCAGTCTAAGAACTAGTGCACGGCGGTCGTTCTACTTCCCAAGGGAGTTTCTAGCGTCATCATATCCTTAGAAGTATACACAGTGATTCTATGGATTTCCACAGTATGAACAAAAATAATGCTATGTGATGCTTCAGTATCGAAAAGTGAAGAGGATAAAACTGAGGCTTCAAAAATCGTACCTCGAACTGTGGAAGGTCTGGGATCCTGCTCCAGATGAATCTGCTCTACCACAGATGTCTGGCCTGCACTGTGGCCCTGTGTAGCAGCCTGAGATCCCTGAGTTGACCCTCCCTGAGCTTGACCACTGCTTCCACGGCCTCTTCCCCTTGCCTAAATGACCAGAAGAACTCTAGCCCCCAATCTACTGCGGAACTGGTAATCCTGCTCTTGTGTGCAGAGTCGAAACTGCTCCTCCTTCACTAGCTGCTGGAAAAAGAACCTTGCTGAAACGCTACAGATGACCCATGTTGCCGCATGATCAGAACTAAAATAGGTCTCTCGGAAATTGAGGATTCTTATGCCTATTTTTCCTACACCTATAACACACCACTTGTGATCCAGATAGAAGATCTCGTCTACCAGAAGGAATACCTCACTTCCTCGAGTCACCTCTTGTAGACTCTCAGTGGTGCTTCCTGCTATCTACCAGAAAAGAATCAGCCATGGAAGATGAACCACCATGGTCCACAGCTGTAGTATCTCATAGTATTCTCTTCATGATAAGCGCCTGGTTTACTATTATAGTAAAATGGAATAGGAGGAAAAAAATCAAAAATTGGGAAAACATGATTACAAAGAATGTAATACCACTATACGGCGTGTTTCATGAAACTTTACCCTGGGTGTGTACCTTGGCCATATGTGGCTGTGTAAAACACCCGACTACACGACATTTTCTCAAACTACACGACATGTACTAAACCTTTTTATCCAACTCGATTACTCCCACATGGGTTGGAACACGGACTATCCCTGCAGGAAACTACACGGCATGTTTGTCCACTACACGGTGTGTCGTTATGATTTTTCCCCATGTCTGTGTCATTAGTCACATGGATTGGTACATGGACCACCACTAAATGGCGTGTTCAAGGATGGCACAACATGTTTCCCTGCGGATTTCCCAACCTGTGTATTCGGCTACACGGCTAGGTCACATGGTAGCACTAATAAAACACTACACGACATGTTCAAAGGAGACACGACATGTACTATAAATGACATACCTAGCCCGTGTTGTTAGTGACACAACCATACCCACAGCTGACCATACACTATTTATTCCAGAAGGACACGACGTGTACTTGAATGAAACCCCAAGGTCGTGTTGTTCGTGACACGGCCGGATATCCAAGTCATACTACACGGCGTATAAACCAGTACAAGGTGTGTTCTTACAAGAACTTTCACTAACTCGTGTCCCTGAACACACAGTCAGTGACATGGCTAAAAACTAAAAATTGTGTAGTCATGTAGTACACACCGTTTATTCTGGATTTTTCCGGAAAGTAGCCTCAAAACTGCTCCAAATCCCATAAAACCCAGGAAAACTAGCAATAAGGTGCCATATTTCGGACTGTGGGGGCCCATACTCCCCGTGAATCAAATCTTGGAATCTTATACAATTCATATAAAAAGTAAACAGTATAACAAATTCATGATCAACCAAATTCTGATCCAAGAGGGCTTATAACACCTATAAGACCAATTTTTGGTGTCCATGATAAATAAGCTCTAAAAAAGGATTCCTAATTAACATATAAGGTATTATATCATAGTAGTAATCACAATAGCATGAATCTTCTATCACAAGTTCTATCACAACATTATTCAATTTATAATGAAATATAGATGGAATGGAAAAATGAATGGACATGTGGTTTACTAATGAGTTACTATATGATGCACAAGATGACATACCCACATCTCATCGAGTTGCAACAAAATAGAACCACTATCTTAGAAACGGTAACAGCTAAAAACAAGTGCACCACCTAACGGTGAAATCAATCAAACTGTAACATTTTCAAAATTAAAAAATTGAAATATTTGATGTAACCTATCATTTTCCTCATACACGGTGTCTAGAACTCCCAGGCATAGTTATTTACCATTTTCCTATTCTGTCATATCCCTATCTAATGTCGCTAAACAGAAAGTCAATATAAAAAAGGAATAACCTCATCTGATACCTCATTCTAACGACTTGTATCCAGATCCACTCAACTAATGCCACGTACTCGGTTTTCCACATGACTCGAGGCGCGTTTCCCAAAATTCCATTGGCTGTCGACTATTAGCGAGGTCCTTAGTGAGTCCGTGGGGAAACTATGCCCCCATTTGGTAATGTATACAATTGAATGATAAACATAAACAATAGAGGAAACAATAAACAACATACGAATACTAAAACCAAATAGTGTAAGTAATGAATATATTGTAATGATGAAAATTATGCAGTTGGTACATTTATCATGGGAGAGAAACATACACAACAACGTGTTGAAATAAAACTGAGAATAAGTACTAAAAGTAAACAACAACTCCAGCATCATCGAAACCCTAGGCTCGATCCTATGCTCTCCAGCTCCAACCAGGAATCATGTACCTGACGTATAAGGGACACAACATCTATCCACACTTGCAACCATATAACCAATTTGGGATGAAAAGAAGGACCCAAAAAAGGTGTGAGAATAATCCTAGTAGGCAACCACCACAAGATATGTTCCCTACTATCAATGAGCAATATAGCAAAAGTAAATGAAATAAATGCTATAGTGAAACAAGAATACACAAAGTAAACAATCCAACAAATTTCTATTCACATTTATTTAGTAATTTAATTAAGAAATTTAACTATCACCCATGGAATCATGCAACAGCTCTATGTTTCCAAAGCATAGAAAGTTACACGACTAGTATCTCAGCAGACTACCAAAACTACAAGCAGTACACAACACATTCTTGTTCTTTGGCTTGGTGGAATCATCACAACCATCCAAAAAATATTCACACTAACTCTCTGGGTGGATCATACTAGCAGACCTATATAGTCATGTAATCATACAATGGCACAAACATTCTAGGAAGCACTCATCATTAATTCCCATGTGGTCTTGTAATGATAGATATAGACTCTTTGAAGAAGCACTTACATTTATTTCCCCCTATAGTCTTGATACGTAACTATAGAAACTATGAGGATGCCCAAATTCCAATTCCTATAGGTCCTGTGAACGATAATATTTTATAACAGACTCTCTAGGGAATCCCGGAATCATCAATTCCCCCTTTAGTCTACCATACCATGTTCAGACATCCTTGAGTAGTCTAGTCATGTGTAAATGATTGTCAGTATCCCTAAGTACATTCATCAACTACCCGGCTAATAACTACAATGCATCAAAATCATATATACAGCAGGAAAAACATGCCATCAATTATATCATGGTAGGAAATCAATGTAACAAGGTATGCCACATAGGCAACCTACGGAAAATGGTGATAACCACCCATAACAAGGGAGAACACCCATGGGGTGATTCTCAATCATGCTAACATGCAATCATTATTCATATAATAACCTCAAACATACAAGAAATCTAATGAAGTTAATAATAATGGGTCAAAACCCCAACCTGAGATACCAGAAACATTGGAATCTGGAACTTTATGCATAAAAACTCAAAGAAATTAAACATATGGAAACAAAACACCTACCATGATCATAGGAGATTGATATACTTGAACCTCATCCCGTGAATTAGCCTAGAATGACGTAGATATGAAAAAACGTCTAAAACGTTCAACCTCAGATAACTCTCATAAGATAAAGAATCTGGAAACATGGTCAAAGAGGAACCACAAACTCATTATTGTGATTCTATTACATCAAATGGAATTTGATTCTGATAACAAGTGGAAGATCAGTATCTTAGAGATGTTCTTTAGTCGTACCATCACTCTCGGTCGAAGAAGCTGGAGAAGAAGATGTATTTGAGGTTAAGATGTGATCTCTGTCCATTTGATGAAAAAAGTACACGGTGTGTACTAGGAATTTTTGTACACCGCATTAAGCGACCTCCACATCGTCCCTACAAACAATGTGTGTGGGCCAGACACGACAAGCACATGGGTTTGCGCGGGATCAAAGTACATGGTGTGTACATATAAAGTATATGGTATGTACTTAGATAATTTCTAGATTCTCCTCTTTTTTTAAAAAACGGCCAAAAAGGAAAAAAAATAACCGAAAAGAAGGTTTGGGTTCTTATTCATTTTATGTTTATAGTTTTTGAGAGTTAGGCCATAAATATTACAATAAATTATATTACAAACAAGACACATCTAATCATTTTACATTTTTTCATAAAATAAAAACTCTTTGAAAAAAATTGTCATGTCTTATTCCATGTTTTAGATGGCATGACTTTTCCTTTTTCCCATCCTTGACCATATTCCATGTTATGTCCTGTGAAAAACATTTCAAAAATAATTGGGATGTGCATAAAAAGCTTGGTAAGGGATACACAATGAAGGAAAATTGTTAGTTTTTCAAAACCACAAGTAAATCATAAATACAATAACATAAGTAATTATTTTCACCATTATGAACTATCAAATACTCTTCAATGAATACAAGATCACTGCATACACTATTGTAACCAAAATGATTACCATAAAACCCATATAATGAAAACATAACATATAAAGATAACATGGGAAATAAACATATTTAAATTGAATAACCATATGATCGACTTCCAAAAATTTCACTAAATGGAATTTCCATATGGATGACTTCCATACCAAATGCATTGGAGGTTATAACGTAACAACTTTTCCTGGTATATACCGGCACCGCCCGTTATTTTTTTTATCACGTAACCACTCGTCAATTGTCCATGTAACATTATAAAATCATAACCCATAACAAAATATAAAGGAAATAAAAAATTTCCACATTTCAATCACAATATATCAATTAAATATTTTGACATAAAAGAATCATATATCGAAAGCATTTTCAATACCAAAATACATAAAAGATTATATGGTATTTATTTTCTTTTAAAAACAGTAAAACTTGTTGAGGAAGCCTTAGATATTATAATACTCGTGGTGGCGGAAAATTCATTTTCACTACATACATTAGAAGAAACATGCATTTGTGTCATTTATTAAAATGCTTCATTGAAAAAGAATCCATTTTAAATTTCATGGATGTTTATACAATGTATAAATTAATATTGTGTAGTAAAACAAAATATGCCTTAATGAAATGACATTGAGACAAATTCCCTTACCTCATGTCTGACTTGACCCATTCATTCCTTTTTCTCCTTAATAATAATCATTAGTTAATTTATACATACTTAAGAACCATTTTCATGTATAATATTCATTTTAGATATCTTATCATTATGTTATTAACATTACACAGTCATTTACTTTAATAACAAACATTTTGTCGATATTTGGTACATGAGTTGAAAATGGACTTCATTTAAATACATGATGTAAATTTAGTCAAATATCCATTATCTCCAGAATGATAATCATGATTTAGATATCATAAATATCATATATATCTAGAATATACATTTATTTATCATATTACATATCATTTGGAGGTAAAAAATGAAATGCACCGTTCATGGAGACGGTAAGTCGTATGTACGCATGAATGCTACTTTCATTTCTATTTCTTACATTAACTAAATTAGAACATTATGTTATATAGGTATTTTATAAATCCAATATAATATTATATATAATATCATTAACTCCATCCATTATGCATCCCACATAATGAATTAAGTAGTCATTTGACTTTAAAGGGGCGGTAGTCCACACTTCCTATAATGAGATTGTCATGCTTACCCATAATGGAAATAATAAAGGTATGATATAAATGGAAAATAAAGAAGAATAAAGAAAAAATAAACATAATATATAACATATATAAATATGATTCCATCATAATGGCCACCATGAGAAGCGGTACGAGATAATTGAACAATCATCGTTTCGTGAGGCGTTTGTTTTCCATCCACAGAAACATTATGTTCATCATTCATTAGATGGAAGTGTGTGTAAATGTAGTTCGATTACATCTCATATAAGCATCCTAGAATATTGAGGATAATGTTATTATTAAAAAAGAAACGAATACAAGATTTTATGGGTAGGAGAGATAAAATAAAAACAATAATTTAAGAGAAATTGTAACTTTTTATTTATGTAACTCCTTTTTGGTTTGATCCAATGAAATTTTTAATGTGACTTATGCCTAAGGTAGCACTTCAAGGAGGAGGAGAGAGATTTAGGGATCCTAATTGGTTAGAGTTTGGATGAGACAAAAGGCATGAGAGGTGTGAAGAATTGGTTTGAATTGGTCTCCTTTTACAAGGGAGAGGAGGTGCTCTTTTGGAATGTGTGAAAAAATTACTTTATTTAAAACATATAATCAGATTAAAAAGGTACAAAACACAATAAATTTAAATATAAGATGACTCATATTCGAAATAAAATAATCCAATAGGAATTTTACTATTTTGGGATATTATTTATGTCTTTATAATCTTATTTATTTAAATCATTTATTAATGATGTAAACACTGCATTATTATTGTTCCATAAATAATTTAATTTATATGATGTCTAAAAATTATAAAACAATATGATTATGTAGGAAAGAATTTCATATTTCCCATGAATATTTATAGTCGAAAATATTTCTTATATAAAATTATGTAATAATTAATTTACTAAAAGATATATGTTTTTTTCATTTTTGTCTTTACTTTAAATTAATTAATCTAAATTGTCATTGTCACTCCCAAGTGGCTAAATGGGTTCTAAAATAGACCCGAAGATTCCAATGATTTTAAATTAATCATCAAATATATTTTTACATGTTTTCTGGTAATTTGGAATTAATATAATATTCTTTTTTACATTGAATTACCATATTTACCTTTAATCGTTGTAAATAAAAGTCAAAAGATACTATTCAGGAAAAAATATTTTCATCTTATAGAACAGCATTTTACAAACTAATAACAACCACGTCAGTTGGATTTTTGAAATTTAATTCACAGAGGTGGTAAAATTTCATTTAAATGACAAAATCAGTTTTTTACAACTACTAAGTGGTTTCATTATTCATAAAAAATTGACATTTTTCAGAAAAATACCAAAAATTAAGCCAAATAAATGTTTGATATTCTAAAATAAAAAATGATTTATATTTAACAAAATTAAAAACATAGAAGTTTCAATAATTAATTTAAAAATTATTCGCGTTGTTAAAACAAATAGCATGTTTTTAAGAAACACTAATAATCTAAAGATTGACACTTATTTATGTCCAAATTCATATCGAAATTAATTTTAATGACCAATATTGGATTAAGTGGTACAAATAAATTCTAATTCAACTTTAAAAATATTTATGAATATAATATATCCATAATTATATAAGACTAAAATTTATCATTGAATTAAAATAAAATATTTTTCACTATTCATTAAAAAATGAACATTATCAGAAAAAATACCAAAAATTAGCCCTATGTTAATTTTTATATCGCGATTCTAAAGAGAAATATAATTTTTTCTAATATAAATTTTAAATGTGGGAAAACTATATTTCAATAGTTTTCACCCTTAAAAGGTGGTAAATTTACCTTTTAAGGTAAATTATGCATAAAATTAGATTCATTCACATTTCAAGCCTCTAACTTATATAGGATAAAAATAAATACAATTAAAAAACATGTATAATCTTGTTGTAGTAAGTTTTGTTCAATCCCGCCAATACATCATGTATCATCCCAAGTAAGTAATGAATAATAGATATTTTTATATATGTCTATTAATGAATTAGATAGTGTTTTAGAGGCTTAAAATGTAAATAAATACAATCTTATGCATGGAATACACTAATATTCTTAAAAGATTGTTTTACTGCCTTTTGATGGAAAACCTTTTTTAAATCAAACTATTGACAATTTTATAATCTATATTTGTCAAAATAAACATATTAATTATGATTGGGACATTGAAATTTACATTGGATAAATTTTTTGTATTTTTCTGACAATGATCATTTTTTAATGAATAGTGAAAAAATACTTCATTTTACATCAAAACTGCTTTTTCATTTAATTTAATTATGTGGTTAGATTATCCTTTTAATTGATCTTAATGTGTAATCTGAATATATTTTTACCATTTATTCCAATGGTGGTCATTAGGATTAATTTCACTTTGGAATTGGTCATAAACTAATGCCAAACTTTTCGTAGATATTGTTTCAAATAAACCCGCTCTTTGTTTTGACAACGGGAATTATTTTTAAATCAATTATTTCAATTTATGTGTTTGGAATTTGGTAAAATAGATTACATATTTGGAATCATAAGTTACAAATTATGTATTTATGACTCTTTTATTTTTGGACATTATGAATAGTAACGATGGTAATTATCTTTATTTATCTTGAATAATGAGTAATCAGTTAGTTAAAGATAATAAAATGATATCATAATAATACAAAAAGACCACAAAATGTGTCCTAAGGCTACTGGTTGTCTCATGGAAAACCATGGGATGCCTTGTACCAAACTTTGGGGCCCCATGGAATCACTTTTGTGAAAAAGTGACTTTTTATCTTTTTATTTTTAAAAAATGTTAAATGTGACAACAAATGTATCACCTAAGTAAAATATTTTTAATTTTTTCTACAAAAATGATCATTTGGACTATAAATCATCATTAGTAATCTAAAAAAAATTCCTACTTAATAGTATTCTTTTCATAATTTTTATACTTTAAATAAATTAAATTATTTATGACATTATGATGATGCAGCGATTACCTCATTAATAAAGGATTTAAATAAAATGAAATGATAATGTAAAATCTATGACTTACACATGTCCAAAACCTATTGTATGGGTGGATTTAGAACCCTTATCACCTTAACCTAGAATTATATCAATGTGGGACCTTTTTAATCAGAAAATCATTTTCAAATAAAGTAACATTTCTTTACTTTCCAAGAGTGCCCCTCCTCTCCTCTTATAAGAGGCCCCCATATCTACCTCTTTACCCACACACCCAAAGCCATTGGATCGTACAACCTCTAAACATTTTGTCTCTACACTTCCCTTTCTAACTCCTTAATGCCTCACATTGGGCAGAAGTCTTCCCAAGGAAGCCTTTGAGCTCAAACCAAAGGGAGTTACTCGATTTTAAGGTAATGTCTTCACTTGAGACCTTTTGTTTTATATTGCTTCTCCAACCCCCTAAACTCTTTTTATTCATTTATTTTGTAACAACTCCAGTATCTTCAACATACTAGGATGTTGTTATAAGAATTATTTGAGATACACATACACACACCTACATGTAATGGTTAAAGGACATACTGTTTCTGTGGATGGTGAATTTATGTCTCCCGAAACGATGATTGTTCAACATTCTATTAACACATTCAAAGGTGGCCATTAAGATGTCACTATATTTATATATGATATATAATATTTTTATGTTTTCCTTAAGCTTCTTTATTTTTCATTTTGGGCATACCTTTATGGTTTCCATTATAGGTAAACGTGATATCTTCATTTAAGGAAGTGCGGACTACCGCCCCCTCAATGTGATTTGATTCATTAAATACCATATGTTGGATGCATAAAGGATGGAACTATGATATTATATATGACATTATACTAGAATTATAATATACCTTTATATCATTATGATTCCATTCTATAAAGTATGAAATAGAAATGAAAGTAGCGTTCATGCGTACGTACGGCTTACCGTCTCCATGAACGATGCATTTCATTTCATACCTCTAAATGATTATGTAATATTATAAATGCATGTATATACTGTATATATATTATATATACATCATGATTATAATTCTTGATATAATGGATACATGAACAACTTGTAATTATAACGGGTTTATTTTTGACTCAAGTACCAATGATCGTTAAAACGACCGTTATTAACTTGAATAATTACATAGTGTTCATGACATGAAAATAAGTGATATAAAAGGAATAATGAACTTTAAAAAGGTTCTTAAACAAGTATAAATTAACTCAAGTTTATTATTCAGGAGATTAAAGAACGACTGTGTCAAGTCGGACCCGTGGTATAGGACATCGTCTCAATCTCTTTTCATTGAGGCATATTTTGTTTTATACAGAACCTTCTTTTATACGGTGTATAAAACCCTTTGACATTTACTTTTATCCAAAAGGAATCTGTTTTATACGAATCATTTTAATAAACGACAAAAGGGAATGTTTTTGTCGTACGTATGTGGCGACAACGACTTCTCCGCTTCCGTGACCATTATTTGAGTTTTGGCTTCCTCTACAAGCCATACGTTTTTTTAAAAAAAGAAAAATAAATACCATGTTTTACGTTTATTTTCTTTTGGTATTTAAAATGGTTTTCATAATTTTTTTATATCAATCTGTTGTATTGATATCTTGTGATTAAAAAGTGGAAATGTTATGTTTCTTTTATGCATGTTTTATGTGATACGATTATGTTGAGGTTGTTGGGCATTATTATGAAGACAGGTGGTTCTGTGATAAACTAATGGCAGGTGAGCCCGATAAAGATCTCCAATGCATTGGGTAACATGAAGGAATGAAACATTAAGGTTTCTCCGAAAAGATTTAGGGAATATACTATGATGGGTATTCCAAACGTAACCAAGAGGGTTACTCCCTACGTAATAATGTTATGAATGCCTCATTTTACCTGTATGTCTTATGATTTCTATGATTTATTCATGATTTGATGAGGTATGTTAAAGTGAATATGTTTTATGGGTAAAGTATTATTTCATTCTTATGTATATATGTACCCATGTTTCCTTTCCTTATTTTTATATCCCTTACTGAGCTTTTTATGCTCATCCCATGTTTTTTTGAAATTTTTTTCACAAGTCAAGGGAATGGTACATGATATGATGATAGTGTCAAGGAAGTGTCAAGAAAGAATCCATGTTTTATTTAAAATATGTTTCCATTGATGGGAAAGAAGAATATTATCTTTATGTAACCACTTTGTTTATATGTGAAATGTAATGAAAGTTTTATGATCTAATTCTCTAAAACTATAAACCCGAAAAGATCCACAATGTGTAATCTTGTAATTACTCAAGATTAAGTAAGGTTTAAGTCTGGGGCCTTATAGTTGGTATCAGAGGTCGGTTTTGATAACATTAGGGGTTAGAATTCTATTAAATTATTATCCAATTTTTTTTGGTCAAATTGAAGTGATATATTACTTGAAGATTACCATGTTTCTTCATCTAAGAAATGTTTGTTCAGAATGGTTTTCCTCAGAGGAAATAGGGAAGCAGGGCTATGAAGGCATGCAGAAGGAAATAACCCTCTGAATCAGCATCCTGAGATGGTCGGAATTGGAACTGAACAGTTTGTTGCAGTAATGGCGCAGTTGAATCAAGCGATAAATGGCTGTGGTATCCATACAAAAGATCAGCCAGATCAACCGCATAGGAACATGTCAGTGGGGGAACATTTCACGAGGCAACATCCCCCATCATTCAGAGGATCATCTGACCATGTTCTAGCTGAAGGGTGGATTAAATCACTTGAGAATATTTTTCATGTCATGGGGCGTTCACATAATCAAAATGTTAGTCTTTTTATTTACCGTTTGGAGGGTGAGGCAGATCAGTGGTGGTTGATGGTTAAAAATATCAGGGACACTGATGAGATTGATGCTATCGACTGGGATGAATTCAAAGTTGTGTTTCTTGAAAAGTATTTTCCTAAGGTTGTTCGACTTAGGATGGAAAAAAAATTCTTGGAATTGAGGCAAGAGGAAGACTCAGTGGCTACCTATGATGAAAGGTTCACTCGATTGGCAAGGTATGCTCCAAATTTTATCTGATACCATGATAGTAAAATCAATCGTTTTTACTCAGGATTAAAGCCAAAATATCGATGGGCATTTGCTTCTCGTGAGATTAAAAGTTATGAAAAGTATGTTCGATGTGCTGAGAAGGTGTAAATGGAGTTTTCTGATGATCAAGTGTTCTATAATAACCAGCAGAAGAAGAGACCAAGGTGGTCGGAGAAAGGGAAGAATTCTTCAAAAAAATATTGATTGTAAGAAATCTAAGTTTCCAGTTTGTGATAAATGTGGCAAAATGCATGCTGTGGAATGTCTTCCGAATTCTAGAAAGTGCTACAGATGTGGTAAGATGGGACATAAGGCTCGTGATTGCACTGAATAAGATCAAGGTTAAGGTAAGGCAAAATTTGATTTACAGTTAGTGAAATGTTTTAAGTGCAATGAGATGGGTCACTATGCAAATGAGTGTCCGACAAAGAGATCGAGTGATGGGAAGCAGATAGACTACAAGCAGAAAGGGGTGGCGAAATCCTTTTCAACTACTTCAGCAGATGTTGGGCCATAAAATGAAGTTGTATCAGGCACATTGTTTGTTTTTTTTCAGATTATGCCAGTTTGTTGTTTGATTCAGGGTCTACACATTCTTTCATCTATGAAAACGTTTCTAGTAAAATGGGAATACCATCTCAAGAAATGACTCCTGAACTTTTGGTAAAAACACCTGGGGGAAATGTTTAGGCAAAAAGAATTTATAAGAATATTCATATCCTTATCAGTGGAAAGAACCTACTTGCAAACCTTATTGTTCTACCTCTATTAGAGTTTGTTGTTATCCTGGGTATGGATTGGCTCTATATTTACCATGCTAAGATTGACTGTAGAGCTAAAGAAATTTCTTTTCAGAAATACTTTCAGTTTGTGTACAAGAATGAACCCTTACTGTTTATAACTTACCAAGAGTCCAAGAAACTTGTAAAATATAGAAATGAATGTTACCTTTCATACATCGTTGAAAATAAAGGAATTGTTCAGATTAATGATGTGTGAGTGGTAAATGCGTATCCTGATGTTTTTCTTGATGAGTTTCCTGGAATAATACCAGATCGGGATGTTGAGTTTACTGTGGACTTAGTTCCTGATTGCAAGCCAGTTTCCAAACCCCCTTATCGAATGGATCAAATTGAACTTTTAGAGTTGAAGGAGCAATTGCAAGATTTATTAGAGAAAGGATTCATCCAACCTAGCACATCCCCATGGTGTGCTCCTGTTTTATTTGATAAAAAGAAATATGGTTCAATGAGACATTGCATTGATTATAGAGCCTTGAATAACATCATTGTTAAGAAAAAATATCCATTGCCTCATATCAATGATTTGTTTGATCAGCTACAGGGAGCTCAGTATTTTTCAAAGATTGACTTGAGATCAGGGTACCATCAGCTGAAGGTAAAGGAAGCCGATGTTCTGAAGACCTCTTTGCGTACAAGATATGGCCATTATGAATTTGTAGTAATGCCTTTTGGGCTAACAAATACACCTGCTGTATTCATGGACTTAATGAATAGAATTTTCCATGAGTTCTTGGATAAGTTTGTGGTGGTTTTCGTTGATGATATTTTGGTGTTTTCTAAAAGTAAAGAGGAGCATGAATGACATTTAAGGGTTATCTTGAAAACCTTAAAAGAAAAGAAACTGTATGGAAAATTCAGCAAGTTTGAGTATTGGTTGCAACAAATTTCGTTCATCGGTCACATTGTTTCTAAAGATGGGATAACTATTGATCCTGCAAAAACAAAAGTTGTGGAAGACTGGCCAAGAACCACAAATGTAACTGAGATTCGTAGCTTCCATGGTTTGGTAGGCTATTACCGAAGGTTTGTTAGAATTTTTTCACGGTTATCTAGTCCAATGACTATGCTAACTCGGAAGGGTGTTATGTTTATCTGGACAAAATAATGTGATGACTGTTTTAAGGAATTGAAAAGAAGATTGGTGAATGCTCCAGTTTTGGCACTTCCTTCCAGGAATGGTGAGTTTGTTATATACAGTGATGCTTCATTGAAAGGACTTGGTAGCATCCTAATGAAAAATTATCAGTTAATTGCTTATGCTTCACAACAGTTGAAAACTCATGAGGTAAATTACCCTACACATGATTTGGAATTAGCTGCTGTTGTTTTCCCTTTAAAAATTTGGAGGCATCATTTGTATGGATTAAAGTGTGAAATATATAGTGGTCACAAAAGTTTAAAGTATATATTCACTCAGAAAGAGATAAACATGAGATATAGGAGATGGCTGTAATTAATCAAGGATTATGACTATACAATTCATTACCATCCGGGAAAAGCAAATAAAGTGGTTGATGCTTTGAGTCTAAAAAGTAATGATTCATTAGAAATGTTGCGTTTGGAACGTGATACTTTGGTTAGGGATTTGATGAAATTTGGCATAGAAGTTGTTGGTGAAGGAAGTTCTTCTGTTTTGTTTCAGGAATAAGTGATATCATCTCTATCAGATAGAATCAAACAAGCACAGAAGCAAGACAGTGAGTTGCAGAAAAAGGTAGAGCTAGTTCAGAAAGGTATGTTGCCTGAATTCAACATTAATAATGATTGTGTTTTGAGATTTGGGAAGAGATTGTCTGTGCCTTGTGATTCACAGTTGAAGAGAGAGTTGTTATGTGATGCACATAGTTCTCTGTTTTTAGTTCATCCTGGCAGTAGTAAGATGTACAAAGATCTGCGGGAGTATTACTGGTGGGATGGAATGAAAAGAGATATTGCTGATTTTACTATGAAGTGTTTGACATGTCCACAGATTAGAGAAGAGTGGAAGTTACTGAAAGGGATGCTTCATCCTTTACCAGTGCTAGAGTGGAAATGAGAGAATATATCCATGGACTTTGTTGTGGGATTACCGAAGACATCTCGAGGTAATAATGCAATCTGGGTTATTGTTGATCGCTTGACTAAATCTGCTCATTTCCTTGCTATATGAGATACTTTTTCACTAGATCAACTTTCCCATTTGTATCTTAATGAGATATTTAGGTTACATGGAGTTCCTCTCTCTATTTTGTCTGATCGTGATCCCAGGTGTACTTCTAACTTTTGGAAAGGCCTTCAGAAGTCGTTGGGTACTGAATTAAATTTTAGTACATATTTTCCTCCTCAATCAGATGGGCAGTCAGAATGAACAATTCAGACCTTGGAGGATATGCTACGAGCTTGTTCGATGGATTATCAGGGAAGTTGGGACCAAAATCTTTCTTAGGATGGATTTTCATATAATAACAGTTTTCATTCTAGTATATAGATGGAATCATTTGAGGTGTTATATGGGAAGCGGTGTGGAACTCCAGCTTTCTGTGATGAAGTGAGTGAAAGGAAGTTGATGGGACCAGAATTGGTAGAAGAGATGGCAGAAAAAATTCAACTGATTCAGAAACACATGAGAACAGCTCAGAGTAGGCAGAAGAGTTATGTAGACAATAGGAGGAAGGATCTATCTTTTGAGGTAGGTGATCATGTTTTTCTCAAAGTCTCACCATGAAAAAATGTGATGAGATTTGGTAAGAAAGGAAAGCTGAGTCCAAGTTTCATTGGACCATATGAAATTCTAGAGAGAATGGATCAGTTGCATACCGTGTGGCTTTACCTCTGAGTTTATCTCAGGTACACAATGTTTTTCACGTTTCGATGTTGAGAAATTATATGCCAGATCCATCTCATGTTTTGAGTCCAGAGGTAGTTTAGCTGGAAGAGAACCTATCTTATGAGGAACAACTGGTCCAGATTATTGACCACAGGGAGAAAGTGTTATGATATAAGGTGATTAATCAGGTAAAGGTTTTGTAGAAAAACCACATGCTGGAAGGATAAATACCCCCATTTATTTGTTAAGTAAATAAATTGCGGGGACACAATTTTCTAAAGGGGGGAAGGATGTAACATCCCAAATAAGTAATGAATAATAGATATTTTTTTATATGTCTATTAATGAATTGGATAGTGTTTTAGATGCTTAAAATGAAAATAAATACAATCTTATGCATGGAATACTCTAATATTCTTGAAATATTGTTTTACTGCCTTTTGATGAAAAACTTTTCTAAATCAAAATTTTAACAATTTTATAATGTATATTTGTCAAAATATAAATATTAATTATGATTGGGACTTTGAAATTTACATTGGATAATTTTTTGGTATTTTTCTGACAATGTTCATTTTTAATGAATAGTGAAAAAATACGGCATTTTACATCAAAACTGCCTTTTCATTTAATTTAATTATATGGTTAGATTATCATTTTAATTGGTCATAATTTTTAATATGAATACATTTTTACCACTTAATCCAATGGTGGTAATTATGATTAATTTAATTTCGGAATTGGTCATAAACTAATGCCAAACTTTTCATACATATCGTTTCAAAAAAACCCGCTATTTGTTTTGACAGCGGGAATTAGTTTGAAAGAAATTATTGCAATTTACGTGTTTGGAATTTGGTAAAATGGATTGAATATTTGGAATCAAAAGTTACAAATTATGTAATTAAGACTCTTTTATTTTTGGATATTATGAATAGTAACGATGGTAATTATCTTTAATTATCTTGATTATTGAGTAATCAGGTAGTTAAAGATAATAAAATGATATCATAATAAAAAAAAAGACCACAACATGTGTCCTAAGGCTACTGGTTGTCTCATGGCCGACCATGGGATGCCTTGTGCCAATCTTGGGGGTCCCATGGAATCCCTTTTGTGAGAAAGTGACTTTTTATCTTTTTATTTTTTAAGAATGTAAAATGTGACAAAGAATGTATCACCTATGTAAAATATTTTTAATATTGTCTACCTAAATGATATTTTAGACTATAAATATTCATTAGAAAGCTAAAATGATTTCAAACAACATAGTATTTTTTTCATAATTTTTAGACTTTAAATAAATTAAATTATTTATGACATCATGATGATGCTGCAATTATCTCATTAATAAAGGATTTAAATAAAATGAAATGATAATGTAAAATATATGACCTACACATGTCCAAAACCTATTGGATGGCTGGATTTCGAACTATTATCACCTTACCCTCAAATTATATCAATGTGGGACCTTTTTAATCAGAAAATCATTTTCAAATAAAGTAACATTTTTTACTTTCCAAGAGTGCCCCTCCTCTCCTCTTATAAAAGGCCCCCATCTCTACCTCCTTACCCACACTCCCAAAGCCTTTGACTTGGCAAACCCCTGCCCATTTTGTCTCTCCACTTCCCTCTCTTACTTCTTAAAGCCTCACATTGGGCAGAAGTCTTCCCAAGGAAGCCTTTGAGATCAAACCAAAGGGAGTTACACATATTTTAAGGTAATGTCTTCACTTGAGTCCTTTTGTATTATTTTGCTTCTCCAACCCCATAAACTATATTTATTTATTTATTTTGTAACAACTCCAGTATCTTCAATATACTATGATGTTTTTATAATAAGTATTCGAGCTACACATACACACACCTACATCTAATGGTTAATGGACATACTATTTCCATGGATGGTGAATTTATGCCTCCCGAAATGATGATTGTTCAACATTCTTTTAACACTTTCAAAGGTGGCCATTAAGATGTCACTATAATTATATATGTTATATAATATGTTTATGTTTTTCATTAAGCTTCTGTATTTTTCATTTTGGGCATACCTTTATGGTTTCCATTATGGGTAAACTCGATATCTTCATTTAAGGAAGTGCGGACTACCGCCCCCTCAAAGTGATTTGATTCGTTAAATACCATATGTGGGACGTATAAAGGATGGAACTATGATATTATATATGATATTATACTGGAATTATAATATACATTTATATAATTATGATTCCATTCTATAAAATACGAAATAGAAATGAAAGTAGCGTTAATGCGTACGTACGACTTACCGTCTCCATGAACGGTGCATTTCATTTCTTACCTCTAAATGATTATGTAATATTATAAATGCATGTATATACTGAATATATATGATATATACATCATGATTATAATTCTGGATATAATGGATACATGAACATCTTGTAATTATAAAGGGTTTATTCTTGACTCAAGTACCAATGATCGTTAAAACGACCGTTATTAACTTGAATAATTACATAGTGTTCATGACATGTCATTAAGTGATATAAAAGGAATAATTAACTTGAAAAAGGATCTTAAACAAGTAGAAATTATCTCAAGTTTATTATTCAGGAGATTAAATAATGACCGAGTCAAGTCGGACCCGAGGTATGGGACATCGTCTCAATCTCCTTTCATTGAGGCGTATTTTGTTTTACACACAACCATCTTTTATACGGTGTATAAAACCCTTTGAATTTTACGTTTATCCAAAATGAATCTTTTTTATACGTAGAATTTTACTAAATGACAAACGGGAATGTTTTTGTCGTACGTATGCGGCGACAGTGACTTCTTCGTCGCCGTGACCATTATTTGAGTTTCGTCTTCCTCTAAAAGCCATATATTTTAAAAAAAAAGAAAAATAAATACCAGGTTTTACTTTTCATTTATTTTTTTATTGAAAATGGTTTTCATAATTTTTTTATATCAACGTGTTGTATTGATATATTGTGATTGAAAGGTCGAAATGTTATGTTTCCTTTATGCATGTTTTATGTGATACGATTATGTTGAGATTCTTGGGAATTATTATGATGACGGGTGGTTCAGTGATGAAATAAGGGCATGTGAGCCCAATATAGCTCTCCAATGCATTGGGTAACGCGAAGGAGTGAAACGTTAAGGTTTCTCCGAAGAGATTTAGGGAATATACTGTGATGGGTATTCCAAACGTAACCAAGAGGGTTACTCCATACGTAAGAATGTTATGAATGCCTCAAGTTACGTAATGACATATGATTTCTATTATTTATTCATGATTTGATGAGGTATGTTAATGTGCTTATGTTTTATGGGTAAAGTATTATTTCATTCTTATTTATATATGTACCCATGTTTCCTTTCCATATTTTTATATCTCTTACTGAGATTTTTATGCTGATCCCATGTTTTTTTTGAAATGTTTTTCACAGGTCAATGGAACGGTACATGATATGATGATAGTGTCAAAGAACTGTCAAGAAAGAATCCATATTTTATTTTAAATATGTTTCCATTGATGGGAAATAAGAATACTATCTTTATGTAACCACTTTGTTTTTATGTGGAATGTAATTCAAGTTTTATGATCTAATTTTCTAAAACTCTAAACCCGAAAAGATCCTCAATGTGTAATCTTGTAATAACTCAATATTAAGTTAGGTTTAAGGCTGGGGCCTTATACATCAACTTGGAGTTAACTACCACTTAAAATAATAATATTATATTTATAGAGTGCAATGTAAGATTACAAAGAAACCCATTGTTGCGTACCGGGTACTCCATCGAACATAGTGTCCCCATTAAAGTAAAATTAATATTTAATTCACAAATATTAATAATTATGAAAAGTGTCTTATTCCTTATTTATCAGGGATGTTACCTCTGGATCGATGAAATAACACCGATTGGAATGAAAACACAATCCACCAGGGGACTATATCAATAAAAATACAATGATCTTTTTTATAATCCTCGAATTAAATAATCATTTTATTTTGATATGTATATCCCAAATTATAATATCAATTTTATGTGTTAATAACTCATTATTATTGAATCATTTTTAACCTCTCTTATTTCTCATGACATATATTATACTAATATTTTATTTCCATGAAATATTAGTTACTTTCTATTTTTTAATTGGTGTGATCCTCTTATGTTTTTCTCATGAATTTTGATGATATTCTCTAGCATACATGATTTTTCATATGTTCAATTGTTATACATAAATTTTAATCATTTCATTTACCCATAATAATTAAATGAGAAGCCCCTTTTTTATTTTTACATTCCTTATGTTATTAATAATATATTCATATTATATACTAAAAAATGATTATCATGTGATAATATTAATTGTGAGATATGTTTAATGTTTTATAAAATTAATATATATTTTTTATATATTACAATGAAAATAAACAAACACATCGTAGGTTTTCATTTTACAATGATTTAGAATGGGTCAACCCATGCCATCACCAGAGCTGGTATGCAACAAGGCCTATAGTGTGTTCTAAATAAACCCAAGATGGAGACAAGAACCATTTTATTTCATGCAACCAATTGATAATGGGTTTTCACTTGAAAATATGACATGACCAATCCATGAATTGGACTAGAACACTAACCCATAAATATGATAAAAATGGATATATAAAAATCACAGTATATAGATGAATGACCAATAGATTATTTCTTAACATCAAATTCCATAAATAATAAATATAAACCTTATATTCTATGATAATTCAATATAGGTAATAAAACCAAAATGAAATTTCCTCATCCCGAAGATACAAAATCCAAAAACAATTGAATCATGCGCCAAATCTATGACTCCATGACTACATTATCCCAAAACCTCAACATATATTAGTAAAAAACAAGGGTCATAGATCAAAAATGTCCCCTTGAGAAAAGACACATCGTAAAAAACATTATTCATACAGCTAAAGGAAAATATAATGTTTGACTCACGAATTGTAGTAGGATAGAACCATGAATCATTGCAAGGAATTTATACATGAAAACCAATATGTCTACTTTGAAAAATAATTATTTTCGAAAACAATTTCACTTTTAGAAAAACATGAAAAAAATTAGATGTTACTATGGGATTTCTATGAATCCCGTCATTCTAATGGTTAGTAAATTTGGATCAATCAAATAGAATTTTTTCCTAATATAACATTATCAACAAACCAACACTTCAAAAAAAATTATGATCATATGAATAAAAAATCATATAACCAACTAAAAGAATATGTGAAAATTAATAAGGTATCTCAATCAACCAATCCACTATTTTAATACATAATGAATATAAATTCCAACCATATATTGTTAATGAACACCATGATATCTAGCTAAAAGGGTCTTCTGTGAAATAGTATAATGACATGGATTTTTAGTCGGTATTAAACTAATCACATGTTTGGAATGTCCCATGATCATACATGGGCCAAACAATAATTTCATACACACTCATAGTTCACATGTCAATATATATAATGCTCCTATGGTCCTCCTCTAAATGGCTTCCTTGGTCTCTTTTTGAGAAATATCAAATTTTTATCATACACTCCCACAACCATGGTCCCCCATGTTATATTCAATTTTATGCACATAAAAAAAGTTACCATAACAATACAAATTTAGTAAACCAATATTTCCATTTTAATATAACAACATCCTCAAGGTACAACATTCCAATATATAAATCACAATCATCAAGGTTTAATTATTTCAAAAACTCATTTAAATTCAATTAATGTAACAATGATTATTTAATCCATTTTAACAACACATATTATACATCAATGATATATTAATTTGAATAGTAACATTATATAATAAAATTTATCATAAAATTAATGGATTATAACATGAATTTATAACTCATTATCAATAACATAAATTAAAGTAAATGTTATGAAAAAAACTGGGAACTTAATAATTAATTGATATTCAGAGACTAGTTTCTATGAATAGATTATACAATTTATAAGTAGAAAAAAAATTTCACCATTTATGAAAACAACATGCATCAACAAATAGAGTTCAACACACAGATAAAAACAAATATAAAATACCGAATTCCCAATAAAAAAATCCGTTTTTTGAAAACAAAAACAAATGGCTGGGTTTCCATACTATATGGAAATGGAATGTTTAGTCAAAATAAAGCTGTAGAAAGGGGAAATCATAAAGACAATGAGAATAATTAATCCTAATATTCCAATGATATATTGTATATCCATAAAAATTTAGAGTGGTTAATATATAAGTAATATATAATGTGATTCCCATGAGTATGAGAAAATGAGAGAAAACATTGGAAAAATGAAACGGGAAATGAGAAAAATCCACTTAATTAATGATTTGGAAACATCAAATGGATTTCATACACCATCAGAAAAACCATGACCAAAATATATTAAATACACTACCTCTATAAAACCATGTTTAACAATTTCTATATATCCTATAATGAATAAAAACTCATTATCAAGAGGATTGATATCCTACTAACCCCCAAATATTAACTATGTATAATGAGACACATATATATAAAAGTTTAACACTGTTCTTATATATGTGACTATCCCCCCCAAAATCCATGATTTATCCTTTTATCATTAATAAAAAACATGAATAAAATAGTAAATATTTTAATCTTATAAGAATACATACATTGGAATAAAAAATAACCAAAATTCCTCACATATTGGATCTTTTTTATTATCATAAATACCTCAAGAGTCATTAGAATAAAATTGGATAGGCCATTGAACTATAAATAAATATTCCATATCCCACACCACATTTTATGTCGTCAACAGACTAGAAATTTTCATAGATAAATTAGGTAGACACACCATTGACTAACTTGTTATGATCCACCAAGAAACTAGTAGGATCCTCCACATGGGTAATATATAACATTAACTCCATATACATATACTCTATAACATGATAGGTCTCTATATGATATTTCATCATTTTAAATATCTGGTAAAAATCATGGATTCAAGTTTGCTCAAAATACATATTGATATCTATGATATTAATGATCTCATGATAATCAACCTTTGTTGTCTCACTAGTGGTAAGAAAATATTATGATTTAGTCAAATGATCTGTAATCGTGTAAATTGAATGGTTCCTACTCTAAGTATATGGAAGAATAATAATATTATACATGAATATCTCATCCAAATTCTATATAATAATGGTAAGATTATGATAAACTCGGTGTTCCTCTAATACTCCACATTAATCATTTTGTAAATAAAACAATGAGATAAAAAATAAAAAAATGATAATCTATTTCTGGTCCACCAAAACATACTCATCATAAAATAAAACAACTTGATACCCATTAGAAGAATGACCTGACTATAGAAATATTTTCCAATAATTATCTTTTTTAACACGGTCAATAGTATAATATGTCACTACATAAGGAAACATGTACATTAGGTGACTCAAACCAATCACCAATGTTCTCTCCACTATTTATATACCTTATAATAAATTAGAAGTCTTATTCAATTGATTACTAACAGTATGCAGACTCAATAATATATAGTGTGTCTTGAAATCTAGTTAATTTCCCTTTATCACCATTTATGGAAATAATAACACATATATCTAAAAAATACCAGTAAATATACACAAATTTTTGTATTCTATAATTATCATGATAAGTAATTTCCTACTCAAATGATAAGCCTGAAAATTACCTTTACCATTCATATGAGAGATATTTTTTAATCACTGGCCTTAAGATACTCCTCCCAATGTCTCTATTTATGTTTTATGTCCCACTGGGTTAACATATAGCTTAGGATTTATTATCTGATTAAATTGAAAAAAACTCCACAAAGAGAAAATAGTGACAATTTTTATTCACATGCATGAAGGATTATTGATCCAAGTAATATGGTGGGGGTAATTACACTAATTATAGCATAATTTATGAGATTAAAAATCCACAACATTACCCCCATTCATTATCTCAAACCAATGACACTCACAAGATGCACCACAATACAATATATATGTATTTCCTATAATTGGAATAATCAATATGGTGATAACATAAAAATCAATCTAGAATTCATTAATAGAACTCAATGAAATCAATCTCTACTAAAAATTATACCCTTTATAAGGCATAAAATTCTATGGAGAATATATCATAGATATACCCCAGAAAACATTCAATTAATTCCCTGTAAATACTAAAAATTACATGATCTAAAAAATGATTTTTGTACTCCCGCAATCCATAACCCCTTTTATCATATTCGGGTCTATAAAATCATCATTATTATGTATCACATGGCAAAAAAATATTAATTTTGACTAATTAACAATCTCATATACATCTTTTGATGCAGATGATTGTGTATTATGATTCCATAAAATATATTGTGATGGTCTGTAGGGTCCAGCTATACCCAAGAATACAAAAATATTTCACTAATAAAAATTCATATGAAAGAGTAAGAATAAAATTAACGACGTATTTCATTATTTACGTAATTAACATTGGTTCATTTTTATTTACAAATGGTGTAATTGGATCCTTATATTTACCATTTCAGCTCTATATAGAATTATTAGGGATACCTTATTCCCATAACACCCCCAAATGATAGTAAAACCATTGTTCAATCAGTGAAAACCCACAAAGATCCCAATAAAATTATCTTAACCATAATCACCAGTAAGAATTATTTACATATTCATGACAAGAACCTAATAAGCATTATGATAAATTATACTATAGGAAATTCTATTTCCTACATTATTTCAAATTACAGTTGGAATTATGTATAATGAAAAGGTATCCAAGAAAAATCCCTAGCCATAATGTTACTGCAAAAAAATAGTTAAAATTATTTATTCATAAATACCCATCTAGTATAACCATAATGAAATTGGATTTTCCCCATGAGTAGATCAATTATGAACTCAAACAGTCACTGAGGAGGGAAAAAAATTTCTTCTAAAGTAGCATAGTGTATAGGTAAACAACCATTTGGATATAACAATATTATACAATATATAAATCCATAAAATATTATAGCAGAAATAAAATTGGAAAAAATTCAAGAGAAACTATTCAAACAGTTGATGACCCAGGATCCCACACACCATAGATCATTTGAGTATTACCTTCATGAGATTATACAAGAACCTACAATTAGAGTACTCCTTGTAATCTTTAAAATTGATCATTAATATCAATATAATTATGATATGATGAATTTATATATCCAATCTGAAAAATTCTCACATAACCTCATTATTAGCAAATAATACATGAAACTGTGGTTATGAAAAATCATTTTCTATATTTTTTCCCAATGGTGTAAGAACATCCATAAAAATGGTATAACCTCAAATCATTTACCTAAAAAAATATGCTGCATAATTGTAATATATCATATCAAAGAAGCCTAATTCCTAACATGAATAAAAAAAATATTAAATATCATGATGTTCATCCGTGATTCAAAGTCATCGATTATCAAATCATATACATATTGATATCCATGAATAGTACTTCCCTGATCCCTATTAACTAAATCAATTTCCAAATTAGACTAATGGAAGGATACCAAACCCTTCTAATCAGCTAAATGCTCGTGTGGTCCCTTACATAATGAAGAACCAATTCTACACCCAGGAAGAAAATACCTATAGAATAATTAATGATGATCTGGGTGACCACACCTTTTCCACGACCTTAGATCCCCCTAGAAAATTATATTTGGAATACCACATATCTAACACTAATGATAAGAAAATTGAATACCCCTATGAGATTCAATGGATTCCAAACAAAAAATAGTTGAGAACCTATTCTATATCATTGATGTGGTTCATCAAAATATCCCTTTAATCTAAAAAATACCTTGGATACTAGTCTTTATGGAATGAACACCATTGATATTTTCTGTCCCTACTAAACCATTCTCATCCATATCTATTTTATCTACCTCAATATTAAAATTTATCGGAGAAAACATTTTATGAATCAACCTATACTATTACATCATGCACTTTTCAAAATGTATCTCCTTTAGAAAACTGATTATGAGGAGCATAAGAGACAAATGAAAAAACTCAACAAATTATTTAGAATAATTCATTATTGAATTATCTCCTAACTCTGTCACACAAATAAACAATACATTGATAACATAATTTTTTAGTATGAAACAACTAATTTTTATCCTTATTGGTGGTATTACATGTGATATCATCATTATTCCCCACTTGATCCAAGGAGTCTAAATGGACGCCATACTGTCCTACAAACGAGTAAGTGGTTGAGACTACTTTCAATGTATCGCAGGACTAAAAAAATGGAATACACTCTCCATCCACCCAATCCATTCTTCGTGCTCATGGGTTCCATGGTTACCATATATTACCTATGGATTATGTATAGATTAATACTATTCATAGTATATTATATGTTTCTAATTTGAATCAACCTCTTAGCTTTGTGATTTAATTGTTTGTATTACAGAATATAATACATCAAGGTCAACCATATGTGTCACCTACATTACATGTTCTGCAACACCCACCCTTCATCGATTGGTGGAATTCCATGGTCGAATTAAATAAAAAAATATAAACCACAAAATAGTGAAAATAATATTAAATATCAATAAAAATTGATTAAACTGTAAGAAACTTTTATAATTGGTCTTCAATGTAAAATTAATTTAAAATTAATATAAATGAAATGGTTTGAATCAAAAAAATTTGATACATTATCTAAATAAATATTTTATTACTCACAATAATACATATGATATAGTAATCACTAAACTATATTTGGTAGGTTATACAAATAGTAACTCACGCTTCATATAGTTTCTATGAACCATTAACTTAAACAACAAAAATATCAAAATTTATAAATTCCTATAAAGGGACTCCACAAAAACCCATAGAAAAATACAAAAAAAATCTCATAAAAATGCCAATTTTTTTAAATAATAATGACAATTCATAACCACCCCTTTAATCTCATGGTTTTCCATGATGGACAAGTGGATAGGTAATCTATCATACCTTCCAATAAATCACCCATGGTGCTATATCATGTGAACTAATGTCCTTGAAATTACAACTAGAATGAATACAAATTTCCAATGGAATATCTTGTGTATGACCAATAAATCACCTGACCCCACATGACACACATCTTGAAGCATGTAATTTATTTACACATGATAGAGAATAATAAAAAGTTATAATAGGTTATTAATTGGGATTGTTTTCACTAGTAAAAATACAATATGTTTGATCAATGAATTGTTGGGATATAGAATCTAATAAATATGATTAGAAGTCATAATTATATACTTCATAGAGATCACAATATTGGCCAATTGTGAATATCATAATATCACATTTCATAAACCAGAAAATACCAGAAAATATCCATAGTTAACTCAAAACAGTGAATAAAAGCACAATACTAGTCTGTTATACAAAAATGAAAAATTCAAAAGAAACTATAAATGATAAAACCTCCTGAGGCCATCTCTATAAAATCTCATAACCACCATGTCTATGAATAATAAGTAAGGCCCACCAAAATAAAAAGTTCCCTTTCAATTATTTGTATCTTTTAAAAGACAATCTAAATATTCCAAAATGAATATCTATGATGTCATGAACAAATCCTAGTAGGATACCCCAAAAAAAAATTATATCCATTATCTAGGAAAAATTATATGTCTAGTTTCAAAACATAGTTATTTTAAACAATGTTACCTTTTCAAAAAAATTATATTGAAAGAAAAACATTATAACTCTCATTAGATAATCCTAAACAAAACATCACATGACATCTTAGTAATAAAAATTTAAATAATGAAATAAATCCACCTGACATAACAAGAAAAATAAATCCATAATTGGAATGGATATAATAATATTCATCCACAACATCACATATACAGATACTATATCTTGGGAATAATAATAACATATCTTATTAAACAAAGGAACTATCATCATGAACTATGGATATAAATACCTACATGGAAATGGTAATATTCCTAATATTCTCTAAGAATCAGATTATATTGTTACATTGTTGAAAATTATGAATTTATAGCATGATAATAATGTCTAATAGTTTTGGAAGATTTTTTAGACATTCTTTGGACTATTATAAATCCCATGGGAACTCTCATTCCCCATGGTATCATTTTGAGTTTTTCATGATATTTTGACCAAGGGATCTCTATGTCCCTTAATTATAAATATATTTAATTAATATAAGCACTTCCACAAAAAATGACTCCCAATTTCTAGAAAATTAATAAAATTAAAATTGCATCGTATTTCAATAAAAATTATTAATTTATGTAAAAAAAATTATAAATTATAATAAAAAATACACCTCAGGATAAAATATTACTACTAAAAGAAAAAAATATACTCCAATTAAGACACTTTCAAAACACCAATAAAAATCCATTTAATGTCAGAATAAATCATTGAACCATTTTAACAAAATGACAGACAACATAAAATCCATCTACAATTAAAAGTCACCTTAAATCATCAAATTGATGATTATATTTTGGAAAAAAACTTGAAATGATATTTGATTTTTTGAAAAATTATTTAATTAACATTTAACCAGAAAACCCCAAGAAAAATAAATAATTAATCGATATACTATTAAAAGTTCCCTAAAATGGAGTCACCTTGATGATACCTTATGAAAAAATTCCCACTTAAATAAAACCACTTGAGTCATGTTATAGAGGTCCCAATACAAAAAAAAAGAATTAACAAATGAAACACACACAAAATAATTCTTCTAATATGAAATTAATAGTTTCTATACTCTATGAAAATTGAACAACATGTAAAGATAAAGAGAAATGAATTATAAATTATAAAGTAATTTATATTAACTCTATATAAAAATCGTAATATATGTGGAATACAAAAGAAAAAGAGTGCAGAGAAATTCCTTCTCATAGGAATTTGGTAGAGAATGAATGGGGAGAGAAATGACGTTGAAACTGGTAAAAAATAATGGGTAAAATGGTAAAATCAAAATAATTTAATGTCTTAGAAAAATAAATTTATTTTCAAACATTATTATAAAAATAATATGACAAATATATAGAAACCACATCCTCCCCAATTCTAAGCTACATAGTGTCCAGATATTATTGAATGAAAATAAAAACAACAGTCAAGCTATGTGATTTCCAGCTATCTCCAAATCATTAACATTTCATACATTGCCCCACAATTAGAGAAGTTTCGTTATAACTAGGAGTAAATAACTGGGAAATTATATTAATTTAATAATGGACTCATTCCGATAAATGAAATTTTTTATTTATAAAACAAACATACTAAAAACAACTATATTTCATATGAACATTACAAATCATGTGTATATGGATCCATAAATGTCACACATGAATTTTTTGTTTTTTATCATGGATCAGAATAATTTTTAGGTCTCAATTTTTCTATCTGGAATCAACTATGAAGAGTGATAACATTTTATGTAAATGATCTAATTTATCTTATATCTACTAGTTTCTTCGTGGTTCTCCATTTTTTGATATAAAAATGATAAAATTTTGTTAATCACCCTGAGGCACATGGTTGGTGCACGGTTCATAGTTACCATGCTTTACAACCCAAGTAACTGTGTAGTAGGTTGATGTTTTCAGATAGAAGATACCGCATGGATTCTACACAGTATTTCAAGGTATGTGGACTAACCATGTGGTAGGTGCATCCTAGAATGAGAGACACACATGGTCACCACATGGTATTTCAATCATATCCTACAAATTATGTGCTTTTCCATGTCAATAGATAGTTAGAGTTTCCAAAACCACTCTCCCTCAAATATAACACTTACTCTACCCACATTCACCACACATGATATTTTCTTCAATTAGAACTCCTACAAATCTATTAGGCTCATTGATAACCTTTTATAGGTTTATTTTGTTTATAAATTCAAAGGAATCTTCAATTATGTTCCCACATGAAATTTCATCCAATATTCTAGGGCTTTCATCTATCTTTCTTGGGTTCTCATTTTTTAGAGGGGTGTTTGTTCTAGTGAGGTTTTGTTCATGTTTTTTTGTGCAAGATATTTAAATTTAATTATTAATATTTCCTTACTAGTTTGTGGTGTTGGTGTGGTTGTGGCTTCACACCAATTTCAATATGCTTCCAAACAAGAGGTAGGTCATTCCAGGATTATACATTATTTGACAAATTTTATTTTCTTTCTTGAGTGTTTAATTATATTTTATGATTTATGCATGTGGGGTGAAACATGTTTATCAGAGGACATGTATGAATATATACTGAAAGAAAGTTTTCTAAATGAATTTTTGAATACTCCGATTGGGAACCATTGATGTAAATTTTAATATGTTTTATAAATTATGAAACTTGTTTAATAAATGGTGATAATGGGGTGGAACTTTTCATAGAATGGTTTCTCCATGAAATTATGTTGAAAGAGTTTTTTTTAAGGCAAAATGTTGTCTTTTTTAATTTTTAATTGTATGATTTCATAAAAGCTGTTTTATGTTTTCTATTTGATGTTATAAATTGGTTTTTATAAGTTGTGTAAGCTATGTGAAATGTGTTTTCAAATGGATTTGGAAAGTGTAAAATATAAATTGGTTTCTTACTAAAAATGATGTTTTTTGTGCATTGGTTTGTGAATGTGGTTCATTATCAAGAATGGTTGGATCATTTGGTTTATGTTTAGGCTATTTGGAAGTTATGCGTGGAAGGTGGAATTTAATGTAATCACAAGGGAAATACTAGATGACTAGGTGGATGAACTAGGACTAGTAATATAGTGGTTAGAAATTGTAAAGAACTTGTTTCACTAATCCCTATTGATGCATACATTACTAAAAATACTATAGTGATTACAGGAGAACAGAATCCAGCATTTAATCATCTCCAGTATCCCATGAACAAATAATTTTTCAGTGTTGATTCTATAGCATGAATTACTAAGATAAAATTTCCTAGATACCTTCAAGATTTAGTCCCTATATGCAATTCCCAAGACGTGGTGCTCTTTTTATATATTGCTATTACCATCATAATATATTTATCTTGATTGGTTACCTTAGAAGAAAAGAATGAATTCACATAAATGGTTTTATATTAAGATGTTTCATGTTTTCCTTTTATAAAACATGCATGTTAAGGTGTCTTATTATTTTTATAAAATGTAATCTTTTTGATGCGGGGAATCTTACTGGGCTTTCCTCAGAGCCTACATATACTTTGTGGAGTATGTATAATTTGTTTGTATAGAATACGTTATGGAAATTTGTGTTGTGTTTGTAGATCAAGGATGTTATATTTCTTATCATGTAGATTTTTGTGGTGGATGTTAGAGGGTGAATCCCCAAATGTTTCACCTCAGTTTTTATGAATTTTTTTGTTTCTTTTTTTTTTATTATTTTGTATTCTAATAATATTTGAATAAAATTGAATATGGAAATAATAATTCCTTATTCAGTTATGGTTAAACAATTTTCACATATTTATTTGGGTTGTAATTATTAATTATCTAAATAGATGAAATCATTTCCAAAAAATAATATTCATATCATGGGACTAGTTTCAATCGTAGGGGGATTGGGGATCCCCTTCTTGTCATGCTATGGAATGGGTGGACGGTCGGGTTAGATGGACATCTATCATGGTTCAGGGAAAAATGGTGTTAGATTATTTCACAATCTTTTTGTGTCAAATTATTTGAGGAATATTATGTCTACGTAGGAGCTATGAATTTTGGGATATAATTTTCTAATTTTGAGTATGGTGCATAGCTGAAAAATATTGTGACATGAATCATGTTTTCATGGAAAGTAATGTTTCTTTTTTTTTTGTTCTTATCCATTTTTTTTTGTATTTTGGAAAAAAAGGATTTGGGATAATGGTCTCCATTAGGTTATAGGGACTATAAATCTATGTGGTTATAGAGAAATAGTCCAAGAATACTCTTTGTGATGGATGTGCGATTTGGGAATGACAGCCAATAGTATGGCTATGTCATCCACCAACAATAGTTTTCTCTTACAATTTTTTTTGTCTTCTTGACAAATAAAAATAATTTTGAAAAAAACTGTTTAGAAATTATAAAAAAACATAATTTTGAATTGGTAATGGTTTGGTTTTTTAATTCTGTAAAATGTATTTTTGAAATCATTTTTGAATGAATCTTTTTAAAAGATAATTTTTATAAAATTATTTTTAAATGATTAAGGGATGAGTTCATTGAGAATTGGATTTTCACAATGATGACTTATAGTTTTTTATATTTATTGTAATGAAAAAATGAAAAATTCCACGGTGGGATTTGGATATCCGTTCTAAATGGGGTTTGATGAGGTATGAATAATATTTTGAGTGATATGAATTGGATGTTTCTAATATAATCCATTGTATTTTAATTTGAGAAAAGAAAAAATGTTTTGGATTTATATGTTGAAATTGGACTGCTATTTAATTTGGTGATAAGAACATTAGTAAAGATATATGAAATATTTAAAATGGGTATTAAATTGACATTTTTAAATCATGGTTTGTCTATTTAGTATTGAAATGACGAATGATGTTGTTTAGACCATTTTTATTTCCATGAATGATCACATCCATAAAAACATGTGGATGGTCAATTACATGATATGGTGGGTGACTAGTTTTCAATGATATTACTCACCCATGATACAATATAAGATAGCATTAGTGAGTGTGAAACCCACCACACATGATTTCATTTCAATGTTATTTTTAGAGAGAATGTAATTTTTTGATAACAAAGAGTTGTGTGTTATGTCTTCTTATGATTTGAAAATGTTTCATGTGAGGTGGTTTGAGTTTGATAATACTTCATGTTTAATTATAATTTCATGTTTGAGTCCTTGTTAGTTTTTTGTTTTTTATATAATGGTTAGTGGGTCATTTTGAGGAATGTTTTTGGATTACTGGTGTTGGTCCCTATGTTATCGGTGTTTCGTTGTGGGGATTTCTGGATGATGGATTATCCTTCATTGAGTCCATTATCCACATATTTCTACATTCATTCCCCCATGAGGATTCATTAGATATCATATGTACAACCACGAGTTGATTACTATTAGAAAAACCTTCAGTTGATCAACCTGTTTAATTTATTCATGAATTTCAGAAGCTGAACCATCCTTTCTATTATAATCAGGAAACTATTATTGAACCAGAATAGTGGATGTGGAAAAAATAAAAGAATCCATTGTTTTCATAAGTAATCTATGTTTTTCAAAGCTAATATTGTCACCTACATGATTTAAAGTTCTTCCTGGAAGTGTTGAAGGGAATTCCCATGAGGAGAGTGGAATGCATCCTGAGAATGGAAGTGATATCAGTAGTGTTAAAAGGTTGTTACATAACTATTAGTTTATTCTAGGTGATATATTTTATTATGTCACCAGTGTGGCATGTCCATTTCATTATAATGTATACTTTATTGTAATAATCATGTTTGGATGAATTTTTGGTATCTTGTTTTATTTTAAATGAATGATTATATTTTGTGGGATCATTGAAAATTCCAATTTAGTGGAAACATATTATTACTTCATGAATTCCATGTCACGAACATTTCGATAGAGTTGCCTTATGAGTGTTATTGATTCAATCATTATGCATATGAGGTATATAAGATTTGATGCAAGTGTTCTATATAATTCCCTATATTAGTGAAATCATCTTTTTGGAGAAATGATTATTCTATTGACTATTTTTCTTCTTTGGTTCTTCCAAGAGTGTTGAAAGGTCTCTCATGAAACAAAAGAAAGTGTTTTAGTTAAAGATCATTGATGCCTGAATTTTTGGAAGGATATAATTCAAATATTTGGTCCCTAACCACAAACCTTGAAGTGAAACAATAATTGTGTCTAGAATTCCTTCGGTAGTGATGGAACTTAGTCCGTCATGGTCCCTAGTGTTGACGTGGGACAATTAATTGTTCCATATTGTAACTACTTTATTTTGGAAAGGCACCAACTTGTGGATAGTGATATGAATTAATTTTTTATTTTTGGAAGCTGTGTGGGTCAAATAGTACTTCCTTGGTTAAGAGAACATGTGGTGTTCGTGTTTTACTTAATTCCATTGGTTATACCCATTTATATTCCGATATTTATCTGGTTTTCCAAGTGTGTTATTCCATGTAAATCATTTTTTGTTTTTGTTATGTAGATGAAGAGACTATGATGTCCCATAGAGGGTTTCCCATGTAAGTCTATGCTAGTTGGTTATTATAGAAAAAATATTACTAAAAATGAAAATAATAATCAAAGGGGTTTATTATACACCATACCAAAGTATTGGGTGTTTAATATAAAAATATACCTCAATGAAAGGAGATTGAGAGAAAGTCCCTTACATTAAGTCTAACTCGTCACAAAAAAAAGATTGTTTCTAAATAATAAAATAATGTTAATTTAAAATTTCATGAATACTATTTCATGTTTATTATTACATTTATATCACTTATTATAATTTTATGATAATTACAAAATTATTTATGTTCATATCAAATGTTTTTTATATATTTGTTTCATGATTTGAAAATGAACATTTTTTATACAAATTCACAATGTAGTAAATGTTTAGAAATATATAATCTTTTTTTAATCCTTTAAATATCATATATATTTAGTATATATGTATTTATAATATCTATAATTTTCAGATAAATGAAATGAAATGCATCGTTCATAGTGACGGTAGGCCATATGTAAGCATGAACACTGCATTCAAGTCATTATCATATTAAAAGAATAATAATCAAATGACATAATTTTAAATTATAATAACATTATTATATTAATTTTATTAATGTATCAGATGTTTAATAAACCCATCATTAAAATCTTCCATGTGTATACGGAAGGATTATCATCCCATTGCGGGGGAGGTAGTCCACACATCCTCGAATGAAATTATCAAATTTACACAACTTGGACAACATAAAAGGTATATTCGAAATAAAAATTATCAAATAATAGGAATAATATAAATATAATAAATATAATATATAAATATATTTTAATCCTAATGTCCACCCTGAGAGGTGGTTGTAGAAAATTGAACAATCATCGTTTTGAAAGACAGTAGTTCACCATTCCTAGAAATAGTATGTTGTCTATCCATTTGATATAGGTGTGTGTATGCATAGTTGATATAATTATCATAAAAACATCCTAATATATTTATGGTAATTATTTTTTATTTAATCAAACAATAATAAGATTATATGGAGTGGTTAAGGATTATAATTAAATGTATCTTGAAATTAAACATTACCTCTAAAACGGGTAACCCTTTTTTCATTGAGCTATAAGGTAGTCTTAAATCATCATATTCCGATGTTAATTATTTTAAAAGGGAGGGAAGGATTTGAAATATTATGAAATTAGAATTGGGATGAGCCAACGAGCATGAAAGTTATCAGTATGTGGGTAGATTTTGTGGCTTTTTATAAGAGGGAGGTGGGGAAATTTAGGAAAGTGTTGAAATATTATATTATTATAAATTGTTTTTAGAATTATAATTGTTAGAATGTGGTATAATTCAAGGAAATGATGTTTATTCGTTATAATAATCTCAAATAAAATGTTTTAGACATTTATATGTCACAGATTTATCCTTATATATTGGAATTAAACAATAGTAAAATAAATTAACTCTTACAATTACATCTTGTATATTTACACTATATGGTGTATATAATAACAATAAAATGAAAATAGAATTGAAAGTCGACAAATATTGAAATTTTTTACATTATCCATGTTAATTTTTAGAATCTATGTTTTTTAATACAATTATATCATTTAATGAAATAATATTTTTTTATAAAATTCATTAATGTTAATCATGAAACTATTTTATAAATGATTTGTTTTGCAATAAAAAATTTATTAATATTTAAAAAATACATTATATCATTGATAAGAAGTCATAATTATCAATATATTTTTATTATTTCATCAAAATGTTCAAATTTAATTTATATTTATATTTATAAAATCTTTTATTTGAATATTGCATTTTTGAGGTAATCGATGTATTATCATTATATTCTAAATAATTCTATTTATATAATTATTATAAATAATAAATAAAATACCATTATGTATGAATAAATTTTATATTTCTAATGACTATTTGTATTAAAATATATCAGTTATATAACCATATATAAAAATTGATTTATTAAAAAAATACATGTTTATTTTATATTTCTCTATACATTAATTAAAATATTATAATAGGTACATGAGATCCTAAAATCTACCCAAGAATGATCATCTTTGTTAATATATAATTAAATAAGATTAGTACACCTTTTTTGGTATATTTATACTATTAAAATATTATTTTTTTCCTTTATTTACCGGATTTTCCCATTAACAATTGTAAATATAACTAATTTTGTGAAGTAACTATTAATAATTTCAAAAAACTAAAAGTTACCTATTTACAATATTTAGATATTATTAATAAAAATATGGAATCCTTTTTTGCAAATTCACATAAAAAAATTGGCAGAATTTAATTTAAAATTAATTCATATTTTCAAAACGAGAAATTGGATTTTGTAAAATTAAAATCCAATAAAATATTGACATGTGTTTAAAATAGTTTTGAATGTGAAATTACATCCAATTACAAAAAATGGATTAAATGATAAAAAAATTATCATATTAAACATTAAAACAATTTAAAAAGAAAACTTAACTATATAAATAAATTCGATGAAAATGATAGATTTGAGATAAAATGTAGTATTTTTCACACTTCATTAAATTCTAAATTTTATCAAAAAAATATGAAAATATAAAAAAATTAATTTTTTATGTTCTTATTTAAATTATAATGTTCATTTTTAAAAATTTAGTATATAAAATTTTCAAAAACAGGACGAAAAAGGGTTCTGAATCAAAAGGGTGTAAAATTTTATTTTCTTAATAAAATAAATTCTTTTATCGAAAATAATGAATTTATTCTTATATCATATCAAGAAAAAATGTGAGATTAATTTAAAAATATTACATTGAATATATAACATATAAAAATCCATCATGAGTGATATGATTTTATAAACACAATTATTATTTTTTAAAAATGTTTTAATAAAACAGTCATTAAAATTCAATTTGTTTTTATTTCCATTTCTAATAAATTTTCTGTCGATTGAATCATTATTTATACATTTTACCCCATATTTTTATAAATAAAGTTATATTATTCATGGAAACCATTCTAATGACTATGTTATATAGGTAATATTTAAATAAGAATATTTAGTTGTTTGTTTAAGCTCAATGTGACATATCATATATTCTATTGAACATATTGTTTCATTCATAACAATCAAGATATTATATTTAGTTAAGATCATAACTAAATTTATATTATCATAAAATAAATGAAAAAAATTATAATATTTCATAAATGACATGAATGAAAAATGAAATAGAATATAAGTTTTAAAAGAAATGGTTTGAACCCCAACGCGGGTACTAATTTTGGACTTGCACTAGTTGAGATATTAGAAACGTTTGTCAATTGTATGATGCTGGATAATTATTCCAATTTAGGAACTAGAAAATTCATTATTCTTAATAAAATTTACACTTGTAATATATGTAAAATACCTAATGTCTAGTGTGTTTTTTATCCACCCCCATAAATATGGGGTACATATTTCTTGATTGGGTTAGGAAAAAGTAATGTCATTTCACCACTACTTAAATTACATCCATTCCCTCCTCTTCACAATCAAAGACCTTACAATTATTTATAGAATAAATAAATTATTAAAGAAAATGCTAAATAATAATTCAATGAATTAAAAAAATACTTTTCAATATTAAAAACTCCAAATTCGTGTTCAAATGATTGTAACTTTGTTTTATTATATAAATTCATTAGAAGATTTTTAATTTAAACTTAAATATAATATACAATGGATCTAGTGTTTTATATTTATTCGATAATAAGTTCATCATTTCTTCTACAATTCCCTCGATGGTAATTAATATGTTTTCATATTCTAAAATTCTATATAGTCTAACTTGATAAATAATTCCATATTATTTAAATTTAAAAAGGATTACATGAAAATATAATTCCCTAATATTTTCATAGATTCAATCTCAAATTCTACAATAAATGCATCTAAATTAAAGGTTTTACTATATAGAGTAAGGTATTCAATTTTTTTATCATAACATCAAATTTCATATGCTCTAAATATTTATCTTCATCTTTAATAAAAGTAGATAATGATAATTATTTTTTCATTATGGATGTTTGATTAATTAAATGGGATTTGAATGCGATATTGTCATCAAAATAATTATCTAAATATATGAGTTCTCTACTACTCATGTTAATTTGTATGTGATTTTTTAGTTACTATATCGACATTTAAATGGAAGAAACTATGTTTTTTTCATCCATAAAACCATTATCATGTTGTTAATATACATTAATAGCTTCTAAGATATGATATCCTTCTATAATAACAAGTTTTTTTTTAAATATATAGTGTTAATTTCATCCAAGGAAGTTTCAATAGTGACTATTTATTAATTGACATCATTATATACTCCAAATGTTTATTGAACATGATTTCCTAATGAATTATCGATTATATACTCAATATAATCCTATCAATGTAAAGATCAAAACCTATCTCTATTCAGTATTATTTAGTAATTGTTATGGTCTTATAATAAGACATTTAAATGTAAGAATATCAATCTAAAACCAATATATTCATAATATTCCACTATATGTAGGAATATAATGAGTAAGTATAGTAGAAAAGAGTGAATAGTAGAATTAAAATACTATTTGAGAAGTAATGGAAACCACTCTACATAGCCAATATAGCATCTACTGAATTTATAGAACATAATAACATGAAAAATTTAAAGAACACTAAATTTCAAATATTCCTGACTACCACACCTATTAATATTGGAAATTTAGTTCTATATAAACACGTAGATGAAATTGATATGGTCTGATAAACATGATATAGAATGTGAAAGGAGACATAGAATGATAAGATGATAATGTATTAATAATATTGAAATTATTGCAGAAAACCAAATATAGTGCTAAAGATAATGGACAATATTCAATTATAGGATCTAATATATCTTATTTATAAATTTTAAACTATTTTAAATAGATAATATAATTATAAAAAACATATATCATACATGGTTAATGCCTTCCATGAAATTATTTTTCTTCCCTATGACTTAATTATTTGTGTTGTAAACATTTAATGTAAATTTAATTATCAAAAATCTTTTTATCAAATTATGATCTCATTAAATGAATTACCTTGAAAATAAGAATATATGTAATTAATTTAATACTTAAGGTCATGAGATATATGCATCACATTTTAATAGAGATATTATCATTGATAAACATTATACAATTAAAATACACAATCGTCAGTCCTTCACTTATAGAGTGACAAAAATTACATATTTTGATATTTATCTCCAAATAAATGTAAATGACTCTTATTTTAAATCTTTTCAATATTTTATCAAACCATATGACCCTAATGAATCCTCATACACTTGTTACATAATAAAATTTCATCCCTATAACCAATAATTTTTTTTCAAAATATTATCCCCTCAACTAGTTTTAAATTGTTTCATTTTATCAATAAGTCATCATAAAATATCATTAATAATTTGAAAATTAATTTCTATAATTTATAATAAACAGATATATAATAATAAAATAACTAAAAATAATATTTCAGTTCATTTTATAACAAATCAGAAAATATTTCAAAAAAAGTAATAATTACCATTATAATGATATATATTTGGGGAATATATAACTTAATTAAATAGTATAAATCAATAAATATGTAACCCAATTGAGAATCATTATGTCACTATGGTGCATAGAAGGAATGTAAATCCCTTTGGAGAATATAATTAAAATTGGATGAATTTGTTATAATATAAGGATTTTAAAAAAAAGGATAATTGTGAGAAATTATTAATGAATAATAATGGAGGAAAAAATAGAGTTTTGATATCCTCTTGATTCTTATGTTCTATTAGTATAATAAAATTTGATAAATATATCACTATATCCCCTCTGCTATCTCTCTCATCCATTTAAATATGTACCCTTTAGAATATTCGTATTCCTCCTTTGGAATAACAATCTATTCATAATCATTCTTATTATTAATCATTTATTATTTTTGAAAAAATCTAGAGTGGTTCATGATAGAATAAAAGATTAATAACTAATTACCAATAAGGTATGTATTTTATTATTTTTTCACCATATTCTTCCATTTTTAAACACAAATTTTTTTAAACACAATTCAGAATTAAATACATGAATAAAAATTAATATTATGTAATTAGATGACAAAAATATATATTTTAATATATTATTATTTATCCCTCATTTCTTAAAAAATAAAATAATTTCTTATTTCAGTCATTATAGTTGTGATATTATGATTATTTTAGGATCTAGTATTTTATCAAATGCTATTTTTTAGGAATTATCAAATGTGTTATATATTTTGATTATTTTTCCATCACATAATAATTTTTTTAAATTAAACAAAATATTATTCCCAGAACACGTGAGCTTGAAAATTTTATTATTTAGTTTCACTCGTTTAATAGACATGGGGATGAAGCCTCCATGTTTATCATATTATAGTTTTGAAATAAAATTCCAATAGATTGTTTTCATAATTATTATTTTTCATATTGATATTAATTATTATTATTTTTTATTCATTGTCACAATTTAGTGCATGAAATGTTAAAGTATTCAACATATTTGTTTTTACGATAATTTCCATGTACAGGTCTTTATATAAATTTAATTAATAATTATGGAATTATTTAATGAAGCAAAATTATATCCCATTATTGGGTGATATGTAATATGGTAAAAAAATATATATCCATTCTGAATCCCATATAATTCTATCATGAATATATACATTGTTTTATAATTTTAAATGAGGAGTGATCAATGAATATCATATTATAGATCTCGGAGTTTATGATCTAATAGTTTTCAAACATTGATATACAATTTGTTAGTTTCTAATGATTATATATGTAAATAATTTCCATTGGTGATGTGTTATTTTGATAAAAAATGGTAGTGTATTTAACCAATATTGTATAAATGGGTTAATTTTGAGGAAACTGTACTGTTCAAATGAATTAATGAATGTTCAAGTGTTTTAGTTGTTTTCTAAAGATAGAATGTCTCATCATTCATCAGATGATGTGTCAATCACTAAATAAAATTTAAAATTTTCAATTAAATCCAAACAACATATAATTTCAAATTTATCATCTTTCGACATTAATTCAGTTATTTTACTATTTCATTTGATTATTAATATTAAACACCGTGTTCAAATGGGATCCATTCCATGAAATACCCAACCAAATATCTCAATGTGTACTTTAAAAACATGATATATTAACTTAGAGGGATTAAAAGTCATTTATACAACTACAATTTTCATGGATTTTGTGAAGCTAATCTCAACACATGATTTTATACTTGTTCAGTATCCATGTAATACTCATACATAATGTTTAAATCTGGATGACCAATTTATATTGGATTCACATGAGTTATGTGATGGAAAAATATATCCTTCATAACTATGTAAATCCTATAACCTACATGAATAAATAGTGAAGTGAAATAATATGTTTTGATTAATTTATTATCTTCCCACTAAAATTCGCATATGTACAACTAAATATTCAATTTGAAATATTTTTTAAAATAAATGAGTAAAATAAAATGCATACATCATCTGATTGGTTATATTTGATGGTGTTTTATAGATTGTAATTAAATTATTCAGTGATATGGGAATATATCTGGATGAATGATTAGTACTACCATAGGGTTAGTAATCATCTTGTATGTTTTTTCAATTTTTGGTAATAGTTCATACATTCGTATATATTTATGTTGGTTATCCACTAACTATGATAATTTATGATCATCTGGTCCAATATTTTGTAACACACTCATTCGATATAAACTACTCACATTTGGGAATGATCCATCTATAGGTGCTGATAACCCACCCATTTTTTATACTCTTCAGTGAGTTATGAACACCCCATTATTTTTTTATAAGGGACGATATGGATGTGATAAATTTTTGATGGGGTGGGTGCTTTTGGATTTATTGTGATGTATGTACTTCAGGATATTTTCTAGTGTTATAATTTATTGGTTATGAGCTGTGATAAATGATAATCATATTAATCATTTTCACATGGAGTATTATATGCTTATATATTTTTGTTATGTTAGGATAACTTATTTTCCCACATGATTTATATTTTTTGAAATCTTACTGTGTCTATTTGTATGGACCCATATGCATAAATAATTCCTGCATGTTTTTTTGACCTTACTAGTGATTCATAACATGATTATTGTTTTTGGGGAAATGGAATTAGTTTATATTTTTCATATACGATTTTTGAGGTGTTCATTTATATAATTACATTGGTTAATGTCCAGTGGACATGGAATATTTTGTTACATTTTTTAGGGTAGTCATTTTCATTAGATGTAGGGAATTATACATCTACATTTTTATTAATTTGTATTATATTAATGTGATTTTTTTCATTCTCTCAACAAGGACCTACGATATTTGATTTATATATAAATGTTTTTTTTATTGTGGTGAATTATATGTTAGAGATGTTTGTATGTTATATGTTTATAGTGTATGGAATCTAATTTGAGAGATATACATACGTGACGCACATCGGTTACCCATAGACAATTGGAGGTGGTATCTGGATAAAACATTTTGCCTATTACAAGGGTTGGTGGTACCCTTGCATGAAATGTTTTTTCTAAATAGTATCAAAGTAGTTGTTTAATTTTTTAATGTCTTTTGGGTTTGTGGCCTTATGTGGAATGTGTTGGTATAATTAGGGATATAGTGTTAATATAGTGTATTTGATATTATTAATGGTACTTGTAACCATGTGATCAGTGCCGGAAAAAATGTAATATTTCAATGGGACTACGATGATGTTTTGGTTAAATCAAAACTCTAAGGAATATATTATAGTATTCAATGATTATTGGAATGAACTATGTAGTTTTTATGTTATGTTTTCATTGATTCTTTCATTTACAAATATATTATAGATAATATTTAATAATGATGAGTTTTTTTATTTCGATCATTAGATGTCTCCCCAGATTAAGCTATTTATTTCACATGATCAAGAGTCACATTATTATCATAACATTGACTCTACCCACAGAAAAAAAATTAAATGTGAATAGGATTTAATTGAAAGAATTGATAGGGAGTTTTTCATCAATGGTGAAGCATGGGATTGATACCCCACTATGTTTTCTAATAGAAAAAAAACATACAATATAAATGGTACTCTAAATGAGTGGAACACGATTACCTACTAGAAGAGTACAATGTATTATTTCCCAGGTCTCTAAAAACATAGATTTCACGGAGAGTGGGATCCTTAGGAATCAATATAATTAAAGAAGTTAGATTCATATGTAATATATATATTTAGAAAACAAATTTACTATATTTTATTTCTTATGAAAAACCTTAATTTTGAAATAATAGGGAACTATTGGTAATTTACCACATAGAATTATGATATGTATTCCCTTCACTTATTGGACTATTTTCATATTTTCAAGGATCAATACTACAATTTAATGTAATAAATGACTTCATTCAAGTTGAATTATTATTTTTGATAGTATTTCATGACATTATCCTATAATATATCATGGTCCTGTTAACACATGTGCTTTCAAAAAGATACGATTTATGATGGATATGATTTATGATGGATACCACCATGGTTAGTCGTTTAAATGTGTCCTTTAGAATGTAATGAATAATGGTAATATACCCAGGTTTTTTTATAAATAGGCAATAGTTCATGTGACTTAAATGATGAATTTGTATTTCATAAATGATTCTTCTTCAAGCAATTGGGATGGGTTATTATGGACAACAAGAAAACTCCCCACATAGGATCCACGAATGGTTCAATGAGATGGTGGGATACATTTCCTCATGAACACATCCCCAAATTCATAATTTTTCGAACTAGTAGAGAGTGTCGAATGTGATAAATTGGAGATAATATACCCTCATGATTAGAGTAACATAATAGTCCCATTATGGAATACCAAAGATGATGAATAAAATAAATTGTAATGGATGATAACATATAAGGTTCTCTAATAATAACAAATCCAAATGTATTTCCATTTATTATATGATAATCATGTAATGTATCTATACAAATTGGAATGAAATATATGAAAACATGAATCTACTATATTACATCTATTAAAATAGTATAATAAAAAATGAACTATCTATTTCTATCAATGAAATCATAGATCAGTCTTCTGCTACCATGCTCTAAAGAAATGATCAAAATATGAGTCCTATAGTGGTTACTTTCTTTAGTCCGTACTAGAATACATGAGGTCTATATGGGTTCCAAAGCGAAACCTGGATTGGGTGTGAAGTAACACTCAATAGGTCACCACCAATGGTGTCTATAACTTATCATGAATATGTTTAAAAAATTAATCATTTTTGAACATTTCACTAGTATAATAGTAAAAAATGTAATTTTTGAATGAAACATGGTCCAATCCAACATAACATGGCTCCACGTGTATAATATTCAAGAACCAAAAAAATTGAAGAAATTTTATTCAAATAACTAAATTAATAAAATCTCTAAATAAAGAAAATATCCATATTTTTATTTTAAATGTAATAATTTTTTAGGATTTAAAGGGATGGATCCAAGGTATAAATATAAATGGAATTCTTATCTACTCCACAAATAATATCAAATAAAACATGGTAAATATTTGGGTGTAATCTAATTATCTCTTACAAGGTGTTCTGATCATGCTAGATCTAAGGAGTAGTAATGTCCTTAGAATCCTATAGAATCATGAATATGTGAGTAGAAATGTCCCAGGAATCCACTACCATAATCAATATGGATCGCTGATGTAGAAATTTTCACGGAATCATATGGACTAAGGATTCATGGAGTATAATACCCCAGTAATTCACTACTACAGTCAAGATCCATCGTGTATAAATGGAAATGAAATACAATGGAATTCGGATTTAGGTTACAGAAATGTCCAAGGATCCCACTTCCATTATAAATTAATCATCTTAATTCACGATCCATTTTATAATTATAAACAATCTATTTTTTCATCCAACCCATTTAATAATTTCTATAAAATCCATTCAATCATTTAAATAAATTTATAAAACATCATGAAATGGAATGGAGGATTAAACATTCTCCTATAATTCATTCAATTCACATTATGGATCCCATTAAATTTGGTGAGCTCAGACCCGCGCAACATGCTATTACATCAAGGAGAGACAATTACAAAAATATCAATTAGGGCACAAGTTGATATTAACAAAAACCAACTGTATAATGTTAATCAAGGGAAACATAACATGATACAAATAATTCAATCAATAAATTCATTTAATTTTAGTGGTCCTTCTGATATGTTTCACATTTGAAATAAGGAATATAAGTTATATTAAATGTAAACCTTAAGGAAATGTATTATATAACATACATTATTAACATGGAAGAACCATTATATTGTATCAACCACATATTCCATACAGTTCAGGATAACTAAGTAATAAGGATGAACACTCTATAAATAGGGATTATTATCATTAACATAAATAACTCAGTCAATTTGAATATATAAAAATGAAGACATAAGATGAATGTAGAAATTAACAGCCTATATCTAAAGAGACAAACAATGATTGAATTAGATTATAGATAGTTAAATTGAACCTATGAATACAATGAGGAACTATAGAGGAATAATAAGACTCCCTATGAACATTAGAATATATAAATGTAAATGGTTTTTAGTTTAAAAGAATATTTAAGGGGTAACGACCATTTTACCGAAAAAACAAGGTCAAAAGATTTCGACAAATGGTTTGTCCACATGGTTTTCCAAACCATCCACCATCCGTGTTCCCCTCACTACCTCAATAATGGTCAAACATAGTTCAAAGAAATGGTTTGGAAAGGTATCTCATATATTTCTTGCACATTGGTTGTTAAATCATCTTATATGCAACTTTCCCCTATCACCCCTCACACTATTATGTTTCATGGTTAGATAAACCATGGGCCAACCATGTGTTTAGCATATTCTAAATATTCAAGGATCTTCCATGCGGGAATGTGGCCATATGCCCAGTGTAAGAGAGATATGTGAACATTATTCAACCATCAATACACCTCGTATGGTTTCATGATCTCATGGGGCTTAGGACACACAATTTATACTAACCATGTGGCCCAAAAAACCATTCAAAAAACGAGGCCTCAAGCCCCTGAATGACCACTAGAGAACACCAAATCTCATATGATCAAATTATGATCTCACATATAGTTAATAGGAATATGGTAAATCAAAATTAAAAGGATTCATTCCTAAAACAAACAATATCATAAAATCTTCCCCCATCAAGGAAATATTTCCCATAAATTCCCATCATGGGATGCTCATATATCATCTATGAATAATTCAATACACTGAGAATATATGTTAGACTACTACTCCTATTAATCATCATTTGACTGGTTGATCAGTAATATATCCCATAATTGAGTAACTGACTATCCATAGAGATCAATCATGCTCTTGAAAACAATATGGATAGGACACTCCTCAAAATGATACATCTACCAACAGATCATCCTCATCTGAATGATGATTATGAGATAGTTCATGGTGATAAAAGAGTATTTGATATATATGGATGACATAATCTATGGATTATAAAATATGAGGCAACTAATAGAGATAGGATATTTTCCCGAATCTCTCAAAAATCACAAATAACCAATCATATCACGGAATAATATTATTCTATTTTTTAATTTGTATGTGTCCCATTCCTAGTGAGATACATATAAAGACTAAATACTTAATATTGAACTATAAAAATCACCAATGGTGAAAAAAATATAAACTATATCAATAATTTGTTGTATACATCATCATCCTAATAAAATAATCCTTAGTTTTTTTCTCCCATATGAGATGTAGTCTGAGAAGGTTTTCCTATAATGCCTCAATCCAATATGTGTTTTATCAGAATATACAACCATAAAAATCCCAATTAGGATCCATTTGTATCTTCACTGGATATATATTTTTTATAAAAAAATCAACCATGGGTTTATGCCACTACCAAGAGTCAATGAAATAAAGTATAAATTCTCTAGTCATTTCCAGCAGATATTAAATAGCATACCTTGTATGATCATCACTATGATATTGTTATGAAATTATAAAAAAACATTTATAGACAACACCCTCTACAATAATTTACAGAACTGAGAAATAATTGTGGAATTCGTATTTTATACCACGGTCTGAGGAACCACATGGAGGCTCACAATCTCATGAATGTAGATTGTCTGGTGGATAATTATGAGAAGGTTTAATTTATTGGAAATAAATGAGTTAAAAATTATAATAACTTCAATAACCCATACAAAATCACCACCATGAGCTGACCACAGAATTCCGATTACACAATCCATCACACCAGCATCCCATTTTCACATGGGAATGTGTAAATACAATAATAGATTGCATATTCCCCGGTGTTCTACCCCAAACTATTGATATGTAAAACACCTCAAGTGAAAACTATATACCACTTATTTCTTCATCAACCACCAATAGTAGAGACTTAAATTAGGATACATCTTGTTTATGTCAAGATCCACATCCCAAGATCGAGCATTAAACAATGATATAATATCTTTTTGTACAACAATTTGAAGCCGATAATTATTATATTAGAAAATAATGTCTCCCCCTAAATAGTCTAACAATGAGGTGGGTCTACACCTTTCATACTCTATATTATGTCTAATCCATATGAATCTGATAGCATTTCAATCCTCACCTAATATATAAGTGTAAATTAGTGAGATTAGCATATACTTAATTATATCATTGTGTATGCAAAAAAATCAATTTTTTAGGAATGGTCACATAAATTATGAGAATACACCACAACATAGTTCATAAATATAACCTTAAACAAATTTAGATATAGAATGAAAATTTGTTAAATTAGTTCCAATTATAATACTGGTTGATTTCCAAGACTTAATAAAATGAACCGATAATCACATATACTATACATTATAGAAAAATATATATTTTGTATATCTACAAGTCGAACACATACCTAGGTATAACCCAAACTCAAATAAATCATCATGAAAACACAATATTCATTGAGTTGGTCGAAGAGATCATCTTCCCATAGAATTGGTTAACTATTCTTAGCCATCAACTGGTTAATTTTTTTGATAATTAAGATAAAACCATAGGGTTCAATCTTAATTTTTATCAAAAAATACCAGAAAATACCATAGAGAAGTAATGGGTTTTATAAACCCATTTTCTTCCAAGATCTCTATATATACATTAACCTATGGTAAATATATCTTATCCAACCAATATGGAGGAATATATATCTGAGTAGATTCAATAAACAGATTGGTAGATAACTCAACCACACTCTCTAGTGGAATAAAAGAAAATTCATCTGAGAAAACATTCCAAAGATGTTCAACCACATGAGTTAAACATACACGACGCATTCCCTTTAAATATAGATTAAAAATTTCAATATAGGATATCATCAAGCCCATACCATGATTAATAGGTCCATCCCATATTTCCTCGACATCACATTCATCATTGTGAATAAAACCCTTACCCTATGGAAATGTGAAGTGATCACATCAATGATAACAACCAATGTAAGAATGATAACAAATATCCTTCCCATACAGAGTACGACATCACTCCCTTACATATATATTATAAGTAAAATCCATACATTTTATCACCAACCTACCTCATGGGAGAAGTCCTTAAATTTGTGTACATTCTCTTTTATGATCCACAATATTGTATCTGGTGTCATGACACTATCATAAAACTTATCAACCAGCACAAGGCCCTCCACCGTAGGCACACATATATAGATATGAGGATCACCTATATAATAATTAGAAGATAGCAGATTAGTGGATGTTAGGATCATACCTCTCACTATAGATAGCCTAAATCTCTTCCCCTAAAATGTAGGCTATGCAGAATATATATGGCATGAACCATGGCCCTATGAAAATTCACCAATACCCTATAAATGAATAATATTCTATTCCCATACAACAAGAACCTGAATACCTCATTCATGATAACCACCACATAATGAAAGTATCACACTACTCCATATTACATATAGACGATGAGCTATGAATCATACTCCTAAATAGTGAGTCAGTGTTTTTCCACTTCAATGAACTTCACAAGTGAACGTCCTACAAAATTATAGTACATGGTCTACCCTGCATCACTCATAAAAATTGACTTGGTGTTTGTCATACCGAAACCTAACATATATCCGCTTCCCCAAAACTAATGTATGAATATAGTATTATCGAGACACACACTATTTATTTAATTCCACTCATGAGAACCCTCAAAATAGAGCTTCCTAGTAGCGTGAATATAACTAGTAGGATGAGAGATTTCACTTCCCTACTATATACCATGCTACCCTTGGCTTACAAATAATAATTAGATCATGATTCACTGTCAATTTAATGGTATTCAACTATAGAAAATTAAACTATGACTGAAAAGAATTGTTAATAGATTCCCCATAGTGTCACCCCCTCCCTGATTCAAAGGAATCTAAAATTGGTGAAAATTTATAATTCTCTATAAGTCATGCTTAATACAACATAATGGTGATAGATACATAAACCATTCATATAAAATCACTCTCTTATTAACATATAAAGGTCTAAAGAAATATATAATTATAAAACCCTGAATAGAAATTACTAAAAACAAACTCATTAATCATATTAGCATGGCTAAAAACAACCCACTATGAAATAGATTTTCCCCGAAGAATATATGTATTTATATTCACTATCCTCTCCTGAGGTGTTTCAAGATTCTCAATTATTGAAATTATTGTTTGATTATATATATCAATAGATTATAAACTTCCATCAACAAAAAATGGTGGTAGATGAAATTGTTAGAACACATGAGTTAACACTTTCATAGATGGGGAATTATACATGGCTCACTAAAAGGATATCATAAATCAAATGAAACCCTTTTGGAACTGGGAATCATCACCCACATAGAAAATGACTTCATGTGACACAACTGATACTATTTGATGTTATACTGGTGTATATGGTCCCACCACATTCATATTACAGTGGTCAACATCATCCTAGTGCATTACAGGAGGTCATAATGAAGGAATGTACGTAAAATTATAAACACACACCATAGAGAAAAAATATATAGGGAGTCAGTACCAAATATATAAATTCATATAACAAGTTTTATACATCATATGAACATTTCATACCCCAATTTGGGATCCAATATCTAGCACATGGAAATACAAACTAGCATATAAAACACCCGATGCATATCTTACTACACACTAAAAATGTTGGTGTGGGTGATGTTCCTAGTTTCCCAGTAAGGGTTGCCGTATATGCACAATGTAGTGAAATATAAAAATTCATTTTATAAAAGAATTCCTATTTTATAAATTTCAATTGCATTTAAATTCAGTTTTTTAATTAATTTTCATTAAATGGTTGAACTAAAGGGATCAAAAGTTACATCCCATACAGGCCCATAATCATTACAAATCAATGTGTGGAGTCCATTCAATCTAAATCAACACACATTTGAGTCTACGTGAACCATTTTCCTTGATTTGACATTCCGAAATAGGATTCTTGGGGTGTCTGATGTATCTTATGAATAAATATACTATATGGGTGATGACCTACACTCTATGTTCCAATCGATGTTTCTCATGTTCCTGAATAAATTTTTGGATGATAAATATTATATTAAAAATGGATACTTAAAAAAAATAATGCATTCAAACAATATGTCTTATGTATAATATAATTTTATTGGAATGTGAATATTGTAAGGTGTCTAGAATGATGCATGAGATGGAATAACATCATCTCAGTATACAACTATAGAATACACAATCATATGGAACATCAAAAATAAATTGCATCACCCTTTGGAAGAATAAAATCAATTACAATAGAAAAATTACCAAAACCCATGTTTAATTTTAGGCACATCAGATTTTTCTAATTTTTCAGTTATTTAATATTAGGAACAATTAATTAAAAAAAATTAGTTCATAATATCCTATATATTTGATCAATTTAGTAAATCAAGTATTGAAGATTATCTTATAGAACGTTGTAACGCCCTGAACTGGAAGCCCTAGAATGGTGCCCCATGCTAGTGTGTCACATGGACCCATGCACATCTATCCGTATAAGAGAGTCTATAAACTACAAAAGAGAATCTATGTTAGTATAATAGGAATACTATACCCTCATGATTATAGTATTTCAGCCGTATGAAAACTAAATAAATATGATGATCCATAATGTAAATCAAGATAGATGAAAACAAATAAAATACTATAATAATAATAATTCAAAAAGTGGGTTGACAAAAAATAAGATTATCATTTAATGTATATATTCAAAAATGAAGGAAATATATGGAAACATGAATATAATATGACACATGTATCAAAATAAAAAATGCCAAAGAGGAACTATCTCCAATTTTCATTGATATCATGGATCATCATTGTTCTACCTAGATCATAAGAAATGATCAAAATAAAAATCATTTATTAGGCATATTCCTCAGACCCTACCTACATCCATGTAGTCTTTTTCTGTTCCCAATGAATTCCTAAATGGTGTATGACATAATATTGAGTAGGAAACCATAAAAGATTCAAAAACATATCCAAAATTAGTATTAATAATGATTTTATAAATATATAACAGTTATAACATTAAAAAAATTAATGTGTAAAATTCAATGTGATCGTATCCATCCAGAAAAGGATCTATATGAACAATAGTTAATAAAATACACGGGGAGACAATAATAAAATACCCATATTAGGGATATTTATAATGTAATGAAACATCCACATCGAAAGATTCTATATAATAATGTTTCAAGACTAAATATGATAGATCATATGAATAAATGACCATGAATCCTCATCATGTTCATGGAGAATCCCTATGGAAATTTTTTAATGGCACTGGTGGAGTCCAATGATCTCTTCCAAGGTGCTCTACGAAATCCAGATACAATGAGTAGTGAATTCCTTAGAAGCCTATAGAATTAGGATACTCGGTGTACTAATATCTGAAACGACTCATAAAATAATAAATATAGTCCAATGGAGTTGAAATGTCCATGGAATGTAATGAAATCATGCTCTGGGGAATAGAATTTTCTGGAAATCCACATCTATAGTTGTGATCCATTGAGTAGAAATGTCAATAGAACCCAAAAGAATTATTTTATCATGAATATAAATGTACAAGAAAACCCCAAAAATTATTAATACATTATATCAATACATAATCCATTTACTGATTATGAACAAGCTACAAGTTCATCAAATCCATTCCAGAATTTCAATATAATCCATTCAATCACTTAAAGCATTTCATAACATTTCATTAGATGGAATGTTGGAATAAACCCGGTACTATAATTATTTCTATTCACAATATGGGTCCCAATAAAATTGGAAAGCTAATGAAGACACAATAAGGTGGTATAAAAATGGAAAAAACATAAATACACCTCAAGGTAAGAATATGTTGATGCAAACAACCTCCAAATATATAATGGTACACATGGGAAATCCAACACAACCCATTAAATTTAATCAAGAGAGTCAATTAATTTTAGGGGATATTTATTAATTCTCGGAGTGTGGAAACTTGAAAACATGGAATATAAAACATCAAACCATGAGGGAATGGTATTGACAACATACTATATAATTTTGGTAGAACACTTATATAGTATAAACATCTAATTTGGTATAGGTATATAAAAATGTATTAAAATAATAAATACATGTAAATATGGAATATTATCTTTCACCTAAAAAAACACCACAAATATGAAGGAAACTGAATAATGAGATAGGATGAATGAATAACATAGCAGTATGGATCAAACAAGATGAACAATACTTTTATCAGAGGGAGAATTGTGAAATAGAACGCAAGCCTAGGAGGAGGATTTTCAATTGGATAATAAGACTCCATTTTTCCATTGGAATGATTAAAAGAAAATTGTTTTTATTTTAATATAAAATATAATTGAAAATATCGATTTTACCCCAAAAAATTAGTTCACTTATTTTAGTTGCATTTTTTGACAAACCGTGAACTTGTCTCATCATTATCAGGGATCTCTTATGACTTTTTTGGTTGTTTGGAATTGAATGTATTGTCCTCTATCAAACAACTCATTTTCATGAAAAACAATTAGACAGAATATGTGAGTTTCATGCTTTTATCTAATGCTAAATATTATCTATTTCACCCACACATGCATGTTACCTTGGTTTCACTATTTAGTGAATAGTTTTCCATCTACTACCTTAAAAAATACCCTCATAAATACTACGAACTATGTTTCATGGGTCACATAATCATGTGGCCCACATTCCATCCCCAAAAAGCTAGCCTCTAACTATGAACAAGCCTCAAAAATCACGACATGTCTTATTTTTTAAATAGGTACTCACATTGGTTCTATACTAATAAATTAAACGAATATTAAAAAGACTCATACATGAAATAAAAACCTAGAATCATACAATACTGGTTGGAAATTTACCAATATTTGACATCATTGATGGAAAACTGCATCATTATTCTGATCTTAAAGGCAGGTACCTACGGTATCCTAAGTCAGTTCTACATATCATGGAGATAGGTTATCTGAAACATGTGGTGTTAGTGGGCATGTATCTCTATTTTTATATATCAAGAAATCATATAAGTGAATCCAAGTTGATAATGTGGATAAAAATATCTAATATATTAATCACATAGATTCATATCCACATTGATATGGAGAATGTGGCACTTGTATTGGTGGAAAATGATGTCTCACATTATTCCAATTCCCTCTCCACCACCTTCGTGCTGACAATGATAATAACATACCATAATTGGTATTGGTAGATGTCAATTATATTTGAACATTGGATTTGAGAAGGTGTCCCCCAACATGGATTGAGGTATGATTCATATCATCACTATGTTATCATGTGTACTCATAGATAAATGGTTAATTCATAATTTTTTTGATACATACTGTATTTAAGGGAAAATATCCTTTTATAATATATTGACATATTCATTTAAATACTCACACTAAATGTTTTAATCTTTTCTCTCATATCTTCAATCTCTACAAGATTACTCATATTAGGGAGATATTATCTAGGAACCTCAACATAGAATATGTGTGCCCATATGAAATGAAACATAAATGAGATATTTTTCTATATTCAGTGATTGGGTTTATTATTATAATTGTTGAGTTATTAAAATAAATGTAAACTGGATGATTCTTACCATTATTGATGAAAGGACCAAAAATCATATGAGTTTAGACAAACAAAATGAGATTTAGTTAGTTAAAAATCAGTTTGTATGATAAACACTATGTACCAAAAAACATAAGAGAATATGTATCCATTGGTTAAAGATTATATGAAATTTAAAAAATTATAATTTTCCACGTTTCCCCACTAATAATGGTGAACATATTAATACAAAATCACACCCTAGGCCCACAACTATAAATTAGGTACTAATATAATGGCCCAAAAGTCGTCTTGGTGATGAATGTATAGTTGTGGGACTATCTACTGAATGGATTTATGAAATTTGATGTCATATAGTTTATATTTATTTACAATAATATACTTAGTTAGTTTAACATTATAAATATTTACCATATTCCATGTATTGATGAATTCTGCGATCAAATTAAGTGACTGAAATTGATTTAAATTATTCAAGATGTTCATATATACCATCTGATTTTTATTTTAATATTAAATCATCATATTATGTTTCCTAAAATGTTATTCCTGTAAAATTTATTGATTTTTAATGTTCATTTCCATTAGGATATCATATTGATGGGGTGGTTGAAGTATATCCCATGAAGGATGAGGTAGTGATGGCTTTGTATCCTCCAATGATAGTGTCGAGTTTAGTAGTTCCTTGTTCTAACATTATACCATATAAATTTTTAGAATTATTCTCCCATATTTTAGACCCTATAATGACCCTTACCATAACAGAGAATCAATTATTATTAGATTAATTATAGAAATCATTATATAATTTTAAGGAGTGATTAACTAGTTCCCTAATGTAGTGGTATCCAATCAGATAAGGGGGGTATTTGATAAACTACAATTTTCCATGAACTAGCTTAGTTTTTTTCATATGTATAGGTAATCTATGATTTATTATATATTAGGAAATCTGTGACCACATTAGAGTAATTTTTTGAACTATTTCCTTGAGTTTTTTGTTGTTTTTTATACATTGATGTTATTGAGACATTATATTATTGATGATCGATTTATGGTTGAACCATATCATTAGAGTCCCAACTCTATAATTTCTAATATTGATCTAAATTTTAGGAAGAGGTAATATTAGGAGTTCTCACTAGAAGTTTTCGTTGAGATATTCTATAGGTTAGAGAAAGAGAAATATTGAATTTGATATCACAAGTAGGAAATACTATGCATAGATTATCTAGGAAGTGGAAACATACTTGGATTAATTATGTATGTATTAACAATTGGATGGAGGACCTATGTACCTTTTGTCGATGGTGTTGTTCCCATAATTACTTCTGATTCTAAATGCTGTGTAGTTGAGAGATATCGATTTGGAGTTTATGGGAGCTCAAATTCTCAATGGAGAAGAAGATTTGGTATTTTAAAAAGTTGGGGATAATTCCATTCTATTCCAATTGAGGAATAAAATTAAAACATCATTAAATGTTTATATTTTAATAGAGATTGATACCATAACTTTAACAATACAACTCCACAACATAAATTGTTACAAGAATATTTAGTGAAAATTTTCTGGCTAGGAATAAAGTTTACAGATTATTTTTCTGTTGGATGGTACCTCACAATTTTGTATGTAATGTCTCTAAACTAGTATCGCATAGGTTTTATAAACTATAAAACAATTATATATCATAAGTGAGATAGTATACAATTTTATTATTTTAGTGGGATTCCATGATTTTTTTATTTTTTTGATGTTTTCAGGTGGATTGTTTAATAATAGAACTAATCAGTTAGCTTCTTTCCCATGTGGGAGGAGTACTCAAAGAACATTTAGATGCATATATATATATATGGCATTTTTTATTTCATTTAGTAACCTAATAAATTTCTTATTATGATGACTCTGAATAACATCTTATTTTTGGAGGATTTTACATTAGGATTTTGGAAACTAGCTATTCATGAATAATATTTTACAACCCTATACAAATAGATTGATCTATCTGATTATATATACATAAAAGAAATTAATAGAGCTTTCATTAAATTTTTGATAGGATTTGGGATGATAACATATATTTTTTAGTGTATTCATGTAATATAAAATTCAACTAAACTATTGGATTTCTTCCTTTGTTGGACTTTCGTGGGAGACCATATATGTAACAGAAATTAATGAGAGTGATTGTATAGTTATCTCTTTAGGATTCCGAGATAGTGTGATTGATGAATAAAATGTTACCTCTGATATCAATGAGTATAGGTAGTTCCCAATCCATAAATTTCTTACATATTTAAGACATAGACAACCATATATTTTTATAAGAGAATTTTTTCACTATACCTCAACATAGTGTAAGGAGGATTATATTGGGGAGAAAGAAATGCAAACGTATTATAATAATTTTTATAATTTCATGTTTAATTGGGTAGGTTTTTAATCAACTAGAAATAAAATTTTAGTTAATCAAGGTATATAATGTTTTCCATAAGTTAATATATTTGAAAAAAATTTATAAACCATAAGGGATTATCAGCTGCATTGAGCTAGTTATTGAGGGTTTAAATACATTCATTGAGTACTAGATAGATATGAAAGATCATTAGAAAATGATCATCCATTTGGGAATGACTGCTATTTTGTTATATATTTATGAATATGGATTTCTAGGAGACACTATGAAACATGAGAGTTACATACATGCCATATTCCTACACCAATTTTCATAATATCTGAATATTAGGCATAGAATCCTTAAATATGTGGTGGATATATTTTACTAGGGTATTCTACAAAAAAACATTTCAAATTATTTTATATTATCTATAAATAAATTAATTGAGTCATTTAATTTATTTATATGTCATATGCCATCAAAAAAATAATATTATATATAGTAAATTAATTTTGGTTTTTTTGATAAATGAAATTAATTACTCATTGGAAGAGTTACATAGGGAAATTTTGACACCATTGATTATTTGAAAATTGGTTTATTTAATTATGATTTTTATAATATTTTTGGTATGTCCATGAACCCCATGACTAGGAATTAATGGTAATTATTTAAACAATTTTTTATCAAATTACAAATATTTTATTATTTTAATTTGTATATGGTGTTTTGCTATTTACATTATATGGAAATAGTTTTATGGAATATTTGATCTTGGGGGATGATATTTTGAATTAGATGGCTGTGAGATGATAAATTAATTAAATGATTGAAATTTTCAGATGAATTAAATTGAGAAATAATGGTGTCTTTATATTGGAGAAATATGAGTGAAAATGTTAATCTAAATACATATATTCCTCTATTGGAATTTATTTTTGGGAAAAATATATCTATATCCCCTCACTAAATTTGACAAAATAAATACAACTATAATGATTTCATCTTTCCCCATGGATTAACAAACCTTGATTTGAAACTCTTTTCATTATTTATAGAATCAGGGAAACGCATAAATAGTTCTGGGTAGGACCATCGATTGAAGTTTAATATGAAGTTAGGAAGTAATTATTTTATTTTTATCACCATGTTCATAATTATATAAATACATTTAATCTAAATTAATTAACTTCAATGATCCAAAGTATTAAAATTTCATATTTTAATATTAATATATTTTGAAATAAAAATATTTAATTATTATTTATAAACTCTAGTGATACAAGAAATATAATAAATTTACTATTTTAATATCACCATTCAGTGACTAATTAATTTATGAATTATTATCTTTAAAAATAATGAGGGCAAATTAATTTTCAAATTTGTTATAAAATTAAATTATTTTCATAAATAATGACGATTTGTATCATAAATTAGTTTGTCTCATTTATTATATTATCTTAATTATTAGATTATTTAATTTCTATCATGAAACAAACATGGTTATAACATCCATTTTTATCATGTTTTTTATTTTGAAAATAATGTTTCATGGTTTATTATGCTAATTATGTTTTTTCATAGTCATTATTATTATTATTATTTAATGGGAAAATATAATCGTATATAAATTGAAGACCATGATGATTATATTTTTTAAAAAAAATTATCTATATTTATATTTAAAAGTTATTCATTCCAAATATTATAAATAATATTTGAACTCTATGGGGAACATAATGTTAGATGGCTAGGTAATCCACTAACAACCAATAATTTATCACAATTGGCCAGTTTCACTATATTGAATATAAATATTAATTTTCAATATTTCAATGGAACTAAATTATAGAAAATTAGTAATGAAAGATTGAAATTTAAATTTAAATGGTTTAAATAATGATTCATTGAACAGTTGGAAGACAACCAATATGTTGGTTTTATAAGGTATGAAATTTTACTAATGAATTAAAATAAGGGATCTAAGGGCACTGGACATGTCAAACTATAGAGGTTATTCATATAGGGGATATTATAGATGAAATCCAGAAAATATATGAATGTTTTGGTAATCAAGAATTTATATATATACATACATCATAGTATATCATCACATGATTTGTTTTTCTTCAATTAATATTTAATTTATTAATTAGATACACATAACCTGTAAAACATGAATTATCACAATGTGAACAATTGTTAGTGATACAGGGGATTTATGAGACCACAAATATAAGACAACATGTAATAAATGGTCACATAGTGTATAACATTAAACCAATCACATCATAATTTATTCTATATATGAACCATGTCGACGCATCATACCTACACATTGTATATACCATTTTACATTTCATTCATTTTGGGAATGGAATGGCATCTTTTATAGATTGTGTAGAAATAATATATGTAATACTGTAAAAAAAACTCATGATAATAAATGTATTTTGGATAAATTTGATTAATTTAATGGATGTATTTATCAAACATACATGAGGGATTCATGTTTCATGTAACATATTAGGACATGACAGTTATTGGGAAATTTACTATACATTCTGTTAATTCATACCCATGTGTTAGATTTTGAGATTTGAGATATTTAATCAGTTTTTTATATATTAATGAAAATAATATATATATATTTATATATTCATAATATCTATTTTCAATTCATGTAATAAAATTAGAGTCATCAACATCTCTTCGTATAGATGACGATGGGTGTTTTTCTATGATTAATGTATCTGTGTGTTTGGGAACCCTATTGAATCATTTATATTTTTATGGAATGTATCATTTGTAAGTATATTAAAGAAAATTAAACCCTATTATTATGATAAGTAATGGGACATACACTCGTGGTGGTGATAACCCATTTGTTCTATGAACTATAGAGGTATAGGGGGTTTAGATCCATCATAGGGGTTGTTAAACCACATTGATGAAACATTCTTGTGGGAGGATCAAGTGCCTAATTACGATTTTTTATGATGGATTATATGTAGTTGATAGATGTTTTAGGATTTCGGTTCATGGTGTTGTATAATTTATTGGTATTTTTGGTCGTTTCTTAGTATTATAAATTAGTTTAGTGGATCTATGTCTAACAATTACTAGATAAACCATTGTTACAGGTAATCATACATACATATATAGATTTCTCTTGGTGATTTGAATTTTATTATTAAAATAATCATGTGTTTTTTGTGATTTATACTTGGTATATTTATATTAACACACATAGGGGCCTCATTCCAACATGTGTTGTTTTTATGAAAAAATGCTCAATTTAGTGGTTTTATCAGATGATATGGAGGAGGTTGAGTTTGTTCATATAAAAAAATAGAGATATTAAATATTTTTATAATTGATGATAGTGTTTCTTTAATTCATGATTTTGTAATTTCCATTCTTCCAAGATATTATTTATCCTAGGATTTATGAATTTTTACTTTCCATTATATATATAATTGGTTTTTGATATATTATTTCGACAGATTTGATGCCCACATGTCTCGTGTATTACTATATATTTTGTTATATTTTTACCCTTATTATATATTATATCATATTGATATGTGGATGTTAGATGACTATAACATAAGGCCTCTCATATGAGTTAGGTTCTGTTTTAGTGACATTCACTATCCATTTCCTTATTGGTGTCATTATTAGGTCTGCACACATAGGATATTATCATCTTATATTGGGTCTTGATGGTTTGGGTAATGTTATAAAGTGTTATTCTATTTTAAAAGAAATAAATAATTGACATAATTGAATTATAAATCTTAAAAACGTGAAACATTATTTTTTGTGTAACAATCTGACAAGATCATCATAATCTTGAAACACTATATTGGATTCATATCTGTATTACTGACCATAAGGCATATTTCCTAAGGTGTGTCTGAGTGAAGACAATGAACACAACAAGAAATTATATTGGCTTGTGAGTATAGTTATTATCATGATAAACTAAAATTTAGGATGTTGGTCTATCTAATATATGGGACAATAATTTATTTTTTGGAAACTAACTAATACTACTGGGAAATGACCCAAGGGACATATGAGGTATCAACTGTTCTGTTGTTGGTCAGTGGGTCTAGGTTTCTAAAATTTTTATTAAATCTATTTCCCAACCAATTGTGAAGATAAACTACTTGGAAATTTTCTATGAGGTCAATAATTAGGATGTTATATTTTACATTGGATACAACCATTGAAACATCATAATTATTCAAATTAATAGTATTGTCCTTATCAACGAGGTGAATGTTTATTTTGGGTATCCCAATTGATTCGTACTCTATAGATAATCATGCATGGTTTACAAAAAATTTAGGATGTATTACCATATAATATGTTTCCATAGGAATGCTAGAGTTAGGAAAATGTAATCTGATAGATGTTTTTATGGATAGTGAATATAGTAATTAGTGTTATATGTGAACATTTATTAATATGGGTTGTATAATAGATGGTATGAAACATGACTATAGGGAAACCAATTGTTACTAGTGATCCATGATCCATGCTCTATATATATGTTGGGGTTCCTGTGTAGGGCATTGTGTTTTATTTTCCATATTAAATCACAAAAAACAATCTCAATGATCAGTTGAAAAATGATCCTAAAAAATCCTAAAATAACCACATCATATACATAATATCAAATATATTCCTATTATACACTACCAATTCTATTATAACAATCTAAACACCCTATGTAAATATTTTAGTCACATAATGTTTTTTCCTATGTTCATGTGACTAATCATATATAAAGGACATAATGAATCATTAAATATAATTGAAAAATCAAACTAATGATTTTAGGAGGTAACCCCATATGTCATGTTTTTCAATATAATTAATTAACACACACAACATACATAACATTAATAATTTTATAAAATATATCACAAACTAATATAGTATAATAAAATAAATTTATATTAGAATATAATGATTGAAAAATCATTTTCTCATACTGACCAGTGTGGTGGTTCCAACAGAATAGACACCTACATGAAAATTGTCTTTGTCAATATATAATCATTTATATAAGGAAAATATCCATTTCAATATCCAATAAATCTTCAACCGATATTTGTTTTGTTAGGTCGCTAAGAAAAATCACTATTTAATGATCCATCACTATAATGATGTGCCTTGTAATGTGTCCATTTTCTCCAATAATCCGTTATATGATTAACAAAAAATAATTACCATTACAGATTCTATTTACTATAATTTTGAGAAATTAATTTAAAATACATAACATAGAAATTATATATTTATATATTGACCAAGAAGATGATGAATTTGAGATGAAGATAGGATATGTAATCTTTTTTGGTGACAGAAACAAAAAACCCCATTCTTAATTAATAGTAAATACCAATAGACGAGGAGGGAAAAAGATATTACCACCCATTCATTAATAGCATCACTGATAGTGTAACTCATTGAGGTATTGAAAAAGAATCCCACTAATGTCCATTTTAACAAATTTCAAAAAATTTGTCGTAGTCTACAATATTAAATTTTTTCAAAACTAATATTATAAAATTACTCCCACGATCAATAATTCTGTATATTTTTTTTCCATTTTATAATAAACACTAAATAAGATTTTAAATGAAATATTATATATTAATATGTATGAATATTATATTAGTTTACTAATGATGACCCTTGGAATGACTGCAAGGGAATTCTAAATCCCCTTAGTGGTAAACAACTATCTATGCATCATATATCAATGATGTAAATTTATTTCCGGTAAAGACTATAATTATGTAATGATACAAAATGAAAAAAATATAATTCTAGTAATTATCATATAATATAAGATATGTGACATCAAAATAAGAATACACACACTAAAAAAATATGGGATAAAATACCAAATAAACATTAGATGAAAGTCACAACTCAGTACTTGTGATATGTGACCACCATCATAAACCCTAATCAACATTGTTTCATACAAGAGTGATTTTCTAAATTCTTATAATAGTAAATAATTATAATCAAACTAGAAAATTCTAAATGGGAAAATGAAATTTTACATATACATAGAGGGATCATGTTTTATGTGAGTATAATAATCTGAGTATGATATTTCCACTTAATCTATAAGAAATATTTTTAAAATAAACCATAACTGTATTTTTTGAATTGGAACATATTAGAGTATGTTGGAATACTTTTCAAAGAACAAAATAATGATCATTATCCAATACAATAATTATTAATGTAATATTTAAAAAAATATATGTAATATATGTATAAATTCAAAGAAAATAATTGATAAAGACCAAATAAACATGTTTAAGACCGTGGGCTATATGGTAGGACTACAAAGAAGTAATTCTAACATTTCAATAGGAATGTACATTTTTATATGGAATTTATAAGAATTCCTTACAATGAGCCCATGCTGGGAAGAACTAAAAGTGATATATAATAGCCAACAAAAAAATGAACCCAAATAAAAAAATGTAATTCCATAATGTAGAGGTATATATTATCCATGTTGTACCAAGAAATTGCATTACATATTTTAGGATGGACTAATGTCTTCCTATCCCAAGGGTAAACATTAAGCATAGTGTGTAACCTGTGATAATTCCTCTTATGTAAACAAGCCTCCCCTAAGTCATTATATAATTCCCTGACATTACATGTGATATTTGTAACAATAAAAAACATGTTAGTTGATCCAACTGATGAACATACCACAATCGCACACCATACCCTTAGGGAGTTTTCTAGTTTGATAAATGGTTTTGTATCTAGACTGTTGTAGTTTATATTTTTATATTTTAATTTTATAAATTAATAATATATATATATACAAAAATTTTACAATAATACAATATATATATATATTATTTAATTAATATTTTTTGAAAAAAAATTAAAATTATGATAAGATTGAAGTAAAATTGTTTTTTGATAAAATATATTGCTTTAAGTAAAACCTTTTTTTAATTAAATATTGTTGTCAAATAATAAATATATAATTATATTCTAAATCTGAATTTAATAATGTCCAATGTTATTTTAATAAGTGCCATGATTTGGCTATTATTATGAAATTAGTAATTTCTAGAAAATATTATTTTATTAAAAATATTATATTTTGAAATTAAATATTATAATTTTTGTCAAATTATGTTTTTTTATATGACCAATAAAATTATCTAATTGATTTTTTTTATAATTTGAGTACATGGATAACTATTTGTGCGAAATTAAAAGATATATAAGTATGTAGTATATAAAAATCCACTACAACACATGAAAAGTGATTTTATAGATGTATTGTGGGAGTAGACGACCCAAAAAAGGTCACTTAAAATTTATGTGTTTTGTAGTTATTTGATTAATTTTAGAGACCTATATTGAATCCAAAAAAATATATCGTATTTTAAGGTATAAAAAAAATTTCTTTTAAACCAAACTCACTTATTTATCATTAATTTTTTTATTTTTAGATACTCACTTCTTATCCTATCAAATTATTCAAAACAACTCAAATTCAGCTGAAACCATTGTAAAATAACCATAATATAGATTCTATTTTTGAATGTTTTACCCATTAGATTAAAAAAACTATATATATAAATTTAATAAATAATTACCATCACTTTTGATATAATTAAAAACAAAAAACACTCTCATATTTTTCAAAAATAATTGAGTAGGAAATACCTATAATTATCTATGTCTAAATACATCACACAATGTCCAAATAAATTAATAATATCCTTAATAGATTTTACATGCTCCCTATCAAGATAAGATATTCACTCATCTACATTTTATAATAAAAATATTACTAAGACATTTTATTTTCAAATTTCTTTCATATTGTATTATATATGTATACATCCCTTTAATATCCTCATGATTCTAATGTAATTATATACAACCATTCACTCTCACTAAACCATTAATTCAATAATTATATATACCTATTATGATACCAATGATATCATTCAATATTGAAAAACAAAAATTAATATTGTGAATACTGATTACCATTTCTACTAAAGGGTTTTCACCCAAATCTAACTAAACATAATTGATTTGGAACATCCATGTACATTACCCATGATAAAAATTCATGGGATTATAGGTTTCTACATATGTTTTTATATTGAATGATCTATTTGACACACAAATGCATGTACAATCTATAAATGTGATTGGTTCTCCTATAATCATATGTACTTTCAAGGCATTGGGTAATACATTAATCATTTCACATAACATATGTGAAGAATGATATAATTATATACGTATTATATTTTATGATGTATTATTGGTTATACCTAACATATGAATACATTTACTTGTTTTATGTGGTTCCAAAATTTCAATGGTGGAGTGATGTTATTATATATAATGATTCGATGTTCATGTTGACTATTATCATGAATTTATGCATATAGTATATTAATATTAAATAGAAATTACTACTTTAAAAATTTTATACATTTATTAATCTATAAATATGATTTATAGATAACAAATTCTATATATTCATAAATAATTTATCTCATGCGGTTTAAGAAGATCAATTAATTTTATTGTATTATTACATAGTTTTTAAATATTTTTTTATTAATGGATGAATTTATCCTAATATATATCTAATTGTACAAATAATATAGGATTCTAAATATTTTATGGTTTTATTGACTGAATATTTTTTAATTATGTCGTGAACAAATGTGTATAAATGATATCAGCAGTCACATATGGCATCCATGTAGGGTATTGATATTATTAGGGATTAATATTATAAATCAATGGTAGAAATAGAAATAAAATACTAAAAATAGGTAATCATAAATAAAATTTTGAATCAATATTGTGAGTTTTTTACATGAAACAAAATTCATGTTGGGATACATCAAGTAGATATAAATTTGTTATAGTTGTACCTAGGTTTAATAAAACAAAAAAGGGAACATTGGGAATTAATTCGATCGTTGCCTAGTGCACATTAATGATTCCATCATTTATACATTATTTGAAAAATATATATTCATTGATAAATTAACATTCTCATTACAGACTGTTTTAAAGGGTAAAACTAAATAATAAATTTTTTGTAAGGAAAAAAAACAAGGATAAGATTTATAAAAGAAAATAAATTCATTATTTAAGGATTATATTCAAGTTATGAGTTATACATTTATTTTTCTCGATTTCCCTTTCATGAGTTCAATTGTTTCTAAATTCACATCCCTAACATTTATTTTATGTTCAACATTTGTAATAAATAGGAGGAACATAATGAACAAACAGATGGGAAATGAGATAATAGGCCAAATGAGATTCCTGACCTAATAAGAGTAAGAGATGAGTAAATAATGAAAATACATAAAAAATAAAATGATTTTTTAATATAAGAACGAATCAAAAAGGAATACCACACCCCATTAGTATAGAAAAATATTTAATGGAAACATTTTTGTAATAGAGGCCAATGACTTTTCATGGATATTCTAATCATAAAATCATGGAATGATATACCTAATTCATTGATAATATATTAAAATTATTTAATGATGTTATTAATATAATTTTATTATGGTTATTTATTGGAACGATAAGACGATAAATTGTGGTTATTGATCAATAATATGAATACTAATGGAGAAATCATGGCATTTCAGTGGAGATAATTAAGATACTATTTTCCTATATATATCTTCCTAAACCCCACTAAATTAATATGAAGAGGGTGTTCTGGGGACCAGAGAGAAATGATGAATAATCCATGAGATAAAATGAGGAAAATATTGATATATATGCATGATATTCCTCTGATGTTTTGATTTAAACAAGAGGTAATCTTGATCACTTATTTTATGGTATATAACCAAATATATTAAGATATTGTTGGATCTGAGTTGATGAAATATATATATAAATATATTGTTGTGTTATCGATGTCAAATATAGATTATTGAATCACAATGGTCACTTGGTTGTTTATATACAAAGTGGAAAATGGATATTAATTATGGTTTAGCATTGGGGAAATATCAGATGTCAAATAAATTCTTACATCCCACTTTTCAATAGTGCCTAAATATGTAACTTTGAAATTCCATAAATGGGAAAAATAAATTTAATGGGGTCTGAAGGGTACATAACATATCTAGATAATTCACATGTGCGAAACAAAATAATGTGATGGATGAAAAGAAATCTCTATACAACATTCAACTAGATGTCTAATATAACAAATTCAAGGATTTTAGAAACTATGTAAAGTAATTCACAAATCTATGGACTGATATGATAATCAACTAGAACAATCACAATGGCCTATAGATCAATTGAGATATTATTCCGTCACAACTACTTTGTTATATCTTTAAGAAATGTGGGGAAAATTATGTGTGTTATTTATTCAAGGATATTTAATATATTCTATTTTCCTTGTTTTACAATGATTTCCATATCATGAATTATTTATTTAACTATCACAAATCATCCGCAAAACATTGATGTCAAGGTATCTATAAAATTAAAAATATTTAAATTATTGTACACGAACAATATAGTTTATCATTTATCTATATTTTCTAGACGAATTTTCTAAAAATAATTTTGATATTCGATATATAGACATTTGGTGAAATACATATAGTAGATTGGAAAACATTTTATAAATCCCAAATATATTTCCACGGGACGTAAATCACCCTTCATATATGGAATCACCCTCAATGTTATTTCAAGTGTAAGTAAAATGATAGATGTTTATTGAAATATTCATCTCAAGAATTGATATAATTTTCATATGAGAAAGTGTGGCTATCTCAAATGATCACGGAAAATGAAATTATAATTCATGATAAAATTTCCATTATATGAGAATATATTGCTGGGGATAGAACATAATTTATTGTTCTTTCTCTTATCATAGTCTTTGATTTATCAATCGATAATATATTCAATCATTCACCATATCAAATGATCATTATACAATGGATGTTGTTGAAATTTAAAGGATAATTAATCAACTATAAAAGAATATGGATAATGGTTTTTAGACAACCAAATAATTTATGATGACCAATGATGGTATTTTTCTTCTCGAATAAAGACAGTTCAATATGGATCTATGTTTATTATCGAAATCCCAAAAATATCATGATAAAGATACCATAATTATTCCCATCAATGGATTACTTATTTGAATAGCTCTATAGATATTATTACTTTTCTATGGTGGATCTTCGATCAACATACTATAATTCAATGTTGAAAAGGGATGATATAGACATCAATTAATTTCATATAATGTATGTTAACTATGAGTTCATAATTATTCTATTAGGACTTATTAGTTATCTCTTTATCATCATGGACATAACATAGAGAGTATTAATGTATTTCTAGGATAAATTTGTTGTGAACATTAAATACGATACTATTATCTATTCGATTGATGGGAGGAACTTGAGGAGATTGTGAATATTTCACTAAAGAATGTATATAAAGAAAATATATATGAGAAGTATAAAAAGATATAGTTATTCGTCGAAAGTGTACAATTTCTAAGGAATGTTATCTCGAAAAATGTTATACTTCTATTATTAGAATATAAGTCTAATTGATGTATATATCAGAATGATATCTATGAAAAATATTCATAGATTCAGCATAATATGTTTGTATTATTATACCTTTTAGGGAAATTAATCATGATTTTCATGGACAGTAATTAAGCTAAATCATAAGGGATTATGGTTTTTCTATAATTTCGATTACAGTGAGAGTATTAACGTATTAATGAAGAGGCTAATCATTGTACATATGCCCACATTACAAAACAGTGGGAAATTATTTGTGATGTTCAATAATTATTGTAAAAGGGGATAAGGTTTTATATTCATGCATGATAACAATGTGATTACATATACCTACCGTCAATTAATGATCCATGGGTAGAAATAACGAGCTATAAATTTGGAATTGGATGAAATGATAATAACTTCGATGATATGGAAATAGAATATCTGTGGGTGAATTATGATATAAATATATATATAGATTATAAAATCCCTAATTATATTTTCACAATAAATAAACTCAATTGAAACAAAAAACGTTTTTAGGAAAATCAAGGATTATAATTCTTCGTTATTTTACCATTATAGGAAGGAAAACAATGTTCAAGAAGAACTTAGAAGAAATTATCATATAACCATAAACATATTGAATGTTAAAAGTGATAAAATATGATAACACATGAAAATAATGGACATGAGAATTATAAAAGGAAATTAATCATATAATTCTCAAATAACTAATCCATCAAGCATTATTAAGAGGATCAAGGATGCCCAAAAATATAACCCGAAGGTACTATGTAATGTAGTGAAAAGTATAGAGATCTAAATTAATCAAATAAGTAAAAATTGTTTTGAATGTGGATATGTGTCACATCAAAACAAGATCAAATCATGAAACTTTTATATGATGTGCATAACTCATTTGTTTTTAATTATTTGAGATGTATTTTATTTTATACATATCTAATGAAAAAAAAGTTGTGTGATAACATATTTAGGGAAACTGTAGAATATGTATCTTGATAAATGGTATTTAAAGAAGTTATGCATGAATGAAATAAGTATTTATTTATGATTAATCCAATTCTAATAACACTATGGAAATAGGAAAACATAAACATGGATTTTATCACTACAATACCACGAACTTATAAATGAAATAGTGTAATTCGATTGGATGTTGATTTCCTTATTATATAATTTCATTTAGTTATTATCAATGAAGATTTTCCTACTGAAAAACTAGTATGATATACCTATGAGAAGTGGAAAGTCTACATAGAGATCCACTCCCATTGTATCTGATCAATATTTGTGGTTTTCCTAGAAATTTTGGAGAGTCCTTTACTAATAATGGGATTCCATGATGAGTCATAATGCTACTTATCAACATAAAATAAATGACTAGTATGAGAGAACCATTAAAAATATAGAGGATAAACTACTATATTTATTAATGGATTTATATGGATATCGGGATCACCACCTTGCACATGTGGTTTTATCCTATAATAAGCATTATCATTATAAAATAAAAATAGAACGTTATGAATACCTTTATTTGGAATGATTTCTCAATAAAACATCATGGGATAGTTTTGGAGAGAAAAAGTTTATGAGATATGATATTATCAAATAGATGAAATTGATGGTTCAAACCATTCATATGAAAATTAAAAAAATTGATTGAATGTCTATGAAAAGAATCAATGAATTGTACTAGAGTTTGATTTTAGAGAGAATATATTCTTTAATACATTAAGATAGAATAAATTGATGAGGTTTTAGAAGAAGGTTAATCTTATCCCAAGATAAAAAACTCCTTTGAGATCCTATATCATGTTAGAGTTATATCCCATAAAAATCCAATATCATATAACCTATCCCATGTATATGATGTGTTCTGTATATCACAATTATGTAATATCATATCAACCCCTAACACATAAACATTAAAGAGTTGGTACAATTAGAGAATGATCTTTCATGGAAGGATAATCTTGTGATGATATTAAATAATAGAGAAATTGTTCTCTAAAATAGATCCAATTACCTAGTAAAAGTACAACAAATGAACCACAATTTTGAGGATTTGTCATGGAAACTATAAGTGTAATAGAAATAGATGTAGACTAAAATGATTAATTTTATCGAATTAAATTTCTAGTGTGAAATTTTTGAATCAAGGAATATGAAAACTACGCAATTGTACTAAAAATAAATTCCCCCTAAGAATGAATAAATTATTCAGTATGAAATAGAGGTTTAGAAACAAAATTAACTATATTTCAATTTCCTAGTTTGGAATATTATAAATGATGCCCATAATTTTTATTTTAGGATTGAAAGATAGTTATGTATCATAACAATTGTCAATATAAGGATTGTAATGTTACTTATATGGTTATTTTATATTATTCATTATGATTCCATTGAATTGAAATAAATATAAGAAGTTATGGGATTGTCATATAAATTATACCCTATAAATCCCATTCATCAATGAATCATTGGGATATGGAATCATTGGTCATTTCCCTCAACCATAAAAAAGTTGATATTTAACACGAAAAAACATGATGAAAATTATTTACAAGATATGTTCATGATTGTTAGTATCATGAACCATAACATTTTTTTGAGACACATTAATAATGTACCACCATCACAAAACTAACCCTTTTTGAAAATTCTGGTTTAATAATGGGTTATATATTTATACCCCAGAAGTATCCATTTTTATATTTTCATTTCAAAAATAATAATTAATACAATAATTGTTTTTTCATTATTATATATATATATATGAGTATAGAATGACATTGAGAATTTATTTAATTTTTTATAATGTTTTTTTAGAAATATATATTTTAAAATAAAATTAATCTTTTTGATAAAATCTATAGTTTTTTTAAAAAAATTAATATTTTGTGTAAAATCTTATTAAATATATGTTCTCTAAATATAATAAATTATATAATCCATTTCAGTATAATGTAATTTATATAAGGATCAAAAGTTGATATTATCAAGAAACCTAGTAGTGTGTTTTTAATAAATATTTAATTAAAAAGTGTAAATTATCATATTTATAAAATTAATTTTTTTTGTAAACTAAAATTATAATTAGGACAATATCAAAATTATCAAATAGTGATTTAGTCATAGTTTTATAATAGTCAAATATTTTATGGTTAAAATTAAATACAATATAAATATACGATTTTTATTATTAAATCATTATATCACATAAGTGACGTAATAATTACTATAAAGTGATTTTGTGGAAAAATAATTATTTTCCCTAAAAATTTATTTATATATTTTTTGTAATTTTTTTACTTTTACAAACATATAATAAATCATTAAAATTATATAATATTTTATTAGTATTTTATAAAACATTCATTATTATAATGGTTCACATTAATATGTTCATATTCTCATCCCTATCTAAATACCTCACATTATATTCCCTTGTATTTAGTAAGATCCTTCAAAGCTTCTAGATGGACCCTCAAATGGTATGGTATTTTTACCTATTCCATTCCATTGATGTATTTTATTTTACTAATAATTTTGTTTTCAAATGTCTGAAAGTTTTAATGTGTTCTTACACATCAATTTACCTTCATTATGATGACCATTGAGTGGATGTGAACCATTCAAAATCATTAAACATTTAAAATAACCTTTGTGTATAACTGGTATGAGGAAAAAAAATTCTGTGATAAACCAATATAATCTTTTTGGTTTTCAATACACATTCCTTATATAAGGTGACCACTTCTAACCAATTACTCAAACCTCTAAAGTCTTTTTGCTCGTCCAATCTCTACTCAATTAAGCTCCCAACAACCCTCTCCTCCTCCTAGAAGCCATACCATAGTCAGAAGGTTCTTTAATAAGTCCTTTGGTTCCGTGATAGACCTTGGGCGGGTGATCCTGAAATAGCTCTCCAATTCATTGGGTAAGGTGATGGAGGTAAACATGATGTTTCTCCTGATAGATTTAAGGAATATATTGTGATTTGTATACCATGAGTAACTCCCTATGTAGCTGTGATAACAATATTGTATGTTGGATATGAATGCCATATGAAACCTTTATGATTAATGATATGTGTGTGTTTATTTAAAATCATATGATTTCAGAAGGAATGTTATGATTGAAAAATATAGTATCATTGATTTTTATGTATTGATGGGATAATATTTACCTTCCTTATTTTATAATCATCCCTGAGATTTTTATGATCATCCCATTTTTTTGAAATGTTTTCAACCGAACATAAAAATGAATAGTGTCAACAATGGGATTAAGGAAAATTCATGTTGTCTAAAATATTGAACTAGACAAGTTTCTTTTTAGGAGTTTATATTTTATGAAAAATGGATAATGAGTAGTAGTTTATACTTGTAATATTAAAGTTATTATGTAATAGTTATGTCCTAATTGTCTAAAACACTGAACCTGAAAAGATACTCAATGTGAATTTTTCATTTAATTCAATTTTATGTATTGTTACAAGGTTGGAACCTTATAGTTGTTATCTGATGACGGTTTAGACAACTATAGGGATTATAAGTTTTCATTAGACATTTGGTTAGTCATTATCATTTATTTCAGTTCAATCCTAGTTTTATAACTTTTCCAGATCATGGAATGTGAGTTACTGATGGAAGGAGGAGGATCACAAATTACATTACTATCTCCTCCCGATGAAATGCTTGAAATAATTACTACAAAGTCATGTTCAGATGATTGTGAAACTATTTCTAGCATACAACTCACTTGCAATATGTTGCTTGAGATATCAAACACCTTCATTGTATCTCGTTATCATCGTGGATCATTGATTGTATTTAGACAAATCCTATATTCAAAATATTCTCATATTTTTAAGAAAGGTATGTAAATATTATCAAGGAATATTAAAATATTTTACATTATCACAAGATTTTGAAGAATATTATGATTTTAAAAATGATGCTAAAGAAGGAGTCCCTTGTACAACTTATTTATATTTTCTTTTACAATATAATATGTCACCATATACCTAGGGAATTTTAAAAGGACCATTAATTGAATGCATCAACTATAATTTGGTCTGACTAGTTTATTGAAATCTTGTTTTATCTTAATTTTGGAAATTACATGTCATACATGATTATATTCCAAAACTATTTTTCGGTGAACACCCATATGACCTATCCTCTACAAGTTGTATTTTTATAGATGATGAAAATGATTTTGAAAGACCTATTAATCATTGTTGTGATGCATGGACCATCTTCCTATGTGAACAAGATGATGATGAAAACAAATGGACACCATGATTAAGGTACGATGTTCTTCATTTTGGGGATTATTTTAATTTATCATATGGTGGTTAAATAATTCTTCAAGAATTAAGATGTTGAAATCATAATGAATTTGGATGAAGATTAGAGGTATAAGGAATCCGTTGAGGTTAAAACATGCTATGGTTATTTTGTAATTATATAAAAAGGACAACCCGTATGATGACTGACAACTAGTCACATTGGGAAAGGCAGTTGGAATCGAACCCACAATCGAAGGGTGACAAGGGTGAATCACCTACCACTAGCCTACATGAAGTCCTTGGTTAGTATGACTAATTCTTTTAAGATAATTGGTTTTATGGATCAAGAATAACTTGATTTTGGGATGTTATGTTTTATCGAATAGATTTCATTACTATAGGAAAATGATTTTGTGATTATGTGATAAAGGTTAATTTGGAAGACGTTCTCTCATTTGAGGTAACACTATATACCTAAAGAAAATAAAGTACTACATGATTTAAATTATGGATAAATGGTTGGGATTTTTTTTAGAATCTATGTATTTATTATGGACATATAGTGATTTTTGTTATTTCTGGAAATTGATTAACCTACAATAGAGAGTATGTGATTAGGTTAATTGCAGTTTATTATGTGACTTTAATAGTAGTCGATGAATTATGGAGATGAATCGTAAGAATTTTTGTGGAAGACTATGTGATTTAAATCCTTATGAGTTTTGGGAATCAATCTTAGTTTGTATTATATCAAATAAATTATGGAAAATTATTTATTGAATGTCATTTCTTAAACATTGGATACTATTTTTATGAATTCTGGAGATTAAGTGTTGTTTTTATTTTTGTAAAGGATTATTCTTTTTGGGTATTATAAGATATCTCACTATTTTTTTTGGTCTTAGTTGATGTATAAAGATAAGGGAAATATATAGTTCTTATCTTTTGGATTATGTGATTCTCAAGAAGAATATTCTTGTGCTTTTGATGTGACCAAGTCTTTATAAATACTCAAGGATTGGAGGTAAGATAAGTTTTTAGTAGAATATTATTAAATGATGAAACTCTACATCAAGGTAAGAATATTAAATTATGTTCATGTTCTATATAGTAAATGAATTCAATAAAATTATGAAAAGGAATGTAAAACAAAAACATTGTTGGTTTACGTTTTATACTTGGTAATCAAAGACCGTTTAGCACATCATAATTTTGTGATTTTCTAGTGGATAACTTTCTCTTAATCATGTTTTCTATCACTCACAATTAGAACATGCCTATTTTTTATCTCATCCATATCAATATTTTCCTACATGGAATCCTAGTACAGGTTATCTCGAGTGACCATTGGACTATTCTTTTGTTCTTTTAAATTGATAGTTTTACTGACTCTTTTCTGATTTGGGACTTTTAATGATGTTTCCAAGCCCAGTTTTGAAATTGTGATAACACAATTACCATAAGGGGGGAAGGATGTGACATGCTAGGTAAATAAATAATAAGTCACAATTAATTTTATTAAAATATGTGAATTAAATATTAATTGTACTTTAAAGGGGTTGCTATGTTCGATAGTGTACCAGAAACGCAACAACACGTTTCTTTGAAATCGAACGTTGCGCACTAATAATTTAATATTATTATTTTAAATGGTAGTTAACTACTATCTATTGAATTGTTAGGAATGAAAAAAACTAAAAAACAATAGTATTATACATTTTTGTAAAATGTATTTACATTTTTCCAATAAAATTTGTAGTCTTAAAATGTAAATGAATATAATTTTAAGCATAATTTGCATTAAAAGGTCGATTTACCACCATTTAATGGCAAAACCATTTTAAATATAATTTTTGACACTTTAATACATTATATATGATCAAATAAACTCATTCTTTTTTAATAATGACATCAAAATTTACTTTGTATAAATTTTTTAAAATTGTCAGAAAAAGCTCATTTTCTAATGAATAGTGAAAAATTTTATATTTTAATTCAAAACATTGTTTTAATATAATTTATTTAGATTGTTAGATTATATTTTTAAATTGATTTAAAGTGTAATTAGAAAATATTATTACCATTTAATCTAATATTGTTCACTAGATTTAATTTCCACATTGAAATTGTAAATAAAAAAGTGTCAATATTTTGATAGTTATGGTTTCTTAAAAACACACTATTTTTTGTAACAATGATAATTAATTTATAATTAATTAATTCCACTTAAATTTTTTTTATTTATCAATATAGACATCATGTTTAAATTCGGAATATCAAATAAATCTAAGGCCTAATTTTTGGTATTTTTTTGAAGAAACATAAATTTTTGATGGATAGTTATATCACTTATTAGTAGATAAAAAACTAAATTTTTAATTTAAATGAAATTTTATCACCTCTGTGAACTGAATATTTATAATATTACGTACATGATTGTTATCAAGAAGAAAAATTTGGTTAAATAAGATTAAAATATTTTTTAGTGAAAAATATATTTTGACATTCATTTACCACGATTAAAGGTAAATCAGGTACATCAAGGTAAAACAAATTTTGTAATAATTCAAAAATTATCTTAACAAATGTCCAAAACTTATTGGATAAGTAATTTCCGACCATGGGAATATTTGGGTCTACATTGGGTCCCCATGGAGCCACTTTTGAAAGAAAATGACACTTCAAATTAATTATATAAATGTAAAGGATAAAATGACATAAACAAAAATATTTCAGTAATGTAATTTTTATATGGTGATATATAAATTATAATTTCGACTATAAATATTATTTAAAAAGATAAAACGATTTCAAACCTCATGGTATATTTTCTATAATTTTTTGTCATCACATAAATTAAATTATTTATGACAGAATAATGATGTTTTATTTACCTCATTAATACATGATTTAAATGAATAAGATTATAAATGTTAAAATAACATCCAAAACCTGTCCAATTCCTATTGGATGATATTATTTAAAATATGAGTCATATTATCTTCAACTTAAATGATTTTTTGACCTTTATAAACCGAATATCATTATATAATAAAATAATATTATCCCACTTTCCTAAAGTGCCCCTCCTCTCCCTTATAAAAGTAGACCACTTTTATCCAATTCCTCACACATATCAAGCTTTTTGATCGACCCAAATCTACCCAATTAATCTCCCTACATCCCTATACTCATCCTAGAGGCATTCCCTCAGGAAGATGGTACTTCAAGAATTCATTTGGTTCAAACGAAAGGGAGTTACCCAAATAAAAGGTGACCATTTCTCTTTAATTGTTTTATTTCATTTTACAACTCCATCCCCTAATCTAAATTTATTCATTTGTTTTGTAAAAACAATATTATCCTCAATATACTAGGATGTTGTTGTGAAAATAATTCTAACTACACATACAGACACCTATATCCAATGGTTGAAACATAATGTTTCTCTGGATGGAAAATTAACGCATCATGAAACGATGATTGTTCAAATATATCCAGCCACCTCTCATGATGGCCATTATGATGGAACTTTTTATATATATTATATATATGATGTTTATGTTTATTATGCTTTGGTATTTATCAATTTTTAGAAATAATTTATTGTTTACATAGTGGTTAAATACGATAATATCATTTGAGGAAGTATGAACTACTGCCCCCTCAATGTGATATTACTCATTCATGAATTATGTGGGACGCATAAAGGATAGAGTTAATAGTATTTTATATGATATAATACAGGAATTATAACATAACTATTTATAATTATGTTTTTAATTCCATTAAATTAAGAAATAGAAATGGAAGTAGCGTTCATACGTACGTACGACTTACCATCTCCATGAACGATGCATTTCATTTCTTACCACTAAATGTTATGTAATATTTTAAATAAATGTATATAGTTGATATATAAGATATATATATTTTTTCTAAATCCTTAATATCATTCTTATTATAATGGATATCATACCACATCAATAACATGTAATTATAAGGTGTTCCTTTTTTACTTATTTATCAAATATCGGCAAAACGACCGTTGATAACTAATGTGATTACATAATGTTTATAACATGGTAATAAGTAATATAAAATGAATAATAAACATTAAAAAATATCTTATTCAAGTAGAAATTAGCATCAATTTTTTATTTAGGAGATTAAATATTGAACGGGTCAAGTCGGACACAAGGTAAGGGAATTTTTTATCCCACATTTAATTCCGTGAGAATTCCATTGTTCGACACTTATTAATTACATGTGGTGTATTTTTTACTGAAATTGGAATATATTATTATTATTCTCATTATATATATAGTATTCTATGATTATTTTGCTGGTTATCAACTTTTTTTCATAATACTCAGTTGATTACAATGTAGTAAAGGGTTTTATGTCACTTTTTATTCACGTGAGATTCATGCTTTATTTGAAACTATTTCCTTTTGTGTGGTGTATGTACTGCCAATGAACATATGCTTTGTGTAATATAAATTCATTTATGATTATTTAAATCTTTATTGTATGATCCTTCTCTCATGTGGTGTATGTTTTGTATGTTACAAAATATGTAAGGTAACTTTCACCCTCCTCCTTTTAAAAGACTTCTATTTGTTATGTATTTTAAATTTCACTTTATTATGGTGGGATATGTTATTTTATATCCTTATATATGTAAAAATGATTTAAAAATGTTGAGATACCCTTTTTAACTCATCAACACATTTTCGAAATTTCGAAGTGACACCGTTAGGCTGTCAAATTTTTTCAACGGAACTTCTTAACCCAATTTCCATTATTTGGGTTCTTATTTTACTTCTTGAATATGTCATCCAATGAATATTTGTGAATGACCTCTTATTTTTTACACTTAATATCCACTTATATTTAGTGTATTTATATTTTTCACTCATAATTATGTGATTTATTTACCATTAATATAAGGATACCATCTTTATAATGGATTTCATCTCAATTTACATTTCCAATGAGACATCATTGTTGTTATGCACCAATTCACTTTTATATGATGTATTTACTATCCTTTGACATATTATATCAGTAATCCCTTTGTTCTAATGATATTATAATGTTCTGAATAAATGTTATTCGTCAATTATATGTATTCAAGCGTCTCATTATTTTTTAAACAATCTACTTAATAAAAATACCGTTTTTAATGTTTTAAAGATTTATTCATAAAAATATTTCTAAATAATTTCCTTGTTTTCAAAATGGGTATTAGGATTTAGTTATATGGAAATTAATGTTTTAAAAAGATAATTATTTTTAAAGCATCAATGTGTTATGTGCCACTTTGATTCAAAAATTTCTTTTTAAAAAGATGTGAAAATGATTAGATAAAACAATATTTATTTCAATATATGGATTTGATATATTGGAATGAGGAAATTTTATCTTTCCTTTATACATGTGTTATTTTTTATGAGTATATTATGGTTATTGGGAATTGTTTACGTATATGGGTTGTTCCATGATAAACCTTGGGTGGGTGAGCCTGAGATAGCTCTGCAATGCATTTTGTAATGTGACGAAGGTAAACATGATGCATCTCCTAAAAGATTTAGAGAATATATTGTGATTTGTATTCGAAGTGTAACTCCCTATATAGTTGTGATAGCTATAATGTATGTTTTATATGGATGCCATATATAAAAATTATGATTTATGATTTTGTTGTGTTATTCATAAATCTTATGATTTCGTTTGGTATGTAATGATTGAAAAATATAGTTTAATTGATTTGTATTTATTGAGGGGATAATGTTTTACTTCCTTATTTTATAATCTTTACTGACCTTTTTATGTTTATCCCATGTTTTTAAAATGTTATACACAAGACATAAATATGAATAGGGGCATGAATGGGATCATGGAAAAGTCATGATGTGTAAAATATGGAACTAGACATGTTTAATTTTAAGCGTTTTTTATTTGAAAAAATGTATACTGAGTAGTAGTGTCTACTTGTAATATTCAAGTTGTTATGTTATAGTTATTTCCTAGTTCTCTAAAACTATAAACCTAAAAATATCCTCAATGTGAATTTTTAATTTAATTCAATATTATGTATTGTTATAAGGTGGGGTCCTTATAAAGTCAATATATGAAAGGGTACATTTATCAACATTTCCTTATGCTTGTAAAAATTATCCTAAATTTTTCAATATAGAATATATTCACTCCATTATTGGTAAAATTAGTTAATGGATTTTTTAACCATAAAATATTTATCAAAAATAATATATAGTGTATATTGAACCAAATAAACCATTTTATTTTAGTCATATTGTTTGTTCTAACCCTTTCTTCAAATAGGTTGCTTATCAGTTAGGAACTATTGTATAGTTGATAGGTATTAATGGTGTTTTCCACATATCTCATCTCATGATATACCATCTTAATCCTGCTCAAATTATTAGTTGGGAGGAAATTTATATAGACATAGATGTTTCTGTTTTGTAAAATCCAATTGAGTTAGTTGACTCTCAAGTGATTGTCTTGCATGTGAAGTCAATTTGGTTGGTCATACTACAATCGAAAAATAGATCAGATTCTCATGAAACATGGGAATGATATTTTATGATGATGGAGTAGGGGCGTCATCATTTTCTAGGGGTTGAGTCTTATATATTTCATCCTAGTGACATAAATTCATTATATTGGGCAGTTGGAAACATCTCATTATCGATCTATCGTTTATATCATCATCACCATCATGGTTTTAAATTTTCACATTGTCTGAATGGGGGTGAGAATGAATTTTTCCTATAATGGTGAAGTTATTGTTTTTTTTGGACAGATAGGCTTAACTGGATTTTTCTGCACACATTAGGATGATTTCTCACAACGTAACTAGGTTACACGATATGGAGATTCGATGGATACTAGTCATAAAAGAAATAACACTATGAATTGTAACATAATATGAATATGTGTCTCACATCATGACTATATTATATAATGGGGTTTTAACCTAATGTTACATATTTATTATCAAACATTTTCATTTTTAGACTTAATGCTTTTTCAAATAATTATACATCATGTAATTCCCTGACATGTTTAATTTTAGGGAGCCATTTAGTGTTTCGGTGACCATTTCGTTGTCAATTTTCAATTTTTCATGCATAAAATACCCTTTCCAAGAAAATATAGAGAATACAATCATTCCTAAATGATATAATCATTGATTGATCTCTGTTGTGGTTGCGGTGCATCTCTCTATCTATGTAATATTTATGTTTCGTAATTTTCCTCGATCCTAGTAGAACCATTGAGTTGTCTTATTGGATCCATTTTTATATTTTGTTTTTTCCTTCATATTCATCATGATAAATTATGTAGTTTCGTCAGTATGACGTTTCTACATTGTTTTTGGTGAAGACGAAGTTTTTTCATGCGGTATGTGGGTTTCCTATATTTTTTCAACCCATAGTTTTCTAATTTGGATCAATATTGTGATGTGGTTTTGATTATAGAAACCCTAGAGAAAATATTGGGTTTTCATTTATGGTGGATCCATTTTTGGTTATTTGAAAGCAGAGTTCTAAGGTACCTGGTTCTGTCTTTATCCTATACTGAAAAACTATATTGTTCCTACATTATAAACTAATTTATTCAAGGCATTCATACAACTGATTTTTGTGTGATTAGAATTTTATTTAATGAAAATTTGGTTTTCCCTGATATTTAAAAAATAGTTAGAAAAATGTTATTTTATAAGAATATAAAATGGATTTTCTCTATGGATTTTAAATGAATTTTGAATAATTGAAATAATTGTGAAAATGAGCATATGGCTTACCTTGGGTAATATGAGGAAGGTTTATCTTAAGGCTATTGTCCGTTATGGGGGTTCACATTCTAGAGTGTAACTATTATCATTGATTATAGATTATTGGATCTAGGAATCTATATGATGTTGGGGTCCCACATTCATTGTCCTCTCTTTAGTGCTAGAGTTTAGATCATTGGTTTTAGGTAGCATTGTACAATGTAAATATATTAACAACTATGAGTTGTCTACTTCCTCTCTTATTGTAATCCTTCTTTCTATAATGAATATGATGCGACTGTTCATGTTTTATTGCATATATTTTTACAACATTATACATGATATTCACATTGAGTCTACTAAAATATGAAATGAAAAAATGTTCATTAAAATTGAAATATCTTCCATGTTGTAGAACAATGCTAAAAGGAAAATAAAAACCATGATTTCTGTAAACCTTATTTATAGCATGTCATGCCATGTTATATAATACCTTTATTGGTATATATATATTGGTTATGGAACACATGGTTGTGATCCTATTGATCCTATTATCTCAACCGAAGTGCAGCAATTCTGTGGTTTGCATGCCTTTGAATGTCATTCAATGTAGGAAATGGAAAGGTGTTGCAGTGAGGCGACAAGTTTCATATTAGGCAAGTTGGTTAGCTGGTGGAGAGAGAGTGGGATTTTGTCCATTCCATCACATGTAGTAGTTATTGGGTTCTATTCAATTATTGTTGAACATTTCATTAAAGTTTTAGTTTTTTTTTGTTCTATTTTTATGATGTATCTGTTATAGTTATGACATATATTTATCAAACATCAACTGTATTGTTATCTTCTGTGTGTGTGTATATATATGTCATTTTTTTGTTATTGTGGGGGAAAATTATTACCTCTAATTTATAATTGATACTTGGGTTATTCTTGATAGCGTGTGGGGATCAGGATTTCCATTCAACTTTGAGACCGATCGGTTCGAGATAGATTTTTAGGGAAACCTAGGTTAGTTATTTATAATTTATTCTGTAAATCCCTTCGCGAAGAGGGGGGAGATATAATCACCCACTTATATTGTGGTTTCGATAATTCTCCCATCATGTGGGATTTTCATGATGATTTTTCATGGTCTAGACCCTATGATAATAAAAAAAATCATTTGGGATAGGCCCAAAGTGGACAATATGATGATTTTAGGCTGAACTAGGCCATCACAAATTGTATCAGAGACAATGTTCATTTAATTTGGTACTGAGGATTCTGTGACCTTCTATGGGTGGGGTGGTGGAATATGGATACCCCACATCAATGGCGGTGGATCACAAATTACCACATTATAGGTTAGTGAGGATACATCTCCCATCATGTGGCCTTTTTCTAGGGGTTCCTAAGGGTCAGAGCCTATAGAAAGTAAAAATCACGTGTTCTAAGATATAAGAGGAAAATATCATGATCCTATAATTGGAATAGAACTCACACCCATTCACATAACATATATATATATATATCATGAGATATAATCCTTTACCAATTGCATTAGATGGTGATATATATCCCTCAAGTATTATAATCCATATGTCTTTATACCACCTAAAAAATCACAACAGACATAAAATTAACACTAGAATTTAAATTTTGATCATAAGTTTCAAAAATCATCACATAAAGAACACAAGGAAATATAATGTGGTTCTTAGAATAACCAAAATAAAATTTTATTTAATTTTCAAAATAAAGAAATAAATCCTAAATAATATTTTTTTAAAATCCAAAAAGTATAACATAAAATCATTAAATAAAGATTTTTATTTTGAAAACATTATCTCTAGAAAATAAGGAAATAAAAAATATGGTAAAACATAAAATATAAATCACTATATTTTTATCATTTGAGTAAAATGAAAAAAATAACAATGAAAATTAATTTATAAAACATTTTGAATTTTTCCTTTGAAAAGTTGTTGTCGTAAAGTACTTTTCAATTGTATACAATATTTTTTATAAAAAGTATTGGACATTATTAATGGAATTTTATGTTTATAAAAATCTCATTAATACTAGTTAAAAAAAATATAACACCATTTAAACTGTAACATATTGAAAAAATAAAATATAACGATTAAATTTAATAACTCAAAGGAAGAGATTCAGAAACATTGTCCTTTAGTTTGATGATTTATTTCCAAGGAAGTTCATTAACAATTCGTGTTATAAATATAATCATCATAATTGATTATTTAACAATCCTATTCAAATATATTCCCATTTATGATATATTTTAATAACAATTATCTTCATCTATTATATTATTGTAATCACTTTTTTACATACAATGTTAATAACACTATTTTTCACATTCGTAAAAATTTTATTTTTTCTACCCATTATTTAAAACCTATTTAATTATTTATATATCATTTATTAATATTTAATATTTTACATAAATTAATTTAATATTTTCTTATATAGTTTTATAAATTTTTTTTTGAATAATGATAAAATTGAGTTGATAATGATATATTTTAATAATTGTGGAAAATAAAAAGTTACATTAATAATAAATTAAATAATTAATTTATTATTTAAAAAACATATAATTATCATGGTTTTTTTAATATAATAATCTTTTTTCATGATTCCATATTCATCTATAATAATATTTTATATCATTGTACATGCATGTTGTTAAATCGACACAAACATATATGTTATTTAACTCAACTGCAGAGTATATTTAAGGAGATATATTTTATACATAATATAATTAAAACATAAGAATAATGATTGTATTTTTATGTTCATTTATATTTATCCATATTTAAGAATTTTTAAAAAATTTATGGAAATATATATACAAAATAATGTATCATCATTATGATAGTAAGCATCACATACATACGATTATCATTCTTGATTCTCATCAAGTGAATGATGGCATATAAAGATATTAAATTGAAATTAAAAGACCATTATTTTATGATATATAACATATTAATTAATTATTACCACAATTAAGGGAATCCATAAAAACCATTAATGACAAAATGACCTCTTTTTCTAGATGTGGTATCTTGTGCATGAAAAAAAAGTTCAAATTTCTTTCAATGTGGATATTAAATGAATAAATAAGAGTAGTAATAGTAATATAAAATCATATTTAAAAAATTGATATTGATTTTATAATATTATTCTAGTTATATGTTGTTTTAAATATTTTTATTATGAGGAAAATATTATGAGGAGATAACACCGATGTTAAAAACTTCATTTCTCCCATTGATGTTCCCTTAAAATTGAATGGAATTGGATAACTATGAGTTTAAAATGTAATATGTATTATAAATAGGTTTCTAGGGAGATTAAAATTTTTGGGTTTCAATTTTGAATTATAAGTAGAGGTATTTTGTTGAACGATTGTAGATGTATCCTTTTAAAAAATGGAAAATTAAAAATTATGTAAACACTCATCAATTTTCAATAATTGCAAAACATTAATCCTTGGATAATGGCACAGTATATTTGAAATCATTGAATTTGGGATGTAATTTTGTTGATGTTGGTATAAAAATATATTTCTACACATGTTTTAAATATGTTATAGATTTTTTCCAATAATTTTTATATTAATAATTTTTGAACTATTAAACATGGTAAAATCTATTTAACTATATGATTTAATGATTTATTAAACATATAGAAAACTCATATGACCTTATTTCATTGTGATATAACCAAATTAAATATATATATTTTAAAATTAAATTTCTAAATTTTATAAATTTAATTGGTATATTAAATCAGATAGTGAATAGAAAAACATATTTAGTAAAAAAAGATAGATTTACTATTATTTATTACTATTTTATTTCTTACTAATTAAAAATAAAATGATAGATAATATGAAAACTTGTGTTTAGAAAAATAAAATTATTTTAATTATTTAATAAAATTTAATTTTAAGGATTTTATATAAATTGTTTGATGTTAATATATTAAATAATTGTTCTATTATTGTTTCACCATTATCATGGTAATTATAATTAATCCATATAATCTAAATTATATTATAGAAAATATATTTGACCAAATAATATTGTATAAAAATTACTATATAAAAAATAATCCTGTTATAAAATTATCATTCTATTCATATGTAATTTAGTTTTATAGTTCTCTCTTGTAACGTACAAAAACCATTTTATAGAAAAGATTATTGATCATTAAAAATGATGACTAGTGGGATAAAATTATGAATTAATTTAATTTAAATTTTATTATAATATTTATTATTGTTAATAAATTATTTATTTAAAAATAAAATAAAATAAATTTTTTATTTCAAAATTTATTATTTTATTAAAAATAATAGTATATATAATTCTCATTAAATTTCAATATAATCAACAAAAATATTGAGCCTATATTTCTAAATTTCCAAAATTATTTTAAAATTATTAAAATAAAATATAATATATATTTTTATTATACATAGATAGAATGAGTTTTTTGTTCTCATGTAATAAATTAATTTTGTGAAATTTATATTATTAACAAAAGTTGTATTTTACCTATTCACGAGAATATTAATTATTTTTAAGAAAACTATAAAATCAATGCTATGCTAATATAAAAACGAGTTATCCTCAAAAGAAGTTACTTTTATAAAATTCACATTTAGATTTTTATGAACATAAAATAGAACTAAAACATTGAAATACCAAGAAAGAAAGTTTTTATAATAAATAATTATTTCATATATTAACTAATATTTTAAATTATTTATAACAATGTTTATTTAAATGATAAATAATATTATTTTTACAACAATAATATTACATAAATAAATATTTTATAATTGTCATAGATCAAATAAAAATATATATATATATATATAATAATTTTGTTACAACTATTTATATAATTTAATTATATAGATATTGTTTACTGGTGTTTATTCATTTTGTTTTGGTGTTTTGTGTAGAGTAATGCGTCAACCACAATATAAAATTAAGGTTAAAATACTAAGGTTGTTACATCATAGTCCCCTTAATCAAATTTCATCATTGAAATTATATTAAATGGAAGAAAAAAAGTTTGGGTACTTTTTTATCCCGACATCAAGACTGCACATTGTTTCTTGACAATTATGATTTCACCATAGAATGTTTTAAATATGGGTGTTCTTATTCCGAAAAAAATTGAACTTTTTTTAACCATAATCACAATGATATTTTCATCATAAGATATTTCATATTATATTTTCACAACATCTAATCTTAGAAAATGTGAAGGTCCTAGTTTGTATATTATCAAAAGTGATATAGGAATCACATTGTGTTATTGGATAAAATTTGGAGGATGAACATAGTGACAAGTTGAGAACATGACAAAATCATGCCTCGTTAAAGGGTTGATGTTCCAATGTCTCAGATACCATTCGCTCCCAAATCAAAAAACATCCTTCCATAGAGATAATATGAAAATATGTTATAACCATATAAAAATCATTATATTCTTGACAAGTTAGGGTATATATGTTTTTAATAATTTTACCCATTTTCATATTTCATAAAATTGTGCTCATCCTATATTCATATAACGGATTTGATCTAACCATGTCATCATTATTTCACTATCTCAATCCGTATATATTATATTCCCACATCACTTCCAAAGAGAGCCTCATATGGTAACATTTGGATTCTAGACTATAATTTAGTATTATATGAGATCCTAATGAGAGTGTTATATTCATACAAATATGCATGTAACCAAAATGAACCTAATCACAATATGTAACGTACAATTTGAATATTTATGTCCGACTAACCGTATTATTAAGGGTGGTATGTGGTGCAAAAATTCATCGCAATTCCCAAAAAATGTGGAAGAATATTATTGAATCTCTATGTAATTAAAATATCATGATAAAATTAAATATAAATGTGTACTCAATGAAGAACTACCCAAAAATTAATATATAACATGGAAATATGATCTACTGATACATACTATTTATTGAAGATAATGTTATTAATTTTAATGGTGGCTGACTACAAAAAATATTTCACTATGGCAATTAGATTTTCTAAGGGTTCATATGATGAAAAAATAGTGTGTTTTATATTTACATAAAATATTGGCAATGGATTCATAACCCATTTAATGTACTAATAAATTTATAAACATGTTGATATTACTTTCCTCCAGATATGTTGACAATAATTTCCCTCTTAACGTTATAAAAATAGATGTTTTACTTAAAATAATGATTTTTTTCCATTGGGATGTTTATATAAGGATGAGTTGTGTGTATCATCCAAAAAAATTCATCCTCGGTTTCGATACATACAATACGTGTATCATGCTCCCAACCCATATAACACCTTATTTTTCAATGTTGAACTCTATGAAGATTCTCTACATTCCATATAGTTTCACATCATCCTTCCTTTCTACTTTTTGAATTACATGAATATATAAGTATCCAAAAATATAAGCATTGTCATATTTATCACGTTCCCTTCCAAATTTTTGATTATTTATCTATAGATCCATGATTATTGGATCATTTTTTATCCTCACCATGGGTAATTCTTCATAATCATTTATACTCAGTGTATCATACACAATATTTTACATTCCATGTAGGTAATGTATCGAAAATTCATAATATTTTATTTCCTCTAACCATATACTTTGGTGCAGGATTTATTCGATTTATTTAAAGATATATTTCATGATCATGTGAAATATATATCATAGTTTTTACAATATATTTTATGATCTAGGATCTGTAAGAAAAATATGACCTTTATTAACTAAAAATTATACATAAATTTTTTTAAATGAGTAATTACTTTAATAAGGTATAATAAATAACATTTTACTTTATTATGAGGATGCACATCATGATATTTTACATTTTAATCACAATATGATAGGATCCCTTCATCACTATAAGACAATCTATAAAAAGGTGCAGTGAAAATATCTTCATTATTCTCATTTTATCTACCCTAGAATAGTTTATCTATAATAGATTCACTCCTTCATAATTTAACATGGATAATAGATTTGATAACAATAAAACATTTTTGAAAAATAATATACAATGTCTACATAACCAAATAAAAAATTTTATTTCAATCATAGAGGTTGTTCTAATTGATTTATCAATTACTACAATCACTGGAGAATCTATAGATTTTCCAACACACATTATGACATGACCCATAAAAGCCACTTATTGTATCTAGAATTTCTATTTAATGAGTTCTCTATTCCATCTTTGGATCCATATATTTTTATAAATAACATGTAATAGATCTTCATGATCAGAAATTATTTTTGTATTATTAAAAATTTTATTCCTTAAATTTTACCAAAAATTGGTCTTTGTAATCATTACAGAATATTTTTTATAATATCTAAAATGTCTTTGGGGTAGTTGGAAATCCCAATAAAAATCACTATAAACTCATATTGTTGATACCATTTATCTGGATATTACCTCTTCAATATCCTCCCATTTTACACTCAGTTGATGATATCAATAACAAAGTTATATTTTTTAGAAAAATGAAGGTCTATTTTTATGTCTAAATATGGAATAAATATGAAGATGGTCATATTTACTTTTAAAGGTGATTCTCTTATCTCAAAATAATTTTATCAAACACAAATTCTTCCATCATTATTTTTAAAAAAGAGGACTGGTGTACACCATGGTGATGCACTAGGTTATACAAATCCATTGTTAGGAATCTCTTTTAATTGCATCTAGAACTCATCTAATTCAATATAATCCGTTATTTACAGTGTTCTTGAGATAAGGAATGACAAAAGTACATGTTGTATTGATAATAAAACCTCAAATTATGGGGGAATACTATAATGTTCATCAATAAATAAAACCTTATATTATAGAATAATACAAATTTTATAAACGATGACTTAACCCTTGATAACATGAGTTATGAACAACTAATTAGTCATTATAAAGGTTAATAATGTTGGATTATCTTCTTAATAAGGATCATTGTAATCCTTTTATGGACACATGATTACTATATGATTATTGATAAAGAAAGATATTTTCATTTCCCAAAAGATGAAACATGCACTATATAAAGAAAGCCAATTCAGAATATGAATCAGATAACATAAAACTATTGGGATAATAACTATTATAAGGCCCCAAACTTAAACCTTACTTAATCTGGAGTTATTACAAGATTAAACTTTGAGGATCATTTCAGGTTTAGAGTTTTAGATAATTAGATCATAAAACATGCAATACATTCCACATTTAAACAAAGTGGTTACATAAAAGATATTATTCATTTTTCCCATCAATGGAAACATATTTAAAATAAAACAAGGATTCTTTCTTGACACTTCCTTGGCACTATCATCAAATCATGTACCCTTCCCTTGACCTGTTATAAACATTTCAAAAACATGGGATGAGCATAAAATGCTCAGTAAGGGATATAAAAATATGGGAAGGAAACATGAGTTCATGTATACATAAGAATGAAATCATACTTTACCCATAAAACATAAGCATATCAAATCCTGAATAAATCATAGAAATCATAAGACATAAAAGGTAACATGAGCCATTCATAACATTCTTACGTAAGGAGTAACCCTCTTGGTTATGTTTGGAATACCCACCACAGTATATTCCCTAAATCTCTTCGGAGAAACCTTAACGTTTCACTCCTTCGCATTACCCAATTCATTGGAGAGCTATATCGGGATCACCCGCCCTTAGATTATCACAGAACCACCCGTATTCATAAAAAATTCCCAAGAACCATAACATAATCATATAAAATAACCTATGCACAAAAAAAATATAACATTCCCACATTGTAATAAAAATATAACATTTTAAGATATCGAAATAATGAATCCATTCTAAAAACAATTTTACAAACCATATAAAACATTTAATAAAGATATTTTTGAATCAAAGTGTCCCATGCCACTTGAAGCTTTTAAAATTTTAAACCATTAATATCTATATATATAAATCTTTAAAACCATTTTGAAAACATGGATATTAATGAGAAATATTTATAACAATAAATCATTAAATCATTTAAAATGATATTTTAGTTAAAGTGTTTTTAACAAAATGAGAGACACTTGAATACAATAATTGAGGATTAACATTTAATTATAACTTTATAATATCATGAGAATAGAGGGATTCATGATATAATATTCCAAAGGATATTATATACACCATATAAGAGGGAACTGGTGCATAAAAACAATGAAGTCTCAATAGAAATGTAAAATGAGATGAAATCCATAATAAAGAAGGTGTCCTTAAATCAATGACAAATCAATCTCATAATTATGTGTGACAAATATAAATACACCCAATATAAGTGGATATTGAGTGTAAAACAATCAAAGGTCATTCACACATATTCAAAGTATTACATATTCAGTAACTACATGTTGAACCCAAAGAAATCGAAATTGGGTTAAGAAGTTCCCTTGGTAAAATTCGACAGATTAACGACGTCACATAAAATTTTAGAAAATGAGTTGATGAGAGAGATAAAGGGTATCTCATCACTTGGAAATAAAATTTACATTAATTAGGATATAGAAGAAAATATCCCAAGATTACAATATGTAAATTAAAAGACCCAACAAAAGAAGTCTTTTAAAAAGAGGAGGGTGAAAGGTTCCCTTACCGACTTGGGTATCTTTCGAAACATACACCCCATGAAAGAAGGACAATACAAAATTGATGTAAATACTCATAAACGAAAGTATATAACACAAATGGTAGAATAATGGGCAGTACATATACAAATCAAAGGAAATGGTGGCAAATGTAGCACAAATCTCACGGAAATAAAAGTGAGATGAAAAATCCCTTACAAAAGCTAGGCAGCCTATCAGCGCCACTTAAAACATCCAAAAAATGGATTAATGAGACCAAATAGGGTCTCTCTTTATATTAAAATAAAATTTACAGCAGGAGGAATATTAAAGAACATCCCTAAACATAACAAATAGGATCTTAAAAGAAGTGACATAAAGGAGAGTACTTGAAAAGAAAGAGAGAGGTTAGATCTCTTACGAAAATTCGGCAGCTTAACGATGCCACTCAAAACATCCAAAATGGATTTATGAGAGAAAATAGGGTCTCTCATCATATTATCATAAGTTGTAAACCAGGATTAATATAAAATAACATCCCAATCATAAGAAATATGAGCATAAAAGGAATGACATAAAAGAGTGTACTTAAAAATAAATAGAGGAGTAGGATCCCTAACCTCGGGTCCGACTTGACTCGATCGTTCATTAATGTCCTGAATAATAAACTTGAGTTAATTTATACTTTCTTAATAACATTTTTCATTTTCATTATTCCTTTTATATTACTTATTTCTATGTTATAATCATTATGTAATCATTTTAGTTAATAATGTTTGTTTTGTCGATATATGGTTCTTAAGTCGAAAGTGGACTTCTTACAATTAAATGTTGTTCGTGTGGTCAAAGGTTCATTATATCCAGAATGATATTCATGATTTGGATATCATATATATCATATATATCCAGAATATAAATGTATTTATAATATTACATAATCATTTAGAGGTAAGAAATGAAATGCACCGTTCATGGAGACGGTAAGCCGTACGTACGCATGAACGCTGCATCCATTTCTATTTCATATTAAATGGAATTAAAACATAATGATACATAATATTATTTTAATTCCAGTATGGTATCATATATAATATCTTTAAATATATCCTTTATACATACCACATTTGGTATTAACGAATCAAATCACTTTGAGGGGGTGGTAGTCCGTTATTCCTAAAATGAAGATATCTCGTATACCCATAATGGAAGCCATAATGGTATTCCATAAATGAAAAATACAGAAGCTTAAGGAAAACATATAAATATTATATATCATATATAAAATACAGTTACATCATAATGGCTACCCTTTAAGGTGTTATATGAGTGTTGAACAATCTTCGTTCTGTGAGGGAGAAATTCAGCATCCACAGAAACAATATGTTCTTTAACCATATAATGTAGGTGTGTGTAACTATAGCTTGAATGATTCTTATAAGAACATACTAGTATATTTAAGATACTGGATTTATTACAAAAGAAATGAATAAATAGATTTTAGGGGGTTTGAGAAGAAAAAAAAACAAAAGAACACAAGTGAATACATTACCTTAAAATCGGGTAACTCTTTTTGATTTGAGCTCAAAGGCTTCCTTGGGAAGACTTCTGACCTGTGTGAGGCTTATAAGAGTTAGAGAGGGTTGTGGAGAGAAAAAATGGGCAGGTGTTGGCCGATCGAAAGGCTTTGGAAGTGTGGGTATGGAGGTAGAGGTGGGGCCTTTTATAAGAGGAGAGGAGGGGAACTCTTGGAAAGGTATAAAAGGATACTTTATTATAAAATGATTTTCAGATACAAAAGGTCCCACAATTATAAAGTTCTAGCATAAGGAGATAAGGGTTCTAAATTCACCCATCCAATATGTTTTGGATAAGTTTAGATCATATATTTTACATTATCTTTTCATTTTATTTAAATCATTTATTAATGAGGTAATCGCTCCATCATCATGATATCATAACTAATTTAATTTATTTAATGTCTAAAAATTATAAAAAAAATATCATGATGTAGGAAATATTTTTAGATTTATAATGAATATTTATATTCAAATATATAAATTGTATAACCCCATGTAACAATTGTTTTAGTAAAACATGTCATGTTTGTGTTATTTTTTACTTTAACGTTAAATAAAAAGTTATTTATGTCATTTCCCAACCAAAGTGGCTCCATGGGGTCCCCAAGTTGACCCATGGATTGTCTTGGTCGGCCATGACTAATCCAATGAGGGTAGAAAATAATTCTAGGTCATTTCATATTATTAAAACTTTATTTTTACCTTAAACTACACTAATTACCTCTAATCGCGATTAAAAACATAAGAAGTTACTATTCACCCAAAAAATATTTTAATCCCATTGAAGCACATTTTACTTCTTAATGACAACCATTTATGTCGGATTTTTGAAATTCAAAACACAATGATTGAAAAACTTCATTTAAATGGAAAATCAGTTTTTATAAGTACCACTTAGTGGTTTCACTGTTCATCAAAAATTGAACTTTATCATAAAATTACCACAAATTCACCCTAAGCTATATTTGATATTCCGAATTCAAAAATGATGAATGTTTTACAAAATTAAAAACATATAATTTTCAATAATTAATTTAATAATTAATTCTTCCTGTCAAAACAAATAGCAGGTTTTTTAGAAATAATATTTATGAAATGTTTTGCACTTGTTTATGCCCAATTCCAAAGTGAAATTAATCTCAATGTCCATAATTGGATTAAATGGTAAAAATATATTCCAATTACACTTTAAAACAATTTAAAAAGATAATATAACCATATAATTAAATTATAGGAAAAAGCTGTTTTGATGTAAAATGCAGTATTTTTCACTATTTATTGAAAAATGAACATTGTCAGAAAAATACCAAAAATTATCCCAATGTAAATTTATATGTCCCAATCATAAATAATATGGTTATTTTAAAAATAGATATTATAAAATTGTCAAAACATTGATTTAAAAATGGTTTTCCATCAAAAGGTAGTAAAATAATCTTTTAAAAATACTAGTGTATTCAATGCTTAAGATTGGATTCATTTGTATATTAAGCCTCTAAATTTTATTGGATAAAAGTAAAAACATTTAACACACATATATAATCATAATTTAGTAATTTATATTCATTCCCTACAATACAACGGTTATGTGTTAACTACTATTTAAAATAATATTATTTTATTATTAGAGTGCAACTTAAGTTTTCAAAGGAACTCGTTGTTGCAAATTGGGTAAGCCACCGTGCATAGCGTTCCATTTAAATTAATATTGACATTTTTTCCACAAATAAGGATAAATATAAAAATATCATATTCTTTATTTACCTGCGGTGTTACATCCTTCCCCCCTATTGAAAATTGCGTCCTCGCAATTATAAAACTGGGCTTAGAAACATCATTGAAAATCCCTCATCGGAACAAGAGCCAATAAAACAATCACTTTAAAATAATGAATGATAAGTACAAAGGTCACCCGAGTTAACCCATACTAGGATTCCATGTATGAAAATATGGACATGGAGGAAAAAATAAAGGGTCATGTTCTGATGGAGAGTGACAGTAAACATGTCTAGGAGAAAGTTAACCATAAGAAAATCACAAACTTGTGATGGGTTAACCGGTATTCGATTCTCCAGTAAGAAAAGTTAACAGACACCATTTTTGTTTTAAGTTACTTTTCATTGAGGAATTTATTTTTGAGCTTAACTAAATCATAATGAAATATACTTACTTGTCACATAGACTTTGAACTATTAATAGATTTTTTATTCAAACTCATATTTTCTCCAAAAGACGAGTATTTAGGAAGACTTGTTCACATTAAGAGAACTATAATCAATTTCTAGAGAATCAACTAATCCAAAAAAGAGATCTATATACTTCCCATGTCTTTATACTCTATCCAAAACCAAAACCAAAAAGGTTATTACAAGATCAGATAATCCAGAAAAGGATAACCCTTTATAAAAAGAAAATCTATTCTTAATCTCCAAAATTTGTCAAAGAAAACCCAAAGTTCAACGAGGACCATTTGATAAAAAATTTGTCCATAAAATTCTTCAAAGTAAACCAAACTATGATTGAAACACAAATATTTGAAGGATTTACTCACATAGTCTTCCAAGGTACAAATTAACTTTTATCTCCAAATAACATCTGTTTCTCTTAAATTCTCATATTGACCAGTAATTAACCTAAACCCATAACTTCGATGATAGTTTAATCATTTCCATAGATAACCCAAAATAAACTTACTATTGATTCCTAAAATCATCTAACTAAAAAGAATTAGTCAAATAACTAGGGACTTCACGTAGTCCAGTGGTAGGCAATAAATACTAGTCGCACATTGGTTGTGGGTTCGATTCCCGCAGCTTTGTCCGACGCGATGGGTTGTCACACAGTATATGTTTTGTCCTTTTCCCAAACTATATAATTCTCAAATCATTCCCCAAAAATAGATAAAATAATCAAAAATCATTATAACATATTTTAACATCATTTTTTTCTCATGCCTTTCAATTTCCATCATAACATATAATAACCCATAATTACCTCAAAAGTAAGGATCATATAAAATCTAATGGATACCTTTATAATTATTACCTGAACTTCCAAATCGATTGGTCATCTCGTACATGATGCATTATAGAACATACCAATGTACAAGTGGTTGATCATGACTCTGGGATAGTTGGTTTAGAACAACCATGAGTTTCCTCATTGAATCCCCCATTTCATCCAGTCTCTTAATCAGAGAACCACCACAGTTTCCTTCAATCCTATTCTCACTTTGGTGCCTGCTAGATCCATCCATTCAGTAAAAAAAGAAATGCCAGTGTGAGTATATCAACAAAACCATCATGTACTAATGAGGAAGATAAAAACAATGATATACTTACTCATTCACTTTATTTAAAACTAGGACTCTTTCTGAAATCCTAACCATTATGGTAATGTTTCTTATGCATAAATAATACCCTAACCTCTAAAGTTATCTAAACCGACTTCTGATACCAACTATAGGGCCACAGCCTTAAAACTTACTTAATCATGAGGTATTACAAGATTACACATTGAGGATCTTTTCAGGTTTATAGTTTTAGAGAATTAGATCATAAAACATGCATTACATTCCACATTTAAACAAAGTGGTTACATAAAATATAGTATTCATTTTTCCCATCAACATAAACATATTTAAAATAAAACATGGATTCTTTCAGGACACTTCCTTGGCACTATCATTGGCACTATCATCATATCATGTACCCTTCCCTTGACCTGTGAAAAACATTTCAAAAACTTGGGATGAGCATAAAATGATCAGTAAGGGATATAAAAATATGGAAAGGAAACATGAGTACATGTATACATAAGAATGAAATCATACTTTACCCATAAAACATAAGCATATCATGTCCTGAATAAATCATAGAAATCATATGACATAAAAGGTAACATGAGGCATTCATAACATTCTTACGTAGGGAGTAACCCTCTTGGTTATGTTTGGAAAACCCACCATAGTATATTCCCTAAATCTCTTCGGAGAAACCTTAACATTTCACTCCTTCGTGTTACCCAATGCATTGGAGAGCTATATCGGGCTCACCCGCCCTTAGATTATCACAGAACCACCCATATTCATAAACAATTCCCAAGAACCATAACATAATCATAGAACATAACCTAAGCACAAAAAAAAAAGATAACATTCCCACATTGTGATAACAATATAACATTTTAAGATATTGAAATAATGAATCCATTCAAAAAACCATTTTCCAAACCATATAAAACATTTAATAAAGAGATTTTTGAATCAAAGTGTCCCATACCACTTTGAAGCTTTTAACATTTTAAGCCATTAATATCCATATAAATAAATCCTTAAAACCATATTGAAAACATGTATATTAATGAGAAATATTTATAAGAATAAATCATTAAATCATTTAAAACGATATCTTAGTTAATGTTTTTTAAAAAAAATGAGAGACACATGAATACAATAATTGAGGAATAACATTTAATTAGAACTTTATAATATCATGAGAATAGAGGAATTCATGATATAATATTCCAAAGGACAGTATATACACCATATAAGAGTGAACTGGTGCATAAAAACAATGAAGTCTCAATAGAAAATGTAAAATGAGATGAAATCCATAATAAAGAAGGTATCCTTAAATCAAGGAAAAATCAATATCATAATTATGTGGGACAAATATATATACACCCAATATAAGTGGATATTGAGTTTAAAACAATCAAAGGTCATTCCCAAATATTCAAAGGATGACATATTCAATAACTACAAGTTGAACCCAAAGAAATCGAATTTTGGTTAAGAAGTTCCCTTGGTAATATTCGACAGACTAACAGCGTCACATAAAATTTTAGAAAAACACTTGATGAGAGAGATAAAGGGTATCTCATCACTTGGACATAAATTTTTTCAATTAGGATGTATAAGAACATATCCCAACATTACAATATGTAAATTAAAAGACCCAACAAAAGAAGTCTTTTAAAAAGAGGAGGGTGAAAGGTTCCCTTACCGACTTGGGTATCTTTCGAAACATACACCCCATGAAAGATGGACAATACAAAATTGATGTAAATACTCATAAAAGAATGTATATAACACAAAGAGTAGAATATTGTGAAGTACATATAACACTCAATGGAAATGGTGGAAAATGTAGCACAAATCTCACGGGAATAAAAGTGAGATGAAAAATCCCTTACGAAAACTCGGCACCCTATCGGCGCCACATAAAAAATCCAAAAATGGATTGATGAGTTCAAATAGCATCTCTAATCATATTAAAATAAAATGTACAGAAAGAGAAATATAAAAGAACATACCTCAATATAACAATGAGGATATTAAAATAAGTGACATAAAGGAATGTACTTGAAAAGAAAGAGAGAGGTTAGATCTCTTACGAAAATTCGGCAGCCTAACGACGCCACTCAAAACTTCCAAAATGGATTGATGAGAGAAAATAGGGACTCTCATAATATTTAAATAATAAGTAAAATAGGATTAATATAAAATAACATCCCAATCATAATAAAGATGATCATAAAAGGAATGACATAAAAGAGTGTACATAAAATGAAAGAGAGGAGTAAGATCCCTTACCTCGGTTCCGACTTGACTCGATCGTTCTTTAACGTCCTGAATAATAAACATGAGTTAATTTCTACTTTCTTAAGAACATTTTTCAAGTTCATTATTCCTTTTATATCACTTATTTCCATGTTTTAAGAATTATTTAATCATTTAAGTTAATAATGTTTGTTTTGTCGATATTTGATTGTTAAGTCGAAAGTGGACTTCTTACAATTACATGTTGTTCGTGTGGTCAAAGGTTCATTATATCCATAATGATATTCATGATTTGGATATCATATATATCATATATATATCCAAAATATACATGTATTTATAATATTACATAATCATTTAGAGGTAAGAAATGAAATGCGTCGTTCATGGAGACGGTAAGTCGTACGTACGCATGAACGCTACTTCCATTTCTATTTCATATTTAATGAATTAAAACATAATGATACATAATTGAATATTAATTCCAGTATGGTATCATATATAATATCATTAAATATATCCTTTATACGTACCACATATGGTATTAACGAATCAAATCACTTTGAGGGGGCGGTAGTCCGCACTTCCTAAAATGAAGATATTGCATATACCCATAATGGAATCCATAAAGGTATGCCATAAATGAAAAATACAGAAGCTTAAGGAAAACATAAACATATTATATATCATATATAAAATACAGTTACATCATAATGGCCACCTTTTAAGGTCTTATATGAGTGTTGAACAATCATTGTTTCGTGAGGCAGAAATTCGCCATCCACAGAAACAGTATGTTCTTTAACCATTTGATGTAGGTGTGTGTAAGTGTAGCTCGAATTCTTCTGATAAAAACATCCTAGTATACTGAAGATACTGGAGTTTTTACAAAAGAAATGAATAAAAAGAGTTTAGGGGTTGGAGAAGCAAAAAAAAAACAAAAGAACACAAGTGAAGACATTACCTTAAAATCGAGTAACTCTTATTGATTTGAGCTCAAAGTCTTCCTTGGGAAGACTTATGACCAATGAGAGGCTTCTAATATTTATAGAGGGATGTGTGGAGACAAAATGGTCAGGGTTTCGCCGAGCCAAATGCTTTGGAAGTGTGGGTAAGGAGGTAGAGGTGGGGGCCTTTTATAAGAGGAGAGAAGAGGCACTCTTGGAAAGGTATAAAAGGATACTTTATTATAAATTGATTTTCAGATACAAAAGGTCCCACAATTATAAATTTAGAGGATAAAGATATAAGGGTTCTAAATCCACCCATCCAATAGGTTTTTGACATGTGTATCTCATAGATTATACATTATCTTTTCATTTTATTTAAATCCTTTATTAATGAGGTAATCGATACATCATCATGATATCATAAATAATTTAATATATTTAATGTCTAAAAATTATAAAAAAAAATTCATGATGTAGGAAATCTTTTTAGATTTATAAATAATATTTATAGTCAAAATTATGAATTGTATAACACCATGTAACAATTGTTTTAGTAAAACTTGTCATGTTTGTGTTAGTTTTTACATTAACATTAAATAAAACGTTATTTATGTCATTTACCAACCAAAGTGGTTCCATGGGGTCCCCAAGGTGACCCATGGATTGTCTTGGTCGGAAATGACTCATCCAATGAGGTTAGGACTTGTGTCTAGATCATTTCATATTATTAATACATTATTCTTACCTCAAACTACACTAATTACCTCTAATCGCGATTAAAAACTTAATAAGTTACTATTCCCCAAAGAAATTTAATCCTATTGAACCACATTTTACTTCTTAATGACAACCATGTATGTTGGATTTTTGAAATTAAAAACCCAAAGATGGAAAAATTTCATTTAAATGGAATATCAGTTTTTATAAGTACCACTTAGTGGTACAACTATTCATCAAAAATTGAAGTTTATCAGAAAATTAGCAAAAATTCACCCTAAGCTATATTTGATATTCTGAATTCAAAAATGATTTCTGTTTTAAAAAATTCAAAACATATAATTTTCATTAATTAATTAAATAATTAATTCCCGCTGTCAAAACAAATAGCGGGTTTTTTAGAAACAATATTTATGAAAAGTTTAACACTTGTTTATGCCCAATTCCAAAGTGAAATTAATCCCAATGACCATAATTGGATTAAATGGAAAAAAGATATTCCAATTACACTTTAAAACAAATTAAAAAGATAATATAACCATATAATTAAATTATATGAAAAAGAAGTTTTGATGTAAAATGCATTATTTTTCACTATTCATTGAAAAATGTACATTCTCAGAAAAATACCAAAAATTTACCCAAGGTAAATTTCTATGTCCCAATAATAAATAATATGTTTATTTTAAAAAATATAGCTTATAAAATTGTCAAAAGTTTGATTTAGAAATGGTTTTCCATCAAAAGGTAGTAAAACAATCTTTTAAAAATACTAGTGTATTCAATGCTTAAGATTGGATTCATTTGTATATTAAGCCTCTAAAAATTTATTGGATAAAATAAAAAACATTTAAAGCACATATATAATCATAATTTAGTTATTTATATTCATTCCCGCCAATACAGCGGCTATGTGTTAACTACTATTTAAAATAATATTATTTTATTATTAGAGTGCAACGTAAGATTTCAAAGGAACTTGTTGTTGCGTATTGGGTAAGCCATCGAGCATAGCGTTCCATTTAAATTAATATTGACATTTTTTCCACAAATAGGGATAAGTATAAAAATGTCATATTCTGTATTTACCTGGGGTGTTAGAACTATATTTTATACAATTATGTCCAAAAAAATGATGATTGGATATTATCATTACAAAGTAGTTTCATTTCCCATGCTAGTATTTGTTTTTATAGTTAGATTAATATATGAACTTTTAGGTGGTGAATAAATTTTATTTGAAAACAAATAAATAGTAAATTATTTAAATAACCATAATAACAATTAAATTAATAGTTATAGTGTTAAGTGTCCGTTAATTTTTCACTAATAAACTATTGTGGTCTTCATCAATGGTACCAACTACAAATTCTCTCCCTTTCACCCTTAGTTTTTTAGGATGATGCAACATATTCCCACGATTATAATGATTTTTAGTGAAATTATTTTCATAATTATCATACACATTAAATTTGAAAAGATATTGAGATATTAGAGAATCATCTACTGATTATTCACCCTAGTATGTTAATCAGATTTTTTTCATTCCTTTAGAAATCGGTAGTACTAATGAGTTATTTATAAAAAAATATATACCATAGTCGAACCTTGATGGGAATTTCCTATTTTTTCCTCTCATTGTTTTATAATTTTTATCTTACACATTATTACCCTACTTATAGTATTTATTAGGGATTTTGGGATTCTCCATTATTTGTTTTGATTCATAGAAATTAGGTGGGTGTCCATCTTCCATTTCATAATTATTCATTCACCCAAAAAACCTCATAGATTCCATATTACATTAAATCTATTGTGTTTGATGACTTTGTTTTATAACACCAATTAATTGATCAATCATATTTTTAGTTCTAGAAAATATTTCTATTGGATACGTTGAGTTCCATGTAAATTATTCTGGATATGATAAAAAATAACATTTTTTAAAATATTAGGGAGAAGAGTTTGATGAAAATTTCTGGAGAATAAAATTCCATTGAAATCAATAAATTCCTAGAATTAATTCCTTGTTTTTAATTATATTCCTAACTACATTAAAATAATGGATGACTAACCTTACAAATAGTTGACAACCAAAATAACCTTCTCAATATCTGAGAATTGATGGATAGAAAATATATTTTACATCACAATAATAAATTACAATACGATCCATATGAATGATGTACCATTAATGGTATGTGTATATTTATAAATAAAATCCACCATAGACACACTATCCCTTCATAGTGAATTCTAGAGATTAAAATTGTTCATTTAAAATGATAAATGTTCAGTGATAATTTTTATGAGAATTGGAACTATAATTCCATTTATATTTGGTCGATCTCCACATTTTCTATTTCATCCATCATTATCTTCGTTTATTCTTATTAAATCTATATCCTTTACTGATTAATTTATTGGGTCATTAAAAATAAATTAAAAAAACAATAAAGTATAAAAATTAATCATATATGAAATAAATTAAAAAAAAACTAGAATATTTTTCCTCATACACACCCTATGTTTCATTCATGGTTGTAGGTGATTATTTCCAAAAAATCAGTTCCTTTACCATGGTAGTATATATGATAACCAAACAAATTTTAATGGTTTATAATAAAAATTAAAATTATAATAATCACATCCTAAGAGATTAACATACAATTATCTTGTTAAGGGAACCTTAATTGGGAAATAATATTATAGATGAGATACAAATGAAAATAATTTTTTTGGATTATTAAACATAAATTAATTTTCTCTATAATAAAATAAAAGTAAATTTTCAAGATAGAATTTTATATCTAGGAAAACCCCATATAATATGGATTACCAAAATATAATGATTTTATATTAAATGTGACATTCATGATTTCACAAAATATTTCTAATCCTGATATATTAAGTAATTAATCACTCATCTAATACAAGTTGATTTGAAATAATAAAATCATTTATAAGGAATGGATTGAAATTATTTTCAATAACAAATATCCATATAACAATAGATGTGAAAATATAATTTCATAGAGCCTAGATACATAAAAATTGTTGTTTATCATACTATAAGAATTTATCCATATACAAACTCCACTCATTGAATAATAAATCACTTGATTCACATACATGAATATTCAATATTATTATATTAATATTAATTATATTGAAAAAAAATTCCATAGGATCGAAATAGTTTAGTTTAATTATAGGCATAGAACAAAATTATCTAATCTGGTGAAAAGACATTAGTGTATCCCAAATTATATGTTACCTTTTATCCCCATTTAATAACATACTATTGATGAAACCATTATTCAAAACATAGTAAAATGAATCATAATAAACGGTGAGGTAAGGTTCTCATTAATAATAGATATTAATATATGATAATTTTAAAGAATAAGAATATCATAAGTGTATCTGATAATGAAAATACATTATGATGCACATACCCAATCAATCATATATCATAAATAAGTTTAATTAATGTGAATTGAAGTTCATATGTAATTAATCACATGGGAAATAGATATAATGATCAGTGAGAGAATGAAATTGGCATAAAAATAGTAATGTAGTATGAAAATCATCATTAAGAATGTGAAAATTGATAAATAGAAATATATTCACCCATTACGTTAGGGAAATGAAATTAGGCTATCTCTAAAACTTATGGACATGTAACCAAGTGATTATATAATAATATAGACAATAAAGAAATATCCATTACAAACATATTAAACATGAAATCATGTTTTTGAATATCTTTTTGAAAATTTAATCAGGTTCTTGAATAAAATTACGTACATGAATGAAATGTCCTCAAAAAACATGATAATACTCATCATTCACACCTAATACCACCATAGCATATATTTTCACATTCTAAAATGATATCACTCAACATTCTAATATTGCCTATCTCATGATGAATACTTTTTTATCCAATTAATAATAGGGATATATATTTATTAAAAATCATTTTTTATAATGTAACCAAAATTCTTAGTTAGAATATAAAATCCATTATATAGTGAAATTTATGTATAAGTTGACTCAAGATCATAAAACAGTGATCAAGTAATTACAAATGAAATGAAATGTGTTTCACAAACTTTTCATCATCATCACATAACATATAGAAAATACCTAGTTTTATAATAATAACCTCAAATCATTACCAATGACAAAATAAGTGGTTTTTATTATCATTATAACTTTGTATGACCCGTGTAAGGGAATGTGTTTTATTAAACATATTTTCCTTCTAAAGATCAATCATTCAGAGAAATAATAAGAGTGGTAACCTTGGTTCATATCCATGGATTATTATTAGTAAACTCAACTAATCACATCTTAGTCCGAAAATAAATTGTAAATACTACATGAGACATTTCTTGATGAAAATAACCTTCCTTTGGAAATCCTTTTTTAAAAAATAAATATAAGGCCCCAGCATTAAACCTTACTTAATCTTGAGTTATTACAAGATTACACATTGAGGATCTTTTCAGGTTTAGAGTTTTAGAGAATTAGATAATGAAACATGCATTACATTCCACATTTAAACAAAGTGGTTACATAAAATACAGTATTCATTCTTCCCATCAACGAAAACATATTTAAAATAAAACATTGATTCTTTCTTGACACATCCATGACACTATCATCACATCATGTACCTTTCCCTTGACCTGTGAAAAACATTTCAAAAACATGGGATGAGCATTAAAATCTCAGTAAGGGTTATAAAAATATGGAAAGGAAACATGAGTTTATATATACATAAGAATGAAATCATACTTTACCCATAAAACATAGGCACTCTAACATACCTCATACAATCATGAATAATTCATAGAAATCATAAATACATAAAGGTAACTTGAGGCATTCATAACTTTCTTATGTAGGGAGTAACCCTCTTGGTTATGTTTGGAATACCCTCCACAGTATATTCCTTAAATCTCTTCGGAGAAACCTTAACGTTTAACCCCTTCGTGTTACCCAATGCATTAGAGAGCTATATTGGGCTCACCCGCCCTTAGTTTATCACGGAACCAACCGTTTTCATAACAATGTTGAAGAACCATACCATAAATGTATCACATAAAACATGCATAAAGGAAATATAGCATTTCCACATTTCAATCACAATATAACATTTTAGGATATTGAAATAATGAATCCATTAAAAAAACCATTTTCAAAACCATTTAAAACATTTAATAAAGAGATTTTTGAATCAAAGTGTCCCATACCACATTGAAGCTTTTAACATTTTAAACCATTAATATCCATATAAATAAATCCTTAAAACCATTTTTAAAATATGGATATTAATAAGAACAAATCATTAAAACATTTAAAGCGATATTTTGGTTAAAGGGTTTTTACCAAAATTAGAGACACTTGAATACAATAATTGAGGAATAAAATTTAATCAGAACTTTATAATATCATGAGAATAAATGGATTCATGATATAATATTCCAAAGGACAGTATATACACCATATAAGTGTGAATTGGTGCATAACAACAATGAAGTCTCAATAGAGATGTAAAATGTGATGAAATCCCTTATAAAAATGGTATCCTTAAATTAAAGATAAATCAATCCCAAAATTATGTGTGACAAATATAAATACACCCAATATAATTGGATATTATGTTTAAAGCAATAAAAGGTCATTCACACATATTTAAAGGATGACATATTCAATAACTACATGTTGAACCCAAAGAAATTGAAATTGGGTTAAAAAGTTCATTTGGTAAAATTCGACAGCCTAATGGCGTCACTTCAAAAATTAAGAAAATTAGTTGATGAGAGATAAAAAGGGAATATCATCACTTGGACATAAAATTTACATCAATCAGGATATAGAAGAACATATCCCAACATAATAGTGTGTGAGTTAAAAGACATAACAAACGAAGTCTTTTAAAAAGAGGAGGGTGAAAGGTTCCCTTACCGAATTTGGTAACTTTTGAAAAGTACACCCCATTGAAGAAGTGTCATACAATGAATATTTAAATACCCATAAATGGTATTATATTACAAAATGAGTGTAATAATGGGCAGTACATAAACCACTCAAGGAAAATTGTGGCAAATGTAGCATAAATCTCACGGAAATAATAGTGAGATGAAAAATCTCTTACGAAAACTCGGCAGCCTAACGGCGCCACATAAAACTTCCAAAATGGATTGATGAGAGGAAATAGGGTCTCTCATCACATCAAAATAATGTTTACAGAAATAGGAATATAAAATAACATCCCCCAAAATAACAAAGAGGAGCTTAAAATAAGTGACATAAAGGAGAGTACTTAAAAAAAGAGAGAGGTTAGATCTCTTACGAAAATTTGGCAGCCTAACGACGCCACTCAAAACTTCCAAAATGGATTGATGAGAGAGAATAGGGTCTATCATAATAGGTACATAAAAATTACAGTAAATTTAATATAAAATAACATCCCAATCACAAGAAAGATGATCTTTATAAGGAATGACACAAAAGAGTGTACATAAAAAGAAAGAGAGGAGTAAAATCCCTTACCTTGGGTCCGACTTGACTCGATCGTTGTAACACCCCAGGTAAATAAAGAATATGAAAATTTTTATATTTATACCTATATGTGGAAAAAAATTCAATATTAATTTAAATGGAACTCTATGCTCGATGGCTTACACAATACGCAACAATGAGTTCATTTGAAATCTTACGTTGCACTATAATAATAAAATAATATTATTTTAAATAGTAGTTAACACATAGCTGTTGTATTGGCGGGAATGAATATAAAAAACTAAATTATGATTATATATGTGTGTTAAATGTTTTTACTTTTATCCAATATATTTTAGAGGCTTAATATACAAATGAATCCAATCTTAAGCATTGAATACACTAGTAGTTTTAAAATATTGGTTTACTACCTTTTGATGGAAAACCATTTTTAAATCAAACTTTTGACAATTTTATAAGCTCTATTTTCAAAATAAATATATTATTTATGATTGGGACATAGAAATTTACATTGGGTTAATTTTTGGTATTTTTCTGACAATGTTCATTTTTCAATGAATAGTGAAAAATATTACATTTTACATCAAAACTGCTTTTTCATATAATTTAATTATATGGTTATATTATCTTTTTAATTTCTTTTAAAGTTTAATTGTAATATATTTTTACCATTTAATCCAATTATGGTCATTGGGATTAGTTTCACTTTGGAATTGGTCATGAAAAAGTGCCAAACTTTTCATAAATATTGTTTCTAAAAAACCCGCTATTTGTTTTGACAATGGGAATTAATAATTAAATTAATTAATGCAACTTATATGTTTTGAATTTTGTAAAACAGACATCATTTTTGAATTCTGAATATCAAATATAGGTTAGGGTGAATTTTTGGTAATTTTCTGATAAACTTCAATTTTTTATGAATAGTGAAACCACTAAGTGGTACTTATAAACACTGATTTTCCATTTAAATGAAATTTTTCCATATTTGTGTTTTGAATTTAAAAAATCTGACATACATGGTTTTCATTAAGATGTAATATGTGGTTCAATGGGATTAAAATATTTTTTGGTGAATAGTAACTTATTATGTTTTTAATCGCGATTAGAGGTAATTAATGTAGTTTAAGGTAAAAATAATGTTTTAATAAAATGAAATGACCTAGACACGTGTCCTACCCTCATTGGATGAGTCATGTCCGACCAAGACAGTCCATGGGTCAACTTGGGGACCCCATGGAGCCACTTTGGTTGGGAAATGACATAAATAACTTTTTGTTTAATGTTAAAGTAAAAAAATAACACAAACATGACATGTTTTACTAAAACAATTGTTACATGGGGTTATACAATTCATATTTTTTACTATAAATATTCATTCGAAATCTAAAAACATTTCCTACATCATGATATTTTATTTATAATTTTTAGACATTAAATAAATTAAATTATTTATGATATCATAATGATGCAGTGATTACCTCATTAATAAAGGATTTAAATAAAATGAAAAGATAATGTAAAATATATGAGCTACACATGTCAAAACCTATTGGATGGGTGGATTTATAACCCTTATCTCCTTATCCTATAAATTTATAATTATGGGACCTTTTTTATCCGAAAATCATTTTATAATAAAGTATCCTTTTATACCTTTCCAAGAGTTCCACTCCTCTCCTCTTATAAAAGGCCCCCACCTCTACCTACTTACCCACACTTCCAAAGCCATAGGCTCGGCAAAACCCTGCCCATTTTTTCTCTCCACATCATTCTATAACACTTAGATGCCTCACATTGGTCAGAAGTCTTCCCAAGGAAGCCTTTGAGATCATATCAAAAAGAGTTACCCGATTTTAAGGTAATGTCTTCACTTCTGTTCTTTTGTTTTTTTATATTCTCCAACCCCTTAAACTATTTTTATTTGTTTCTTCTATAAAACCTCCAGTATCTTAAATATACTAGGATGTTGTTATAAGAATAATTCTAGCTAAACTTACACACACCTACATCAAATGGTTAAAGAACATACTGTTTCTGTGGATGGCGAATTTCTGCCTCACAAAACGATGATTGTTCAACACTCATATAACACCATAAAAGGTGGCCATTATGATGTCACTGTATTTTATATATGATATATAATATGTTTATGTTTTCCTTAAGCTTATGTATTTTTCATTTATGGCATACCTTTATGGATTCCATTATGGGTATACGCGATATCTTCATTTTAGGAAGTGCAGACTACCTCCCCCTCAAAGTGATTTGATTCGTTAATACCATATGGGGTACGTATAAAGGATATATTTAATGATATTATATATGATACCATACTGTAATTAAAATACTATTATGTATCATTATGTTTTAATTCCATTATATATGAAATAGAAATGGAAGTAGCATTCATGCGTACGTACGACTTACTGTCTCCATGAACGGGGCATTTCATTTCTTACCTCTAAATGATTATGTAATATTATAAATACATGTTTATTCTGGATATATATGATATATATGATATCCAAATCATTAATATCATTCTGGATATAATGAACCTTTTACCACATGAACAACAAGTAATTGTAAGAAGTCCACTTTTGACTTAAGAACCAAATATCGACAAAATAAACATTATTATCTTAAATGATTACATAATGTTTATAACATGGAAATAAGTGATATAAAAGGAATAATGAACTTGAAAAATGTTCTTACGAAAGTAGAAATTAACTCAAGTTTATTATTCAGGATGTTAAAGAATGATGGAGTCATATCGGACCCGAGGTAAGGGATCTTACTCCTCTCTTTCTTTTTATGTACACTCTATTATGCCATTCCTTCTAATGATCATATTTCTGGTGATTGGGATGTTATTTTATATTAATCTTACTGTAATTATTATGTACATATGATGAGAGACCATATTCTATCTCATCAATCCATTTTGAAGTTTTGAGAGGCGCCGTTAGGCTGCCGAATTTTCATAGGAGATCTAACCTCTCTCTTTTTTTTAAGTACTCTCCTTTATGTCACTTCTTTTAATCTCCTCTTTGTTATGTTGGGGGACGTTATTTTATATTTCTATTTCTGTAAAATTTATTTATATTTTATGAGAGACCCTATTTTCCTTCATCAATCCATTTTGGAAGTTTTAAGTGGCGTCGTTAGGCTGCCGAGTTTTCGTAAGAGATTTTTCATCGCACTTTTATTCCCGTGAGATTTATGATACATTTGCCACAATTACCTTTGAGAGGTTTATGTACTGACAATTATTACACTCCTTTTTTAATATAATTCCATTTATGGGTATTTACATATTCATTGTATCACACTTCTTCAATGGGGTGTACTTTTCGAAAGTTACCCAAGTCGGTAAGGGAACCTTTCACCCTCCTCTTTTTAAAAGAATTCGTTTGTTATGTATTTTAATTCACATACTATTATGATGGGATATGTTCTTATATATCATGATTGATGTAAGTTTTTTTTCCAAGTGATGATATTCCTTTTTTATCTCTCATCAACTCATTTTCTGAATATTTGAAGTGACGTCGTTAGGCTGTCGAATTTTACCATGGGAACTTTTTAACCCAATTTCGATTTCTTTGGGTTCAACTTGTAGTTATTGAATATGTCATCCATTGAATATGATTGTATGACCTTTTATTATTTTACACTTAATATCCAATTATATTGGGTGTATTTATATTTGTCACACCTAATTTTGAGATTGATTTATCCTTAATTTAAGGATACCTTCTTTATAAGGGATTTCATCACATTTTACATCTCTATTGAGGCTTCATTGTTGTTATGAACCAATTCACTCTTATATGGTGTATATATTATCCTTTGGAATATTATATCATGAATCCATTTATTCTCATGATATTATAAAGATATGATTAAATGTTATTCCTCAATTATTGTATTCAAGTGTCTCTAATTTTGGTAAAACCCCTTTGACCAAAATATCGCTTTAAATGTTTTAATAATTTGTTCTTATTAATATCCATGTTTTCAAAATGGTTTTATTTATTTATTTATATGTATATTAATGGTTTAAAATGTTAAAAGCTTCAAGGTGGTATGGGACACTTTGATTCAAAAATCTCTTTATTTAATGTTTTAAATGGTTTTGAAAATGATTTTTTAATGGATTCATTATTTCAATATTCTAAAAAGTTATATTGTGATTGAAATGTGGAAATGTTATATTTCTTTTATGAATGTTTTATGTGATACATTTATGTTATGGTTCGTGGGAATTGTTATAAAAACAGGTGGTTCTGTGATAAACTAAGGGCGGGTGAGCCCGATATAGCTCTCCAATGCATTGTGTAACGCGAAGGAGTGAACCGTTAAGGTTTATCCGAAGAGATTTAAGGAATATAATGTGATGGGTAATCCAAATGTAACCAAGAGGCTTAATCCCTACGTAAGAATGTTATGAACGCCTCAAGTTACATTTTTTGTCTTATGATTTCTATGATTTATTCAGGATTTGATATGCTTATGTTTTATTGGTAAAGTATGATTTCATTCTTATGTATACATGTAATAATGTTTCCTTTCCATATGTTTATATCCATTACTGAGCATTTTATGCTCATCCCATGTTTTTGAAATTTTTTTCACAGGTCAAGGGAAGGGTACATGATATGATGATAGTGCCAAGGAAGTGTCAAGAAAGAATCCATGTTTTATTTTAAATATGTTTTCATTGATGGGAAAAATGATTACTATCTTTTATGTAACCACATTGATTAAATGTGGAATGTAATTCAAGTTTTATTATCTAATTATCTACAACTCTAATCCTGATAAGATCCTCAATGTGTAATCTTGTAATAACTCAAGATTAAGTAATGTTTAATGCTGGGGCCTTATAATCGTTCTTTAATATCCTAAATAATAAACATGAGTTAATTTATACTTCATTAAGAAACTTTTTAAAGTTCATTATTCCTTTTATATCACTTATTACCATGTCATAAACATTATTTAAATATTTAAGTTGATAATGTTTGTCTTGTCGATATTTGGTTCTTAAGTCGAAAGTGGACTTCTTATAATTACATTTTGTTCGTGTGGTAAAAGGTTCATTATATACAGAATTGTATTCATAATGTATATATCCTATATATCATATATACGATATATATCTAGTATATTCATGAATTTATAATATTACATAACATTTAGAGTTATGAAATGAAATGCACCGTTCATGGAGACGGTAAGCCGTACGTACGCATGAACGCTACATCCATTTATATTTCATATTTAATGGAATTAAAACATAATGATACATAATAGTATTTTAATTCCAGTATGGTATCATATATAATATCATTAAATACATCCTTTATACGTACCACATATGGTATTAACGAATCAAATCACTTTGAGGGGGCGGTAGTCCGCACTTCCTTAAATGAAGATATCGCGTTTACCCATAATGGAAACCATAATGGTATGACATAAATGAAAAATGAAGATTCTTAAGTAAAACATAAACATATTAGATATCATATATAAATATAGTGTCATATTAATGGACACCTTTAAAGGTGTTAGTAGAATGTTGAACAATCATCATTTCGGGAGGCAGAAATTCTCCATCCACGGAAACAATATGTTCTTTAACCATTGGTTGTAGGTGTGTGTAAGTGTTTCTTGAATCCTTATTATAACAACATCCTAGTATATTTATGATACTGGATTTGTTATAAAATAAATTAATAAAAAGTGTTTTGGGGGTTGGAGAAGAAAAATAAAACAAAAGTACATAAGTGAAGACATTACCTTTAAATCGGGTAACTTCCTTTGATTTGAGCTCAAAGGATTCCTTGGAAAGGATTATGCCCAAAGTGAGGCTTCAAGGAGTTAGAGAGGGATGTGGAGAGACAAAATGGGCAGGGGTTGGTGGATCCAAAGGCTTTGGAAGTGTGGTTAAAGAGGTAGAGGTGGGGGCCTTTTATAAGAGGAGAGGAGGGGCACTCTTGGAATGTAAGAAAATGTTACATTATTTGAATATGAGTTTCGAATTTAAAAGGTCCAAAATTGATATAATTCGTGGATATGGTGATAAGGGTTCTAAATCCACCCATACAATAGGTTTTGGACATGTTTAGGTCTTAGATTTTACATTATATTTCAATTTTATTTAAATCGTTAAATAATGAGGTCATCACTGCATCATCATGATGTCATAAATAATTTAATTTATTTAATGTCTAAAAATTATTAAAAAAATACTATGATGTTGGAAATATGTTTATCTTTCCAATGAATGTTTATAGTCCAAAAGATCATTTATTTATACAAAATTAAAAATATTTTACTTAGGTGATACATTCTTTGTTATATTTAACATTCTTTAAAAATAAAAAGATAAAAAGTCACTTACTCACAAAAGTTATTCAATGGGGCCCCCAAGTTTGGCACAAGGAATACCATGGTCGTACATGATACATAAAGTTTCCTTAGGAAACATTTTGTGGTCATTTTTTATTATTATGATATTATCTTATTATCTTTAACTTCCTGATTACTCATTAATCTAGATAATTAATGATAATTACCATCGTTACTATTCATAATGTCCAAAAACAAAAGAGTCTTAATTACATAATTTGGACCTTCTGATTCCAAATATGTAATCCATTTTACCAAATCCCAAACACATAAATTGAAAAATTAATTTAAAAAAACTTCTCGTTGTCAAAACAAATAGCGGGTTTTTTAGAAACAATATTTATGAAAAGTTTGGCACTTGTTTATGCCTAATTCCAAAGTGAAATTAATACCCAAGACCATAATTGAATTAAATGGTAAAAATATATTCTAATGACACTTTAAAACAAACTAAAAAGATAATATCACCATATAATTAAATTATATGAAAAAATAGTTTTGATGTAAAATGTAGTATTTTTTCACTATTCACTGAAAAATGAACATTGTCAGAAAAATACAAATAATTAACCGAAGGTAAATTTCAATGTCGCATTCATAAATAATATGTTTATTTTGAAAAATAGAGCTTATAAAATTTTCAAAAAGTGTATTTAAATGAGTTCCTCCATTAAAAGGCAATTAATCGACCTTTTAAAGAATATTGGAATGTTTACGCTTAAAATTGGATTCATTCGCATTTTTAATCCTCTAACATTTATTGTAAAGAGTAAAAATATTTTAAAAACATATATAATCATTTTGCAGTTAGTTCTGTTTATTTCTGCCATTATAACGGCTTGGTGTTAACTACCATTTAAAATAATATTATTTTATTATTAGAGTGCAATGCAAGATTCCCAAGAAACACATTGTTGCGTATTGGGTACGTCATCGCACTTAGTGTCCCCTTTCAAGTAATATTAATATTATATTCACAAATATGGATAAATTTGAAAATTTTATACTCTTTATTTACCTGGTGTGTTATATCCTTCCCCCATTTTGGGAATTGCGTCCTCAAAATTTTAAAATTGGGCTTGGAAACTTCATTGAAAATCCCACATCGGAACAAGAGTCAGTAAAACAATCACTTTAAAATAAATAAAGATAAGTACAAAGGTCACCAGACATAACCCATACCAGGATTCCAAGTATGAAAATATGGACATGGAGGAAAAAACAATGGGTCATGTTCTGATGGAGAGTGATAGAAAACATGTTTAGGAGAAAGAAAACCATAAGAAAATCACAAACTTGTGATGGGTTAAACGGTATTCGATTCCCCAGTAGGAAAAGTTAATAGACAACATTCTTGTTTTAAGTTACTTTTTATTGAGGAATTTATTCATAAGGAAACATAATCACTTATCGTGTTGACTTTCAACTTTTATTAGAGTCCTTACACAAACTAATATTTTCTCCAAAAGACGAGTATTTAGGAAGACTTGTTCACCTTAAGAGTACTATAATCAACTTCTAGAGAATAACCAAATCCAAAAAAGATAACTATATACTACCCATGTCTTTAGACTCTAAACAAAAACAAACCAAAAAGTTTAGTACAAGATCAGATAATCCAAAAAAGGATACCCCTTTATAAAAGGAAAAAAAATTCTTAATCTCCAAAATTTTTCCAACAAAACCCAATGTTCAACGAGGACCATTCGATAAACAATGTGTCCATAAAATTCTTCAAAGTAAACCAAACTAAGATTGAAACCCAAATATTTGAATGATTTAGTCACATAGTCTTCTAAGTTAAATAGTAACATTTATCTCCAAACAACATCAGTTACTCTTAAAGTCTCGTATTGAAAACTAATTAACCTAATCACATATCCTCCATGATAGGTTAATAAATTTCCATAGATAACCCAAAATCAGCTTACTCTTAATTCATAAAATAATCTAACTAAAAAGAATCAGTCAAACTAACCAGAGACTTCACGTAGTCCAGTGGTATGCCTTAAATACCAGTTTCACTTTGGTTGTGGGTCTGATTCCCATAGCTTTGTCTGACGCGACGGGTTGTCACACGGTCTGCATGTTGTCCTTTTTCCAAAACTATATAATTTTAAAACATTCCCCAGTACGAGATAAAATCGTCAAAAATAATCATAACATATTTTAACGTCAAGTTTATCTCATGCCTTTCATTTTCTAGTATAACATATAGTAACCCATATTTATCTCAAAAGTAAGGATCATATAAACCCAAATGGTTCTTTATAACAATGTCCACAAAAGAACAAATAACTATTCATCGAATAAAATTTTCATATATTAAACATCAGTGTTACACATAATATAAAAAGTCTGCTAATGTTACCCCATCATCAAAAGAGACTTAATACTCTTAATAATTTCACTATAAATCTTGAAGCCCTTATATGTTGGCATCTTACTCATTCAACATTCATCATGATCCATTAACCATTCCATTCCAACTTATTCTGAAATACTTCTTTCATACAAACAAAATCATGAATCATATCCTAAGATTCCAAAATAGGAAAATAATAGTCATTAAATAATCCATACATTTGATTGGTAATTTTCAGTTTCTTCATCCTCAATCAGAAAGACATTAGGTATTGGTAAACGAACATTTGAAGGATATTGGGGATCCCATTCACGAAACTTCTTCATATGACATGTGTTTGCATAATGACCATTCACACCACAATTAAAACATTTAATTGATCCCTCAGAATGAACTTCTTTCCCTTTCCTCGAGTCAACTGGATGCTTCCTTTTTCCATGGAAGGTTCTTGATTTATGAACTTCATTTCCACATCTATAGAATATTTCTGTCCCTTTGAAACATTTTCCTAGGTTTTTCTTTCACATCTTTGACACATAGGTTTTTGAACACACTTGCCTTTATGATTATTACCTGTAGTTCCGTAGGGATATGTTTCTCGCATATATGATTCCTTAAAGAAATCACCCAGGTTTTGGTGGTCAATCGTGACTCTAGATAGTTGGTTGAGGATAATCACAAGAGTTCTCATTGCAGCTCCCATATCATTCAGTTTCTTGCTCGAAAAACTGTCACAGTTTCCTTCACATCCACTATTACTTTGGGGCCTTCTAGATCCAGCCATTTACTAAACCAAAAATGTCAGTGTGAGTATATCAACAAAGCCATCGTGTACTCATGAGGAAGATAAACACTAATATATACTTACTCATTCACTTTATCTAAAACCAGGAATCTTTCTGAAATCCTAACCATTATGGTAATGTCAGTTATGCTTAAAGAAAACCATAACCTCTAAAGTTATCTAAACCGACCTTTGATACCAACTATAAGTCCCCAGCATTAATCCTTACTTAATGATGAGTTATTACAAGATTACACATTGAGGATATTTTCAGGTTTATAGTTTTAGAGAATTAGATCATGAAACTTGCATTACGTTCCACATTTAAACAACGTGGTTACATAAAAGACAATATTCATTCTTCCCATCAACGGAAACATATTTAAAATAAAACATTGATTCTTTCATGACACATCCTTGACACTATCATCACATCATGTAACTTTCCCCTAACATGCGAAAAACATTTCAAACACTTGGGATGAGAATAAAAAGCTCAGTAAGGGTTATAAAAATATGGAAAGGAAACATGAGTTCATATATACATAATAATGAAATCATACTTTACCCATAAAACATAGGCACTCTAACATACCTCATAAAATCATGAATAAATCATAGAAATCATAAATACATAAAGGTAACTTGAGGCATTCATAACTTTCTTACGTAGAGAGAATCCCTCTTGGTTTAGTTTGGAATACCCACCACAGTATATTCCCTAAATCTCTTCGGAAAAACCTTAACGTTTATCCCCTTTGCATTACCCAATGCATTGGAGAGCTATATCGGGCTCACCCGCCCTTAGTTTATCACAAAACCACCCGTTTTCATAACAATTCCTAAGAACCATAACATAAATGTATCACATAAAACATGCATAAAGTAAATATAACATTTCCACATTTCAATCACAATATAACATTTTAGGATATTTTAATAATCAATCCATTAACAAAACCATTTTCAAAACCATTTAAAACATTTAATAAAGAGATTTTTGAATCAAAGTGTCCCATACCACCTTGAAGCTTTTAAAATTTTAAACCATTAATATCCATATAAATAAATCCTTAAAACCATTTTGAAAACATGGATATTAATAAGAACAAATCATTAAAAAATTTAAAGAAATATTTTGGTTAAAGGGTTTTTACCAAAATTACTGACACTTGAATACAATAATTGAGGAATAACATTTAATCAGAACTTTATAATACCATTAGAATAAATGGATTCCTGATATAATATTCCAAAGGATAGTATATACACCATATAAGAGTGAATTGGTGTATAAAAATATTGATGTCTCAATATAGATGTAAAATGTGATGAAATCCCTTATAAAGAAGGTATCCTTAAATTAAGGACAAATCAATCTCAAAATTAGGTGTGAAAAATATTAATACACCCAATATAATTGGATATTAATTGTAATACAATAAAAAATCATTCCCACATATTCATAGGATGACATATTCAATAAATACATGTTGAACCCAAAGAAATCGAAATTGGGTTAAAAAGTTCCCTTGGTAAAATTGGACACCCTAACGACGTCACTTAAAAAATTCTGAAAATGAGTTGATGAGAGATAAAAATGGAATCTCATCACATGGACATACAATTTACATCAATAGGATATAGAATAACATATCCCAACATAATAGTATGTGAATTAAAAGATATAAAAAACAAAGTCTTTTAAAAAGAGGAGGCTGAAAGGTTCCCTTACCGACTTGGGTAACTTTTGAAAAGTACACCCCATTGAAGAAGTGTCATACAATGAATATGTAAATACCCACAAATGGAATTATATTAAAAAAGTATTGTAATAATGGGAAGTACATAAACCACTCAAAGGAAATTTTGGCAAATGTCACATAAATCTCATGGGAATAAAAGTGAGATGAAAATTCTCTTACGAAAACATAACAACCTAACGTCACCACTTAAAACTTCCAAAATGGATTGATGGGAGGAAATTGGGTCTCTCATAACATCAAAATAATGTTTACAGAAAGATTAATATAAAATAACATCCCCAACATAAAAAATAGGAGCTTAAAAGAAGTGACATAAAGGAGAGTACTTAAAAAAAGAGAGGTTAGATCTCTTACGAAAATTTGGCAGCCTAACGACGCCACTCAAAACATCCAAAATGGATTGATGAGAGAGAATATGGTCTCTCATCATATGTACATAAAAATTACAGTAAGAGTAATATAAAAGAACATCCCAATCACAATAAAGATGAGCTTTAGAAGGAATGACATAAAATAGTGTACTTAAAAAGAAAGAGAGGAGTAAGATACCTTACCTCGGGTCCGATATGACTCGATCGTTATTTAATATCCTAAATAATAAACATTGGTTAATTTCTAATTCCTTAAGATCCTTTTTTATGTTCATTATTTCTTTTATATCACTTATTACCATGTCATAGACATTATGTAATCATTTAATTTAATAATGTTTGTTTTTGTCGATATTTGGTTCTTAAGTCGAAAGTGGACTTCTTACAATTACATGTTGTTTGTGTGGTCAAAGGTTCATTATATCCAGAATTTTATTCATGATGTATATATCATATATATCATATATATCCAGTATATTCATTCATTTATAATATTACATAACATTTAGAGTTAAGAAATGAAATGCACCGTTCATGGAGACAGTAAGCCGTACGTACGCATGAACGCTACTTCCATTTCTATTTCATATTTAATGGAATTAAAACGTAATTATACATAATATTATTTTAATTCCAGTATGGTATCATATATAATATCATTAAATATATCTTTTATATGTACCACATTGGTATTAATGAATCAAATCACTTTGAGGTGGCGGTAGTCCGCACTTCCTTAAATGAAGATATCGCGTTTACCCATAATGGAAACCATAAATTAATGCCATAAATGAAAAATAGAGAAGCTTAAGTAAAACATAAAAATATTAGATATCATATATAAATATATTTTCATCTTAATTTCCACCTTTGAAGGTGTTAGAATAATGTTGAACAATCATCGTTTCAGGAGGCAGAAATTCGCCATCCACAGAAACAGTATGTTCATTAACCATTAGATGTAGGTGTGTGTAAGTGTAGCTAGAATACTTGTTATAAAATCAGCCTAGTATATTTAAGATACTGGATTTGTTACAAAATAAATGAATAAAAAGAGTTTAGGGAGTTGGAGAAGCAAAATAAAACAAAAGGACACAAGTGAAGACATTGCCTTTAAATCGGGTAACTTCCATTGATTTGAGCTCAAAGGCTTCCTTGGAAAGGATTCTGCCCAACGTGAGGCTTCAAGGAGTTAGAGAGGGATGTGGAGAGACAAAATGGACAGGGTTTGGACGAGCCAAAGGATTTGGATGTATGGGTAAATGGGTAGAGGTGGGGGCTTTTATAAGAGAAGAGGAGGGGCACTCTTGGAAAGTAAGCAAATGTTACATTATTTGAAAATGAGTTTCGGATTTAAAAGTTCCAACATTGATATAATTCGTGGATAAGGTGATAAGGGCTCGAAATACACCCATACAATTGGTTTTGGACATGTTTAGGTATTAGATTTTACATTATCTTTCCATTTTATTTAAATCGTTAAATAATGAGGTCATCGCTGCATCATCATGATGTCATAAATATGTTAATTTATTTAATGTCTAAAAATTATAAAAAAACACTATGATGTAGGAAATATTTTCAGATTTCCAAATAATATTTATAGTACAAATGATCATTTATTTAGTTAAAATTAAAAATATTTTACTTAGGTGATACATTCTCTGTTACATTTAACATTCTTTAAAAATAAAAAGATGAAAAGTCACTTTCTCACAAAAGTGATTCCATAGGGCCCCCAAGTTTGGAACAAGGCATTCCATGGTCGTCCATGAGACACCCAGTAGCCTTAGGACACATTTTTTTGTCATTTGTTATTATTATGATAATATCTTATTATCTTTAACTACCCGATTACTCATTAATCTAGATAATTAAAGATAATTACTGTCGTTACTATTCATAATGTCCTAAAACAAAAGAGTCTTAATTATATAATTTTGACCTTCTGATTCCAAATATGTAATCCATTTTACCAAATTACAAAGACATAAATTGCAAAAATTAATTTAAAAAAACTTCCCGTTGTCAAAACAAATAGCGGGTTTTTTAGAAACAATATTTTTGAAAAATTTGGCACTTGTTTATGCCTAATTCCAAAGTGAAATTAATAACAATGACCATAATTAAACTAAATGGTAAAAATATATTCTAATTAAACTTTAAAACAAATTAAAAAGATAATATAACCATATAATTAAATTATATGAAAATATTGTTTTGATGTAAAATGTAGTATTTTTTCACTATTCATTGAAAAATGAACATTGTCAGAAAAATACAAAAAATTAACCCAAGGTAAATTTAAAATTTCCAATCATAAATAATATGTTTATTTTGAAAAATATAGCTTATAAAATTGTAAAAAGGTGGATTTAAAAGAGGTTTTCCATTAAAAGGCGATTAATCGACCTATTAATGAATATTGGAATGTTTACGCTTAAAATTTGATTCATTCGCATTTTTTATCATATAACATTCATTGTAAACAGTAAAAATATTTGACAAACTTATATAATCATTTTTTATTTATTTCTGTTCATTCTCGCCATTACAACGGCAAGGAGTTAAATACCAGTTAAAATAATATTATTTTATTATTAGAGTGCAATGCAAGATTCCCAAGAAACTCATTGTTGCGTATTGGGTACGTCATCGCACATAGTGTCCCCTTTAAAGTAATATTAATATTATATTCTCAAATATGGATAAATGTGAAAATGTCATACTCTTTATTTACCTAGGGTGTTACAATAAATAAATTTGAAAATACTTTTCATTTAATGTATACTAGAAATCATATAAAGGATTATTTTCAAGATAAATTAATATTTATTTTAGTGAAATATCATTCCTACAATGAGTAAAAAATTCATCAAATGAACCGTGAAAATATATAATAAATTATATAATGAAATGATGGATCATCACATCCTAAAATTCTATTCATGTAGTGAATATTAAAACAAATATTTATTTCATATATACATTAAAAGTCTAATGGGAACAGTTTCATTAAATAACTTGATTATTCCATTCCAAAATAATTTTAAAAAATTAAAAAAGGTTTAAAATAACATAATAAACCATTTTGAGAACAAATGAAATAATTTTTTTATTATTATACATTGACTTGGAAGAAAACACATTTTTGACAAAAAAGAGAAAAAAAAGTCATATTCTCATTCCAATTTTATGTACGAATGATAGAAAAATTGTTACCATTACATGAATATTTCCTGAAAAAAGATTTTAATGTTAATTATAATATTTTAGTTGTAGATAAATATTGTGAAACATTGGAGACATAAACTATAATAATCATAAAAATTGATTTGATTTTAACAAAAAACAATTTCCACTTTGGTAACATTAATTCATAATACCCCTGATGGAAAAACATAAAATAAATCCTAAAATTTCATGAGGATGATTTAGTTCAATATATTTCAAGTCAAAGAGGATTTACGTACACATCATTAATTAGTTTTGTTATATACATAACATATTAGAAATCTCAAAGATGTAAATTGGAGATGAAAGTACCTTAATGATTTGGTAACTTTTGGACCATATTCCAAAATAAATCAAAATCCTAAAATGTATATCTTAATTTACATTATTTTATGAATAATTACCATAAATTAAATTCATGGTCTGTATATGCATGACCTAAATGAAATTTGTGGTGAGTATGTTATGTGTCTAATTGAAGGATAATAGTGAGACAAATATCAATTAACTTAAGTATTAAATTCCATAATTGACATTCAAATATATTTTATTGTAAATAAAAACACCACTATCCATATATTATGCAAGTATATTCACATATATTAGGAAATTATGATTTTATTATGACCTTTTAGTAATAGTTTATCAATAATTCCTTGTTAAAGTCATGAATCGAGCACTACCTGCATTCTTTTTTGAAATATAGTATAACGTGTTTTTTCCTGGTTATCATACATAGATCATGGTATCAAAATATTTATAATTTTATCCATGATATAATTAAAATATATATTCAGAATATATGTATTTATAGTTATACATAATATTTAGTCAAGGGAAATGAGATACACCATTCATGGAGACATTAGGTCGTACATACACATGAATAATGTTTTTCATTCTAATGTTGGGTTGAGAGAATGGAAATTATAAGTTACATATTATGATTATAGAATAATGGATAAATATTATATATCATATTGTTTTATTAACCTCACCCATAATACAATCCACCTGAATCATTAACAAACCAAATTACATCATGAAGAGGTAGTTTGTCGTAAACATGAAGGACATTATCATAATCAAAAAAGTGGTAATTATGAATGTATATGTGATGTTTATATTAAATTAACATAATAAAATCATAAAAAATATATATATCATATATAATTATTAAATCATTCATTATTAGCATCTTTTATATGTGGTAATGCCAAAATGAATGACATAAGATCGCGAGGAAGTATTCCTCCATAAACATAATTTTAGATTTTGAAACCCATTTCATGGAAGTGAAGATGATTGTAGGAAATTAAATTAATATAAAATCATAGAATTATATATAGGATATTAGAGATTATATATAATAATGATATAATAATAATCTGATGATGTGGAGGAGGAAATATAATTAATATCCATGTTCCTGAATATTAAATCGTATATATTTATCCTACGTATTTTTCCCCAAAAATTCATATATAAATTGATTTACATACAAAATAAGGATTCTAGGATTAGATGAGGGAGTCATGGTTTTGATTTTATTATTTATTGGAATAACCAAAAGTGTTTTAAGTTGTGAATAATAGAGGATATGAGTTGACATTTTCTATGTGATGTGATATGATTTTTCTTAATTCCCATATGTTTCGACTATTTGGAGGTCAATCCAGCCTCATGTGCCTGTAAAAATTTACAAATTAACCCAATAATAGATTATATGGTCGATTCAAACCTCCACATCAATAAAAAATTCTAAATTTTCCCAAATTTAAACTTTTATCTTTAAATTTAATTAATTTTAACGATTTTATTTTTTCAATGGTTACATGTATGTTTTTATATATGTACGAAATCTATCTTTAAAATATAAATATAAAAATGAGAATTAGTATATATTTTTATCCAACTAATTCTAAATATGAAATACACATAACCCTGTTTTAACATTAATCCCTGTAATAAATATTAACTAATCTCACTAAAAAAATGATGAATAATTAGTGTGACCTTAATAAATAAGATAAATTATTTTGATTCTAATTATGACATAAATTTTTAAATGATAATTTTAGTGAAGTGGAAAAATTAAATTTATCATGCAATTTAATTGTTATGATGATAATGCTTGTATTTAATTAAATAAAAACAACAGAAGATGGAAATAATTTTATATCAAAAACAATAAAATATTATTTCTAAATAAAATTTGAATAATGGACTGATAATTTAAATATTTTAAATTTAAACTCAATTTTTATTCATAATTTATGTTTCCAGATAAACAAAATGAAAATAAAGAATTCAAATAATATTTAAAATTCATTATTAGTCATTAAAGTATAAACCTTCATAGAAATATCACAAAAATTCAACTGATGAATATTTTGAAATTTTGATTTAGAAAATAAACATTTTTTATTCAAATAATTTTATAATATGGGAAACAATAGATTTAATATTGTTTTCAAAAAGAATAAAACACATTTTTTGTGAAAATATTATTTTTGAAACATATATTGACATTTCAGAAAGTTATTTACATTATCATAAAGATGTTTTACTTATATAAAATTATTATAAATGATATTTTAAAGGATATTATTAATATTAATTTAATAATTTTAACATCTTGGTTATAACAACGAAATTAAAATAATTATATTACAAATACTATATTTTTCATAAAAATCCCGTGTAGCTTGTAACTGAAAATAAGACAGTGGTGAATGTAGGATAAGATCGAAATAGTTTTCTATATAAATCAAGATTAAAATTTTGTTGTTTATAATAAATTTAATCTAAGGGAAAATAATTCATTAGATATAATATAATTACCAAAAAACTAAGGGTGTTACATTCTACACCACAAAATGAGTATCGCCCTCCAAACTCATCATTCTAATACAAACAAAGGATGATAGTTCTGCCTTATCATATCTTCATTTTCCTAAATAGAAGCATTATGGTGGTGGTTATACCACGAAACATTGTCCATGTAAAAGGTATAGTTTCATAGAATCATCTATATTCAATAAATATTCTCTAATATTAGTTACATATATGTTGTGTCATGTTCTAGTTGTACTACCTACGCGTTCAGTACATGTGAGGGATCATTTATAAACCTCATTAGCAGTGATACGTGGAACATATCATGAACAAGATATGGGTTAAGTGTAATAAAAAATGTAAATCTTTTTTCCATATAAGATAATGTAATTTAATGTTACTGATATTAGAAGGTTGTAGTTTTCAAAAAAATTATACATGAAAAAATTATTAAAAAGACTTTATCAGCAAATTTAAATTATATATGTGGTTAATGATTGTTTTCATAACATTTCATTCAATAATGTGAAGTCATTAACTGTTTTTGGATGGATTTATCCTTATCTTCCATCTGAACCAAATTATTAGGTCGGAATAGATTTATTTTTCTCAATGTCATATCTACACATTGGAGTTTTACACATACTTCCCTAATTGTATTCATAAAGAGACATCTGAATTCTTAGTTTATAATCTATCATTGTAAGATAAATCTACATGATTAAGGAATTGATCAATACTCCATTTTAATTCCATATGAAAATATTTTAGAGTTTCCCTTAATCATATTTCTTGATATTGTAAAGGAATTAATCCTAAAACAACTAAGTCAATATATATTAAAATATATTGAATAGTTTCTAGAAATTCCTTTTAAAATATCGACAATCACAGTAAATTAACATCACATAAAACCCCCAAATGTGGTTTTAATAAATCTAATCCTATGATAATACTTAATCACTTAAACCCATTATAGTATCCCATAAATTTTTTTTATTTATATTTGGAGACATATATTATATCTAATTATAATATAACAATTATTACTTAAGTAAGATCATATCTTATATAAATTATTTTTAATCATTGGTTGTGTTCATACATGTCAAGATATAATATACAATGTGGTTTTATTAATAGATAATTCATGTATAAGGATATAGTCACATGAACATTCACTAAATTGTGGAAAATAATTTATTCATCAGCCTCATACATACAAAATAAAACATGAAATTCCTCATTAAGGATGGGAGGATAAGTGTTCCTTAATAATAATGACTCACTCTATCCGTTTTGATTTAAAACTATTTTCCTATATTACATGGAATCATTGGTTTTTGTGTCTTATAAACTATATTACTTCTTGGATTGGGGAATTTATTTTAATAATTCCAATAAATCTATTATCTGAGTCACTGAATGTGTGTGTGGTGCATTTAGTAATGCTTTCTATTTGTTCACATCCTTATCTAACTTCTACCCATAACATTGAAAATCAAGATATCAATGACTATACCTTACACACACAAAATAGTTATAGTCCCGAAAATATAGTTTCATCCATGAATATCGCACACATTGATCCTAAATTAAATCTCATATTCTTCTCTCTATGTTTTTTATATTTTCCGTTGATATCCATATTACTTTTGTAATGAAAACTATGAGATTGAATTATAACAAAAACATACCTTTCTATATTTTTATAACATAAACAAATATATTCATAAATATTGATGTCTCTTATGGATTTATCACCTTAGATATTTGGTATTTAACCATTGAATAATTTATCAACATTACCTTAATGTTGGATGATAATATAGGAAGTGTAAATCACAAGTCATGTTAAATTTTCCTCATAGGTAACAACAGTTTAATTGTCCACATTAATTATCAAAAGGAAAACCTTCACATTATTCATACAAATATTAAATTTAATATAATTATTAAAAAGTACTTCTACTAAACTTTTCCAAAAACAAGGAGTAAATTTATATTCAATTTCTCTAATTCTAAACATTATTCCAAAAAATGACCCACATCACCTTCTAGACAGTTGATAACTAGAATAAAATTTTCAGGCTATCATAAATATAAAATAAAAAAAAATTATTGGAAGTAATAAATTTTCTATAGACTAATTGATTAATATAACTAGTGAAATAATATTTTTTCTACCACATGTACGTCTCAGCAGAAGACGGTTCCCTCCTATAATTTTGTTGTACATGATGATTCATATCAATGGAAATTTGTATTATCAATTTCATTACATCATACATTTAATTTATTTTCACATGAGTAAAATCATTGAACTTTTCATTGAATTACTCATTCACAGAGTTTCTTTGAGTACCTTCAATTGAGTAAGTATAGAAATAATAGAGTGAGAGATAATTATTATAATAGAAAATAACATTGTATAAAAAAATTAGCATAGTGGTAAAAATCATGATACATTTATTAAATATTTTTAACATTTGGTTTTATTCATCATCATTAATTTTCATAATATATTTTAATCCATTATAATGATTAATTAATTGATTATTGATTTCTAATAAATATTACTCAAGAGTGTTAAAACAGGTATGTAGAAAGGGATGTTGTAATGCACCAGTTCCATCTGGATTCTAGATCAATACAATGTTTTCAATTTATATTACCTCTAGGTACATCTATTCTAGAACCATATACAATTGTAGTCTCACTAAATAGATGTCATCATTTAACTACCAATCAATATAAAATATTTGAGAAATATTGGAAATTTTACTATAGTTAAACTCATCTTTTGAATTATCCTTAAATACATCCCAATAAATTGACATAACAATTCCTACATACCTTTGTAATGTTTTTCATCCTATTATAATTTTTTAAACTAAACCTATCCTATGATAGCATCTATAGTTACCCATGAATAATATACGCGTTTATTAGAAATGTTTTCATAAATATTCATTGCATATCGTAAATTCACACCTGATTAACATAATAGCTTAGTTCCACAAGATACATGGGAAAAAACTTCTATTATAGTGAATGATCTTGAATGCTACCCAAAACGAATTTCCGATTTATTACTCTAAATAGACATACCCTACATAAAACAATTATTCATATAGAGAAAAAGGAAACCTATTAAGGGATGAGACTAAATCCATTGTAAGGGTAAACATAAGAGGGATAAATCCCTAACCACATCAAAGCATAAGATAATAAATAGGGTATGTGATAATGAACATAGCATAAAAATTTCAAACCCAACCTCTCTATAGCTTCCTATGTAAATACCATAATTAAAATAGAACATTTTGATATATATGTGAATACCACTATATAAAAAAAATATTTGATTATTCCCTTAATAAAACAATAAAATTTGAGAATATGATAGAGACATTTTTAGACAATTCCGCAGTATAACGACTATGTTACAGGGTTTTAGAAAATATTGAAAAGTGAGGGGACATGGGTTACCCACTGATAAATGATCGATAAAATATTAGAGGGAAAAATATAAAGGATATAAGAACATGGTAATGAAATTTCAATTACATACCATATGAAATGAAAAACATGGAAGATAGACAAAAATAAGATTTCTCTTATGAATATTTGGCAGCCTAACGACGTCACATAAAACATCCAAAAAATGAATTGATGAGATAAAATATGATATCTCATCATATGAAATTAAAATAATAGTATGATGTTTATAAAGGTCATACCCCAAATTGAAAAAAAACGATCAAATTGTCATTAAATTAGAACATTGAGAATGGGAAGAGTGAAAGAATCCCTTACAAACATTCGGTAGCCTAACGACGTCACATAACCATTATTAACATGAATTGATAAGGACGGGAGGGTGTCTCTCATCTTAGGAACATGAATAGGAAAATAGTATTAATATAAAAGAACATCCCCATAATAAGAAAATGGAGCATAAAATAAATGACATAATGGAGAATACATGAAAGAAAGAGATAGGTAGATTCCCTTACCTTAAAATATAACTCATAAAACTCGACGGTAGGAACCTTAAGGGATTGGGGGAACCTTGGTAGGACTCATAGAGACTTAATTGGACCTGAGCTTACTTGGGGGAGAGTTGGGAGTGAAAACTGATGTAGGAAAGGGTGGGTATTTATAGGGAAAGGGAGCTGATACTTTAATAATTTCAAGTGACACCTCACTAGTGGTGTTGAAAAAACCATGGGCTTAGCCATAGTATTTTTCCATCGTTTTGGCCACATGGGACCCCTAATGAAATATTTCATGCTTTTTAGTCAGTCATCCCTTAAAATATTTCATGACATGATCATGATGCAGTCATGATGTCATTAAACATACTGATACCCTAAAACTGTATTTTTTACTATTCACTGATAATTCAACTATTTAGGGGAAATAAAAAAAATTAACTTAACATAATATTTATGATCCTAATTTAAAAATGAACTCAATTTTATAAAAATAATTTTCTAAATAATTATAGTTTAATTCTTATATAAAAACACTATTCAACGAAAATTCATTTTTTTCAGAAAATTCCCCAAAATTTATGTTAACATAATATTCATGCTCTAAATTAAAAATTGAACATTATTTTATAAAAATATTTTTCTAAATATTTTTAATTAAATTTTTAAATAAAAAACATTATTCACCCGAAAAAACTAATACATGACTAATACTTTTTGAAAGGGTTATTTATATATTTTATTAAAAGAAATTACTTAATCAAGGTGCCTATATTATTTTAATACATTATTTAATTGAAATTACTAATCCATTTGGTAATATTACAAATCCTAAGCATAAAATCACTATTCATAAATTACTATTCACTATAAATTAAGTTGATCTCATTAGACTCTAAATTTCTTATTGAACACATTTGTAGAAGACCATTTTTTGAAAATCATTACAGATCATTAATTATTTATGGTTTACATAAATATTTTAAAATATATTTATTCCAAAATTTATAAAAAAATATACATCCTAAATTTATCCGGACACTTGAAAATTCCCAAACATCACCAAAAGAAGAAATCACAATTTTTCTATTTATCAAAGGATTGCATAAGGCAGTTATGGTCTTATTACATAGAACCTTATAACAACATCATATGATCTATGTGTAAGGTGTGCTAAGGTGATAGAATCATGGGGTGACTAGGTCAACATTGCCCGAGTGGTGATTTCTATTAGTTTGAATTTCTCACGATGGAAATTTTATTCTAGTTTCACATGATGAAGTTTTGATTGGGGTTGGTCCAAAGCAATGCCCAGTGGTACTACCTCTTTCCAATGTTCTTTCAGATGTGCTTTGATTGGACCGAGACTATTGGATGAGGCCATTAAATCGTATTTCTATATTAATTAACCAAGATCACATGTATTTATAGACAATAATCACAACATTTGGTTTCCAACTGTCATATATTAGTCAAAACCCAATGGTTTCATTTTAATAAAAAAAAATTTATGTAACGAAATAGTTTTGGTAAGAATAAAATGAAATAACTCACAAAAACTGGAAACAAAATTTAATCAAAATTTTAGGTCGTTACATTCTTCCCCCCTTAAGAAATTGCGTCGTCGCAATTTTTAAAATTGGTCATGGAAATATCATTGAAATTACCACATCGTACAAAGAGTCAGTAAAACTATAACATTAAAATATATAAAGTGTAGTACAAAAGGTCACCCGAGTTAACCCATACTAGGATTCCATGTAATAAAACATGGATATGGAAGAGAAAACAAAGGGTCTAGTTCTGATGGGTAGTTATAGAAAAAAAGATTAGGAGAAAAACTAACCACAAAAGATCACAAAATTATGATGTGTTAAAAGTTCGTTGATTACCCAATATGAAATGTAAACCAACAATGTTTTTTTTAGATTCCATTTCATACATTTGAGGAATTAATTTACTAGATAGAATAAAATCACAAGAAAATATACATTCCTTCAAGTAGAGTTTCATTCATTAATAAGTTTCTACAAAGACTAATCATTTCTACAAACAATGAGCATTCAAAAATAGATGGTCTCATCCAAAAAACAAGAATCATCTTATAGGGAATCACATAATCCACAAAGATTAACTATTTATTTCTTCTATTTTTAATCATTATCCCAAAAATAAAAAAGGGAAGATAATACAACTCTTCACAATAAAGAACCCCATTAGAAGGGAAACTACTTTTAATCTTCAAAATTACACTGTAGTTCATATAGTTCATCATACACCAGTCCAGAAATAACTATCCTTAAAATTCCTCAAAATAGACCAAACTAATATTGAAATAAAAATATAAGAATGATTTGACAACATAGTCTTCCAAAATAAACATTATCTTCAATATCCAAACAACATCAACTACTCTTATTGTCTTATAACAAAAGTAACTAACCTAATCACGTTTTCCCCAAGTTAGGTTAATCATCTCCATAAGTAACCTAAATTACCATAAGTTAACCTTAAATTCATCGATTCTTCAAAAAAGAGGTCATTCGTTACATCTCAAAGAAATTATCGTAGTAACATATTTACCTTGATCATATAGTGTTCCCCAAATTAGTGAACATCTTCCAAAATAATATAAATCTTTTAATCTACTAATCAATATTTTTCATGAAGAAAAGCTTCACAACATCAACATGTGATACATATCAATAGATATTTTCCATAATTTTATAAAACCATCATATGTAGTGACTCAGTGTTCTTAGAAAACATTTAAGATAAGCTCGAGAGAATGAACTATAATACAACACGAGATAGAAAATTATTGCGATGATGTAACATGTACTTCAGTCATCATGATCCATCTCATCATAGGAAATCCATTGTTCCCTTATCCTTGAATATTTTTTATGCTCATCATGCTTCTCATCCCTTTCAAAAGGGAATTTCTTGGGATAATTTCAAACTTCTCCACATTTACGAAATTGAATATTATAAGGTACATTAAATTGATCCTTATCTCCAATAATTACATTATCCATTTTTATAGAAATTGGATACTTTTTTCTCTATCATCCCACACATAAAAAATTTCTGAGTTCCTTTGTGACATATTACTTGGTGTCTCTTTCCACACATTTTGCACAAAGGAAATTGGGTCTTCTTTCGCATATTAAATTTATCATATTAACATCCTTGAGACTTATTGGTCCTATTACTCTATGAATTTGGGCATTCAACTAGGTACAAATTATTAATTATGAATATTGATAGCTGGTTTGGAATAATCACAATATGTTCAACTTGTTCTCTCATCATATCTGTCATATTAATATGGAAATCGTCACATTTCATATAACATTGGTTGTTGGAACATGTTATTATATTTACATCCATTAAATAGGACAAGAAAGTATAATTATGGGGCTTAAATACTTATCCAATAATCATGAAAAAGAACTTTTAGAATATAAGGATAAACTTCTAGAAGAAAAGTATATCATAACTTGTGATCCCCTAGTTCCAATCTAGGTTATCCATGATCATATATTCTTATGTGAGTCGTTATTTTATTTTATGTTTGTTCCTTTAATAATGGTTCATACTAAGATTATGAATTTACCAACGAATATCCCCTGGGAGTGCCAAAAAAATAGTGAACAATGGCCCATGTTCATGCCCCAGGTTACCTCTGGTCAAGCCCCAAACACCTTGTCAGAGTTTTTACTCCTAGGTACATAGGTTCCAAAGCCACCTCTACTTGTTCTTATCTAGACATGGATTTATTTTTTTGGAAACCACGTACCCAATAATTCACCAAAATACTAGGATGTTTTCATATATTTAATATTTTCATTAAGTAAACTTTTAATGTATTCAAATACTAATTTCCAAAAATAACAAAACCACCCTTTTGATACCAACTATAGAATACCGCCTTTTTATAACATAAACATTCATTAAATTATAAAAAACTGAGGATCTTTATGGTTTAGTTTCATGGAAATCAAGAACATAATACATGACAACAAAAAAGAAATTATTCTTAAACACATAAAAGGATTCTTCATTTGTTCATCATATATTCATTACTACATCTCATAACATGGGAGCATAATCAAAGGAAAGGGTGATAAGAAGGCCGAGTAAGGAAATCAAGGGAAACATTTTACATGTGAACATTAGATACATCAATAAAGTCCTAATAAATAACATTATGGTTTGATAAAGAGACCATGAAACATGACATAATAAAAGGAACATGGTTCATAACATGATGATGTGGCTACAATATTTAACGTAGACAATAATTTCCGTATCACCAAGGTCCATCCCCAAGGTTTCATTAACAAATATTACTAAGGATATTCACCAATGTATCATTAAAATGGTCATCTCTATAGATTATGTCTTTACCCAATGCATTGGAGTGCTATAAAGACAAAACCTTAATTTGTATTTATAATAATATTAACCACATATATCATCATAAAACATTTCATAAATAACACATATTGCATAAATGAAATGTGTTTCATTTCATAATCATAATGTTTTAAAAACGGCTTTAATGACATGATCTTTATGTAACTTTTTATCCAAGGAAAAAGGAAAGAAGGTTTCATGTATGTAAATAACAGAATTAAAAAAGAAAATTTTGATATATATGTGAATACCACTATATAATAATGATCATTGAGTATGAACATAATAAAATAAAAAAATTTGAGAAATAGGAGAGGCATTTTGAGACAATTCCATAGTATAACAGATATGTTTCAAGGTTTTAGAAAATATTGAAAAGTGAGGTGTCATGGCTTAAACACTCATAAATGATCAATAAAATAGTATAGGGATATAATATAAAGGATATAAGAACATTGAATGTAATTTTAAAGACAAACCATATGAAATGAAAAACATGGAAGGAAGACAAAAATAAGATTTCTCTTATCAAAATTTGGTAGCCAAACGACGTCACCTAAAATATCTAAAAAAAGAATTGATGAGATCAAATAGGGTCTCACATCATATGAACATAAAATAATATTATTATTCTTTTAGAGACCATTACACAACTTGGAATTTTTTTTGAAAGACTTGACATGAAAGTAGAACGTTGAGAATGGGAATAGTGAAAGATTCCCTTACAAAAAATCGCCAGCCTAACGACGTCAATTAAACATTAATAAAAATAATTGATAAGATAAAGTGGGGTTATAACTTCATATGAACATGAAAATTACTTTATTATGAATATTAAATAACATCCCCAACATAAGAAGATTGATATAAAAATAAATGACATAAAGGAAGATATAATAAAAGAAAGAGAGAGGTTGGCTCCCTTACCTTAAAACATTACTCTTAAAACTCGAAGGTCTCTATCATGAGGGCTTGTGGGGGACCTTGGGAGGACTCCTTGGGAGGTAATGGGACCAGATCATCATTTGGGGAGAGATGGGAATGAAAAATAAAGGAGGAAAGGGTGGGTATTTATAGGGAACAGGAGGTGATACATTAATAATATCAAGGGACACCTCACTAGTGGTTTTGGAAAAACCATAGGCTTGCCAATGGTTTTTACCCATTGTTTTGGCCACATGGGACCCCTCATACAATAATTAATTTCATTTAGTCGTCCATCCATTAAAATATCTCATGAAATCATCACGACGCAATCATGATGTCATTAATCATACTAAAACCCTAAAACTGTATTTTTTACTATTAACTGAAAAATCAACTATTTATGAAAAATCCCAAAAAAATACATTAACATAATATCCATTCTTTGAATTAAAAAACGAACTCCAATTTAAAAAAATAATTTTCTATATATTTTTACTTTAACTTTTAAATAGAAAAACTATTAACCTAAAATTCGTTTTTTTTCAGAAAAACCCAAAAAATTAGCATAACATTATATCGATGCTTTGAATTAATAAATGAACTCTATTTTATAAAAATATATTTCAAAATATGTTTAATTTTATTTTAAATTAAAAACACTATTCACATGAAAAAACTAATACTTGACTAATTATTTATGAAAGAGTTATTTACCTATTTTATTGAATGACATTACTTAATCAAGGTGCCTATATTATATTAATACTTTCTTTATGTGAGATACTAATCCATTGGGTAATATTCCTAATCCAAAGCGTAAAATCACTATTCATAAAATATTATTCACCAAAAATCATGTTGATCTCATTAGACTATAAATTTTATAACAAAAAAATTTGTAGAAGGCCATTTTTTGAAAATCATTAGACATCATTAATTATTTGATGTTTAAATAAATATTTTAAAATATCCTTTTTAAAATATTCATCAAAAATATACATCCAAATTTTATCCTGACACTTGAAATTTCACAAACATCCCCATAAGAAAAAATCCCAATTTTTTTATTTATCAATGTATTACATAATGCAGCTAAGGTCTTGTTACATATCCCCTTAAAACAATAGCATATGATCTGAGTGTAAGGTGTCCTATGAGGATAGAATCTTGGGGTGGCATGGCCAACATTTCCCAAGTGGTGGTTTCTATCCGCTTAAACTTCTCGTGAAGGCGATTTCATTCTAGTTTCACACAATGAAGTTTAGCTTGGGTATCATCTATAGAAAAGCCCAGTGGTGCTACCTCCATCCCAAGTTCTTCCAGATGGGCTTCAATCTGCATGAGACTACTGGACGAGGTCATCAAATAATCTTTCTATATTAATTAACTAAGATCACTTGTATTTAATGACAAAAATCAGAACATTTGGTTTCCAACAATCATATAATAGTCAAAACGAAACGGTCTCATCTTAATTATACTCATTTATTTAAATGAAATAGTTCTGTTGACTATAAAATTAAATAATACAAAAAAATAGGAAACACAATTTTTTCAAAATTTCAGGTTTTTACACTCTCAGTGATCAGAAAACCGATTACTAGAATAATGATTTATAGTTCATAAGGAAATATTCCTAAGGTAATCAAAGAATATGAGGCTTGATAGAATAAAATTGTAATAAAAGATTAATTTGTCCATAATAATAACTTACGATGTTATGAACACATATAAATATAAGTATGTTCAATTATTAATTTGTGGACATGAAATCAGGACCTCAAATAATCATATGGTCCTGAAACCTCATCCAAACATAACATTGTGATCTTGATAGAAATTTCTTGGAACAACATCCTAATCATGTAATCAGGTTCACACACAATATTTTAACCATGTCATAAGGTTCTTGCATAAAATTATTAACCGGAATGGTAGGTCAACACATAACATCAAAGTAGTCCAGGTTCGCGCTGAAGACAATCATAAAAAACATATAATATATTATTTTAAGAAATTAATTTTCAATATGTTGGAATATATTGTTCTTGTTGTACATGTTAAAATTTATATTTAATTTTTTACTATAAATTCCAAATGGAAATTGTTTTGGAAATGGTTAGGACTATTTATTATAAAATATTATTATTAAATTTTTAAAATGTGTATAAAATTCATTAAAAATTTATTTGGATAATTTTTTGTTGAAAATTACTTTAAATTCATGTTTTTAGAAGAAAAAAATATTACAAAAAGGAGATATGTATTCTTATTTTCTTTAAAATATATTCTAAATTATTTTATATATAATTTAGTGGAAAAATTGCACCATTATAAAAAATTTCATGATTAAAAATAGGGTAAAAAATCTGGATAATTCATGAGAGTTAGATAATGATATTTCATTGCTAGAAACTTAATCATAAACAATAATGAATAATGATGTCAATGTAACATAACAACATTACATCAGTAGAAAAATAGATTAATATTATCCATTATAAAATAAAATAAAATGAAACATAAATCATCGCGGGGATGAATTTTTTATTTATATTACATGTTAAAATGTATTTATAAAATTTCTGTGATTAAAAATTTGTGCGTAACAAAACATTCATCTCAAAGACGGTACATTGAGTAAAAAATATCTAATAGAATTTGTATCTTTTGAATCATAAAACATATTTAATTAATGTCGTACGTTGGATAAATAAATTCATCTAATTATTGATATAATATTTATTTAATAAATACATGGTTACTATATACCCATTATAAATGAAATAAGTGGAAAATAAGGAATATTACTATCAAAAACTAAGACATGAGACATAATTTCAATACTTTTTGGATGAACATCTTTTTTGCACATTCAAAGAAACTATAAAATAAATTTAAAATTAATGTTAGTATATTAATAAAAAATATCCATATTACATATATAATGGTTTAATATCTTTATTACATATATAATGGTTTAATAAAATACATAATTACCAACATTGAATAAATATTATTTATATATATTCTATATTTATTTATATTAATCAGTAAAATTTAGTTATATGATATAGAAAAAATTGTTTGTGGAGACAGTTAGTCTTACATATTCATGAACACAATTCTTTATTTGATTATTTGTTTGAAAAAATGAATAGTAAATAATGTATATATTTTCATTATAGAATAATGTTTATGTTATATATGCCTCAATTTTTTTTAAAAAATATCCTTAATATATTCCATTTAGGGATAGGTTAAATGAAATTACATCATAGGGTGGCAGCCCACTGTACACATGAATGACATTATCATTTAACAAAAATTGGAAGTAATTAATGTATGTTTGATATAAAAATTAAAACCCATAATAAAATAAGGAACATCATAAATATACTATATAAAAAGTTAATAAACTATTATTTCTAATCATGATATGAGGTTGCAGAATAATGAATGACATCAGTTTGTGAGGTGATATATCATTGTACACATGAATGATGACTTAGTAACCCATTTGATGGATGAGAAGATGGTTATAAGTCATTAACGTAAAATATACAAATCATAGTATATGGAATATAATGTTGTTATTATATAGTCAATCTGTGAAAAATATTTAATGTTGTTAAGGAAGAAATACAATAATGCTTGTTGATGAGCATTACCCATTCTTTGGGTGTTGTCCATTTATCCTATAAGAATCCACTTGTTTAATTTCTATCCAAAATATGTATTTAATAATAAGGTTGAGTAGTTTGGTAAGTTACATTAGTGGGTTTTTTCTAAATTAAAAGGGTTTGATGGTGTGAAGAAGAGGGGGGAAGGGGTAGCCTTTTATAAGTGCGGTGAGTTGAATTTTTCTAAATACCCGAATGATATAAATTTTAGGAGGTTAATCATATATTATGTGGTTTTAATATTATTCAGGAACGGATGGGAGTTATTAATATGTCAATCAAGAAATACAGTGCACAATATAAATATATTTTATTATCATATTCTTCTGTAGTCATTCAGTTTACTCAATTTTATCCTTATGGTTTTTACCAATGGAAACATGAATATTTTTGTTTACCTAGGAAATTAAAAAATTTAGGGTCGGATTAAAAAGATATTAATTATAAAATTTAGAACTATTGATTTAAAATCTGAAATAAAATTAATTAAATTAATAATTATTTTTGTGTCTAAAATTAATTTTAATAAAAACCTCTGTAATTCGAAGAAATCCATTTTAAACCTTAATTGTAAAAATTCAATTTCATTATTTTCACAAAATATGGTAAATAATGAAGTTGATGATATTAAATAATTTAAAATTTTTTATATCAAAATATGAAATTCTTTTTCTCAAAATCATTTACAAAAGTTGAAGAATTCAATTTTGAAAATTACCTCGTAGACATAATTTGAGGGCATATTTTCGAAGAGAAGAAAATAAAATGTCGAAAATTATTTTGTATAAATTATCAATATTTAAATTATTAATAACAAGGAAATTGGATTAATGGATTTATATTTTTACTCTTATTACATTAAAACAAAATTAAAATATAATTTAACATTATAATAATATTATAAAAAATCATATTTTGAAATTAAAATTATTTATTTTTCATCATTCATGAAAAAAATGAAACATAACAAACCAAATCCTACGAAGGTTATATTTGATATTATTATTTTAAAAAATGAAGGTTATTTTATAATTTTCATTTTCTAAATGTTTAAAAATTTATTTAATTTTTAATCTAAAATACACTTGAATAAATTTTTTTTAAGAAAAAAATATTTTTGAGACATATAAAATCATTACCTATTTTTTATATTATCAATATAATTATTTATATAAAAAAATTATATTTATAATTTAATATTATATATAATTATTCGTATTAATATGTTTAAGTGCTAGGATATAATTCACTTGTTTAAATTATTATATTATTAATATATAATGATTTTCATAAATAACAAATTTGCATGTAATTCAAGATAATATAATGTTCCATGTAGCACAAGATTAACATGGTTTTCTATATAACATGATATTAACATTGAGTTGTATGTTTGAAAATTCATCATGGAAATTATATATGTTTGAAAAAGATATTTATTTTTAAAATGTAGGAAGTTACATTTACATTCCACTAGACATAATAATATTCAAATCCAAGGGATGGGATGCATACCATGTGTTGATGTCAAATAACCAATAAGGTATAAAATAATAATGATAAAAAATGTGAGATTAGGAACGTGAGTAAAATATTGAATAATGAAAAATATATTATGTAAAGGAAGTGTAAATTATTAAGAGTTAAATATAAGATGAAATGTATTCATATCATCTAAAATCATAACACTATTACAATTGAATGAGATAATTAAAAATGAATAATATAATTTTTTTTGATGATATGAAACAATGATGAAAATTCCTACGAATTGCACGTAAAATCATTTTTAAACTAGCTACCCATTAACTTGTTTACTAATGAAAATATTTATAGGGATAAATAAATTAATACTTTACCGTTTGATCATATTTATTTGAAAACATGTTCCCATAAAATTTCTCTCTTAAGATAAATAAGACTTTAATCAATGATTTGCTGGGATATATAGGTCTCCCATCTCATATCCCACTCAAACGTTTAATTTTTTCAAATATAAAATTATTGGAAACCCTTCATGGAAATGGAATTGGTTCCCAAACTCTTTTACCCTAGATTAGAAAACAATTACATTTTTTAAATTTTAGTTTTGGGAAAAAATATTCAAATAAGAAATTATACAACTCAATAAAATGACTATTAGCTACCAAGTCCTATCCATTTAAACAAGATTTTCATAGATGTATGTTAACTATACATATCATAAATATTAACATTTTTTTTCTATTCTACAACCTTATTCATTTATATTCCTATTTATACTATTCATTAACTACATATATCCTTATATATTAGATAATAGTAATCACATTTTAACATCATCTATTATAAACATTAACTATTTTTTAATTGTATAATAATTTTGACATTATTAATAATCATATGATAATAATTTAAGTATGTATATTTTATTTATTATTCTTTATTAAATATCATATATTTATTTATAACACTATTATTTCTTTCCATAAGTGCTTCTGTTACATAATGTGAAAAATGAATTAGTAACAATTTTTTTTGGTATTTTTTGCAGAAAAAAGTTAATTAAATATTAAGTTTACTAAATAATAAAATATTTCTAGAAAAAATATATTATATTTTTTTATTATATTATTATTATAATTTTTTTGTTTCCCATATTTATCTATAGTCATATTTTATATCATTATTCGCATATGTGGATTAAACAACTGAAACATGAACATAACATTTCTCGATTAGAAAAAATGGATAATGACATGTTTATTTTGATGTAAAATTAATATAACATAATATTAATTATATCAATGTTATGTATTTATAATCTTGAAAAAAAATTAATATGATTATATAATTATTTAAAATCTATATGAAAAACAAAACACATTTCATCATGGTGCGAGTAATTCTCGTGTTCTCACACTTAGCTTTTTTTCCACTCAACGGGTGAGAGAGTGGAAGTTGTATATTTAATACACATTAATGGATATGATATTTTTAATATATATAATATTTAATCAATATTAAAACCCCTAATAACAACAATTAATATCTACAATTTAAAAAATGGAATCACATTAATGCACATGAAATTTGTGCAACCTATAAGTGATGTTCTGCTATTTTTATAAATTGATTGAAAGGAATAATAAAATAAATAAGTGTTTCATGATAAATATAAAATTAAATAATTATAAAAACTAAACTTAAATTATTATATTATTATGGTTATAACACATTTCAATGAGTAATTTTATGAAAAAAACCTGAATATGATAAAATACAAGCAATCAAGACAGGATTTCTCCCATTCTTGTAATCTTAAAATTTGAGGCGTTGTGACAACTATGGGTGAACATATGATTACAGTAGTGGGATATATTATTTGTGAGATTAAATAGAAATGTTATATTTTTGTAATTATAAGGATACGTGCATATTTAGATGGTTTTAGTAGTATCCTTTTGTGAGTTGATAAAACAATATCTTATGGAGTCACTCCACATTTTAAAAAATGACATGGCATTATTCCAAGGTCAATTGATTATATGGAAAAAAATCATATGTTTTATGTCTCTTATTGTTTATAATGGAATAACCATTTCTTACACCAATTTTTTAATAGATGTTATAGAATTTTCACAATTTATTTTTTACATTTAACATTTTTTTATTTTAACCATGTTATATTTTTTAAATATGTGATATTATTCCACATTGAACACATAAAATAGCTCATATGAAAAATTTTCAGTGTGATAGAATCGAATTGACCAAATATTTAATCAAAATATGTCTTCGAATGTTATAAAATTATCATTTAAATTAGAATATAGAATTTGTAGAAAAACTATTTCAGCAAAAATGATATTATTACCATAATGGATTCATAATCATATTTTTTATAGATTACAAACTAAATTAGTATTAATATACTTTATTTTTTTTAATAATTAATATTAGATTTATAATTTTTTGGATTTAAATTTAAATAATTTGATATAAATAATATAATAGTTTAAAAATAATTGTTTCAAATTTTTTGTGGTAATTAACCTTAATACAAATAGTATACATTTTAAACCAAAAAATGAAATTGTACTAATTAAGTAGTATTATAATTAATATATATATATAATATATTAATCACTTTATCAAATTTAATTTCAATTTAATTAATATTTAATCAAACTGTGAGCCCATGTAACCCATAAAATATATCATTTTTAGGAATATTTATTTTTAGGGAAAAGGATATATATCTAAGAAAAAATATCGATTTCATTGATATTAATGATATGAAATTATTAATTGTTATATAAATAATATTTTTACTAATTAATGAAATAAAAATATTATTTCCAACATGGTATAATTAATTAATCAATTTAATAAAAAATTACTATTTACTAAATCATTATGTAAACATTCATAATGTAGATTATATTATTATAAATTTGAGATATTATTTTATAATTATTTTTCATAATATATACTATTTAATTTGATGTTAAATGTAATCAAAATATTTTAAATTATTTTTATAATAAATTTATTTAAAAACATTGTAGACATTAGTAAAATCTATATTTTCCTATTCACCTAAAAATATATTATCTATAAAAAATATAAAATATTATCTATAAGATACTATGTAAATGATAAATCCAAATAGTTTATTTATCTTCTAGATACTATTTTCCTAATATTGATAAAAATAACATTAAAATGAAGTCATATAATGTCATACTAAAATGTTTCTTTATGAAATCTCATTTTTCTAATTAATTATTCTATACAAATATATTTTAATCATAAATATATCAATCAATAAAAATAATTATTCTTTAAAAATTTATTAACACAGAAAATATTTATTTGATTAATTATTTTACAAATAATGTCGATAAATAAGTTAAATATATATATATATATATATATATTTATTTTTTATAATTCTATTACTGCTATTTATAGCTTCTCAGTGTATAAAAAACATGTATTTGCCAATATTCAATGTGTTTAGTGTTGTCTACTGAGTAATCCATCGAACAAAGTATTTAATTAAATATGAAAAATTCAATTCATTAAAAAAAAGATCACAACATAAAATGAATTGATAATTATTTAAATGATTTAGAATCTCCTAAGACCATAAATTATAATAAAATCAGCATATGAATTAAAATTATAAACAATATCCATTAACATAGATTATAAAAACATATCCCGACTTGTGTATTTAATTCCACTACAAACAATAATAAAATATCCTGAATTATGTATTTAATTTTAATCACATTTATAAATTTATTATGATAAAATAAACTTCATTTTTTAATTTAGAACATATAAAATATCCTAGGGTGAATTTTTGGGATTTTTCTAATAAACATCAATTTTTGATGAATAATGAGAAATAATGATTTTTCGTTTCAAAAGGTCTATTTTGTATTAATTATTAACATTAAATGGAATTATAAATTTTTATTAGGTCACATTAGATGAATATCATATATATTTATTAAATTTATTTCATTAGAACAAATTTCACATTATCAGGGAATACAAAATAATAACAATATTTTTTAAATTTTTCGACTTTAAAAACAAATTATTTTGCCCCGTCTACTGCATTAGTAATAATAATAATTTTTATTCTTAGGTGATTTGAATCTATAAATACCAAAATACATAATTTTATATTTTATAATATTTATATTCAAAAAATACCAAGTTAATTTATGAACAAAACAATTTGTAAAAGTGACTAAAAGTAATCGTAGAAAATAAAGATAAATTTTTCATAACAAGGGACTAAACCTTAATATAAAGAAACCAAATGATCTAGAAAAATTAAAATAATCCAATGTATGAAAATATATTGACAACACACCATAAATTATCGTTTTTTTTGTTATTAATGACTTTTGTTAGGAAAGAACATGTGTACACCTAATTTGTTTCAACAAATTATGTGTGAGTCATTTTCCTTAACTTTTAAAATCCACCCCCTCTCCCCCTTCCATTAACCTATAAAAAAATTATGATAAACAATGAAATTCCAAATACACATCACATAAATCCTTTATATCTGTTATAATCCTTACATTATGAAGAACATAGTCCAATGAAGCCCTTTGGAACAAACCAAAAATAGTTACCTGATTTTGAGGTGGCCTCTTCACTCCGGTCCATTCTTTTATTTCCATTTAAACAACATAGAAATATCCTTATTATAAAATTATATATAAAAAATGAGTGTCCCAAAAATACAAGAATATTTTTATATAAATCTTTTGACTTACATTTACACACACCTCCATCTAATGGGTAACGAAGATTATTTATCTGTTTATGGAAATCTATTGCATTAAAAAATGTTATTTTTTCATTTTTCCATTACCATATATAATGGTGTATATTATTATGGAAAATACATTAATATATTATATATATTAAATTTATAATATCTTTATGATTCAATATCTTTTATATGGAACATTTCTTTACGCTTGACATCTTATGTAAATAAAATAATTTCGTTTGAGAAAGTCTGGACTACCGCCCCTTCAATGTGATGTCATTCGTTAATACACTACTATAATTGAAATAAGTATAATATTACTGAATATATATTATATATATAAAATAATAAATCTAATTTGATAATTATATATATATATATATATATATATAATTCTTCTAATTTATTCCTCTCAACCGAACTATTAAACAGTAATATGGTTAAAGCGTACATTCGGCTAACAATCTCCATGAATAGTTTATTACTCTCCATCAATATGTATTATATAGAATATTATAAAAAAAATACTTTATATAAATGATATTTATTTCATAGTTTACATTATAATGTAATTATATACGTATAAGTACCAACAATATATCAAATGAAGACACATAGATAAAACAATTAGAATGTTACCCGAATTGAAACCTTAACATAGGATGGTTAATAGGAATCTAATGTAAGGTCACAATTAAACCATATTTCATATTAGATATAACATTATGATTATTTAAAATATATATAATAAATTTATAATTCTTATACTGGTGGTTTGAATGACTATGACGAGAGTTGGGACAAAAGGTAAGGGGATTTCATTAAACATTTTATTTATTTTTGATACGTGTTATATTCTCCACTCATTCCTTTTCTGTGGTGTATGTTCTACCAGTGATTGTATTATATGTATCTAATTATTAAATTCATGGGTATTCACATATTTAATTTATGATCATTATTTCTTGGGTATTATTTTTCAAAAGGTATTGAATCCGTAAAATAGTTTTGCCTCAATTTTCCTTTATCGAGACACATGTATCTTATATACCTACATTCCCTGTAAAAGTGTATATAATTACATATTACATGTTTTATAATGAATTCAATTTCTTTTAAGATATTTGTAGGTTCATTTTATTTATTTTTCATACATGGAGAGAATGATCCCAATTTACCATGTTATCAATTTTTTTTGAAATAATCTCATCTCTTTTCGATCATTTTATTGATTATGCTTCCATAATGAAATATTATGATCCATATACAAATACGTATAATAATTTTCTTATACTATATTTATTCAAGTTATATCCTCATATTGGGAAAATTCTCCCACTCTTTGGTACTTAATATATGAATGAAAATGTTCTTACGAAAATTTTACTATATTTCTATATTCCTTCAGAATTTTTTTTATTTCAAAATCAATTTTTTCAAAAATGTTTTTATAAATTATTTCAAATTATCAATGATGAATATTTTAAAATAAAAAATATTTTTAAAATATTCTATGGTTTTCAATGATTCTATTATATATTTTAATTCAATTTTTAATGATAAATGCTTTTAAGGAAAATTTAAATCATCCTTTATATGTTTCTATAGGAAAATTTTTTCAAAAAAAATTCATGTTTATTTTATTAGGTAGAATGAAAAATGGTTTTCAAAAAATTTTCACGATTTAGGTATATGTTTTCAATTAATTTTAAAAAAATCCTTTGAATTTTTTTATTCTTCATTTATATGTTTCCAACAAAATTGTTTTTTCAAACATTTTGATGCCATATTTATATGATTTTAATGTATTTTCAAACAATTGATTCCAGAAAATATTTAATGATTTATTTATATGATTTAAATATATTTTTTACAAAAATAATATTAAATCTTTTTTTTCAGTTTCTTTAATATTTTATCTAGATAAATTCTTTTCAGAAAATTTTAAGAATTTATTATATGTTTAAAAGTGTTTTCAATGAAAATTGATATTAAAATTATTTGAGGAATATTTTATAATATTTCAAGGTATAATTTCTTCCATTGAATTCAAGTAAACTTTATATTTTTTTATATTGTTTTATTAGAAAATTATTATCAAACTGTTTTATGGATTAAAATGACTTTTCTAATGAATAATGGTTGTTTACCCAAACAAGTTATGGGATGGATATACAAAATTATTTTCCATCAAATATGATATTTATTGATGTTAATATTTTCATTTTAGTTAATGATCTATACGTACCATTCATACATATTAGTGAATGGGATTAGATTAATTTAATGGTTTTATGAAATATATTTATCTTTCATAGGATATATGAATTTGAACCCCACTTCTTTTCATGGGTTATGTTTATAATGAAATGATTATGAAATCTGTCTTTTTAAACATGTTATGATAGGATTACATGTTTATAATACTCATTTAATATCACATGTTATATTATGAATATTTATGGTGTTCTGGAACATGTAAAAGTCATTTCATTATGAGGTGAATGAGACCTATTTCTACCTCCAATGCATTGTGTTACGATTTATATCTCATAAGATAGAGTAAGATGGTTTTGGGAACAAACATTGACTACTCTGACGGCCATAAATGTTATTTATGACTACCCTGATGGTATAAATGTGTACATATTTTATTAAAATGGGAATTTGATTCAACCATGACTGCCAAGATGGAATATGGTGTGAAATCATGCTACTATGATGGACATGTGAGTGAACTATAACTACCAAGATGGTATGGGGAGTGATCCCATACTACTAAGATGGTCTTTATAGTTATGCCTTCGATACTATTGTAATCATATTATATGCTTATGTGTATACAACAATTCCATATTTTATTCCTATATTATGAATTAATGAATTATGTACTTTATTTACTTATGACTCATGTCTAATGAAAAACCATCACTTATTGCATGATTCATGCATTTGATATTTGATATTCAAGGAATGATATATTATATTCATGATCATGATCTAATAAACATATTCTCATGATTATTCTTATACATCTCCTTTTTATACAATTATGATGAATTTTAGCTCAACCTTTAATTTTATCTTATTTACCAATGTTATAGTGAAATGTTTTATGTAGATGTAATAAATATAGTGATCATTATGTGAGATATTGAAGATATTTCACAAAGATAGAATATTTTGTTTGTATTTTTCCAAAGTCACCAAACTATTATAGTCCCCTAGAATTTATTTTTACAATGCTTTTAATATACAACTAAAATAATATAATATCATTATATTTTTATCCTGGGTTACAATTATTGGTATCAGAGTGATGGTTTAGTCTACATATAGAAACATGGAAGAGAAAACAATAGTGATATGCCTATGTATATTTCTAAGGATATTTCTTGGGATGTATCAAAGGATAAGTGTAAGGATGAGTGGATGTTCATGAAAATGTCCTAGAATTTCGGTAATGTTTATAGTGATTGGTTTCATAGAAATATATACATATATAGATACAACATATTGGGGTGGCTCTGGTTCTGATTAACATAGGGCTTTCAACACTAAAATAATTTTCACAGTCTAACATGTGGTAATATAGTACATGATAATGTAAATTGATGCCCAATTGGTTTGAAACTCCCAAGGGATTTGATTTTGGAATTCACAATCTCTTCACTAACCACCATGATTGATATATATATAATTTGGCTTTCAATAACCACAAATGACCCAAGGGTTCCATATATTAAGGAAGGTGTCATGATATTAAAACCAGAAAGTTTAATATTTTCATGGCTATGTGGTTTTAGGATATCATTAATAATTCTCAAACTGTGATTCATTTTTTAGTCAATTCTGTGTACAAGAAGTAACATGAATAATGTTTAATGTGGGAATGTTTTTTATGGCCAGTCTTGTGTGTTGATGAATGGAGTGAACAAAGTAGATATAATTTCTAATCAGATTTCAAGAAACATGATTAACAATGTGTACCTTATCAAAATCACAGACTCACCATTGAAAAAAAGAATGATTTATTTAAAAGTTAAGGTAATAAATACCTTTTATGAAAGAAGACTTGGTTTCCTTTTTGTCAGGAGTGATAAAAACATCACTTTAGAGATTTTTTTAGAAAAACAACAATTTGTTTTGTCTTTGGAAAATAAGGACACAAATCAAGTGACTGCAAGGAAAAAATGAAGAGTTCATTTAATGAAAGGGATGTGAATGTTGGCCTCCCTAAGTCATATTTTAAGGTTATGTTTTTTATGTGTGGATTACATGGTCATTATGAAAATCATTGTACCATGTGGAATGATCCTAATGAAAATAATCCTGCTGGTGCAAATAATTGATACATTGTTGATGATGAAGTGACTACAGATGAAATGTGAAAGGAAATATTTATTATGTAATATTTTGAGGATGTATTTTAAATGGATTAAGGACGACGTAACTGATGTTTTTATGTATTTGGATTCAAAAATTACGAACAATGATGTATATAAGGATTTTTCTACACATGTTTTTCGCTGAGTATTTACATGATTATGTTGAATGTTCTTGATGGAATGGGGAAGAGATATAATTTCAAGTTCATATATTATTAAGGGAGGGAAATCCATAATATGTTCTCTATGATAAGATAATAATTATTGGACAATGATTTCTCGGTTTTGAATAAGTAAATTTGACTGTACATATTACCCTGGAGTTGATTATTGTTAATGTTTTAAATATCTTTAAGGAAAAATTTGACCACATTTTTGGAATTAATGAATAGATCTCATATACATTGGATATAGATTATCTGCATGATTTTCAAAAGGTTTTATATTATTTAAGGTGGTTAACATGTTTCAAGGGAATATATGATTAGGGTATTAACATGATTAAAGCTGACTTCCAAGTGTTACATCGTGATATATGGGGGATTAATGTTATGATTAATTCCTGAAATTCATTATTAAGCATTGGTATTCCACATTTTTAAGGGTTAAATGGTTAAACATTAATACAAAATTTTTGTTATACATTGTAGGATGTATTTATGTATTGATTTGGTATAAAAAATCATTCATAAAATGTTATTTATTTGTCAACCTTTTTTCAAGGTAGTTTATCATATTTATTTTAAAAATTATATTAGTTTCTTACATAATGTATGTTGGGTGAAAACCAATCAACTCCTTCAAGGCCACAATTAGTGAACCCATAATCAAATGACTATAGGGGATTAATTCCCATGATTAATTATTTATGATGAAATTATAAGGACCTGGCCTTAAACCTTACATAATCATGAATTAAATGAATAATTCCCATTTATGATATTCTCAGGTTTAGAGTTTTAGAGAATAAGGATATATTAATTACATAACACCTTAATGATTACAAGTAGACACTACTACTAAGTATCCTTTTTTTCATAAAATAAAAACTCTTAAAAAGAAACATGTCTAGTTCCATTTTTAGACAGCTTGACTTTTCCTTGATCCCATCCATAACCCTATTCATCATTAGGTCTTGTGGATAAAATTTAAAAAAACATGGTATGAGCATAAAAAGCTAAGTAAGGGATACACTAAGAAGGAATCTATTAGTTTTTCAAAACAACAAGTAAACCATGAATATCATGAGTAATACGTTTAAACTTTATGATGTAGTAAATACTCTTAACTGAATAAAAGATCATTGTTTATGCATTTGTAACCAAAAGATTAAAATAAAACCAATATAAAGAATAGATAACATATGAAGGTAACGTGGGACATAAAAATACATAAATGGAATAACCATACGGTCGACTTCCACACATACCTGTAATTGGAATAGCCATACGGCTTCCATCCATACCCATTGCATTGGAGGTTATATTGTAACCACCAGTCCTGGTATTCGCAGCACCACCCCTTATATGAGTTATCATGCAACCACCCATAAAATGTCCATGTACCATTATAACACTTAAAATTTTTCAAATATAAACATATTACTAATAACATTTCCTTTTCTATCAGAAGAATTAATTTCAAGATATTGATATAATCATTCCATTTTCATAAACCATTTAAAAAGATATTTTTGAATCAAAGTGTCTCATACCACTTTGAAGATTTTAAATGAATTATAATTTAAAAAAAAATCCATATAAATAAATATTGAAAACTATTTTTAAAATAAGGACACTAATGATAAATATTTATAATAATAAATATTTAAATCATTTATAATGATATTTTAGATAAAGAGTTTTTAACAAAATGAGAGACTCCTGAATAAAAATAATTGAGGAATAAAATTTATTTCAGAACATTATAATATCATGACAAAAAATGGATTCATGATATAATATGTCAAAGTACAGTATATACACCATATAAGTGGGAATTGGTGCATAAAAAAATATTGTCTCTATGGAAATGTAAATTGAGATGAAATCCATTATAAAGATGGTATCCTTAAATTAAGGATAAATCAGTCATATAATTATGTGTGACAAATATAAATACACCCAATATACGTGGATATTAAGTGTAAAAAAATTAGAGTTAATTAACCCATACTCATAGGAAGACAAAATTAAGAAAGAGAATATTAACCCAAAGAATGGGAATTAGGTTATGAAGTTACCTTGTAGATATGATAACTTAAAAAACATATGACACATGAAAGATGGATCATCCAATGAAGATGTAAATACATAGAAATGAAATTATATTAAACAAAGAGTACAATCATGGGAAATATATACCCCGACACAAAGGAGATAGTGGAAAATATATCATGAATCTCACGGGAATAAAAACAAGTGAGATGAAGACCCCTTAACACATTGTAATCAATCGAGCCGTATGACCCAAAATTAATAAACACCAAATGATTCATATAATACCATGAATATAATAAGATTCATGACAATATATATCAAAAGGAAGAAAAAAATTCACCACATTCAATAAATAAGTGGGGAACAATGGAAATCAAACAGAATTAAAAGTGAGATAAGAAATCCCATACTAAAATTCTGCAGCCTAATGGAACCACATAAAAACTATTAAAATGAATTGATGAGTGTAAGAGGGGGTATCTCATCATATGAAAATACAAATTTAATTTTGGTGAATATAAAAGAACACCCTCCAACATAAGAACATGGTGCATAAAATAATTTATATAAAAGAGAGTACTTGAAAAGAAAGAGGGAGGTCGGATCCCTTACCTCTTGTCCGACTTGACTCAACCATTCTTTAATCTACTGATAATAAACTACTATTAACTTATACTTGATTACGTACCTTTTTCATTTTTATTATTCCTTTTATATCACTTATTACCATGTTATAAACATTATGTCGTCATTTAATTAATATCGTTCATTTTGTCGTTATTTAGTACTTGAGTCAAAAATGAACACCTTATATTTAGATTTTGTCCATGTAGTCAATATTTCGTTATATCCAGAATGTTATTCATGAGTTAGATATCAAATATATCATATATATCCAGTATATACATGTATTTATAATAGAACATAACATTTGGAGGTAAGAAATGAAATGCACCGAACATGGAGACGGTAAGCCGTACGCACCCATGAACACTACTTTCATTTCTATTTCCTATTTTAATGGAATTAAAACATAGTGATACATAGGTATATTATAATTCCAGTATAATATCATCTATAATATCATTAAATCTATCCTTTATAAATCCTGCATAAGGCATTATCATGTTACATCACTTTGAGGGGGCGGTAGTCCACACTTCCTCAAATAAGATTATTGTATTTACCCACTATGGAAACCATAATGGATTTCTATAAATGGGAAATACAGAAGCATAAAGAAAACATTAACATTATATATATCATATATAAATATAGTTCCATCATAATGGCTACCATGAGAGGCGGTTAGAGATATTTGAACAATCATCGTTTCGGGAGGCGTTAGTTTGCCATCAACAGAAACATTATTTTTTTCATCCATTAGAAAAAGGTGTGTGTAAGTGTTGTTAGAATCCTTCACAAAACAACATCCTTGTATATTTATGATACTGGTGTTTTTACAAAAGTTATGAATAAACATAGTTCAAGGGTTGGATAAGTAAATTAAAAGAAAACAATTTAAGAGAAACCAATACCTTTAATTGGGGTAACTCCATTTGGTTTAAACCAAAGGACTTCATGATGTGCCTTCTTCATAAAGTTTGGATTATAGGTGGAGGATATGGATGTAAGGATCTTAATTTGGAAGATTTTGGATGAGTCAAATGGATTGAGAGGTGTGTGGAATTGGTTAGAAATGGTCACATTTTATAATGGGGTGGAGGGGCTCTTTAGGAATGTGTGAAAACATTATTTTATTATAAACTTATCTTCAGTTTCAAAAGGTCCAAAACACATTAATGACGAATATAAAATGACTCATATTTGAAATAAAAATCATCCAATTGGTATTGGGTAGTGTTTTGGATAAAAAATTAATCATTATAATATTATTTATTTAAATGATTTACTAATGAGGTAATCACTTCATCATTATTGTGTCATAAATAATATAAATTATCTGATGTATAAAAATTAAAAAAAATGATGTAGGAAAACTTTTCGGCTTCCAATTGAATATATATAGTTTAAAAGGTAATTTATATAACCACTTGTAAAAATTAATTTATTAAAAGATATTTTCTTCGGTCCCTTTTCCCTTTACTTTTATTTAATTAATCTAAATTGTCATTATCAATCACAAGTGGCTCAATGGGGTCCCAAAATAGACTCAAAGATTCAAATGGTCATTAATGAATCAACCAATAAGTTTTGGACATGTGTAAAGCTAATTTTGAATTATTATAATATTTTTTAACATTGAATTAACTTATCTACCTTTAACTGCAGTAAATAAAAGTCAATGGTTACTATTCACCAAAAATCATTTTCATCTTATTGAACCACATTTTTCATTTTGATAACAACCATTTATTTTGGATTTTCAAAATTTAATTCACAGATGTGGTAAAATTTCATTTAAATGAAAACATTAGTTTTTTAACTGCCACTATGTGGTTTCACTATTCCTAAAAAATTGAAGATTTTCAGAAAAATACCAAAAACTCAGCCTAAGATATATTTGATATTCATAATTCAAAAATGATTTATATTTTTCCAAATTAACAACAAATAAGTGGAATTAATTAATTTAGAAAATTATTTCTTGTTATCAAAAAAAATAGCGTGTTTTTGAGAAACAATAACTATCAGATGATTGATACTTGTTTATGTCCAATTTCAAAGTGAAATTAATTACAATGACCAACATTGGATTAAATGGTAAAAATATATTTTAAATTAAATTTAAAACCAATTAAAATGATAATCTATCCATATAAATAATTAATATTAAAACCTAGTTTTGAATTAAAATACAATATTTTCACTATTCATTAAAAAATGAACATTTTCAGAAAAAATCCAAAAATTTAAACAATGTAAATTGTGATGTCCCCATTATAAAGAAGTATTTTATTTGGTCATATAAAATTTATTAAATTGACCAATAATAGATTAAAAAAGGGGTCACCATTAAAAGGCGATAAATCACCCTTTTAATGCATATTATGCTTAAAATTAGATTCATTCACATTTTAAGCCTCTAAAATTTATTGGATAAATGTAAATAAATTTAACAAACATGTACAATAATATTGATGTTAGTTTTGTTCATTCCTTCCAATACAATGGCTAGGATATAACTACCATTTAAAATAACAATATTATATTTTTAGTGTGCAACATATGATTTCAAAGAAAACTGTTATTACGTATCGGATACGATATCGAACATAGAGACCCTTTTAAAATAAATATTTAATTAAAAAATTAATAAATATGAAAAATCCATATTCTTTATTTACCTGGGATGTTCTATTCTTCTCCCCTTTTGTGAATTGCGTCTTCGCAATTTTAAAATTTAGGCTCAAAAACATTATTTAAAGTCCCTTATCAGAATAAGAGTCTGTAAAAATATAAATTTAAAATAGAGAAAGAGATGTAAAATGGTCACCCAAGTTAACCCATACTAGGATTCAATTAATACATGGATATGGAGGAGAAAACAAAGGGTCAAGTTCTGACATAGAGTGATAAGAAAAATGATTAGTAGAGTGTTTACCACAAGAAAATCACAAAATTTAGTTGTGTGTAAATGGTCGTTGATTACCCAATAGGAAACGTAAACCAACAACTTTATTTTACATTCCATTTCATAATTTGAGGATTTCAACTTCTAAATAGAATAATAACATAAGGAAATATACTTACATTCATTTAGGGTTTCATCTTTTAATAAGTTTCAACCAAAATTAATCATTTCTCTAAACGACGAGAATTCAAAAAGACTTGGTCACATCAAAAGCACATGAGTCATCTTCTAGAGAATTACATAATCTCCAAAAGGATAACTATCTATTTTCCTTGTATTTAGACATCAACTAACACCAAAATTTTTAGTACAGGATCAGATAATTACCAAATGGACAATCCTTTATAAAAAAGAAATACTACTCTTAATCTCTAGAATTCATCAAAAAGAACCCAAGGATCAAGAAAGACCATTAAATAAATAGTTATCCTTAAAAATTTTCAAAGTAATCCAATCTAATATTGAAACCCAAATATCTAAAGGATTCAATCACATACTCTTCCAATGTAAATCATACCATTTATCTCCAAATAGAATCAGTTACTCTTAAAGTCTCATACTGAAAAATAATTAACCTAATCACATATCCTCAATGATAGGTTAATAATTTCCCTAGATATCCCAAAATCAACTTATTCGAGATTTATAAGATCATCTAACTAAAAAAGAAATAGTCCTTCGAACCAGGTACATCACGTAGTCCAGTGGTAGTCATTAAATACCAGTCGCACTTTGGTTTTGGGTTCGATTCCCACATCTTCGTCCGACATGACAGGTTGTCAAACAGTTTGCGTGTTGTCCCTTTTCAATAACTACATAATTTTATAACATTTCCAAAAATAGATAAATTCATCAAAAAAACCATAACATATTTTAACCACAAAGGTTATATAATAACTTTCATTTTGCATCCCAAAATGTATTAACGTGTAATTGACTCAAATTCAATGATCATATAAACCCAAATGATTTTTTAAACTATATCCACATAAGAGAAGATAATTATTCCTCGAATAAAATTTTTATATATAAAACATCAGGTAACTAATACTATAAAGAGACTTCTAATGTACTTCCCATCATCAAAAGTGCCTTAATACTTTTAAGCATTTCACCATCCTATATAAAACCATTACTCTTGAATCACTTATATGTTGAATTATTACTCATTCAACTTTCTTTTTGATCCATTAAAAATTTCTTTTCATCTGATTATGAAATAATTCTTTCCTACAAATAAAATCATGAATTATATCCTAAGAATTCAATAATTGGATAACATATGTTAAGAAATAATACATACCATTCATTGGTCATTGTCAGTTTTCTTCATCCTCAATTGGAATGGCATTAGGTATTGGTAAATGAATATTTGTATGATCCTGGTGATCCCATTACCAAATATTCTTTATAGGACATGTTTTATCATAATGATCATGGTCACCACATTTAAAAAATTCAATTGGTCCTTCAGAAAGAACATCTTTCGCTTTCCTAAATTCAACTAGATACTTCCTTTTTCCATGGCTGGTTCTGGCATTATGACCTTCATTTCAAAATGTATAACATCTTTTTGTCCTTTTGAAACATTTTCCGATGTGTTTCTTTCCATATAATTGACACATAGTTTTTTTATCATAACAACCTTTATGATTATTACTTGAATATCCGTAGGGATTTGTTTCTTGCATGTATGCTGTCTTATTAAAATCCCCATGGTTCAAGTTGTCAATCATGAATCCAGATAGTTTGCTAAGAATAACCACAAGATTTCTCATTGAAGCTCCCATATCATTTAGTTTATCATTAAGAAAACTGCCATAGTTTTCTTCACATCCACTATTACATTGGTTCCTTCTAGATCCAGCTGTTAAATAAAAAAATAGGATAGTGTGAGTATATCAGTAAAATCATAATATAATATCTTATGAGGAGGGTAAAAACTATGATAAACTTATTCATGTTATCTTAAACGATTTCAATTTATAAAAATAACTATGAACCTTTCTATAATCCTAACCATTATGGTAATATCACTTATGCCTAAATTATTCCCTACCATCAAAAGTTATCTAAACCGACCATTGATACCAACTATATGGACACGACCTTAAACCTTACATAATCTTGAATTAAATTAATAATGCACATTGAGGATCTATTCAGGTTTTGAGTTTTAGATAATTAGGCCATAACTATAACATAAAAACCTAATGATTACATGTGGACTCTACTACTAAGTATCTATTTTTTTAATAAACTAAATACTCTTAAAAAGAAACATGTCTAGTTCCATGTTTTAGACAGCTTGACTTTTCATTGATCCCATCCATAACACTATTCATCTTTAAGTCATATAGAAATCATTTCATGAAAACTTGGGATGAGCAAAAAAATCTCAGTAAGGGATACACAAAGAAGGATACTATTAGTTTTTCAAAAAAACAAGTAAACCATGAATATCATGACTAATAAATTTAACCATTATGATGTAGTAAATACTATTAAATGAATAAAAGATCATTTCATACCCTTTTGTAACAAAAATATTACCATAAAACCCATATAAAGAACACATAACATATAAAGGTAACATCAGACATAATCATACCTAAATCTAATTACCATACGGTCGACTTCCACACATATCACTAAATTGAATAGCCATACGGACAACTTCCATAGCTAATGCATTGGAGGTTATAACATAACAACCCATCCTGGTATTCACGACACCACCAGTCATATGGTTTATCACGTAACCACCCATAAAATGTCCAAGTACCATTATAACACTTAAACTATTTCAAATATAAACATTTCACTAATAAAATTTCATTTTCAATAACAAGTAGTAATTTCATGATATTGATATAATCAATCAATTTTCATAAACCATTTAAAATAGATTTTGAATCAAAGTTTCACATAACACTTTGAAGAATTTAAATGAATTATAATTTCAAAACATTAATGTCTATATAAATAACTACTGAATACTATTTTTAAAACATGGACATTAAAGATAAAGATTTCGGATAATAAATCTATAAAACATTTAAAATGATATTTTAGTTTAAGAGTTTTTAACAAAATGAGAGTCTCTTGAAAACAAATAATTGAGGAATAACATTTAATTAATAACTTTATAATATCATCAGAATAAAGCGAGTCATGATATAATATTTTAAAGTACATTATATACAACATATAAGAGTTAATTGGTTCATAACAAAAATGAAGTCACAATAGAAATGTAAATTGAGATGAAATCCATTATAATGATAGTATCCATAAATTAAGGATAATTCAGTCAGATAATTATGTAAGAAAAATATAAATACAACCAATATAAGTGGATATTAAGTGTCAAACAATCATAGGTAATTCACACATATTCATAGGACGACATAAATAATAAAGAGAAGATCAATCCAAAGAATGGGAATTGGGTTAAGAAGTTACCTTACCGATTTGGTAACATGCAAAACAAATGCCACATGAAAGACGGATCATCCATTGAATCTATAAATACTCATAAATTAAATTATATTACAAAAATAGTACAATCATGGGAAGTAAATACAAACCAAAAAGGGAGATAATTGCAAATATAGCATGAATCTCACAGGAATAAAAACATGTGAGATGAAGACCCCTTACCACGTTGAAATCAATTGATTCATATGACCCAAAGTTAATAAACACCCAATCAATCCAAAATAACATGAATATAATGATAGTCATGATAATATATATCAAATGGCAGTACACAATTTACAACATTCAATAAATAAGTGGCGAACAATGGAAATCTCACGGAATTAAAAGTGATATAAGAAATCCTTACAAAAATTCTGCAGCCTAACACCGCCACTTAAAAATTCATAAAATGAATATATGAGAGTAATAGGGGGTCTCTCATCATATGAAAATACAAATTATAGAATGGTTAATATCAAATAACCTCCTCCAACATAAGAACATGTAGCATAAAATAATTGACATAAAAGATAGTACTTGAAATGAAAGAGAGAGGTCGGATCCCTTACCTCGTGTCTGACATGACTCGATCATTCGTTAATCTCCTGAATGATAAAATACTGTTAATTTCTACATGATTATGAACCTTTTTAAAGTTTATTATTCCTTTTATATCATTTATTACCATGTTATAAATATTATGTCATCATTTAAGTTAATATCGTTCATTTTGTCGTTATTTCGTACTTGAGTCAAAAATGAACATCTTATATTTACAAGTTGTCCTTGTGGACAATAGCCCATTATATCTAGAATGGTTTTCATTATTTATATATCATATATATCATATCCATCCAGTATATACATGTATTTATAATAGTTCATAACATTTGGAGGTTAGAAATGAAATGCACCATTCATGGAGACGGTAAGTCGTATGTATGTATGGACAATACTTTTATTTCTATTTATTATTTTAATTGAATTAAAATATAATGATAAATAGGTATATTATAATTCCATTATAATATCATATATAATTTTGTTAAGTATATCCTTTTTAAATCCCACATAAGGCATTAACGAGTCACATCACGTTGAGGTGGCGGTAGTCCACAATTCCTCAAATGAGATTATAATATTTGCCCACAATGGAAACCATAAAGGTGTTCTCTAAATGGAAACTACACAATCATAAAGAAAAAATAAACATAATATATATCATATATAAATACAGTTCCATCATAATGGAAACCAAGAGAGGCGGTTGGAGATATTTGAACAATCATCATTTCGTGAGGCGTTAGTTTTCCATCCACAGAAACATTATTATCTTCATCCATTAGATGGATGTGTGTGTAAGTGTGGTTCGAATCCCTATCATAACGACATACATGCATATTGAAGATACTATTTTTGTTACAAAATAGTGGAATAAAAATAGTTTAGGGGATGGAGAAGTAATATAAAAGAATACAAATAAAGAAAAACCATTACCTTTAATTTCTATAACTCCCTTTGGTTTAAACCAAAGGACTTCTTGATGTGCCTTCGGCCTATGTTATGGCTTCTAGGTAGAGGAGAGGGATGTAGGTATATTAATTGTGCAGAGTTTGGACGAGCCAAATGACTTTAGAGGTTTGTGTAATTGGTTATAAATCTTTTCCTTTTATAAAGGAGAGGAGGGGCTCCTTAGGAATGTGTGAAAACATTATTTTATTATAAACTTAACTTCAGTTTAAAAAGGAAAAAAACACATTAATGTCGAAGATAAGATGACTCATATTCGAAATAAAATCATCCAATAGGAATTGGACATGTTCTGGATATTATTTTAATCATTATAATCTTATTTATTTAAATGATTTATTAACGAGGTAAACATTGTATCATTATTGTGTCATAAAAAATTTAAATTATTTAATGTCTAAAAATTATAAAAAAATACCATCATGTAGGAAATATGTTTATCTTTCCAATGAATAGTTATAGTAGAAATTATAATTTATATAACCCCTTGTAAAAATTAATTTACTTAAAGATGTTTGCTTATGTCATTTTTGCCTTTACATTATGTTAATTAATCTAAATTGTCATTATCAATCCCAAGTGGCTCAATGTGGTCGTAAAATAGTCCTAATGATGACCATGGTCGTTAATAACTCAACCAATAAGGTTTGGACAAGTTTTAAGGTTTATTTTAATTAATATAATATATTTTGAACTTTGAATTACCTTATTAACCTTTAATCACGGTAAATAAAAGTCAAAAGTTACTATTCACCAAAAATTATTTTCATCTTATGGAGCACAATTTTACTTCTTGATAAAAACTATGTATGTCATATTTTCGAAATTCAATTCACAAAAGTGGTAAAATTTCATTTAAATTAAAAAGTCAGTTTTATAACTGCCACTATGTTGTTTGATTATTCATAAAAAATTGATGTTTTTCAGAAAAATACCAAAAATTCAGTCTAAGCTATATTTGATATTGAGAATTAAGAAATTATGTATATTTTTTCAAATTCAAAAAATATAAGTGGCATTAATTAATTTTATAATTAATTCCCGTTATGAAAAGAAATAGAGTGTTTTTAAGAATCAAATACTACCAAAAGATTGATACTTGTTTATGTCCAATTTGAATGTGAAATTAATTACAATGACCAAAATTGGATTAAATGGTAAAAATATATTTTAATTTCACTTTAAAATCAATTTAAAAGAAAATTTAACCTTATAAATAATCAATAATAAAACATAGTTTTGAATTAAAATACAATATTTTCACTATTCATTAAAAACTGATATTTATCGGAAAAATTGAAAAAATTTTAAAAAATTAAATTCTGATGTCCCTATTCTAAAGAAAGATTTTATTTGGTCATATTGAATGTATTAAAGTGAACAAAACTAGAGTCAATAAGGTTTCACGCTTAAAAGGTGATAAATCGGCCTTTTAATGTAAATAATGCTTAAAATTAGATTCATTCACATTGTAAGCCTCTATCATTTATTGGATAAATGTAATTACATTTAGCAAACATGTATAATCATATTATCGTTAGTATTGTTCATTCCTTCCAATACAATGTCTAGGATTTAACTACCATTTTAAATAACAATATTATATTATTAGTGTGCAATGTAAGATTTCAAAGAAACTCGTTATTGCATATCAAGTACATTATCGAACATAGAAACCCTTTTAAAATTTCTATTTAATTAAAAAATTAATAAATATGAAAAATTCATATTCATTATTTACATGGTATGTTACAAAAATGGTATTGTTAATTTTTATGTTTATAGATTAATTTTTTAACCATATTTTTTAAAGAATATTTATAAATAAATAGTGAAAAATTTCATTCCTTTTTGTAACTTAATATCTATTAGATGTGTATTTTAATTCTTAAGGAGTCAATGTTAATTTTCAAAAATCCATTTCATGATGTAATTGATGAATTATAAAAAGATTAATGAAAAAATAAGGAATATATTTTTTGTATTCGTGGTCAATAAATGAATCACACAATGATACGATAATGGTAACAAAAGAAATATGTGTTGTGATAATACATTAATTTTTATTGAACTGAGGACTTTTAAATTATCACATATTTATGGAAATATGGCCCTCATCTTTTCATTTATCATTCAATTGTTTGTGATTGATGAACTCAATCACTCCACTTAAATATTTATACTTTTCCTCCAGGTCAAATCATAACTCCCAACATATGTTTTCTTTTGTGTAAACATAGTTATATGTTACTTTGGGTAACCATTATAGTTTGAGCTTTTTATATTTAATGGAATAGTTTATATTCATTTGTATGATGTGGGATCCTATGAATGAAACATTAATTTATTAATCTTTTGATAACACAGATGAATTTTGAGGGATAAAATCATTTTATGGGTGGTATAATATAACACCCATTGATTATTTGAATTCTATTAGTTAATTTATCAATTTTTTTGTTTTTTATTTCATGAAAAATTGAAGATATTAAATTTCATTAATGAATTATATTTGACTTTCATTAAACATAGATATGAATTTCCACGTTTACATCCAGTATATACAAGACAAAGCTTCACCGAACAATTATATATTATTAATTTATTATTAACTAATATAAGACGATAAATCCTTGATGTTAAATTAGATTTTACAAATAGTATTAGATAACCTATGAAAATATATCATTTACATAATATAATACGAATTCATAGGTTACCAATTACTTATAAATGAATGTTAAACTAATAGACTATAAAAATAAAAATTTTATTATGGTCACAAAGTTATTTTATCTAATATATTTCATGTTCATTTGTGTCTCGTAATGCACTAAGTCAAACATTACATTCAAATAGAAGTATCATACTGTATGTTACATGAAACACCGACTTGGCGTACAACTTGTCATGCACTACATGTAACAGATACATGGAATACGATTCACGTAACACAAGGTTTCTAGGAAACATATTTTTTTTATAATTTAAAAAAAAAATATTTTTATAACAATGTAATTCGACATAGTTACATAAATATTAATAACTATGTTTTATATAATTTTTATATAATATTTATAAAAATAACGCTTGTTGATAATGAATGGTATAATTTTTTTTATAAAAGTCATTTATTTATAATATTGTTTTCTTGATTGACACAATTTTCATAATAAAATTATATATATATTTTTAAATTTAATATAATATATTTAATTTATTTTTTTTAAAACAAAAAAATTGAAATTATCTTTTGGTGATTTTATTTGTATTTTTATGAGAAACATCATTTTCGATTAATAGTGAAAATAATAAATTTTTAGTAAAAATCTGTATTTTTTATTAATTAATTTTTATTGATAAAATATTTTGTAAATATTTTTTAATGTCCCATTGGATAAATATTACACATATTAAAACAATTTAATTCATTATAATAAAATTCAATTTTAAATTGAATACAAAATCTTAAAAAAATTGAACATTTTTCTACTTTTAAAACTAGTTATTTCGTCCAATCCGTAGGATTAGCATTAATGTTAATTTTCCTGATTCTGTGATTTGAATTTTTATAAACCTATATATTTTTTTCATTACGATATTTGTATTCTAAAAAGATCATGTTATGTTTTGATAAAAATGATTAATAAAAGTTATTAAACATTGTTATAGCGTTTAAGGCCATATTACGTTTAATTATATACTGAATATTACAATTACAGTCCCAAATGATCTATTAAATTGTCCAAAACCCATTTTTTATAGACTTTTTCATACATATACCATCCATTATAGAGTTTTTTTTGTTTTTTGGACTTTTTTATATAATAACATGTGTACAAAAAACTTACTTTTTAAAATTCCTAGTGTTTCCTTTTCCTTGACTATAAGAAGCTACCACATTTCCCACTTCCTCATACCTATAAAACCACTTATGATTGTAAAATACCATCCCAATAAACATTTCATAACACCTACGTTACTCATACAATCATTCTCCTTGGAATAATACAATATAAGGAAGACTTTTTTTACAAACCAAAACGAGTTACCCAATTAATAGGTAACGCCTTTTCCCAAGTCGATTCTTTTATTTTCCTTCACCACTAACTCAAAATATCTTTATTATATTATTATATAATAATATAAATATCCTAAATATAATATTATTTTTTATTGTAAATCTTTTACCTACACATACACACACCTCCATCCAATGTGTAACAAATATTTAGTTTTTGTGTATGTCAAATTACTGCCTCAGGAAACGATGATTGTTCATATTTCCATTACCACCTATAATGGTGTCTATTATGATGGAAAATATGTTTATGTATGATATAAATTATATTAATATTTCCATTATTATTATGTAATTTTTATTTGGAACATTCCTTTATGGTTTCTGTTTTATGTAAATATGATAATTTTTTTTGTGGAAGTGTGGACTACCACTCTCTCAATGCGATAAGATTCCTTCATAAAATACATGGATTGTTTTAAGGATATTTATAGTGAATATATATGTTATATATGATATAATTAAGTTACTATTACATTGATATATATATATATATAAACTTATATGTTTTTTACATTCATTATCTTAACCCGACAACTAAAAGAAAATAACGTTTCATTCATACGTATGTCCTACAATCTCCATGTATAGTGTATTTTAATTCATAATTATATATTATATAGATTATAATAATAAAAATATAATGAATTTAATTGATATTTATATCATTTATTACATTATGGAATGATTTTATAAGTATATATACTATCAAATTAAGACCCATATGAAAATCAATGCAAATATTACCTGATGTGAAGTCTTAATATTAGATATTCCACAAGAGGGAAATATATGGTTACAATAAAAAAATAAATGGAATTATATATATGAATTTGGAATTTATAAATCTTTATTAAAATTTTATATCTATTATAATGGTGGTTTTAAATAGTACTACGAGAGTCAGGACACATGGTAAGGGGATTTCCTCTCACTTTTTATTTCCGTGAGATACATTATAATTTCAAAAAACCTTCTATTTTTTGTGGTGTATGTAATACCGATTATTATATTTTATTTATATTAAATATAATTTTATGTGTATTCACATATCCATTTTATGATATTTCCTTCTTGTGTTTTAATTTAATATATTTTCCAAATCATTGAAATGGTTTTGTCTCAATATTCCAAAATTGAAACTCATGCTCTATTATATATGTAAATTCTCATTAGAGGTTTAAATACTAAATTTTTTCATATTATATCATGAATTTTCATTATTTTATGTTATTTTAATCATAATTTAATTTGTTTTTCTTACATTGATATTATGATCCCACGTTACCATGTTATAATATTTTATAGAAACAATCTCATACGTTTTCAAAGTTGACATTGTTTGTGCTTCTTCATTGAAATATTATGATCTCTATCTGATGACAATTAATTTTTTAAAATATTATATGTTTATTCAAGATATATTCATTTATTTGTTCAATTTCCCCACTCATTGGTAATTTAGTTAAGTAAGAAAATTTTTTAATAAAATTTTATTGTATTTCACTCTTCATTCAGAAATCTCTTTTATCTCGAAAACCATATCTTCAAAATAAAATTAAAATGTTATTTGAATTTACATATAAAGATAATATTAAGGAGAAAATTTTCTTAAATTCTTATTATGGTTTTAAATGTTTTCTTTATTAGTTCTCAATTCTTTTTTTAAAGAAATATTATTAAATAAAAATCTAAAAATTAATTTATAAGTTTTTAGGGAAAATGGGTTTCAAAACACATTCATGTTTTTTATAAAAATTAATGAAAATTCGGTTTTAAAATAATTTCATGCTCTATTTATATGATTTCAATGTATTTTAAAAAAAGTGTTTAAAAACATTTTCAAGAATCTTTTATCAGTCTTAACAGAAATTGTTTATTTAAATGTTTTCATGATTTATTTATACATTTTGAAATTATTTCCAATGAAATGGATTTCAAAATGTTTTCAACATTTATTTATTTGTTTTTAATGTATTTTCCAAAAAATGTTGTCAATTATTTTTCATGTATCTTTCTTATGTTTTCATTATAATTTGTGTTTCAATACATTTTCAATGATTCCAAATATGGTTTCAAAGTGTATTCTATGAAAAAAGTTTTTACAATGTTTTGAATATTATTTTATTAATTTTCACTGAATATTGTTTTCAACTGATTTTAAGACATATTTATATGTTTTGAAGGTAATTTTAATGAAAATGATTCTCAAATGGTTTTGTTTATGGAAATAAATTGTTTATCTAAAAAAGGAAATTTTCCTAAAGAAACATTTTTTATGGATATTTTGAAATTATTTTCCATCTAATATATAATCAATTGATGTTTCAATTTCCCTTTTTAAAATTGACCTAATTGTTCCATTAATATTATTGATATAAATGGGTTATGCATAATTCCATGTTCTTCATGAAACACAACTCTCTTTCATGGGTTTTATGATTTTGAATCCTTTTTATTTTCATGGGATATGTTTATGATGAAATGATTATGAAACCAATAATTCTCCATAGGTTATGATATGATTACATGTTTATAATACACATTTCATTTCAGGGGTTATTATATGATTTTTTATGATTTTGTTTCATCTGTATGTAATATTTCAATATGAGATTGGTGGGTCCTATATCACCATCTAATGCCATGGGTAATGATTTATAATACATTAGATAGACTAGGATTGTCTTGGTAATGATCATTGACAACTAATATTGTCATGGGAGTGAACCATTGTTTCCATGTTGCTATGAGGAGTGACCTCATGCATCTATGATGGATATGAGAGTGATCCATGACTACAATGATTGTATGATGAGTGAACCCATGCTACTAAGATGTCTATGGGAGAAAACCTTGACTACCATGATGTTTTGGGGAGTGATCCCATAATACCTATATGGGCTTGCCAGTGATGCCTTAGCTATTATGTAAACCATATCATATGCTTATGTGTCTACCAATATTACATGTTTTATTCCTATGTTATGATTTTATGTATTATGTCCACTATTTCCTTAGGAATAATGTCTTATAAACAACCATTATTTATGGAATGATTCATATATATTATCTCTGATATGGAAGTTATGATCTTATATGTTCATGATAATGTTATCAAACACTTATTCATTAGATTTTTCTTACATATATCCCTTGTTTAACAGTAATGAGCATTTGAACTCACACCCTTCTTATATTTCCTTCCCTTCTGTCTTGAATAATGGTTTTACGTGAAAGTACTAAAGGTGGAGATCTTTTTTAGAGATGTTGCAAATCGTTCACTGGGTTATAGGATTTTGTTTCCATGTTTCTAAACACACTAAACCATTCTGGTCCTGGAGCAAGTATTTTTTAAAAATGATGAATAAAAATCTAAAATTATTTAATATAGATATTTTATAAGACTTTTTATCTATTTAATCATCCATATTCATTGACCCCTATCAAATTATAGGAAGAATTGGGGTGTTATTCTCAATTTACTCCTTCTCAAGAAGGACCAGATGGGTTAAGTTATAACAATGTTGAATTTAATTGGTTCATCATATGAATGATGTTTTGAGAATTTATATATGTGAGGATTGTAATGGGTAAAGAGGAATGAAATTAATTGTATAAGAATTTTGAATTTGAAGCCAAGGTTATTAGATTTGTAGTGAAGACTAATGTACCCAATCATAATTACTCTAATTACATGCTTGGTTGACTTGACACATTAAATCATAAATTTCAAGGAATAAAATGTTAAATGCATCGTATAATTATAGGTTATAGTTCTGTGTATTTCTTGAGACTCCACCTCTATACACACAATTTATACTTGTGCATCATGGCTATTATTAGATACTTCAACGGTGGTAGCTATATTGGATTCCATATATGAGGTCATTGTTATGATATTCTTAATAATGTTGTTTTTTTATTTAACCCTATGAAGGAGGAAGATCCTCCTAGGGGATAACATGTGATATATCCAATTATTGATAAAGTTATTGATACATGTCTTTTGGTTATAATGGGGGATCCCCAAACACTTATACGATGGGTAAATCTCAAATAATTAGTGGATGCTTCACCTATACTAAGATCACATCATGTGTTTTAGAGAGAGTGGACACCTATGATTCATGATGAGCCATACGCCCTTCCCTAATTCAACATGACTGTCATGAGCATGTAGTTTAAATATAATCCTTATATACAAAACCTCATGATGATACTCTTGGTGGTTATACTTCACTATGGTGATATAATATGTTGGTAGAGACAAAGGTTAGTGATTTTTGATGTAGAGTTGGTTACGATAGGAATATGGAAACTTTAACAAATGACATGTGTTGTTTTTATGTGATCTAAACATATATGTAAATTCAATGATTCCAAATGCGTAAAATGTTGTATTGTGGTTGATGAATTCATTCTAATTTTTTGTTTGAGGTTATTTCGTGTGGAAACGATATTGGAGTGATCCTTGGATATGGATAATATAAGGGAAAGGTAATGTAAAATATATAGGTGGTAAGAATGTAGTTCATAGACACCTCGACTGTGATTCAAGGTGATATAAATGTCTTATCATCACCCAATACTATTCTTTTACATAATATGAAAACATATTCTGCTAAACATATCACATGTTCATGGCCTAGTGTTTTCAATAGTTACTTTTCAGATCAAACATTGTGTTTGAAGGTTCTTGTAGAGGGGTTTAGTGATAAAAACCTAAATCTAACAGGTTGAACTATATCTAGAAGGACATATATCCTTACATAAAGTATTTCGAAATTTATTATGAGTACATATTATGTTTCCTTATTATAAACAGGTTGTATAATATCTGTCTCACATTGACTATTCTATCGAGGGTTTCCTCGTATACATGTTATTAGGATTAAATTTTATAGTATTGGTTTGAATGGATACTATTAATAGGTAGATAAGAACATTGAGAGATCGTACAATAGATTCATTATCAGTTTTATATTATAGTCCTCATATTTTTGGGTGGTAATAGTTTCAATTTCATATTATTGTGGACGAGTATGGGAACAAATTCCCTGAGGATGTTCCATATATACCACATGATTGTAAGATAATCAAATTAATCTATTTATTCATGGTATTTACTGATATACATTCCATTATAATTAATTACCCCATGTTGTTGTGAGTGATTATGATTCCATTAGTGAAATCTAAAGAGTATCAACCTATTAGGCGTAGTTTGTTTTCCTTGTAATCCTAGTGGATTTTACAGAATGAAGAAGAAATCTTGTGCAGAGGAATTAATTAACCCAATAAAAACCATGTGATGTTGGAAGGAGTGACAACACCATATAATAAATGAAATATTTTATTTGAGGTTATGGGATCTTTTTTTGATGATTTTTAACTAAGGATAGGTTATCAGCTGTTCTAGATTACGTATATTTTTTTTATAAAAGTTGACATTCTAATGATTCTATGGTTAATTTTTCTTTATATCAAAATACATTGACATTTTGGACTCTGCAGTATTATTTTTCTGAATGATAGCCATTATCATTCAACCATTTTAAGATTGATCAATTGTATTCTTTATTAATGAAATCATTTTTCACTAATTATCTGAGGTGGAACATGTGTAACAATTTGGATTGATCAATACATGATATTAGAGTATCTGATTCATGTTATGAACTTGAATTATTAGTTTTGGATTCATGAGGTCCACTTCATGGGATATGCATTCTTATACATTTTAGTGATAGTTTAATTATGAATGGTTGAGGTCGATTGAAATTGGGAAACAATATAGAGTCTTATTGGGATGGAAAATTCATACAATAATGTTTTATATTTGATGATTTCAAGTGATCTGTTACTGTATATTGATTATTTGTAGTTACCCCTTAATTAAGAGAGTGGAACAAAATACCTCCATTTGATGCATGTGACACATAAGAATTCCTAATGAGTTAGTCAGGGATGTAATTATGATATTTGTTGTGAGAATTTGGTGTGACCAAATATCCATGAGATATATAATTAATGGATATTATAATGGTGTAGAGCATTTTTCCTTGATCAATAATGGACGATGACACCATCCATTTAGTTATAGGTCGTAGTGATGATGTTTAATGATTCGTATTTATATAAATCATGGAGATGTAAGGATGTAACATGATTTGTATTCATATTATTTGGTTGATAATGATGTTGTATAATTATGATGAGTTTAAATATTAATGAATTTCATTCCAATAGGTTTTGGATGAGTATCTTGGATGGAAATAGAATTATGAAGGTATATTTACACTTTTCGTGATAGTGCTTCTATAATCTGTAATGGGTAATGAGGATATTTTATTGATCATATAATGACTCACTAGGTTATCTACTTTCTAAATATATGAGGGAAGATTTTTGTGGTGTCTTTAGGACCCCTGATCATATAAGAGTTAGTTCAACATCATGATGTACTATAAATGATCTTTTTTTACCATGATGCAAACTTAATGTTACCATTATTTTGAGAATGAATGTGGGATTTGGGACATTTTTATATTTGTTCATGATACCAATACAATAATAATATGGCTAAATAAATAGAAAACTCCAATTTTGGATATCATTTATTCGGTTTTCATATTAGTTCTAGGCATAACTAGGAGGATCATCTGCCATTAATTAGCGGATTTTTCATATCAATATAGTTAATACAACACCATCTATATGGAACCATTTAGATAAATTTACAAAGAAACCCATAGTTTCCATTTTTTTGGTTATACCCATGTGAGATATAATTTATGGGGAAAATCAAGTGTGGGAAATGACTGTAAAATGATATAGTATGTTCAGGGATATCACAGGCATTCCTAAATATATCAGTAGTCCATAAAGGTGTAATGACCAAGGCTTTTTTTGACTAATTATGATAAATTTAATGTAATATATATCACCTCATTGAGGAGTGAAATTATTTTTTTATGGTGGTAGTCTATTTCCGAGGTTCATAGGTAGTTATTCTAGAAAATATGTTTGGTTATTACATTAGAATACCTTTTTAAAAGTATTGAAATATTGTGATTGTATTTTTAATTCTTATTATGTGTTAAAATAGAGGAGAAATATTCATGAATTATATCATGATGTCAACTATGGTGAGATAGAATGTATTAGTGGGGTTAACATTTTGAAAAGACTTGTGGTGTTTTATGACCTATAAATGATGAACTCTTTTGGGAATTGTTTTACCCTGTGGAAATTTTGGAATTCATGGAAACACAATGAGCGATTGATGGATTGGGAGATATATATGTGATAATAGCACACTCATATCTGAGTTGGTTTTTACTTTTGGGAGAAGAATTCTTAATGTGGGGGATTTAACAACTATGATTTATCCTTGTGTGAAATTGTGATATTTTATGAAAAAAATTAAATCTAGGAATTGAGTAACCATAGAATTACATGGTTTGATGATCCTTGGTGTAATGATATTAAATTTTTAAATATAATATATCACACTATAATTTTTTTTGATTTATTATAATAATTGTCAAATAGTGTCTTGGATTTGATATCGTTGACATACCTTAAATCCAAATAGAGAGTTTTACCACTTTCATGATCAAAAAGTTGTTTCCATTGGGATTTTTACTTTAAGTAAATCATGATATGATAAATAAATAAATATATAAAATTATTATTATATTTTATAAGACCTAATAATTTTAATTTTATCCTAATTATGGGGAAATCATTTGGTTCTCCGAATAACTCTAGGTTTTTTCAGAAATATAGTGAGATGTATTGTAGGTTATATTTGGATAATTATGATTAAATTATTTATTTCTGATCAATTACATGGATTTCATATTTTTCAATGGAGTATATTGATTTCACCAAATATAGTGATTTTTAATAGGTCGTCATTAGAAAATCTATTTTTTGTCATGTTAGGGATTTTATATCTTTTTTAATCCTATATTTTTTTATTCCCAATGAACAAGAAACAATATTCCTAAAAATTAATTCAATAGTTATATTTTGATATGCAATGAATAGTTTTATCTTCCTACAATTTTTAAATGACATCATTTGACCATCCTTGATCTTTAATCTTAATTTTTCAACTTCACGATAGTGAATCGTGGCCAACACAATCAACAGAAGAGGTTCATTCAACTTGATTATACTACGGTAATTTATCCCACAATTCAACCTGTAATCATCACCAATAATCCATTTGGTTTATGTATTGTCAAATACATAGAATGTGGTCGGTGAAAATTCATTCTTTGGTGAAACATATTGATATCACAATTTTAATTTGAGGACTAATGTTGCGATTTAGGTATGGTGAATATAGTGAAAGGATTTTGTGTTGTAGCATAGTCCCTTGGAGACAAATTTCTTGTGGAAATAGTGTTGTATGACGACTGTAATTTCACAAACCAATTGTTGGTAGGTATAGAGAAATTATTGAAAGAGGTTACACTAATAAGATATGATGTATGACGAGTTCTATAGTTAGAGCATGTGGTGATTTGGGATATAGGTGTATGTAGAATTTATAGCAATGAATTGAAAAAATTATGACTGAACATAGATTCTAGAAATGTTAGATCAAATTTTCATGGAGTAATTACTAGTTTATTTAGAGGAAATAATGTTGGTGCTTTCAAATTTACAGGAATAGTTTGGAATTCGAAAAAAAATGGATTACACACCATTTAAATCATTGGAAATAGCTATATATATTCCCCTATATGTGGAAACTAGGGTTTCTATGGGGAATTAAATATGACATGTGGTGTAGTGAGTCCACACTGCATGTGACCATTAGTTGTCCAACTTGTCATATAATGTGGGTATACTCCTAATATGAAAAGTAGTTCTATAAGTCATTATTATTTTACCACAGGTTGCAAAAACCATGGAATATGGCTCAACATGTATAGATTGTGCATGTCTGTGAGTCCATGTGATCCCCAAAAAATTTTGGGTGGGATCAAACACTGTGTATCCCAGGTAACATTGTTTGTACAAGGATTACACACCCAGGAGACCATGTATCCCTATAAACTCTTTCTGGCTTAGAAAATTATTAGTATATACAAATTTACACCGGCATTGGGATGTCTCACACACTGAGTGTTGTCACAACCCCTACACACCATCTGACATGATGAAAACCAAGGGTACATAAAATATTAGTAAATAATGACTACTATATATGGTCACAACCTATGTTCATTATCATGGTATATAGTACATGGGATAGAGAATGTGTAATTTTAGGTGTCCACGAATCCTCTACACTATATTTACCCCAAGTGACATAAAATGTATATAGTAATGAATTCCATGTGGGTGTGATAAAAATGATGTTTTGGTCCTCGAGAGAACCAATATATACCCATGGGGACACAATATATAATTTATCATGGATTAGTTAATGGCCTTCTCCTTCTATTTTAACCACTACTATATTGTTGGGCGTGTGACCTCTAAATGTTTATATATAATTTTTTTCTAGTTTCTGTTCCCTTAGTCCTTTCCCATGAGGGAATAATGATTTGTAATGCAATAATCCCTGAATATGATCCACTAATTGGGATCATTCTGATTTAGAGATAAGGAAACCCTCTATGACGCATAGAGTGTGTTCCCCTATTATTATATTATTCTGTATGTGGGGTTTAGTTTCCTTAATCATGAACATACATGTGAATATGTTCCACTAAATAGAAGTTTATTCTAGTTAGTTTCTTTTTACCCAAATGGACTTGGGTGTGATCCCCTACCATTTTATTGATATTTTTTTTCTTCCAATGAGATATATTTCAATCTCGTGTGTATATTAGTTCATACCTCATAGTTTAATTTATTATTAATAATGTAAAAACCCACCAACTGTGTTCTATTTGTTGACATCCATCATTATATTAATCATTTAAGTGTGAAAATGCGTAGATGAGTTCCACTAGGAATGAAATGGATCATAGAGGAAGTTCTCTCAAATTATTGATCCTTTTGAAAAAATAGTATAATATTAGGATTTTAGTGAGTTCATGAACACATCTTGGGAATTAGTGTGTTCCATGAGAATAACTACGTTATTTTTATAACATATTTTTATGTCTCATAATCTGACGGTCATATCGTCATGATGATTAGGTGACTAATAACTTGATGAATTGTGATGTGTGATTTCACAGTATCCTACATAATAAGTATTTACTCACAAATTCTTAGCCTCTAGACACATATGATATTTTATTTTTCTGATGAATGGCCCTATGATTGTGTCCTATGTAGACTTTTATTTTTTTTATCATAATTGATGTAGAAAAACTATGGTTTATAATAGGTGTCACATTTTATAGTATCCCCCTCATTCATATATGTTTAGACTCTTTTAATAGAATTTGAAGGCATGTATTTGGATCTACAATAATTTTTTGTATCATACTATGATGAAGGATATATACATATTCATGCATTTTGGTATCAATTATATTTTAACATATAGGTTTACATTTTTATTTCGAGATGTGGGTGTGTGTGTGTGTTTAGGTTATTTAGGTTATTTAGGTTATGGAATATGATGTTGGTGTTATGAAAGATCATCATGAGTCATAAAACCATGTCATATTTGAGTTTTGATTGTGGGATTTTTATTATTTTATTGATGGATAGTAGGTCCCTAGTGAGCCATATCGTGACATTCTATATGGGAAGCAAATTGAGGTTGATATTATAAATAATTTATATACTGTTTTTCTATATCTCAGTTTAAAAAGACACAAAAACATTTACGTTATGGAATGTATATAGATGATATGAAATGAATAATAATATTATAAGAAAATAATATTTATGTATGTAATGCATATGTCCCCTCTCATAACCTTCCATTTAAAAGGGAAATTCAACTATTTCTTATTTCATTCTAATTATAAATTAATTTTAAACTATATGGAGTTTGTGTGTGATGATTTATAATTACTATATTCTTATATATGTGTATTCTACATTGAATATATTTATCATTAGGGTACTATATTGGTTCATTATATAAATAAAATATTGTATTAAAATCCATTTTAACACCATTTTAAAATTAATTTTGAAATTAACTTATTTTATAGTTGTTTCACAATTGGAATGAATTTCTGAAAACTCGTTTCATAATTTCTCTACCACTTTCTAGTCTTATTTTATTATGATTATTTATTAAATACATTATAATATGTTCGAATCATTTTAAAATTTTATATTAACATCTTAATAAATAATTTTTCGCTTTAGTCCCTTTATAAATTCTGAATTTCTTAATTTCATATATTCATAGATAATATTTTTCATTTAAGTCAATATTATATTAAATTATAATATTTGGGAGTTAATATTATCTTATAATTAAACCCTTTTATGATATTTACACAACAAAACCATCTTTATTTTTCATTATTTAATTTATCATACGAATGGTATTATGGAAGTGAGATCATTATGACTATCATTATCCACGAATTACATATTTAAGATTTATTATTTAATATTATAAAAAGAGAACATAGATATAATCTATTTATTTACTAAATACCATTTAATTATTTCAATTATGAGAAGGGTTTTCATGTAGATAGCCATATTTATTATTTACAAGGTAAATAATTTAATTAATAATATATCATTTATTATATACTATGTTAATATACTAAAAATAGTCATATTTATTTAAAATTATCTATCAAGATAGTGATAAAATTTCAGGAGTTTCCCTTTTTTCTATTATTAGTTGATCCTGTTATTATTTAGATGTAATTTTTAATTTTTTTATTCATTGGATTTTTTTATTTTTTTCATATTATTCTAGAAATATAATATATGGATATGTCATTATAATTAATGATTGGACTATGTTTATATAACCCTTAAATGAAATGGTGAATAATTTACATCTCAAGATATAACAATGAATATGGGACTTGGAATTAAACCCAACACCCTATATAATGATGGATTTGGAGGAGAACATTAATATATGTTATGTTTTACTATGACTATGTGTGATTCACATTCATATGTTTTGATTATATACTATATTAATTTTCCTTTATTCATTATTCTTATTCTATCATTTATCATTATTTCCACATGATTTTTTTTGTTTTCTAAATAATCAATTTAATAAATTTATGCCATGATATGTGACTATGCCATCACAAATTATTATCAAATAATATAATATTTAATTAATATGACCTTAATTGTTAATATTTTCACTTGATCATTGATATTCTTTTTTATGATTTATTTATATGGTCATTATGTCCTATTATTAATGTTTTATCATTAATTTTATAACACACCATGATTTTTGTATTTATTCTGCATTAAATAAAACAAAAATTTATTATAACTTGTGATACATGTAACACAAATCCAAAGTGAGTAATACTTTATTACAACACTATATTAAATACAATAAAAGATATTAAATTGAAACCCAATTGGAAATAAAATATTTTATAATATTAAAATGGGAATATCATACACAGGAAAAAATAGTGAAATTTGAATAATGAATTACATATTATTTAAAATTTGAATACTATTGATGAATTAATATCAATAAAAATGAAGTATAAAATTAAGGTAAACCTTATTTTAATAATGACAATGAAATTATATAGAAAATATATGAAATTTTAATTTAATTATTAAGGGATTAGGTTTCTTTGTAAAAATATTAATTTTAAAATATATTATATATCTTACTTAAAAGATAAATTTTAGTTATTTGGGGTAATATCTTAATGTAATAGAATTTTTAATAAATATAAATAATAAAAAAATTATTGATACAATGACAATGAATTGATTATAAATGAAGATAAAATTAATTGATATTATAAAGAGAAATAGATTTTTAAAACATTTATTTACTTTGTAAGGAATTTTTTATAATATAAATCAAAATAATCAATACATATATATATGATATTTATTTATTTATTTAATAATTTATTGATCCAAGAAAATAATAATCATCCTATCGGTGTTTTATATATTTTATTCAAGAATATTATAATTTTTTTTGAATATTAGATATATTCTCTGTTGAAATGGTTGAAATATATGCTTCCGATATGTTTAAATTTACTAATATGTTGAGATTAATTTTGTTTCATAATGAAATGTCACCATTGAAGATGTTTATCATGATGGAATGGGATAAAAGGGTTGACAAGGGAATTAAACTAAGATATAATTTAGGAACATACCATAAAATAATTAATTTAATTAAATTTATTTAATAGATTATTACTAATCTTATCATATAATGTATTTTATGTTTCCTTGATTCCTCATTACTATGATAAAAATATTTATATTCTTTTAAAAGAATTGTATTTACAAAACCACAACCCCATTGTGCTAATAAAGGGTCCCACCACCATTTCCTATATCTACTATCATTGATATCCTAATCAAAAACAAGAAATACAAAATGAATTTTTAGAACGATTATCCTTGAAATAGTTTTCCATTTATAAATTAAATACAATCCTAAAATTCTAAATGAATAATTTAATGTAACATTACCAAGGATGTGGTTGTTGTCTTATTACATTTCAATTAGGATTCATTCATATTCATACTACTAAAATTCTATTTTTACGATATAAAGGTAATTGAATCATTATTGTTATTATACTGAAATTTTATTATGTAAATTTATCATCCATAATATAACTTACATCCACAAATTTTAAAATTAAAACGTATTTTTTGTTATGTCTGTACTATCATGTCCATGAATAACATATTTGATTTTCCAGTGACACATAATATAGATGATTATAAAGGTGTATATAATTTTTAAATATTATTTTTCTTCTATTCATAATAGTTTGGGATGATATATTTTTTATTATATTAGTAATATTACAAATACATTTTGAATTACAATTTGATAATTATAAATGAGAATTCCAAGAGACCTATAATAATTTATATCATTTTTTAAAACCAATTTATTTATTCAAATTCATTACAAATATAATGATAAATAATGGAAATATAAACAATTATAGACATTATATAACTATTATCATTATTCAATGATGATAACCTCTAAACAGAAACATGAGTGGAATATTAATAATTTATCTCTAAAATATCGATTTTATCAATGATTTTATATTAACTGCTTAAAAACATTTAACAAATAAATGATTCTAGAAAGATATATGTAAATAGGGTTATAATATTGATAAATATTATAAATAAATATATTATATATGATTTTTGAATTGGAATAATGAAAAGGGAATCAGTGGTAATAGTTTCATATGCCTAACTTTGTTACGACATGTTTTTGACATCACATCTATTTCCACTATATTGTTTATTTATCACAAAACAACCCTCATATGAATATATGTTTTCATTAATTAATTATATTCATTATTAATATAATGGTTTGGGTGTTTATATATATAAATTTGAAAATTTTATATTTTTTATGTCATATGATTTCCCAAAAAATTGGCCAAACAAAGAATCAGTCCTGAAGTAAGGGCATCATACATAGTAATGTAGTTTCACAGGGATGTCATAATTTTCCCAAAAAAATGCTTCCAAATATTTAGACTGAACAATGTTTCCAAGAGAGTGGTGTATGTTTGGTACATCTTATCAAAACCATCTAGATAAACCATGAGAGCCAACTTTTGGAAAAAATTCACATGTTTACTCCCCATTTCAAATAAAATCAATCCCCTTTTAAAAATCTCTCCCCCACTTATGAAACTCAACAGAAAAAACATTATGGATGAACCCTATTATTCTTCCTCATGTTCTTGATATCAGTACTTGTAATTTTGAGTGGATCTTATCTAGGAAAGCTGTTTTTCATACCCACTACATTCTTCAATTTTCTTGCTTCATGATTATTTTAATACTATAACATTAAGAGATCATACATTAAAAACACCATGGGGTTAGATATTTATTTTAGGATAATATAGTTTATATCATGTGAGAATAACTTCTAGATCATCCCTCCTAATGCTATTGAATGTTTTACATCATTGATTCTTGGACTAGATAGGTTCTTCAATGAATTTACATTTAATTGTCATCTGTGTGTAATTAGGTATTTTAATGTATATTTTATTCAAATTATTAATGCTTTATATGTTAAAATCATTTTAAATATTTTTATGGGTCAAGGAATCTATGAAATTATGATGGATTTCAAAATGAACAGTTTGTAATTTTTCATTATTCTATGTCCACAAATAACTAACTATTATATTAATAAGAATTAATTTTTTGATATTTATTATATAAATGATGAGTATTTTAAATATATTTTATTATACTATTTTATGATGTTATGAATAGTTTTCAGTGGGTCTATTGTTTGTTATTTTATTTTATGTGGATGTTGATTGTTATTAGATTATTTATTCCCATGTTAATCTCTTATATTTTATAGTGATAATGTTCATCAATATGTTAGGTGGTCATCCGCATATTAATATGGATGTACATATCATTCTATGATAAATTCAATTCAAAATATGGGAATATATGAACTGAGAGGAATATATAAAAATATATACATCATAAAAAATAGGGAAAATTATTGGAGTATAAATTTGATATTATATATTTATTTTCAAATAAGTTTTTAGATCCTTAATAGAAATTAAAATAAAATGACCAAGTATTTATTTTATAATGGGATAAAGAAATGGATTTTTTTTCAAAATAGAAATAATTTCAGAAAACATATTTTGGAATATATTAATGATGTTTTTGAAATGTTCTTTATAAATAAATGGATTATATATTTAATTATAAAAATTAATCTTAAATATATTTTTCTAATGTTTTTTGACAACATGGGAATCCAAAAATCTTACACTGTAAAACCAAGATCGACACTAAGATCCTCAAATAATAGTTATGATATGACATAGACATCATCTCCCACTATCTAGTGATGTCCTGAATGAAAAATTATAATATTTTTTTGTTTCAAAAATTAGTTACAAATATATTTTCATTTCCCTTTGACTATGTAACCATAGAGGGTTCTCTCAATAATTTTTCATTAGATTATTTTTTTTTACATTTTTTTCTTTCTTAACACTTGAAAACAATTATTTATATGGTCCTTTTTAATTTATATTGTCATTAAATTATATACCCTTTATTATGATTTATTATAATTTAATTTATTATTTACAATTTTCATCAACCCCTTCTTCTTATACCAAGTGATATTTTTGCCATTGAAAATTTATTTTTGTGTTTTAAATATCAATCAATGAATTTCCAATATAAAATTAAAACTGTTTTGTAGAAATTATATCATTCCCAAAAATGTTTTCAAAAGTATTATTTTTAATGAAAATAAAATAAATCACCTAGAGTTTTTGAAAAATGAACCTAAAACCCTATTTCAAAATATATTTTTTTCAGACTAGAATTTTAGAGTTAATTGTAAAAATTATTTCATGTCGTAATCTGTTAAACCCTACTAGTATATTTATCTCTATCCATACATAAACCACTAAATATTATAATTCCATTTGTGTTACTGATGTTTATGTTTTGATTATGTTCATTTCCACTCCAGTAATCCAATTATATGCCACTTTTGAAGAAGGTTCTTGAGTTGTTTGATTGAGAGTATTTGTTGTTCATTTAGGGATCATATTTCTAGTTTGGAAATTTGACTTATTATTAGTAATTTGTCATCTGAGTTAAACTTTTGATTCCTATTTTAGTATTTTAATTAGATTGTTTTGCCCATGACACAATTTTTGTGATGGAACTATGGTAGTTTAATGTGATGGAGTTGGAGCTATGGGAGAGTTTTTTTTGGATTGATTTAATTTATACCTTTATATTTTCTATTATAATGGATGATAATTAATAATAAAACACTAATAAATTTTTATTGAATATATTAATTTATTTTAATTTATTTTATGCATGAAATCATTCCAATTGTGTTGCCTCTATTGAACTAAAGCTTATTTCTTTCCCAATGGGATATGGAACTCGCCATTGGCCTTGTTTTTAGAAAAATAAAGCATCTTATTGATGGAATATATAATTTTTCTTAATGAAAAATATGTGACATCCTTGAAATATTATGTAATTATCCACTCATTAATAATGTTAATTAAATTTCTATTTTATTTTCACAATTTATTGAATTTTTTATTCTTGTGTTTTAAAATCCTTATGGGTTCTTTGTCGTAGTTTGAATTTATTGTGAAAGGTTCCATACAATGTAATGAAATTTAATTTTTACATTTTTTGTACTTAACAATGATTATATATTGACATATTATTTCATTATATCATTGGATTTATAATATCGTATCTTGTTGTTACTTTTTATGAGATTATTGTATGAATTTATTTTCCAATCTCTCTCTAAATAAATATATTTTATATTTTAATTTTCAATTGGGGATTCATATATTCTTTATTTTAAAAAAACCATATTTTTCTAATAATTTATTATTTTAGTTTTTTCATTACTTATTTAAATTTTCTCTATCGTTTCTAGTAAAATAATCTGAAATATTTTTTATAAATAATTTAATCTTATTTCCCATTTATTAATTTGAATATTTCTCTTCCATATAAATATTTATTATCTTAATTCAAAATAATTATTATATATACATTATTGAATTATTAATATCCAGTTCTATTAATTTCCATTATACATAAAAAATTTTAAATTTGAATTTTTAATGTATTTTCGATAATTCATTTCTGACGTTCATTATAAAAGTGTGGAAATAATATATTTTAACTTTTTTCATAAATAGATTTTCAAAGCTCTAAGAAAATTATTCAATATTTATATTCTATATAAAATAATTATTTTTTAAAATAATTTAAAAATTAATCAAAATTACATTAATAGTACAGTTTTAAATCAAAATAAAAAAAGACATAATTTTGATAAAAATATGGAAAAATTATCTTAATCTAGTAACTTATTTTTTTATTTTTTATCAATATTTTAATTCTTCAGTATATATTCATTCAACTATGTCATAAATTTTTCATTTTATAAATATTTATCAAAATTCTGTCTTTATGTATAATTATTTATTTTTAGAAGTACATTTTTATTTAATTTTTCAATAATGTGTAAAAATATTTAAAAAATATTGTTATAAAATTGTATAATCATTCTCCCAGTATATACATTGAAAGACTCTACCTTACTGTAAAACAATATTTTATAATTGTTTATGGTATCCATTCATCCCCTAAAAATTTATATTCTATATATTCTGTATTATCAAGGATTTATCTCTTCTTAATGACATTCTTGAAATCTTTTAATTTGTCAATCTATGTAATAATTTTGTTTTTGTCCTATTTTCATGGTCTTACTTAACATAATATAAATTATTTCTTATGACATGTTCTCATTACTATATTTTGTGTGTAAATCCTATCATTTATAATGAAAATTAGAGTGCTCTTCATGATTTATATTACAATTATATGCTTGGAAAAACTTTTCATTACATGTACTTGTTATATAAATACATATGATTATTGATCACAGAAAGAAATTTGTTTATATACTATGAGACTTTTAAAATATAAAATTTTAATAACAATTATTAATTTTCATCATATAATATTTTTCATTTATTTTATATTTTATTTATTCTTTTTCATATGATGAATGCATCCAAATTGTTTTTTTTTTGGATGGTGATGTGAATTAATAGACCCTCATTATGTTTGTTATGTCATATCGGAAAAATGATAATGGGTTTTTCATGTTGTTTTCCCCAAAAAAATATGATGTTCTAGAATGAGGGCTTGATGGTATTTCATATTTCTTCACTTGAGGCGTTTCGATTTTGTAGGATATCCTGACATGTAGCCATGTTGTTATAAACGGTGTATAATAATGAGCCCCTGGATGTGATATTAGGATGTCTATCACTATGCATTACATATTTATTGATTACATAATCTTCTAGATTACACATTTTTTATTTCTCTAAGACAACTTCCATTATATGAGACACGTTTTGTGAATATCATGTCATCCTTGATCTGATTATATCTTCCCATGTTATGGGAAAAATTAATATAGATGATATATCTACCATTCATGTAATATATTCTGGGAGTTTTTGATAATGTATTTTCTAATAAGGATATATGTGTATAGTTGAAAAACATTTCATTGATAGGGGATGATTTCGGTGTTTTATGTAATGGTAATATTAAATATATGAATATATAAGAATAAAAATAGTGGGGATTATACATTAATTTATATTTTTCATCCAATGTTTTAATCATTGATGGATTAAAGTTGGTTACATTTTTTGGGGAGAATTAAATAAAATGAAATATCACATTTTTTACACCATGTTTAAATATACGGGTCATTGGATACACATTTTTTATTAAATAATAGTTTAAATAACGTTAATGATTATGATTATTTCATAATATAATAAATTTTGTGCTGTATATATCATCTTATGTTAAAATATTTAGTGTTCATCAAATGTTCCTTGTCATAGTTACAATTTTCAAGTTTTATGATGGTATATTTTATCTAGATGAATGATAACTTATGAGAAATTTACTGTATTATAGAATTAGGTTTGGTATAATTCTTTGGTTTAAGATTTGATTATTTGTGAATATTATTTGGGATGATTTTTTATTTTATTTTTCATGTAAAAGTTTAACAAGTAGAAAATCTTTTGAATGGTATGTGTAGTACTTCCAGTTTCTATTATATACCCATATTTAATGGTTTTTTTTGTTATAAAGTGTAAGGGTGATAGTTGGGAGAGTTGGGAGAACATTGCACGTGTTTTTGGTTATAATTAAAAGCCGCACAGGCATCGTAGAGTTTTCCTAAATATGCGGCAAAACCATTCATGGTTATCCTCTTGAGGAAGTAGATCCATCAATGTTGGAGCCCAGTTTGGGAGGCTATGGAAGGAGAATCCATGAGTCAATTTCTACCACATGGTTAGTGAACAGTTTTCCTAACCGTTCTGCCAAGCTATACATGGAGTGAGAATGAGATATTTAAAAATAGGATCTCATTAATTTATTCTATAACTCCTTCAATTTTTAAACCAATCTAGTAATAAATCTGTATTTTTCATCTCTAGAGGATAAATAAAGTTATCCCATTGGTCCGGAGGCAATTCTAAGTCTTCCCTTGGTGAATCGATTCCAGATTCTAGAGGTATGTGATTGTTCATCAACTTTCATGATCCATTTCATAGATCATCTTAGATCTAAGTCCCCTATTAACTCATTTTCATAGATCTATGACCGTTATGGGTAGATCTAGGTGTGTGTATGCCAAATATTTTGATATTCCATCATTATCAAGCTAGGAGAAGATATATATGGTGGGTTCTTGATGAATCGACACAGTTTACATGTGTGTTCTTTGTTTGATAGCGTTGTCATAAAACACTATTAGGTAGGAGGTCTCTTTCTCAAAATCACATAATATATTTGGTCAGTATTCATTCAAATTAAATGTTTTTGGGTTTATTTATTCTTGTTTGGGTTTTTAACACGTGTTAGAATCTTTCTTGAGAGATTGTTGTGAATTCTGGAAAATTGGGGATTTTGAATGAGTGATTTACATCTTGGATTAAAAAAACTAGATAGGGGATTTTCCTAGATTATAGGAGATTATTAGAATTAGATGTTTTCAATATAATGGATGGTTTTATAGAAATTAATTGTTTCTTTTAAATTGGTTGTGCATTGGTTTTCAATAATAATTGAGTCTTATTAAATTGGATTATTTTGGTGATGGAAATATTTGGCATTAATGGAATTTGTGTGAGTTCATGATTAACAAGCCCGTAATAATGTACGAGTTCCATTAGGCCACATGAGAAATGACCCTGGATTGATGGCATGTGTCACTGAGTCACAAGGTAATTGGATGGGAGACCGATGATGAGGATGGAACTGTTAAACGAACCATGCTTTTAGGGGTGTGTGTTGAACTATGAAATGTGTATTCCAAATGATAATAAGTATCAGTGTTAAGATTTTATTATCTATTTTTTTTCAAAAATAACATTATAGAAATTGGTTTCATTTAGTTATAATTTCACCTGGTTGTAAATGGTTTTTGGAACTTGTTTATATTTGGTTATAAACTATTTTATCAAATTGTTTTCTATGAACTATTTTATATAAATGTTAATACCTTTTAGATCCTATTACAATGTTAATGGATTTCATTGGGGAAAAACTATTTGTTTTTTACCCACCCCTGCTTTGGCACTTTGGTGAATTTTCATATGCTATCTTCTAGGATACGTTAAAAGGCAATGTTTCCAAATTTTTTAGAACAACCTCGTTATAGATAGATTGTTAGGTGATTGGGGATCTTGGAGATTGGGGAGCATGGAGTCTTATGATCTCTTAAGAGATATTGGTTGTTTATACATTGTGTAATTTATACTTTTTGGTCTTTTATTATGGAATAATTTTATGTGGATTTTATATAGATGATGTTGGTTAGTTGTCTTTATTTTTTCTGAACTATTTTACTAAATGTTTTTTTGATGGTTTGTTGGGATATTGGTTTATTCCTTATAGGTTAAATAGTTAGTCACATTTTTTTGAAACCATTCAGAGTTAATTGCTAACCATTTTCATGTTGGGAATGTCGGTTAAGGCCAATAAATGACTCGTTGTGCTCTGAAGCCATTGAGAATCAGTGAGCCAATAAAAATGGTATCATTCTAGTCCTTCCATTGAGATACAAATGTTATCAGCTTATTTGGTCCAATCCTATCAATTAGTTATCAATGTTCTTGGTCTAGGAGTTTAAATTCCTTCATTTCTATTTTTTGGGTTGAAATATTGGGCAAGATTTGGATTGTTAGCACTTGAAATGTATAGCATAAAAGGATGTAGCTAACACTTTTTAATGGACATACTGTTACCCATGAGTTGGGTACATATTTGATTGGATTCACATCAATGTTTTAGGAATCACATTATCTTGGGTTTGACCAGTGACATTAGAATGAAATGAATTTTAGAAGAATGAATTCCCTATAAGATTGCATAAATCATTTTGAGGAATGATTCATGTTGTGGAAAAGTGATTATTTTAGAATATGTATGAATTTTTTTCAAATAAATTATTTTAAAAAAGGGAACGCATATGGTATATTGAAAATATATTTATTTTTTAAAACCATGTTCAATGTGTTCAATAATGGTTGAACATGGAAAAAGGATTTTCTGGAAAACAATTTTGTGATTGTTCATGTGTTAGAATCAGAAATGATAATCCATCTGTTACTAGAGAGATATATTGATAGAGTTTTTTTGTTGGTTTAGAAAACAGAACCTGGTAGGAGTCATCGAGACCATCTAGAAGAACATGCCGAGAATGTGGTTACACCTAAACAAGAGGTGAACCAAGATCTAGTTCAAGGTATTGTCCAATATTTTCATGTTTTTGATACTTGGAATCGTAAAAATGAGCCAAGGAATGTGGACGAAACCATCCCATTCATGAATCAAAATCCACCTAACATACATCGTGATACTGAACATGAGAAAGTGGAGGTGAGGCTGCATAGAATGATTCATATCTACAAGGTCATCAGCAGCCTAGTGGAGCTAAAGGACAAGCTGGCGACGTATATGCTCAAGGATCTAGCACACTAGTGGTGGAATTTATTAGTACAGGAAAAATTGGATAAAGATCTTACATGGGAGGATGATGAGGAATTTTTCATCAAACAATTCTATGTTCACATGATCAAGATCCAAAGAATTATGGAATTATTGATCCTGAATCAATATAGTCTATCTATCACATACTATATAGCTAAATTCATGAATTTTTTACATTTTACACAAGTAGTTTCAGAATGTTTGTCTTTTAAGGAACACATCATCAAATCAGTTCTACGATTAGTGATTCGATTGAATATTTCACTACACTATATCAGGGATTATTCAGATATGGTTAATAGAAAATAGTGGTTGAATGTGATATCATGAGATCTATAGAAGGATGTATGACTATACCTACATGAAATAGTAAGATCTCAACTGATGGGAGAAAGCATAAAAGGGACCCCAATTTCCAAGGTGGAAGTGGATATCAAAATCATATGGATAGATTAGTGAACCTTTCTACATGACCACATAGCAAAGCAGGTTGTTTTCAATGAGGTTTTTTTTACTAGATAATGTGAGAGTGTATGGAACAACTTAGAGAATATCAAAATGTCAAATATATGGGGCATCTTTAGCGCTATTATCGCAGTGATCTATGATATGTTTCTCAGATCAATTCACAGATGTCGTAACAATCATATAATTCAATAGGTAGAGTATAGAAGAATTAGTATCAATAGTATAGAAGAGATAACAAAGTTGATTTTAGAAATACCATGAATCCTCAAATAGGGTAATCTCCACAAGTTAGCAACTGGAACCGTGGAGTAATGAAGAGATTTTATGTAGCATAGTTGCTTATTTTCTATGATTAAGATGGACCTTCTATGGTGAGAGGTACAAATTTTTTTAATACTACTTATTTGGTGGTTCTCTTCGATAATGGTCCATCACGTTCTTTCATTGCATGTTGTGTGGATGATTTACTATTTTAATGTAGTAAATGATGCTTTACTTTTAAATATCCAAACTCCTACCATTGAAAGAAAAATTTAGTCCTTTGTGTGTCTAGCATGTGATGTAAATTTTGATAGAGCTGAGGTGAAATGGGACATCTTGATGTTGGAAATGGATTTCTATGAGGTAATAATGTGTATTTATTGGTTGAAAACATTTATGTCTCACATCTACTATTAGAGTAGAAATTTAATTTTCATGACTGAGGATGAAATTAAACTTCACTTTAGATGAGAGAGGATGGTAAAGGTGAAAAGAGATTATATGAACCAACAGAGGGAACAATCACGTACAAGTTGGTAATGATGACTATGGAAAAAATATAAGTGGTCAAGTATTTTAGTTTTCCATTAATTGTGGATAAATTTTCATATACACTTCTATAGAACTTTTTAGGGTTACCACCTGTATGGGATGTGGATTTTACGATTGATATACTTCCAGGGACCATTATTATATCTCATCGGTCATATAGGATGGAACCAATAGATTTAAGGGAATTTTAAGTATAGTTGGAAGAGATCGAAAAAAATGATTTTATTTTACCAAGTACGTCTCCATAGGAAGAACCGATATTGATCTTGAAAAATGAAGATGGAACTCTTCATTTGTGTGTTGATTATTTTATGCATAACAATGTTATGATAATGAAAATAGGTCCAATTAAATGAATTGTTGATATGTTTGCTCAATTAGGGGGATCTCATTGGTTCATTAATATTGACATGAAATCAATATATCATCAATAACCAGTTCACAGTGATGAAATTCTGAAGATAGTTTTTAGAAGCAGATATGGATAAAATGAATATATATTCATGATTTTTGGCCTAACGAATGCACCATCAATCTTCATGGAATTGATGAATCAAATATTTCTACAATATAAGGATTCTTTTGTTGTTGAGTTTGTGTAATACATCATGTTTTAGTCAATGACAAGGTCTAGCCATGAGGAGCACCTGGAAACAATGTTACAGAACATTTGAGATCACCATTTGTATACCAAAATATCATTGTATGATTTTTGGATATAGGATGTATGTTCTCGGGGCCATGTAATTTATAAAATAAGTTGTCTCAATTGATCCTGAAAATATAGAATCTATTAACTCATTGAAACCATTGAATAATGTCTTTGTGATTAAATTTTTTCTTGTTCTAGCTCGATACTACCAGCATTTTATGCATGATTTCTGAAATCTATCTTCACCAATGACAGCTATGAAAATGAATAATTCCCCAATCCATTTGAAAGAGGACTTTCAGTGGTCTTTTTAGGAAATGAAATCTCATCTTACATTGGAAACTATCATGATTTTCCCATAATCAGGATAGGGGTATGTGGGTAATTGTGATGTTTGGGATCCGTGGTTGGCTCTGTTCTCATCCATGGAGACTATGTGGTTGGTTATGGTTCAATATAGTTGAGGGTGCAAGACATGAATTACCCAACACATGATTTGGAGTATGCTATAATCACCCATGCTTTGAAAACATGGAGACACTATCTATATGGTGGGAAATTCACTATGTTCGTAGACCACAAATGCATGAAAGACATTTTATCATAGGGAGATTTCATTGTGACACAGTAGGGTTGGATGGAATAGATCTAAATGTTTGACATTATCTTAATTTATACACAGGGAATAGGGAATTCAATGATGGATGCATTGAGTATAAATTCATATGCTTAGTTGGAAAAAGAATCTTCAAATGAATGATTGTTGATGTCTATCCTTGCTGACATTCTTTTGGAATGTGAATATCTAGGTGATGTTGCAATTTTTTTTCATAAAACCTTGTTCTTTTTTTGATAAATATGGCCAAATAGTCACAATCATCTGATGCATAATTTCTAGGTATGAGTTCAAAACTATGTGGTGGGGAGAACATTGAGGGTTGGAAACTTGATGTGAGTTAAATTTTGTGATTTAATGATTACATGGTCGTACCTAGGACTTATCATGAACAACTCTTTAATGCTTACGACTATTTGTGATGGGATCTAAATCCAGGTACACAGAAGATGTATAAGATTCTAAAGGCACAGTTTTGGTGGAGCAGTATGAAATGGAAGTTGTCAAGTTCATCTCGTAGTGTATAACATGTCAATAGGTTAATGAATAGAATCATATATCATTTGGTATGTTATAGTCATAACATACCATAATGTGGAAATGGTTCCAGATAACGATGATTTTTTTAGAGGACATCCATGAATGGTTCAGAAACACTATTCAATATGGGTGACAGTGGATCATTTTACCGTGTCGGCCCATTTCATCCCAATTCGTGAAACACATAATATGGACAATCTATCATAAATCCATATCTGAGAAGTGGTAATGAGGCATGGGATAACTATTTCAATAGTCTCAGACAGGGATCCATGTTATAGGTCTCATATTTTGAAATGCATATTTCAAGCCCTTGTGACTCAACTGACTATGATCAGGACATATCATCCTCAGACATATTTCCAGTCAGAGCAGATGATACAAACATTGGAAGTCATGTCAAAGGCTTGTGTAATGTATTTTGGTGGCTCATGGTAAGATCATATACCCTATATAATGTCCTTACATAATAATAACAATCAGGAATTTTTATATGTTTCTCTGTTTGAAGCATTGTATAGTTGTCTTTGTCATTATCAACTTTTCTTGGTGGAAATGGGTGAGACTTCACTAGTTTGACAGGGAATTGTCCATTAAACAACATATATGATCTAGTCGATTAAAAAAGGATAGATATGGATCAGATTCATCAAAAATAATCTACAGATCATTATTAATGATCATTGTCATTCGTAGTGGGCGATCATGTCTTATTAAAGATTTCTCCAAAGCATAGACATCATCCATTTGGGATGAATGAAAATTTATATCCTAGATATATTTGAACTTTTGAGACACTGTAATGGGTTGGAGTGGTGTAATATATGTTGGAATTACCACCCAGTTCAATTATGTGCATTTTTTTCCATGTACCTCAGTTGAAAATGTAACTGCATGATCATGAACATGTGATTTGATGGGATCACATTGACCTAGATCTCGATGCTTCGTACGTACATATCCTGATGAAAGTTGTTGATATTAAGGAGAATGTATTAAATGAAAAATAATTGATCTATTGTGGGATCTATTCCAGTATGGTAAGATTTAGGAAGAGACCATGGAATGTGAAATGGAAACGAATGAGCAGGGCCAGAACACATTTAGGGATGAAAATTTTTTCTACATTACAAAGATAGAATGACCAATGGTTGGTAGAATGAAGGAAACCAAGTTTCTATTATGTAACACTTATTTGATTGTTTTGTGGTTATAAATTGTAAGGGTGATTGTTTGAGGTGTTGAGAGAACTTTTGAAGTGTTTTGTGGATAATGGGAAGTCGCACCGGTGGCGCACATTTTGCCTAACAGTATAGACCAATCATGTGAATTTTTACTCTTAAGGATTTATCTCTATCATAGTTGGAACATCATTTAGGAGACCGTGAAAAGGGAATATAGGAGGGTAGATTCTACCCCAAGTTTATCATATTGTTTTTCGGATCGTGCGGTCCTGCCATGCGGATAGTCATAATGAGATACTTAAAAATAGGATCTCACTCTTTTTTCCATAACTAATTCATTTTTTGACCCAATCCATCCCTAAGTCTTTATTTTTTAACTCCTATGGAAGAGAATGGATATCTCATCAGTACTATGGTGATCCAAATGATTCCCACAGTGAATAGATGTCAGATTCTTGAGGTATGTTATCAATATTCATTGTTCTTGATTGGTTTCCTGGATCTACTTTGATGTACTTTTCCTCATATCTTGGTTTTTTAGAACCACTATTTTTTTGGTAGATCAAGTTTGTCTTTATGCCAAAATATGATGAAATTTGGTCTTGATCTTATTAGGTTAAGAGAACTATGGTGGGATCTTTAAGAGTCAACCTGGATTTCTTGTGCATTCTTCATTCGTTCAGGTTTTCATAAAAATGTTTCTTCTAGGGGGTTTCATACATTAATCCACTAAGTAGAACTAATTTTAATGATTTAAAATTTAATTAGTGGTGTTTAATTGACTATGATTTGGTTTCTGAACACATTTACGAACCATTCTGGACAGATTATTGTGAAATCTATAAGATTAGGTCTATTGAATTTGTTATTTGGTTCTTGGTTTAAAAAGTGGATTTTAAAAATGGTATTTTCCAGTATTTTTGGATCATGATTATGATTGACTGTTTTCAAAAAAATTGATGGTTTTATTGAAATTAAATTTTTCCATGATAACGATTGTCCCTTTGTTCAATAAAGTTTCATTTTTATATAAATTAGATTATTTTAGTAATTGATTTATTTGGAATAAATTTTTTTGTTGTGATTTTATGCTTAACAGATCCTTAATAAGGGAAATTGCCATTAGGTTAAAGGGGATGTGAACTAGGATCAGGGGCATGTGTCATTAGGACACATGTTAAAAGGATGAGAGACCACTCAAGAGTATAGAACTGTCAAAAAAAGCATACATGTGTGGGTGGGGGTGAACATTGGAATGTCTATTCCAAATGATAATAATAATTGGTGTTAATTTTTTATTATTTATTTTTATGAAAATATTAACATCATGGAAATTGGTTTCATGATGCTTTTTTCACTTATATGTAAATGGTTTTGGGAACTTCTTTATATTTGAATATCAACTACTTTGGTAAATTGATTCATATGAACTATCTTATTCAAATGTGTCTAACGTTTCAATCCTACTGGCGTGGGTATGGAAGTCATTGTGGAAAACCTACTGAGTTTTATATTCACCCATGCTATAGCAGATTGATGATTTTGCATATGTTTTCTTCTGGGATTGGGGAAAAGCTTCTGTTTCCCATGTTTTTAGAACTACCTCATGATACATGGGATGTTCGTTGATTGTGGAGATTGGAGATTTGGGAAAATAGAGTGTTATTGTCTCTTGAGAGTCTTTTGGTTTTTATCTTTTGTGTACTTTGATACTTTTTGGTCTTTCGTTGTGGTACAATTTGATGTGGATTTGAGATACATGATGTTTTTAGATGTTTTCATTTTGATGATGATCCTTTTATTTAATTGATTAGTTATGGATTTTTGGGTTATAGGTTTATTAAATAAAGGTTAAATCAACCCCCACATCTATTTTAAACCCATCGAAATATATTTCTAGCCTTTTGTGTCTTAGAAATTTCAATTAAGGCATAGTAATGACTGGTTGTGCTCTCACGAAAATGAGAAATCAAAAGTCATTATCGTATGTGATTTGATATTGGGGGTAAACATGAATAATTAGAACAATAAGATATTTCCATTTGGATTTATATGTGTATTAGTTTAGATTTAATTAAAGATAAAAAATTAATTTAATTTCAGGTATATTCTTTTTATTTCTGGAGAAGATAAATGTGTTATTAAGAGTATATAGATTATTGTATATATTTATTGGATTGTAATATTTTGAGAGATTAATGTTTATTTGGGAAAATTGTAAATTTTTTAGAATGTTCTTTCAATGATTTATGGGATCAGATTATAGTATGGAATATTTATAATTTTAATCAAGGTTCAAAATTTTTTAACAATAATTTTATGTTGATTTTAGAAGGAAATATTTTCAAATTAGTAAATTATTTGGATATTTAATAGAGTCATATTTATTTTAAATATTTTAATGAATGATTTAATTTAATCATTGGGTCTTGTTGACGAATTTTGGGAGATTTATGTATTACTTTTCCATATATAGAATTATTAATTTTTTGTATTTTCATATCTTAATCTAAAAATTTATGTTTCGGTAAATGGATATGAATATAAGTTAAAAATATTTAGACTTTTATGGATCTTATGACCCCATAATACATGATATTGTTTCCTAATACATGAAAAAGTCATCCTGGTTATTTTTTATTTTATATATGAGATAAAATATAGGTGTAATAATGATTAAAACATAATGGAAGAATGAAATTACACTAATATAATGGAATGAAATCAATGAATTTTTTTTTCATATTCCATATATTGATTATAAAATGATTCAACAATCTGATAAAATATGGTGGTAATTCATTATGTATTATTTGGAGAATATATCTTAGATATAAAGGTATTGTTTGGGAAGCGCATATATAATTATTTTTTATATAATGATACAAAAAATATTTTAGAAACATTTATTAAGAAATAATTATTCTCATATTAAAAATAATGAAATAAATCATCATGATTATATATAAACCTAACATTATACTTCATCCATTATATATTCATTTTGTTATCAATAGGTTAGAAACAATGATGAATCAATTTATTTATGGGGAATGAATGTAACATGATGAGATTTTATTATATATTCTGCATTTAGATAATTCACTCAATAAGATAGATTTGAAAAAACACAACATTGATACAAATTATATTATATTTAATTTAAATAATAAATGAATGATATTATATTATATGATTTTCAAGTAAAATATAATTTAATATATAAAATATTAGTTAAATTTAACGGTTTCAATTTTACATCATAATAAAGTATATAAATTATATTAATGAATAATATATTTTATCTAATAGAATACATTTTGTAAAATAATATCAATGAAATGTAGTAATAAATATATAGTAATGATTGGAAAAATATTATGGAAACATTAATAATAAAATTTATGAAACTATAAGGAATTATAATTAAACCATTTAATGTAAACAAAAAGTTTCATTTAAAAAATGTTTATTAATATATCCTTAGTTTTCCATAACTGATATATTTATTTTATCATATATTGTGAAATTTATTTACATGTGTTGTTTTTTGTATTATAAATTAATAATTATTAACACATTTATTATCAATCGAATTGAAATTGAGAAAATAAAAACTTTTTTTAAAAAAAATTGATATTTTTATTCAAATGTCCATTTTTAATTACACAATGAATTAAATATTAAATATACAAAATAATAACATTAATAAATTCTTTATCATATTTCTAGATAATATTTTATAAAAAACAATCTACCAATCATATAATGGTTGTTACTATGAAAAAAATGAGAATAAATTCATCTTATTATTCAAATATATATATGTATTTTTAAAAAAACTCTTTTAAGCGTTCATTACATGGATATTATAAATAATAAACACCTACAATGATTTTTTATGAAACTGGTTTCATATTTCAAATAATAATATTATAATCTGTTTATAAGGTCATTTCTATATTTGGTCATAAAAATCAACAATAATGGTAAAAAAAATTCATCCGATTAATTGTTGAAATGATTATTAATTTTTTTAGATCAAGTGATAATATATAAAATAACAAAAAAATTCATTTAATTTTAACAGTGGAGTGTATATCGACTAATTATATACTGTATTATAATTATGGTGGCCTTGGATTCACATTAGCATGAGATATATATTTTAATTATTTGAATAATAAGGATATTTAAAAAGTGAATTCCCTATTACATATAAAAGGGTCACTTCCATACATAACATCTCCACCCACTTTTACATAATGATGTTAGTCCATCTAAAATTATATACTATGATTAATTATTGGTGTGATGTAAAGATGTAATCCTATGTAATAAGAATTATTCTAAAACCTATTTATTCAATTTCTATTATTCTTTCACATTCATAAAATATATATTACTAATTATAATATAATTTCATTAGTATTGTTTTTATGCTGAAATCGTATTATATTTATTTAAAAAACAATATATATGTTACTCTAAATCATCGCAAAATGAAAACACCCCTTGTGTTCCATAATGTCTACCATTTCCTTTAACAATTTATTTTACTTTCAATCATTGCATTACATTGAGTGATATTCAAGTGTTTATAAATCCTATATTGATGAAAAAAATAATTCTTCATTAAGGATATATTAGTTGTTTCAGAAAAAATATAAACCAAAATTTTTTAATGGAAACTTAATCCACAAAAATGTCCATATATATAACCTTTTCATAATTAAATTTTATTATATAACATTTTAAATGTTTGAAATATTTTGAAATGGGATATATGAAAACATTATAAATATAAAATTATATATATGATGTATCCTAGATCAAGGTTAATGGTCCAGAAACTCTTATCCCACACATTCAAGGAACACAATACTATTAAGATAAAAATAATGATTTTAAGAGAAAATTTTTATGAAATGGGAAAAATTAATTTAAATCACTTAAATATATAGATAATAATATTTATATAATATATATTAATAATAAATCTAAATTTAATATATAGTATATTTAAATATTTTTACTTTAGTTTTAATCTATTTTAACGGTTTCATATATCAGACATTTTTATTTGATAATTGTTTTAAAATAAAAAAATATTTTAATAATGAGGTGTGTATGATACTATATTGAAATACCACATCATTATTTACAATTTACTAATTGAAATTAAATTTCCATTTATTGTTGTCCCTTTCAAGAAGTTTTTAATCATGTACTATAAAATATGTTAGGATTTTTTGTGATAATATAAATATATTATGACATGTTTATTGTTGTTCACTATTATTATTTTTATATTGGGTACCTACTTCATCATGTATATATTTTAAAATATACTTTCAAAAATTACATAATATTTTCATAACCATATCATATTTTATTGGTTTACGATTTTTAAATTGAAAAAAACTAATATCGTTTGGATTTAAGTTACAATATCTGTGTCACATGGGATTGTTTATTTTTCAATCACCGTTGGAAACCATGTATGTTTGTTTGATCCAAAAACCCAACTATTTATTAATATATATTAATTTCTATGGTTTTAATGATTTATTGTGGGTTTCCCTCGTCTTGATACTATGATCAATTAAATTAATATTTATATGATTAAATTATTGTATTAACCATTTTGGTTAGTAATTACACTCATCAATGTCAATGACCATTTTTTGACATCATGAATATTATTTTATATATATCAATGATTTCACAAGACAATATTATTTTATCTCTATTATTTATATTTAAATAAATAAAACGAATATTTTAATATATTTATAGACTATTATTTTTATCATTATTTAGTAGATTATAAAATGTTCACAATATAACATATCCCTTATGAATGAAATTTTCAACTATGATCATTATTCATCATGATTTAGTTTCATGTACATGATTTTATTATTCTTTTTTTGATGAAATATCTATTACCATGATTCAATGAACTTCTCATTATTATATCAAAAGAAAATAAAGTATTTCCTTAATTGAACTTATTGTCTATTTCAACCACATTATATTTATTTTAATTTTCTACCACACGTTTACATTATTAATTATTTTTTTCAAGAATATATTAATATGGCGTATTTTAACTATAATGATTTCAAATTATTCATGGAATTTCATGAATACTATTTTAGAATTGATTTATAATTTCCCTTTTAAGTAGAGGAACAATATATATATTATGTTCTATTTAAATTTGAGCTATTATTTTCCTCTCAATTTTCTAAAAGACATTCCATCAACAAATGAAATTAAATTATTATAAATTTATCATATCATTTCACAACTAATGATATATATTTTATATTTCAATTTATGTATATAGATTATACTCGGCTAACTCATTTCTTACTAATAATGTTCTGTATCACCCTATATAACTCTTTTTGACATTAATGCTATGTTTTATATAATCTGTTATATATTATGTATCATTTTTAATATTGGGTTAAGTATATAAATAATACCCTATATGGTAATAATGAATTTGAATATATTATAAATATTAAAGAGTATTAATCAAGAATAATAGTCCAGTTATGGACTTGAAAAATATTCCTAAACTTTTTACATATTATTTCTATGTAGAAGTGTAATTATTACTAAAAATGATAATATATATGAAAAAGTTGATAATATATGATCTAAATATTGGTAATAATTGAATATGAATGTAATGTATAAATTTAGTGGACAATTCATTCATTAATATTCATTTGATGAATTCATTTATTATTTTGATGATATGGTAAGGGTTGGATATTATATACTCCCATTAATAATCTGGAAGGTATCATTATACAAAAAATAATTGGATTTCAATAAATTATAATTCCCCATGAAATTATAATATATTTTAATGAGGCCTTAAGGATATGTAAGATTCCATGGAAAGAGACCATGACTTTTTGAACGATTTCCATGTAAACGATCATAATGGAATATCATATTCCATGTTCTGAGGTACATATGGGAAGATTAATATGTCCTGTCACACCCCGACCATGCATTATTTTCATTTAATTATTTCTGGTCTTTCTTTTGAGTTTCCATTTGAATTGGTTCTAGTTTAAAAGGGGTTTGGGATCTTATACAGGTGTGTGTCCGTACGCGCGATCGTGCGTAGCGCCAAATTGTATTTTGGATGATGTTTTATTATTAAATGTGTTTTCTTTTGGGTGCGTGACCTTGCGCCCGACCGTGCACGTTTCCAGACCCGACGTGAGTTTTTTGCGTTTTGATGGTACACGAGTGTTTTGGCTTGGTAGTGTCAAGCGCGTAGGAGAGGAACGGGCGAAGCCGCATGGCTTTGTCAGTTGTTCGTGCGCCATGCCCGGTACGTTGTTAATTAATTAAGTATAAGGGTAAACTTTGAAGTGTTCAAAAAAATAAAATAAAGGAAAAATAAAGTGAGATTATTTAAATGTTGTCTTAATAAAAATAATAATAATAATAATAATAATAATAATAATAATAATAATATTGTTGGGATTGTAATTATTTCAATTGATTCTTTAATTTGGTTATGGATGTTGAAAAAATTTATATTTATAGAATCATTAACTTATTATTATTATTATTTTTATTATTTTTATTTAGAACAGATTGATTTTTTTCCATTTTATCCTCTTTTTATTTTCTTTATTTTCATTTTTATTTTGTTTTATTTTAATTCATTTTTACTTTTTTTCCACATCTTTTCTTCCCTCCCTCTTCTACCGTGGTGGGTCGCGCCTCACCCTTTCTTCCCCATTTCCCCTTGCAGCATTCATCTCCTGCAAACCCTAGCCTCCCCCTTCCTCTCACTCCTTCCGGCAAGCCTCCCACCTCTTCGGCGAATCATGGCGGTGTGACGCCCTCGCCCCCCAGATCCCTCCGCGCGCGCCCCGTTTCTCTCCCATCACGGCGCCACTGTTCCGGTGCGGACCATTCCTTCACCCCTCCTCTAACCCTAGGCCGACACATCCCTTCCAGCCCCTCACTTCACCGCCTCCCATTCCCCTTGCTCCCTCTTCCAACACCCTCCCTTCCGCTTAGTCGACCGCACGCCGCTCCCGCCTTACATCACTTCTCCTCCTATCCCTCACGGCGGACCAGTGCCACCCCCTCCGGCTCACCTCGCGCTGCCCCTACTAGCGGCGTCCAAAACTTCTTCACCGCCCGTATGCCTCTGCAGCCTCGGACCACAAGGACCCGCACCTCCTCTTCCTCCCGACCTGATTTTCCGGTGCTGCACAACCCGACAACTTTCTTCAAGATTTGGACAGCTCTTCACACCCTTTCCAAAGGTGCGTTCTTCTTTAGTTGTTTGTTTCTTCATTCGGTAGGTTTTCAAGTTATGGTTTGGTGTTTCTTTGGTTCAATTTTTTGTGAAATTGTATTGATGTTTTGATGCTAGAGTTCATTTGAGTTGTTTGCGGCAAATTCGGTGCACGATTGGAGATTTGCATTGTTATTTGGGGTTTTCCAACGTCGAAGTAGGTGGTTCCACTCTTTATTATTAGACCATTAATCAATTTGAATGTTAATCTAATTTAGCGTGTTATTTAATTAATATGTATTGTGAAATGTTGATCTTTGATGTTAAATCTTTATTTTAACTCTTGGTAGCATATTTATATCAGGTATGGGTTTCTGCATATATGTGTTGTTTGAAAAATTAATTTTCTTATTTAATTAATTTAGTATACTCATTGATTATTTTACTTGGTGCGAATATAGTTTCACTTAAGGTTTAATATGATTTAGATGTGTTTCGTAGTGTGTTCATTTAATATGAATGTTCTGATTTTGTGAAAAACCCGTGCTGAGCTTTTCGTAGTGTTTTATAAACATTTTTGTGGGTTTATTATGTCGCGCAAGTGCTGCAAAGTCAGTCTTATCATGTTTTGGTGTTGTGTCATGGTGCGCTTGGTATTAGGAAGGATGTTTGAGTGCGTTGTTGGTATAAACCTTTAATGTGATATTTCAAATGCTTTATAAATTGTTTAAATGTTTAATTCCTTTATTAAATTATATGTATAGTGAATGGTCCCTTCCTCGGGGGTTCGAGTCGTCGGTAGTAACGACCTGTGTATATGCATATGCATGAAAATGTATATGCATGGTGGTGAAGCGGTCTCGGGTTACCCTTGTCAAAAGCTGTGTGTCTTGAGGTAAGTCCCCTATGCCCTAATCTTTAATTAGAATTTCCATTTTTGCTTGGTGTTCATTAAATGCACATTCTGCTTTTATATGAAATCCACATGATATATATATGTGTTTATATACACAAATGGTCATGGTTCATTAAAAGTGGTTTCCTTAATGATTTTAGTGTGTAATAAGTATTTCCAATGGTTTTTTTAGATTTTAACATGTTTTCTAGCTTGCTTTTAAAGATATAGTACCTTGGTTGTTTAGTTGAACATTCAAATGGTTTTGGAAACATAAGCGTTGGGTGATTTTGTGTTCAAAAATGAAATGTTTTTATTGTAATTAATTATGCTCGTCTGGCACATTGAGAATGGTTTGCGAAAGTAAAACAAAACCCCTCTTAAGGCATGCCCTGTTGTTATAGAAACATGATGTGTGTGTTAAGTGTGTGATTTGCGATATGTGCCTAATAAAGAGGCTTGTGCGAGGTTATGTGACATAAAAAGGGGGATGCGCTTAAGGAGGGAGAATGGTGGTGAGTGGTGAAATGGACTTTGGGTAAGAAAGGGTTATGTTCATTATATGTTTTTGTTAAAACCTCACCACCCTTTGAAATAGAGCACATGGGAAACCATGGGTACCTAGGTGGGCGACCGGGACTAGTACGTTAGATGACACAGCAGGGGTTCGTCCCGGGTTGTCTAGCAGGATTGACGCAACAACACTAACTAAACATATGAATTTCTGAGGGTCGTCGCCATATAAGCCATGTTTTCTGAGGGTCGTGGCCATCTTAGCCACGTTTTCTGAGGGTTGTGGCCTTCTAAGCCACGTTTCACCGAGGTACGAGGTCTCTAGGTTCCCACTTTTTCTAGATACCTATAGGGGCTACCCATGGCGCTCCTTTGTGACATGCTGCTAGCGATGTAACTTTCTTTTCAGTTGTTTCATACTTACTGTCTCATTGTGAAAAACCTTGTTTCAAACAAAACTGTTTTTCTTGCAATTTTGAAAGGTGAATGCACTGTTGGAATCTATTTTGAAAATATGGTGGAATAGAAATGATTTTCATAAAAATGTCAACTTGTGATTTGGATTTGAAAAGAAAAAAAACATTATTTTATTATTTCTTATTTTCAAATTAACATAATTGGATTTCTTTTTAAAGTTAAGGGCATAGGGCGGGCGTGGTTATTTCTTGGCTTTCCTACTGAGCATCTCGGTGCTCACGCCTACTTTAATTTTCAGTTTCAGGTTATAGACTTGGATCGCTCTTCGAGCGAGCGTGGTTATAAGTTTGGTGGTGACCCATGGGGTAACTTGGAGGTATGCCAAGTTGCCTATCTTTATTTTTTTCCTTCCCGCTGTTAGTGTATAATTGTTTTGTTCTGTTTATTTTTGTTTTTTTGTCTTTTATTTTCTGGGCTAAATCGTTCCCAACTGCATGTTTTGATGCCCGACACTAGTTTCCAGCCCGTTGGGATCGGGGATGCTCTTCGGGCCATGTCGCAGACCGGGTCGGGCGCCGGGTCGGATGACGCACGGGCCTGGTTCGTGAAAAAATGGTATCAAAGGTGGTTTTGTTCTTGTTATTTGGGGTATCAGTTAGATCGGAGATAGGATTGTCGGTACTCGAGTGGTAGGTGCAGGAAGATCGTCACGAACTCTTGCTCGTTCCGATCCTCGAGTAACTAGGGGCAGTCTAGGATCTAAGTTTTGGCTTTGGTCTTTGTGGATGGGGGATGAAAATAGGAGTAAGCTGGTACTGCGCGCGGTCTCACATGGAGTAGCGACCCATGTGATGCCCGAGAGTGTGGTTCGACACTCCTAGTGGTTGGTGCTTACCTAGGACATGGTCTGCTAAACCATGTAACCGGGTTAGAAACGACCACTAGTCCTCCGCCCAAGTGTTTAATGTTTGTGATATCTTGCCCCAATTTTGGGATTGGCGCGAGATTGTTTTCCTTTAAAAAGGGAAGCAGACTTTGATGTTGCTCTTATTTGCAGTTGTCATGATATTTGTTGTGCATTTCCCTTGGACCTTGTTTTTGGAATTTGGCGTTGATTTGTCAACGTTGAATTTCTAAAGGGATGTTTTGGGTCATCTGAAATGTAAATGGGCTGTATTAGAAATGGAAAGCATTCTTGAAATTTAACGTGAATTTTTTAAACGGGTTTGAAAAGAAGAAGGTATTTTCTGATATTGAGAATGTTTTGTTTTGAAAGCGGAGTAGCCTTGTTTCTTTCTAGTGGTATTCCTATGGGTGCTCGCATGTGCATATGGACTTGATTAATGGACAGTTGGTGGATCGTGTGGACGGTTTCCTGAGTGGCACGAAAATGCATACTTCCGAGGCACCATGGAATATCAGTGGTGGTTGATTGATTTCTAAGGTTTCTTCTTGTTTCCTAGAAAGTGGGCCTTTTCGTAAATGGGTTTTTGTGCACAAATGGTTTTGAAAATGGAAAAAATGACATTGCGTTTAGAGTAAAGATGGATTTTTTTAAAATAGATTTGGGGCTTATTGTGAAGGGATTGGTTTTTCAAGTGAGTGTTTTTTTTTTGAAAATGAAATGATGTTTTAAATTGGAATTATCGGATTTGTTTCTGGAATGTTGGTGTTTGTTTTGTGATGTGTTGGGATTTGTGGAAGGCTGTTTTGTGTTTCTTGTCTGGGATATGCCCCTAGAAACGTTCCATGGGTTCCTGCAGGTCTCTCTCAGTTATTGGCCCGACCCAGACTCTCAGTGGAGTGGCAGAGTTGGGTTCTGCTCGGTGGCGTCGACTGTTCATAGAAGTATATGTCAGTTTGATGTCGTTGAGTGATTTGGGAAAGTTGGAAGTGTCTCTGTTTTTGAAGGAACTTCAAATGTTGTGCAGATGTAAGATTGGCTCGAGTACGTCTGGTAGAGAGGGACTAAACTAGTGAATGGTTATCGTTCCGTTTTCGTTGCAAATGGGGACGTCGTGAGCAATCCTCAAGACAAGCCTCATTCCATGATTGTACCTAAGGAAGTGAAGGTGAGGGAAATTGGTTGATCTCGTAGGTTCTCAACCAGTCAAAATGCGGCGAAGGGGGTGTGTTGACGTTTCTGATGAGCTAGTTCCATGTGCCCCAGAAGTAGTGTGGAATCGTCGGTCAAAAAAATGTACAAGTTGTTGGTCCTGCTTATATTGTGGTAAGAGTACGTCTCTCATTTGATAAAGAGTGTGAACCAAAGGGACTTGTTCGTGGAGTGCTCCTTCTATCAGTTCGTGTTGCGTGTCGGACAGACTGCTCAACCTCCTATCTCTAGTGTGGTCAGTTAGACACTCTAGGCCGTTCGCTGCAATTATAAATTGGTATGTTAATAGAGTGTCCACGCGAGACAGGAGGAGAAGTATGCAGGCTGCTTTTCCAGCGGAGGAAGTTCCAGTTAGAAGTGGTCAGCTTGTGACTGCGATGCTGGAGATGCTTCAAACATCAGTGCCCTAGCCATAGGTCTCGGGGTGAAGCTTGCGCGCAGTCAGGACTCGTCAGACGTGGGACGAGCTTAGTCAAACTTTTGTCCACAATGTCGGGACGGGGAAAACATAAATTTCCCTATTGTGGTACCCTCTCCAAATGCGTCATTCTTTTTGTCAGGGGAATGGATCCCTTGTCTACTTGTCGTGGTCTTATTTTATGGGAGTTTCTCTTGGGCCTTAAAGAGGTTCGGAAAAACCCATATTCATGTAATGCTAGAGGGTGTTTTCGTGAACCTTCTTGCGTTCGGAGATACTCATGTCTTGTGGAAACGTTGTGCGCCGGTCTGGTTCATCTTCTAGTTAGGGGTTTCTGCTATCAATGCTATCTCACATGGCAGAGTGTTGTCCACTGTAGGAATGATCAGTGCGGGTCAGCCCGTGTGGTGGGTTCATGATGAAGGGTTCAATCGTTATTGCTTAAAGTAAACTAGGAATGTCCACGTGGGTTTCGTGGTTTTAGGAATTTTTAAAATGGTGGGGAGACCCTGTGCGGGTATCGCCGATGTCCCGTCTTGTATTAGTTCAACATAGGGAACTCTGAGGGTCAAGCCAGTGTTAGAGTTGTCTGGGTTTGGGAGTCGTTTTGGTTTGGAGAAAAAATGTTTGCCAAGAACCCTAATATGGTGGGGAGACCACCATAAGATGGGCTTGTGGAAGGCTCTATTTTCGTAGTGCGCTTGGCGGAGCAACCCCTTGCTTCTGCTCCGCCTAACCTTGACCATGTTGGTTGGATAGCTTAAGTAGTGGGTCTCTTGATGAGAGTTCTTGGAGATCTCGAGTGGTACTGATGATCCCTACGTTAGGGGCCGGGGGTTCCATGTTGTGGTTGTGTTTCAAGGTGAATTCCTTGTTGTTGGTCATTTTGCTTGGTGATTCCGGTTTTGAGATCTTTGATGTTTCAGGTCATCGACATTTTAAATGCTCGGTCTTTGGGCGATTGAGGTTTTTTTAAGCATCTTCGCGGTCTCGCTTGGAACCCTTGGTTGACCCGGTATTTTGGGACTTTCTGGGGGGAGAAAGTGCCATGGTGGGTAGAATTGTCACACCCCGCCCATGCTTTATTTTCATTTAATTATTTCTGGTCTTTCTTTTGTGTTGCGGTTTGAATTGGTTCTAGTTTAAAAGGGGTTTTGGATCTTATAAAGGTGTGCGTCCGTACGCGTGACCATGCATAGCGCCAAATAGTATTTTGGATGATGTTTTATTATTAAATGTGTTTTCTTTTGGGTGTGTGACCTTGCGCCCGACCGTGCACTTTTCCAGACCCGATGTGAGTTTTTGCGTTTTGATGATACACGAGTGTTTTGGCTTGGTAGTGTCAGGAGTGCGGGCGAGGAACCGGCGAAGCCGCGTGGCTTCGACAGTTGTTCGTGCACCCTGCCTGGTACATGGTTAATTAATTAAGTAGCAGGGTAATCATTGAAGTGTTCATAAAATAAAATAACGAACAAATAAAGTGAGATTATTTAAATGTTGTCTTAATAATAATAATAATAATAATAATAATATTGTTGGGATTGTAATTATTTCAAATAATTATTTAATTTGGTTAAGGATGTTGAACAAATTTATATTTATAGAATTATTAACTTATTAATATTAATATTTTTATTTTTATTTTTATATAGAACAGATTGATTTTTTCCTTTTTATCCTCTTTTTATTTTCTTTATTTTCATTTTCATTTTGTTTTATTTTATTTCATTTTTACTTTTTTTCCCCATCTTTTCTTCCCTCCCTCTTCCGCCGTGGTGGGTCGCGCCCCACCCTTTCTTACCCATTTCTCCCTTGCAGCATTCATCTCCTGCAAACCCTATCCGCCCCTTTCCTCTCACTCCTTCCGGCAAGCCTCCCTCCTCTCCGGTGAATCATGGCGGTGTGACGCCCTCGCCCCCGAGCTCCTTCAGTGCACGCCCCGTTTCTCTCCCATCGAGGCTCCACTCTTCTGGTGCGGACCATTCCTTCACCCCTCCTCTAACCCTAGGCCGACAAATCCCTTCCAGCCCCTCGCTTCGGCGCCTCTCATTCCCCTTGCTCCCTCTGCCAACACCCTCCCTTCCTCTCAGTCGACCGCACGCCGTCCCTACCTTACATCACTTCTCCTCCTCTCCCTCACGGCGGACCAGCGCCTCCCCCTCCGGCTCACCTCGCGCTGCCCCTACTAGCGGCGCCCAAAACTTCTTCACCGCCCGTAAGCCTCTGCAGCCTCGGACCACAAGGACCCGCACCTCCACTTCCTCCCGACCTGATTTTCCGGTGCTGCACAACCCGACAGCTTTCTTCAAGCTTTGGACAGCTCTTCGCACCCTTGCCGAAGGTGTGTTCTTCTTTAGTTTGTTGTTTCTTCATTTGGTAGGTTGTCATGCTATGGGTTGGTGTTTCTTTGGTTCATTTTTTTGTGAAATTGTATTGATGTTTTGACGCTAGAGTTCATTTGAGTTGTTTGCGGCATATTCGGTGCATGATTGAAGATTTTCTTTGTTTTTTGGGGATTTCCAACGTTGAAGTAGGTGGTTCCGCTCTTGATTATTAGCCGACTAATCAATTGGAATGTTAATCTAATTTACCGTGTTATTTAATTAATATGTATTGTGCGAAGTTGATCTTTGATGTTAAATCTTTATTTTAACACTTGGTATCATATTTATATCAGGTATGGGTTTCCGCATATATGTGTTGTTTGAAAGATTAATTTTCTTATTTAATTAATTTAGTATACTCATTGATTATTTTCCTTGGTGCGAATATAGTTTCACTTAAGGTTTAATATGATTTAGATGTGTTTCAAAGTGTGTTCATTTAATATGAATGTTCTGATTTTGTGAAAAACCTGTGCTGAGCTTTTCGTAGTGTTTTATAAACTTTGTTGTGGGTTTATTATGTCACGCAAGTGCTGAAAAGTTTGTCTTATCATGTTTTGGTGTTGTGTCATGGTTCTCTTGGTATTAGGAAGGATGTTTGAGTGCGTTGTTGGTATAAACCATTAAAGTGATATTTCAAATGCTTTATAAATTGTTTAAATGTTTAATTCCTTTATTAAATTATATGTATAGTGAATGGTACCTTCCTCGGGGGTTCGAGTCGTCGGCAGTAACGACCTGTGTATATGCATATGCATGAAAATGTATATGCATGGCGGTGAAGCGGTCTCGGGTTACCCTTGTCAAAAGCTGTGTGTCTTGAGGTAGGTCCCTTAAGCCCTAATCTCTTAATTATAATTTCTATTTTTTCTTGGTGTTCTTTAAATGCATATTCTGCTTTTATATGAAATGAACATGCTATATATATGTGTGTGTATACACAAATGGTCATGGTTCATTAAAAGTGGTTTCCTTAATGATTTTAGTGTGTAATAAGTATTTCTAATGGATTTTTTTACATTTAAACATGTTTTATAGCTTGCTTTTAAAGATATAGTACCTTGGTTGTTTAGTTGAACATTCACATGGTTTTAGAAACATAAGCATTGGGTGATTTTGTGTTCAAAAATGAAATGTGTTTATTGTAATTAATTAAGCTCGTCTGGCACTTTGAGAATGGTTTGCGAAAGTAAAACAAAACCCCTCTTAAGGAATGCCCCGTTTTTTGTAGAAAAATGATGTGTGTGTTAGGTGTGTGATTTGTGATATGTGCCTAATAAAGAGGCTTGTGCGAGGTTATGTGACATAAAAAGGGGGATGCGCTTAAGGAGGGAGAACAGTGGTGAGTGGTGAAATGGACTTTGGGTAAGAAAGTGTTATGTTCTTTATATGTTTTTGTTAAAACCTCACCACCCTTTGAAATAGATCCCATGGGAGACCCTGGGTACCTAGGTGGGCGACCGGGACTAGTACGTTAGATGACATGGCATGGGTTCGTCCCGGGTTGTCTAGCATGATTGACGCAACAACACCAACTAAACATATGAATTTCTAAGGGTCGTGGCCAACTAAGCCACGTTTTCTAATGGTCGTGGCCATCTAAGCCACGTTTTCTGAGGTTCGTGGCCTTCTAAGCCACGTTTCACCGAGGTACGAGGTCTCTAGGTTCCCACTTTTTCTAGCTACCTATAGGGGCTACCCATGGCGCTCCTTTGTGACATGCTGCTAGCGATGTAACTTTCTTTTCAGTTGTTTCATACTTACTGTCTCATTGTGAAAAACCCGGTTTCAAACTAAACTGTTTTTCTTGAAATTTCGAAATGTGAATGCACTCTTGGAATCTATTTTTAAAATATGGTGGAATAGAAATTATTTTCATAAAAAATTCAACTTGTGATTTGGATTTGAAAAGAAAGAAAACATTATTTTATTATTTCTTATTTTCAAACTAGCATAATTGGATTTCTTTTTAAAGGTAGGGGCATAGGGCGGGCATGGTTATTTCTTGGCATTCCTACTGAGCATCTTGGTGCTCACGCCTACTTTAATTTTCAGTTTCAGGTTATATACTTGGATCGCTCTTCGAGCGAGCGTGGTTATATGTTTGGTGGTGACCCATGGGGTCACATGGAGGTATTCCTAGTTGCCTATCTTTATTTTTTTTCTTCCCACTGTTAGTGTTTAATTGTTTTTTTCTGTTTATTTTTGTTTTTATGTCTTTTATATTCTGGGCTAAATCGTTCCCAACTGCATGTTTTGATGCCCGACACTAGTTGCCAGCCCGTGGGGATCGGGGACGCCCTTCGGGCCATGCAGCGGACCGGGTCGGGCGCCGGGTCGGATGACGCACTGGCCTGGTTCGTGACATGTCCACCATTTCGAATTATTTATAAATGAAATAAATTTTATTTTTCATATTACTATATATTTTTCTAGGATATACTTTTAACCTTTTATTGATTACATAGGTCATTTACTAATTATTTACTGTTCAATTTTACATATTATTTATTTCCATAAGATATTGTCAAATTTATTATATCATTTCTCAGTGTCTCATCTCATCCATGTTATTTATTTGCATACATTTTTATGTTGATGAGTAACAAAAATTATATATGATGAATGGTTTCATGGGTATATAATTGTTTTTGGATATGTTGATGAGTTATTATGGAATTATAAAATTGGGGTATTGGAAAAAAATGGTCATTATGTGAGGATGATCATGGTTTTTAAAGGTAATACTTTTATAAAATCTATAAATCACTAAACAAAAAATTGTATTGTGTATGTTAATGACCATATAATTTCATTTCGGTATAGTAATTATGGATGTTTAAAATAGACAAGCATTATTTCATAGAAAGTGAATTGTGGAAGGATTGTGTATTTATCACCAATTCTGGTTTTATATTCTTAGGTGTATATTATTGATCATATTATCTAACATAATTATTATATGAAGAAATTTTAATAGGTGATTTTCATTTATAATGAGATTATGATTATAATATAATTGGTATTTGACAATTTATTACATAATATTGTAATGATTGATAATGCAATATATACGTAGTCTATACCGGAACTAATTTTTCTATTTAGAGTGTTGTTTCCAATTTCATGATATATGTAAAATTAAATATATTTTCAAATATGAGAAGAGGTGTGAGTTGGTGGTGCATCATTTTGTTACACATGTTTCATGGTAGATGACTAAAAATAGTACAATGGATTAATGAATAACTAATTCTCAACAGTTCAATTCATTATAGAACATGAGGTGAAATTGTATACCAATTTAGCTGAAGATAATCACTGTTGGTTGTCAATAAAATCCTTGTTATGTCTATTAATTTTTTTAAAAGTTGATCATTTTTATAATGTATAATATGTCACACCATGTCATTTGTTTCTATAGCTCTAACTTGACAGCTACAGTTTAGTTATCCCAAAAACTACAAAAAAATCATTTACATATTGATGTTTAAAAACTAATAATCATCATTATGTAGTTTCACATGAGTTAAATAATATTGTAGTGCCAATAAATTACGTTATAAAGTGTCATTATAATGTACCCTCTATTATACTTCTCATCCAATAGAAGCATTATAAGGACCCAAACATAAAACATTTCATAATCTAGAATTAAATTAATAATTCACAATGATGATCTTTTTAGGTTTACAGTTTTTGTGAATTAGGTCATAACTATTTCATAACTTTCCGAAAGTTACAAAGTATATATTTTTACTCAATTCCTATTTTTTCACAAAAATAATAACTCTTGAAAAAAAGATTCATGTCTACTTCCTTGTTTAAGACAACATAACTATTCTGTGATCCCATCTATGACCCTATTCATCTGTATGTCCTCTGAAAAATATTTCCAAACATGGGATGAGCATAAAAAAATCATTAATGGATATATAAGAAAATAATGAAAACATTATTTCACCATTACATACCTAGCATAATCTCTTTAACATACCTAATGAAATCATAAGATTTATGAATAACACATAGAAAACATAAATCATAAAGGTAACATGAGGCATCCATATCATACATAACTTGTAGCTATCACAACTATGTAGGGAGTTTCATTTGGAATACCAAATCAAGAAATATTCCATAAATCTCTTAGGAGAAACATTCTCATTTACCACTTTCACGTTACCCAGTGCATTAGAGACCTACCTCGGGCTCACCCAGCCTATGTTTATCATGGAACCACCCATATATGTAAAACATTCCTATGAAGCATAACATATTCATAACACATAAATCCTACAAAAATAAACTTAAAATTTCTATATATAAATCAGTATATATCATTGACATATACTGATATAACAAAATCAATTACCAAAACTATTTTAAATACAAAAATACATAAAATGACTATATAAAATATTTTTTCCAATTAAAATAATTTTGTCTTGTTACGAAAGCCAAAGATTAAATAATACTCATGGCAGCAGAATCCTCGTTGTCAACACTTATGTTAAAAAGAAATAATACTTTTTTTCATTTAGTAAAATGCTTCATAGAAAAGAATTCTGTTTGAGTGAAATTAAAAATCAAATGTGTTTATACAACCTAAATGGAAGTCGTGTATAAAAACAAAATATGACTCAATGAAAAGAAATTTCGATGAAGTCTCTTTCCACGTGTCTGACTTGACCCGTTCATTCATTAATCTCTTAAATAACAAACTAATGTAAATTTTTAAATTATTAATAACATTTTTCATGTTTATTTATCATTTTATATCACTTATTTCTATTTCATAAATATTATTTTATCATTTAAGTTAATAACGGTCATTTTTTTTATATTTGGTACTTCAGTAAAAAATGAACACCTATTAATTACAAGTTGTTCATGTGGAAAATATACATTATCTTCAGAATTATATTCATTATCTCGATATAATATATATCATATACATATCCAGTGTATGTATTTATTTATAATAGTACATTAATTTTGGTGATAAGGAATGAAATACACCGTTCATGGAGACGATAAGTCGTACATACACATAAACAATACTTTCTTTTATATTTATTATTTTAATGGAATTAAAAAAATGATACATATGAATATTTTAATTCTAGTATAATATCATATATAATATCAATAAATCCATCCTTTAAACATGACATGTATTGTATTAACGATTCATATCACTTTGAAGGGGTGGTAGTCTGCACTACCTCAAATGAAATTATCACGTTCACACATAATGGAAACCATACAGTCATGCTATAAATCGATAAAACATAAGCATAAAGAAAACATAATCATAATTTCTATCTCATATAAATAATGTTCCATCATAATGGCCACCATGAGAGGTGGTAGGAGGTAATTGAAGAATCATCATTTCGTGAGGCGTCAGATTTACAACCAAAAAAACATTATGTTCTTAACCCATTAGACTATGGTGTGTGTAAATGTAGTTCGAATACATATAATAATAACATCATACTATATTGAGTATACTGTTTTTTTATAATATAAAGGAACAAAAATATTTTAGGGGGTTAGGTAAGTATTATAAAAGAAAACAAATTAAGAGAAACAATTCTCTTTAATTTGGGAAAATCCATTTGGTTTGAACCAAAAAGACATCATGAAGTTATTTATGGTTAAGGTATGGATTCTAGGTGGAATATATGGATTTAGGTATTTTAAATGTGGAGAGGTAGGATGAGACAAATGTCTTGAGAGGTGTGAGAAATTGGTTAGGAGTTGTATCCTTTTATAAGGTAGAAGTGGGGCTCTTTTGGAATGCTTGAAACAATTAATTTATTATTAACTTATCTTCTATTTATGAAGAACAAAAAATAAATAAATATTAAGATAAGATTTCTCATTGTGGAAAATAAATCATAAAATATGAGTTGGACAGATTTTGGATGTTATTTTAATATTTATAATCTTATTTATTTAAATTATTTATTAATGAGGTTTGTACTTACTTAATTATGGTGTCATAAATAATTTAATTTACTTGATGTCTAAATATTATAAAAACAGTACCATAATGTAGGAAATATTTATAAATTTCCAGATAATATACTATATAATATAACTTATATATCCCCACGTAAAAATTTATTTACTTAAAGATATTTGTTTTTGTCATTTTGGCCTATACTTTAAGTTAATTAATCAAAAGTGTCATTATCACTTCCAAGAGGCTCCATGGGGTTCCAGAATCGACCCAAAGATGCCCTTGGTCTTCCATGACTCATCAAATAATGGTAGGATAAGTGTTAAGGTAATTCTTAATAATTATAATATTTTTTTCACCATGAATTACATTTTTTACCCTTAACCACGGTAAATAAAAGTCAACAGTTAATATTCACCAAAAAATATTTTGTTAACTAAATTAACTTTCTAATAACAACCATGTATGTCTGATTTTTGAATATAAATTCATAGAAGAGGTAAAATTTCATTGAAATTAGAAAGTTTGTTTTTTAACTACTACATAGTTGTTTAACTATTCATAAAAAATTGAATGTTTTTTGAAAAATTCCCAAAATACACCCTAAACTAAATTTTATAATCTGAATTATAAAATGATATCTATTATACCAAATTCAAAACATATCGGGTGAATCAATTAATTTAAAATTAACTTTTGTTTTCAAAAAAATTATCATGTTTTTAAAAAACAATATCTATCAAAAAAATGATATTTTTATTGTCTAATTTTAAAGTGAAATTTAATCCAATGACCACCATTAGATTAAATTGTTAAAAAATAATAATTTCACTTTAAAAAAATTAGTTGATAATAAAACCATATAAATTAATGGAATTAAAAAGAACCATTGAATTGAAATACATTATTTATCACTATTCATTAAAATGAATTTTATCAGAAAAATACCAAAATTTTTCTCAAAGACAATTTTGATTTCACAATTCTAAAAAAGAATTTAATTTGTTCATATATAACCTATAAAAGGGACCAAAAGTAGATTTATTTATGTCTCTCCATCAATGGCGATATATCAAACATTTAGTGAATATTTTGGTATTTCTGCTTAAAATTGAATTCTTTTCTTATTCTAAGCCTTTATCTTTTATCGGATAATTGTAAAAAAAAATTCAAACATTAATAATCATATTATAGTTAGTTCTATTCAAATAATGAAATACAATGGCTAGGTGTTAACTATCATTTAAAATAATAATATTATATTATTAGTGTGCACCATAAGATTTCAAAGAAACTCATTGTTGTGTATCTCGTACGCCATCGAACATAGAAACCCAATTAAAGAAATATTAATATTTAATTCACAAATATTAATTATTATGAAAATTTATAATTTATTTATTTACAATGGATGTTACATCATCCCCCCTTTTGGAAATTGTGTCTGCGCAATTTTATTCACTTATCAAATAAATGGGGGTTTTTATCTATCATAGAATTTTCAGATTTCCACATTTCCTCTTCAACCATATTATTTTTCCACAAAAACTTTTCCTAGTTAATTACATTATTCCGCAACACATTCTTCCTTTGTTCAAGAATCTGGATAGGTGGTTCCTTAGAAGTGAGATTCTTTTCCAACTGAACTACCTCTGGGCTCAAAACATGAGATAGATCTGGCAAAAAGTTTCTCAACATTGAAACATGAAAAACATTGTGTACCTGTGATTAGAATGTAGGTAAATCCACTCTGTAAGCAATTGGTAAAACTGTCTCGCAGATTTCAAAATGTTGAGTGAACCTAGGACTCAAATTTATCTTCTTACCAAAACACATCACACTTTTCAACGGGAAACCATTGAGAAAGACATGATCACCTACCTCAAAAAATATCCTTCCTCTATTTATCAACATAATATTTTGTTCTACACCGAGATATTGTTGTGTGCTTCTAAATCAACTTAAATTTTTATTCAATCTATTCTACTAGTTCATGTCCCATCAATTTCCTTTCACCTACTTCATCCCACAATACTGGAGTTTGACTACTCATTCCATATATTTCATCAAATGGAGAAATCATTATACTGGAATGAAAACAATTATTATATGAAAATTCAACAAATGAAGTATATTGGTCCCAACTTCCAGGGTAATATAGTGAACAATCACATAGAATACCCTCCATGGTATGAATTGTTTATTCTGACTGCCCATCTGATTGAGGATGAAAGGATGTACTAAAATTTAATTCAGTCCCAATGACATCTGAAGGCCTTCCTAGAAGTTATAATTAAACCTAGGATCATGATCAAATATAATGGGGAGGGGAACACCATGAAACCTGACTGTATATTTAACATAAAACCGAGACAGTTGATCTATAGACATTTTATCTTGAATAGGATGAAAATCACATATTTAGTTAACCAATATATAATAACACACATTACATTATTTTCTATAGATGACTTCGGTAATACAACATTGAAGTTCAATGATATATTTTCCCATTTACACTTTGGAACCGGTAAAGACTGAAGAGACACTTTTGGTAACTACAACTCTACATTATCCTACTAACTAGTCAAAGACTTCACATTAAACTCATCAATATCTCTTTTCAATCCATCCCTCCAGTAATAATCCCAATGATCTATGTACATATCATTCATCAAAAGATGAAATGAAAATTTATAACTAGGAGATTTAAATAACAATTCTTTCTTCCACTATGAATCACAAGGCATAGATAATCTCTTCCCAACCATAAAAAATATCATTATCAACATTAAAATCAGGTAACTAACCCTTCTGAACGAACTCTACCATTTTTTGCTACTCACTGCCTTCTTTCTACGCATTCTTAATTCTGTTTAAGAGATATTATTTAACTAACACAAGAAACAAAACAATTTAATTTCCTACACAAAAAAATTCTTTGTCAGAGTACATCAAATCAAAGACCAATGGATCTTGTTCCAAACATAGAATGGTTAATGATGCATTACTTTTTCAACTCAAAGCATCAGTCACTTTATTTTCTTCTCCTGGATGGTAAAGGATTGTGAAATCACAATCCTTGATTAATTCTAGACATATATTATGTATCATGTTCAATTATTTTTTAGTGAATATATACCTCAAACATTTGTGATCAGTATATATTTCATACTCTACTCCAAAAAAATGATGACTCCAAATTTTTAAAACAAAAACAACAGCAGCAAATTCCAAATCATGTGTATGTTAATTTAACTCACGAGGTTTCAACTGAAGTAAGGCATTATCATTTCAAAGATAATTATTCATAAGGACACAATCGAGTCTTTTAAATGAAGCATCTCTGTAGATAAAAACTCACCATTTCTAGAAGGTAGTTCAAGAACTACACTATTCAACAATCATTTTATAATTCCTTGAAAACAATCATCACATTCTTTTTTATAGATGAACATTACACCTTTTCGAGTTAACATAGTCATTGGACTATATAACCATGAAAAATTATCAACAAACCTCCCAAAATAACCTTCCAAACCAAGAAAACTATGATTCTCGGTTATTTTTGTGGGTATTGGGAATTCTTCCACAACTTTTGTTTTAGAAGGACCAGGAATTATGCCATTTTTTTAAACAATGTAACCAAGGTTAAAAATATGTTGTAACCAAATGTCCCACATTCTGATTTTCCCAAATTGGTTCATTTCATTTATGGTTTGAAAGACAACCCTTAAATGACGTTAATGATTATTTTTACTTTTTAAATAATCTAAAATATCCTAAATTAACCCAACCAGAAACTAATCCACGAGCTCAATGAATATTTTATTCCTAATATCAATTAATATACCAGGTGCATTGGTTAACCCAAAAGTCAAAACTAGAAATTCACAATGGCTATATCTAGTAAAAAATGCAGACATCATAACGTTTGCTTCCTTTACATTAAACTGATGGAAGCTTGACCTCAAATAATTCATCGACAAATACTAAGATCTCTAAAGATGAACAATCAATTCATCGATGTGAGTAAAAAGATACTTGTTCTTAATAGTGATGTTATTCAATTCTCTATAATCAATGAAAAGCCTCATTTAAAAAATCATTCTTTTTAACAAAAAAGACAGGATCACACCATGGTGATGTGCAAGGTTGAATGAAACCATTATCTGATAACACCAGCAATTGCTTATTTTACTCTAAATGTTCAATTTGACCCATTCGGTAAGGGGTTTTTGAAATTGGATTAGCATCAGGTATTAAGTCAATAGTAAATTAATCTTCTCGATCTGGTATAATACCAAGAAAATCATCAGGAAAAAACATCAAGGTACTCATTTACCACTGGAAAATCATTAATCTGAACAGTTCCTTTATTTTCAAAAATATTTTCTTGGTAACATTCATTTCAATATTTTACTAGTTTCCCAAATTCATGACATGTTACCAAAATAATGGGTTCATTCTTGTACAAAATCTAGAAATATTTATTGAGAATAAAACTCTTTTTCTATACTGTTAATCTTAGAATGATTAACAGAAAGCCAATACATACACAAAATATCATCACACTCTAATAGAGGAAAAACAATAAGGTTTGCATGCAGATTCTTTCCACACACAAGGACAAGAAGGTTCTTATAATTTCAATTTGTCTCAATATTTCCACCATGTATTTTTTACTATACGTTCAAGATTCATATCTTGAAATGGAATTCCCAATTTACTATAAAATTTCTCAGAAATGAATGAGTGTGTAGACCATGAATCAAAGAACACATTGGAATAATCTGAACAAACAAATATTGTACCTGATACAACTTCATTCGATGGCCCAACATCTGAAGAAATAGTTTCAAAGGGTTTCACCACCCCCTTTTACTTGTATTCTAGCTACATTACATCATTTGAGTTCTTAATTGGACCAATATTTGCGTAATGGCCTATTTCATTTCACTTAAAACATTTTAATGACTATAAATCATATTTTGTCTTAACATTTATTTAATCAGTTTCAGTGTAATTACGAGCCTTATGTCCCATTTTATGACATCATAAGAACTTACCAGAATTCCAAAGACATTCCCTAGCATGATTTTTACCACAATTTTCACAAATTACAAACTTATGTTTCTTAACAGCATCCTTTCTGGAAGAGTTATTCCCTTTCTCCTGCCTCCTCAACCTCTTATTTTGTAATTTTTCAAAGAACACCTGATCATCAGAAAACTCAATTTCAACCTTATCCTCACATTGAACAAGTTTTTAATAATTTTATAACTCAGAAGAAAAACAATCCCTTCGATACATTGGCTATAACCCTGAGTAAAATCGTTTGATTTTACTATCATGATCTCATTTGAAATTTAGAGCTTTCCCTGCCAATCGGGTCAATTTTTCATCATAGTATTCCACTAATCCATCCTCTAACCTAAATTATATTTATATATTTTCTAATACTAAGATAAACCACCTTAGGTAAATATTTCTCCAGAAACATAGCATTGAATTCATCCCAATCATGTGAATCAATCTTATCATTATCCCTGATATTTTTGACCATCGACCACCACTGATTAGCTTCAACTTCAAAACGGTAAAAATAAAGACTATCCTTTTGGTGTTTTGAACACTCCATAATATCAGAAATCTTCTCCAGGGCTTTAATCCATCCTTCAACTCACACAGGGTCATATGATCATCTGAATGATGGGGTATGTTGCCTCAAGAAATGCTCGTCTACTAACATGTTCCTATGCAGTTGATCTGGATGGTCTCATGCATTGATACGACCACCATTTATATTCTGAGTCAATTGTTTCATCACTACAAAAAACATTTTAGTTCTGATTCCAACCATCATAGGTTACTGATTTGGAAGGATGTCTTCCTCGTGTTGTCATCCCAACATAGCTGCCTTGTTTCCAGTCTGGAAAACAAATGTGAACATATAAATATCTTAGGTGTAGAAACTTGGTAATCTGAAAATGTTATATCATTAACATAAATTAATTTATGGATATTAATTTAACAATACCATAACTATTAATGTTGTCTAAACTGATCTCTGATGAAAACTATAAGTAATATTCCTTAAAACAATTCAAAATGATGAATTAAATAAATAATTGACATTTAGGTTCTTTTTAGGTATATAGTTTTAGATAATTAGGTCATAACTACGACATTACATATCGAAATTAAAAAAATAGACACATCTACCTAGTTCACATTTTTTCACGAAAATAAAAACTCTTGGAAAAAAGAGTCATGTCTTGTTCCATGTTTTAGATAGTATGACTTTTCCATGATCACATCCTTGACCCTATTCATCACTTTGTCCAGTGAAAAAAATTTCAAAACATGGGATGACCATAAAAAGATCATTAAAAGTTACAAAACAAAGAATAAAAACATTAGTTCATCATTACTTACATAGCATAATCTCTTTAACATACCTCATTAAATTATAATATTTACGAATAACACATAAAAAACAAAAATCTTAAAGGTAACATGTGGAATCTATATAATACATACATTGTAGAAATGACAGCTATGTATAGAGTTACATTTGGAATAACCATCATATTATATTCCCTAAATATCTTAGGAGATACATTCAAATTTCCCTCTATCACGTTACCCAATGCATTAGAGATCTATCTCAGGCTCACCCACCCTAGGTTTATCACGGAACCACCCGTATACGTAAACAATTCTCAAAAACCATAACATATTCCTAATATATAAAACAAACATAAAGTAAAGATAACATTTATAAATATCTACTACAAAATATAATTTTAATATATTGATATAATGAAATATATTACCAAAAATATTTTCAAAACCAAAATATGTAAAAAAGATTATGTGATATTTTTTCCCTTTTAAAAACATTTCATCTTGTTACAAATCCCAAATATCAAAAAATACTCGCCGCTGAGGAAAGGTCATTGTCACCACAAACATTAAAAACAAATATTCATTTCTAGTAGTTTAGTATAACATTTCTTAGTAAATTATTCCCATTGAATAAAATGAAATGAAAAATGAGTTTGTACCGCGTAAAAAAGAAAGAAATGTATTTATAGAAAATATTCGTCAATGAAAGGAAATTGATACGATGTCCCTTACCTCCTGTCTGACATTACCTGTTCTTTCATTAATCTCTAGAATAATAAACTAAAGTAAATTTATACTTTCTAAAGAACCTATTTCAGGTTTATTATTCTAGTATATCACTTATTTCCATGTTATATACATTATGTAATCATTTATGTTAATAACACTCATTTTTTCTATATTCGGTACTTGAGTAAAAATGAACACCTTAAAATTACTTGTTGTTCAACTGGTCAAATCTCCATTATCATAAGAATTATATTCATGATTTATATATTATATATATTGTATATATCTAGTATATTTATCTATTTAAAATAGTACATAACATTTAGAGATAATAAATTAAATGCACCATTCATGGAGATGGTAAGTCATACGAACGCATGAACGATACATTCATTTTTATTTATTATTTTAATTGAATGAAAACATAATGAAACATAGGTATATTAATATTCTATTATAATATCTTATCAAATATAATTAAATCAATCCTTTATACATATCAAATATGGTATGAACGTGTCATATCATACTGAGGGTGAGGTAGTCCGCACTTCCCCAATTGAAATTATCACATTTAACCATAATGGAAACCATAAAGGCATGCTATAAATTGAAAATATAGAGAATAAAGAAAACATAAACATATAATAGTTCATATATAAATACACTTCCATCATAATGTCCACCATGAGATTTCATAGGAAGTAATTGAACAATCATCATTGCATGAGGCTTTAGTTTTCAATCCACAAAAACATTTAGGTCTTAAACAATTAGTTGAAGGTGTTTGTATGTGTATATTGAATAATACTCAAAACAACATCCTAGTATGTTTAGTATACTTGTGTTATTAAAAAAATGTGAGTAAAAATAATTTAGGGTGTTGGATAAGTAAAATAATTGAAAACAATTTAATATAAATTGTTACATTTAATTTGTGTAACTCCCTTTGGATTGAACAAAAATTACCTCTTGAAGTGCCTAATGAATAAGGTAAGGATTCTAAAAAGAATATTGTGATTTAAGGAGATTAATTGGGTAGAGGATGGATGATCCAAAAGGCTTTAGAGGTTTGAGGAATTGGTTTGAAGTGGTCTCTTTTTATAAGGGAAGGGAGGGGCTCTTCCAGAATGTTTTAAACAATTTTTTTATAGTAAACATATATTCGGTTTCCAAAGGTACAAAAATCCATAAAGTAGTAGATAATATGACTCTTTTTAGAAATAAAATCATCTAATAATTATTGGAATGGTTTTGGATGATATTTTAATATTTATAATCATATTTATTTAAATCATTTATTAATGAAGTAAATAATGCATCATTATGGTGTCTTATTTTATATAATTTATATGATGTCTAAAAATTATAATAAAAATAAAATTATATAGGAAATGTTTTAGCTTTCCAATCTATAATTATAGTAGAAAGGATATCTTATATAACCCTATGTAACAATTCATTTGCTAAAAGATATTTTTTAATGACATTTTTACCTTTACTCTATGTTAATTAATCCATGTGTCATTATCACTTCCCAGATGCTCCATGGGGTACCCTAATCGATGCAAGGATACTATTTTTCATCCATGAATCATACAATAAGGTTAGGAAAATTGTTAATTTAATTTTGAATAATTATAATATTCGTATTACAATGATTTACCATATTTAACTATAACCTTGGTAAATAAAAGTCAAAAGTTACTAATCACCAAATATAATTTTTATTTTATTTAGAAATACATTACATTATAAAAACAACCATTTATTTAGTATTTTATAAATTCAAATCACATATGTGGTAAAAAATGTTAAATGAAAAAGTTGTTTATTACCTACTACTTAGTGGTTTCACATTTTATTAAAAATTAAATGTTTTCAAAAAATTTACATAAATTCAACATTTGATAAAAATACTTTTTTGAATTAAAAAATGTTGTCTGTTTTACATTTTTCAAATCCTATAAGGAGTGTCAATTTATTTAAAATCAATTCCCATTGTCAAAACAAAATGCGTGTTTTTAAGAAACATTATCTATCAAAAGATTGACATGTGTTTATGTTCAATTTCAATGTGAAATTCAATCCAATTAACACCATTGAATTAAATGGTAAAAATATAATCTATTTACACTTTAAATTCAAATTAATATATAATCCAACAATATAAATAAATTTGATTAAAATCAGTTTTGAATTATAATATAGTATTTTTCACTATTCATTAAAAAAACAATTTAATCAGAAAAAAAAATGTTACCCAAAGTAAATTTTGATGTCCTAATTCTAATGAATAATTTTATTTGTTCAAATAATACACATAAAAGTGAACAAAACTATATTTAATGATGGTTCTCCATCAAAATTCGATAATTCGACCATTTAGAAAATTTCTGAGTATTTATCCTAAAAATAGAATTCTTTTCTTATTTTAAGCCTCAATCATATATCAGATAAATATAAAAACATTTAAATTTTTTTTGATAATATTTTAGTTAGTTCTATTTATTCCCTCTCGTAAAACGGCTAGGTGTTAACTACCATTTTAAATAATAATATAATATTATTAGTGTGCAATGTAAGATTTCTATGAAATGCATTGTTGCGTATCAGGTACTCCATCGAACATAGAAAACCCTTTAAAGAAAAATTAATATTTAATTCACATATATTAATAATTATAAAAATGTGTTATTTATTTATTTACATGGGATGTTACAAGCATAAACATTAATCAACCATTCGACTCAGAATTTACTATGATCTAGTATTAAAATCATGTTTCTAGTACCCAATAAAAAATATCATGTCATTAGTGTAACTAATTTAGGGAAATTTTCTAAAATTTAATTTTATTTCTCAATAATTCATTATATACAAAATTAATACACTCAACAAAATGTCCAAAAGCAATTACAATAACAAATTATTACTATAAAAAAGAATATAGTTCTTATTATGAAATTTCTACATCCTATTAAATATCGATGAGTGTATAAACTATTTATCCACACTCCCAAGATACTCAAAAAACATTATCCCTATTATAATGAAATCGATAAAATATTTATTCACTACAATCCAAAACTAGTTGTCTATGTGACCAGTAAACTCAACACAACACCCCACATTGATTTCCACACCGAAATCCCTCCAATGATCTGGTGTTAATATAATATTTCCATCTTGGTACCTTTCAAACTATATATAATTCAAATTCATCAATCATGGAATCTTATATTACTCATGAGAATTGAAATTTTGAATCATTATTCATAAATATATCATTCATCGATATTCAGATTAATTTTTTCACTATCTATAGATAGTATACATAAAAACCATTTACCAAATTAAAAAATAATGTTTTTTAGATATAAATTTAACCGACTCACCGTAATCCTAGTATTAATGGAAATACCATTTTTACCATGTTTAGTATTTCCACTCAACCCCTTCATCCTAAACCTAAAATATACACAAAAATGGTTACATGTTTATCAAAATTTGCATGGTTATCCAAAATATAATATTATACATACTTCTTTCCAACATAAAATAATATTAATTAAATTATAACAGAACCCAATCAATTCATCCATTTATCCCCTCTTGATATAACATATCTACTTCAATTAGATATCCACACTCCCAAATCCTATTATAACATGGTTATCTACTCCACTGATATTTTTTATTATACATCCTCAATTTATTCTATGTTTGAAAATTTTTATAAAAATAAAATTGTATTACTATCTATTTATTAGTTTTTTTTAAAGAGGATTACTAATAATTAAATGGGGATTCAGAATTTATGGAATGAGATTTGATTGAACGAATGGAATTAAAGTGACTTCAAACCTCAATTTTCCATTTATTGGTATCCATAGTTTATCTAGGGGAGTTTCTTCAGTTTTCCATGTTTCTATAGAACCCATCATTGGGGTACCACATGACTTTCAGTGAGGCTAACCAATTATTTATTGTTCCCAAATCATTTTTAAATAAAATAAAACTAGAGTGTTTTGATTATATTATTGTTTCAAACAACATTATTAATAAATTTAAACTCTAAATAACATATTTCATATTTTATACCTCCTCTAATGAATCCTTTATCTCAAATTCTTATATCCTCGGTTCTTAAATTTTGAAATGAATTGTTGGTTCAATGATATAATGTTCCCTCTAGATATATAACAATTATATCATCACCCATGATATATTTTCATATATATATATATATATATATATATCAAATCTATGTTTTCTGTTAATATGAAATTTTGATTCCATCATTTACTAATATATTGGTGATATATCATGAAGCCTAATGAAATATATTGATCAGATATAGATCAAATATATATTATATCTATTTAATACGTAGTATTTTATATATAATTTTCCTCGACCACATCATTATTATGGATCAATTATTCAAACCTTATCATATAAATATCCTTTAATAGATTGGTGGTGGATTAAATTTGTCCACAGAATCTCTTTGAACATATATCGATTGCACAATAATCAATATTATTTCCGTGAATATTACCAACAATATATCCTCTTGAGAAACTCTTCTTTTTCAATCTCATCCTTTGTATTTTTCCCATTTAGTGATTTTTGGTGGATTAATGTTTGTTTTTTATACAATTTTTTCTCTTTTTGAATATTAAATTAATTAAATTACCTTATTGAATCTATGTGTAATCTATTAAATTAAAATCTTATCTTTCAACATAATGTGAAACTAGTCCTATTGATGGAATCCAGGAGATATGTAATTCTAAACAATCATTATGACATTGAATATATTTTTTCTCTATATATTAACCACATTATTAAAAAACAAGAACCAATGATATAGAACATTATAATGTGAGAAAATTAACCATGATTTTATAATGAGGACTGGGCTTCAATATATTTTTAACATTATATTTACTCAACAACAAAAAGTAGTTATTAAATTATAACTATTTCGACGACATTTCATACTCATTAATTTGTGATTTGTTATGGTTTGAGGAAATGGTTTTTTCAGTGATATATGGTGTATTCCATTGGGTTTGTGTGTATCATGTAACACCCATATGTCATTATTGATTACACTAAAATTTCTAGACCAACATATTATGAAAATTATTGTAAATAACATGTTTTTATGTCTTTTTACTATATTATCATGATGATTGGTTTTTTGTTATATTATGGTATTCCTTATTGTATGTGTATACCCATCCATAGAGGTATTGACTTCGAATTTGTAATAGGTGGAAGATCTAGGTGTAATTTCCACTTATTAACAGAGTGTTCGGGTTGAGCGTTGTTGTTGATGGTGGACACATACATGATATTGGAGCATGAAAATATATTTTCACCTCCAAAACTAATTTCCTTGAGTATAATAATTAATTTACTAGAACTCATTCCATTGATGACATTTTCTACATATTGACTAGTTTTCCCTATAGTATGACTCAAAAAATGATTCATTGAGAATACTGGGTTACATGTTATCATCTATGTGGCTAGTTCATGATCACAATTGATATATTTATTAATCCTTCTGTAATGGAGTTGATACATGTGCGGTAAGGGATAATGATGTATTGTTTGTAAAATAGATGCTTGATATATGAAATATAATTGTTTATTTCACATTTTCCCTCATTAAATAAACCTTTTATACATGTAGACATTTTTCAAGAATTTATTGAGGTATTCCTACTACGATTTACTACTTAAACCAATCACAATTATGTATATAAACAAGAAAAAAAAATATATTGAGATCCTATAATGGTATATGTGCCTATATTGGATGGTTTAGTTGAGGAAACATGGTATGGGAGTTGTAATATGACATATTATGGAGGATACCAATAATTTTTTGTTTATCTTATTTCACATTTTGTTAGTTAAACATTCCATATATGGATCCCTATTAATTATCTTTATTTAATTTTTTTGAAATGTGTGAATTCTGATTTTACATTATTAGGTTTTTTAATCCATTTTTATTTCCTCATGTTGTTTTATATTTTAATTATTTTATTGATTAATATATATGATATTAATTATACAGTATCCCCACTAATGGTTTTTGAGTATTCCCAACAATTTTACATCCATAGATATTAATGGTGATGCCCATCAGGTCTTGTGGTTCAATGTCATGGAAATGGTGGTTAAGGTCAATTCATTACAGAATTATGTGATAGAATTTTTTTTTTATTTTTGTTCTTACCAATATAAGTCATGGTATAAAAAAGATATGTAATGTAGACATAAGTGTGTGATATTTTTTGTTCCAAGACAACACGTTTTAAAAGGATCTACGTGTTATCATTTATTAGTTTCCTATTAATAGATTATGGGATTGAGGTATGTTATTGTAACATTATTAGACACATAAGATAAAATTATCCATATATAAAAATTTGTATATTATAGTTCTTGTTTAATTATATGGATTTATTTTGTTAATCTATAATGTATTGACATATATACTCTTATAGAGTTGTATATTTTATTTCCATGATCCTTCTATATTTCAATTGACATTAATTTGAAGACCCAAAAAGTTATATTATAATTTTATCCATATGTTAATGTTACTAATGTGTATGGATTAAAATCTTGGTCAACACTAGAATGTATATACCATGGGTTATGGGTAGACTCCTCAAATAACATTATGAGTTACAATAAACAGATTAGGATATAAATTAACAAAAGAAATTTTCCCTAAACTATTCCTTAATATTCCAGATGGTGTCCTCTTAATAGATGATGATAGGACTTCCAATAAACCTAAGAAAAAATACTCATATAGAGGAGGATTACAAAGTTACTCATCCTGCTACATATAATGATGTAATAATGTTTTCTACCACTCCTACATTGTTGGTGTAGGGCATGGGCCCACCTTACCCATATGTCCACCAAATGATTGTTTTCTACTGTAGAGGGGAACAGTTTCCATGGTCGAATAACCCCCGAGACAATAATATATTGTATCCACAAGTAATTTAAGGACTAGAAAAACATATGATTCATAGGAAAGGATAAAAATCATTTGTGGGTTTCTTTGATCTAGTAGAGAACCCTGAGTAATGGATTGTGATGATAGAATTATCCAAGATATAGGGATCCTCGCGGAGATGGGGGTGTGAAGGGATGGGATAGCACGATTGAGGGTTTCATATATGATACCTTCATGGATTATTTATATTAATGTAATTTTTTCCAATAAAACTATACATGACTGAGCTCATGAATTATTTGAGAGACATCATGGGTCGATGAATATACACACATAGTCCACTTATTACATTCAAACACGTATATTTTCTACAATATTGGATAGATATGTGGTATAAATGTATATGAAGTTATAGATCAATATCATTCCATACATAAAATCATTATTTAGGATGTTCAAAAAGAAACAAACATAGAGGTTATACTCATGGTCTTGACTATTGAGACATTCAAGGAAAAGGATCATGTAGTTGTTTTTATTTTAACATTTAATGATCATGTTGTGATCCTCTATATATAAGTAGTATAAATGTCATGAAGAGTTTGGATTCATCAACCCCGTAGGAGGTTTTCCTCATTGCTTCAAAAATTGATAGACCATGAATTACCATTGTTTTTTACATTATTTTAGATAATGTGTTGATTATGTGGTATGATAGGTTAACTTCCATAGTTATTCTACAAATCATTGTGGTTATCGTTTCTTATGGTGGTATAATAGAAATATTATAAAATCAAAGGGTCAAATGTGGTAATCAATAGATGTATTAGAGGATAAATAATCTATAGGATAATGAATCTCATGGACAACATCACAGAGCTTTGGATGTCAGAGTAAATGCATTAGATAAAACTCCAGCAGATTGTTGTGACATACTATCTACTCTCAATTGTTTCATTTTTATCATCTCTATGAAATTGTAAACAAATTTTTGATATTAGTTCTTCCAATTCCTTTGCATCATTATATTTTATTATTGTTCACTACAATCAAATCATTTTATCTTATAAGATTCATTCCCTAAAAACATCATTTGGGGACAAAATTGTACCATCATCAACAATTCATAGAGTTTCTATCTCCACTGGTAGTTATTTACATTTCTGGGAATTAATGATTCTATAAATGGGGAGCTTCAATTTGAAAATATAAATTTATTAAATTACAATTTTTTGATCTAATGTTTATATCTATCATAGAAATATGTCATTTAAATCTATAAAGGGATATATGAAATTGATTACTAAAGAATGAGAGTTGGGATTAGGGTGGGTTGGACAATACATGAGCCAGATTTGCATAATTATAGAATAGATTTGAAGATGGTATCATTCACCATGATTAGTGGAAACAATATGATATTATCATCTAGTTGTATATAACTATTAGGATTCATTTGTTGGAAATTTTATATGACTCTAACTAATAGAGGAGTTAAATTCTATATAGATATCATGCCATGTACAAAACAAAGAACCATATATGACTATTTTATTACACTGATGAAACTAAAATAGCTCAAGCTATAACATAATGATGAATAACATAAGGGGTTTATCATGATGAGTACATCAGTGTGGGGTGAGACTATATTATTCTCCAATAAAGTGTCCCATAGTCAATGCCTTTCTATATATTACTAGAGGATAAATTATTTAACAGTAAAAAAATATTTCCTTCATTAAGATCAATGATCTCTTTTCTCAGTTTTAGTGCGTATAGTGGTTCAACTATATTAATTTCCAATCAAGATATTAGCATTTGTCGGTTTGATTGGAGGATGTCACAGTGATAATGTTTCTGGAAATGCATGGGTTATACATGAAATTTGTGGTTCCATTTGGAAATATGAATCCAATTTTAGAGTTAATTGATAGGATGAAAATATTATTCAACACATTATATGATACATTAATCATAGTGTTTTATGAAAATATCCTCAGATAATCCTTGACATCAGAGTTATATGCTACACATCTCAAGATAATACATTGTCTGATTTGAGAACACTAGATTTATTCCCTAATATCAATGTCTATATTTGGTATTATATAGGTTAAATACCTAGGGAAATAATTGTTTGAAATTGGTATGTCCATAGACCCAATTAAAGTATATGTAGAAATTTCTTTGACACATCTTCAAAACATGTTACTGTTACTGATTTTTCTTGGGTAGATGGTTAAAAATACTAATTTAATTAATTAATTCTTCCATTAATCAGAACCCAATATTATGTGGATGAAGAAAAATGAAATGTTTAAATATTTCAACCACTGTGAGAAGGATTTTCCAACACATAATAAGATGTTCACTACAACTCTAGTGCTATTTATTCTATTCACTAGGATTGGCTATTATATTTTTTTGCCATAGATTACAAGTAATATTGATAGATAATGTTTAGGTATTAGTTTAAGTTTCACGATAGTTGTGAATCGATGTCTAGAGCCACGCTACCCATGAAAGGGAGCTAGAAACCGTGATCTATGGCTTAATATATTAATGACACGATCTCATTCGATATTGTTTATTTGTATAAAATGACCACATGTGCGTTCAGATAATATTTACAAAATGATAACTAAATTTTTGTTTGAGGAATATGGTATAGCACTATTATACTTCTTAAAATTACAATATAAATTATCTAGGAAATTGTAGCATTATTTTAGATTACATATAAAGTAGATGCATATAGTTAGGAGCTTGGTTATTGGTCTTCAGAGGAGTAGTGGATCCTGATGAACCTATTTCATTGTTAGAGGATGGATGATTTTGAGGACCAGGGATCTATAAAATATGATCAAATATTGATAAAGTTATATATTATAGATCATGTGTATGTTACAGGGAAATCGATCATATAGTGTTCAGTTTTTTTGGTACATATAGTATATGGGTACCAGATACACGATATATTTTTGGATGCTGACAATGTGATCCTTTAACGTGGGAGAATTGTAATACAATATTTTATTAGATAAGAGATGATGATATGATTCCAATTCTCTATGTGGGTGATGCATAATTATGTGAAAAATATGTAAAATGATAGTAATAGTTAACTATAGTGTTTATGGAAGAAGAGGGACACAACAAGAAATTATTCATGGGGACCTTCATTCTAGTTGGAAAATCCAAAACAACAACTTCTATGTGGTTTTCTCCATACACTTATTTTGTGCATGTGTAAGTGGTAGGATATCACTATGGACATTATGATATGATTTTTAAGGACCTAGAATATCTTTTCCACTATTTTTTTATTGTTGATCAAGTAATAAAAGAATCTCATTTTGAACCAATATATGGGACATATATATTGGATGCAATTAATGGTTTTATACGTTTTAGCTATTATTCCCTCATATATTTACAATGAGTATCATATTATATAGATTCACATGTTGTTGATCATTTTCTTGTTAGTTCATATATATGGACTTAGGGAATCAGGTGAGATATATCAATAAATCTCATCCACATACAGTTGGACAATTAGACTAGGAAAATAAATTATTATTATATATTCTTCTTAATTACATTCTAGAAATCAAATAATGTTTGAATGATCACATATCATTGGTATGTTTTTCACAAAACACTAGTTAACAAGATTTAATTCTAATGCTAACTTTTGAGGATCTAGTTTTAGGTTATATATTTCACCTTATTTTTGGAATGAGGATGGCAGGTAATCTATTTTGGGCCTGGTATGGTACATTCGACCACTAATATAGTTACATTTATTTAGAAAAGATTAATTTAATATCATAGTAGGATAAAGACATCTTGTAATATAAGTAAGAGATATTTCTATTTTGGTTCATGATAAAATTCTTTTTGGTGAATGAATATTTGGTTTCGACACCGTCATTATGTGAAGAAAGGGAAGATATTACCTTTCTTTGTTAGAACCTTTGCGATAACTAATAATTTTTGGATAGTGTTGTATCATTTGAATATTTATTTCCAATGAGGAGGTATCCAATACAAGTTTCATGTTCCTAAACACTAAATGAATATTAAAAATCTCACATGTTATATTTAACGAAAGTTTGTTGATTAGGATCCTGACAAATCATACAACGTGAACCTAGTGAATTTTTTTGAATAGTATGATACATCCTTTCAAGGGATGTTAATACCATAATCATTTATTCAATTAATGTCAAGATAGATTTAAGAATAGAAATTGAAGTTGGAGGTATATTTTTGGGCTCAAATGAATGATTTGTTTAAATAGTTCCCTTATAATCACCTCTTAAGGATAATAAGTCAATAGAGTGGACGAATCAAGACAATATGTTCTATTCTGATGCATGAGAAATTTCTAGGTAACATAAATATCTATTACACTATTAGTTTTTCAATAATTTATGTTTTTCATGAGATTTTTCATTATTGACATTGTTTCTTTTAATTTATGGAGATAGTGTTGGGGAAATTCATGGAATTTTGATGGTTGAAAAATTCCACTGACGAAATAGTAGACACAATAGCTAATCCGTGTTGTTTCTAAGGGTCTGTAGGTTTTAGAAGACCCCATTGGCATGATATTGATACTGTAACAACCAAGGTCGATCTTCTGGGTACACCATACAATCAGTGTCTTCACTAGCTAGCTGGTGAGTTCCACATGTTCACCAATTAACCTAGTCTAAGGGTGAGATAAATGAACACTATGAGATTTATTTCAATATTTTTTACCATATTTATAAACAAATTCAAACAAAGAACACCTTTTTTTGGGTTTTATACCCTCTATCTTGATTCTTGGATCGTATATTCACATCTCCTTGGTTCATCTACTTTTGAATGATTTGGTGATAATATATTGGTATGTTCTTGAATTTTATATACCATTTATCTCCATTTGTTTGGGTGAAGGTCATATATTTCTATTGGATGTATTTTTTCTAGGAATATTCAATTAAGTATCTTTTCATTCATTAAAGATTAGTGATAGCTCTTGTGATTTGAAAAAATATCATGATCATATTGAGATATTGAATCAATTATGGATGTTTTACTAGTATAGGTTCATGAATCATTTTTACAATCCTCTTCTGGATTTCAAGTATACTTTTGATACACAATCCATTGAAAATAACATGGTATATTGGGGGTGGGTTCAGTGGGACAATTTCTTTTTTTTATTGGATATTGATTCCATGGGAATGGTGTACATTTTTTTGATTGTATTCCATGATCATTCACCTTCGGAAGTTATTTGTATTGAATATAATATTTTATATCATAATAATTGAAATATTTTTTGTGGATCGATGTTAGATAGATAGTCCAATGGTTTTCTTAATTATTTGATTACTAATTCATGATCTATTAATTAATTGACAAAAAATATTGTGAATTAATTTATTAAATTATTGACATTGAATATATAAGGTTCATCCATTACAATCCTTTTTCTAGGTTAACAAGAACCTAATTTAGGCTTCTCTTGAGGATTGAGAAAGTTATTCATTTTTTGGAATAGTGTTCGATCATTGAGAAGTACATGAACATTGGTGTTCTTCATTATAAACTATGATGTTGGAAGCTCTATACATTTAGAGGCCCATATATTTGAATGTTTCCTTGATTTCGTATGTGTTAGGAAAACTAGTTTCATGATTGATTATGTTTTCATATAGGTGTGTGTTTAAACTATGATACCCATATTAGATTCATTATTCGATGATTATTGTCAGAGTAACATATTAAATTTTAGGAAATTTATCACATATTATTATACACTAATACTATACTCATATAATGAAGGATAATTATTGTTTTATAATTGTTGACACTATTTTGTGTAGTTTAAATTAATTTAATTTAATGTTGTAGTATTCATAATAGGGAACCATTGTGGTTTGAATCACCCTCAAAGGTATAGTTCATTAGACATGTGGAATTGATGATTGTTGACTCGTATGTTTTTAAGAAAAATGAAAACATTCTAACCTAACCATAAAATGATACCATGATGATCCAATATTGCACAAGAGCCTCCTCCCAGTTGGTGTGGATGACTTAAGTATATCCATGTGACTCAGGATTAAATCTAGGAATAGGTATATTCTTGAGGTATTTTAGAAGTATTGTAGATGTATTTTAGCAGGAAATATTTAGTACAATGTATCCCATGACTATTCCCCTGTTTGGGCATTCGGGCCACTGATTTGGTCCCCTAGTACATTATGGCCATTATTCCACCAATTCCATCGAGACAGTAAGGCCTTAGGGCCACCTCAAGGTCGTTGGTCTTCCTTAAGGGAAGTTACAAAACATACAAACTATAAAAACCAAGCTACAAAAGGAATATGAGTAAAGAGCATTAACCATCAGTGAAGATAAACAGGTTGCAAGAATGAGAGTGTATGGAACCTTCTATCATGATTAGCCTGTGAAAGTATGGGATATCCTAGCTGAAACTCCATCCAAAGGTGGAGATCTGATATCACGGATATGATGCTGGGGAAGGATCAATTCCAAGTACTTAGTCTGGGTTGTATGTAATGATTAAATCCTACATGTAATGAATTCCTCTAAGGCCTATGGGCCATGTAAAACATACTCATACATGCCTTGAAAGGGTTCCACCTCACCCCTTGAGAGGTGGATTAACAAAATAAATAAAAAATGATGGAATTTGGACCATTGGATGATGACACAATTTATTATTAGACATCATTATGCCTTATGGATAACATGAAAATGATCACTATTTTGGCAAGTGTCCTATCCCGAGACTCAATTACATGAGGATACCATGTAACATGTATTCATACATGTGGTGGTTTCTCGATCTCTTTTCACATGGTTTTTCTTCCAACTATAATGATCCAAATGTATTTATGAATAATCCTCATACTGTCATGGTTATAATAAAGAATCTTGCATATGAATTTTCAATATTTCTTACACGTTTATTTTTTATTGGAATACTCCTGTTATATTCGTGTGAAATTGTTAATTACTCATATTTGTTTTCTAACAATGTTTTTTATTCAAAACCTGGATGATCATAATAATTTTCAAGATGAAATCATATATTGGAATTCATATAAGGGGAAAGATCCCACTATAGATGGTATATTATAGGATCATAGAGCTGGGGGTTGTAACGATATATCCTCTCATGGATACCATAATTTTATTTATTTACATTCTTGAACTTATATATTTGTTTTTCTATCCATATATGGATAAATTTTTTTTATATCATTGTTTTATATTGTTTCCATAAGATATTATATTTTAATTTATTATATTAATTATTAATTATATTGAGTTTTCTAATATTTTATTTATATAATTAGTTCACATGTATGATATGGAGGTAATATTATCTCAATTGACTTCATTCGATCCCACATTTCCTTTCGAAAATATATAGCATTCAGGAAAGAACAGATTATTTCCATTTTCACATCATATTAGAATCAGTTATTCTAGTAAGGGGGTTACATATAATTACAAACCAATTATCATCATGACATTTATGGCCCTTGTTGCATGCCATAGAAATATTTTCATCCAATATAATTTCATAGAAATCTTAGATAAACTAAATTGTTAATCTTATTCCCATGTACACATTCATTATCATATTATACTCATGAGACCCCATTTAGTCTAAAATAATAAATATATATTCATTTATATGTAATTTTTTTAAATGTTATATAAACTCTATAAATCAATACATAATGTCCAAAAAAAATTGGTTAATTTCTATTCTCAACAACATTGATTTAGTAATTGGAAGTTATATTATAGTTTTAAGGCCCCATGCAATAAATATACTTTATGAAATAAAAATTTCTTGATCAACTCATATATATAATTAATATATCTATTTCCCATAGATGATTCATCATATATTTTTTCTTCAAATGATCAATCATATTATGAAGGAAAATGATCAAATTTTGATCAAATATTGATCTATCAACCAGTATCCATCTATGAAATAAAATCATAAACATAATTTTTATTCATCATAATCCATGTTCAATTAATAAAAAAGAGTACTAAAACCTAGAAATATCATTCATAGACCTTCTAGACTATGGATATTTTAATATAATAAAATGAATCATTTTTAATTATGTTCACATCACCCAATGTGTGATTTGTTAATCAAAATTTTACATCAATGTAGTATACCATCAACCATCTATATACTTTATATAAATATCATTCCTTAATTCCAATATTAATCATATTTCAAAACAATAATATGTATCTACTTCTTATAATCAAGCATAATATTTGGGCATTACCTATCATCAATTACAATAACATTGAACAACATAAAAAATTGTTATATCCAATGAAAATAACTAAACATATATGTCAGATAATAATTCTAAAAACTCAACATCTAATTCACCTATTACATTTCATGAACACCGCCTTTCAATCTTCATAAACAGAGAACAATTAAAAATACAAACATGATTAACATTCCATCTATCTATCTTTTGACCTCAATTTACCTATCTAATTGTGTAGTCTTTTAGTCATGTACATCCTGTCTATGATACCATAATCATGCTACCATTAGTCATTTCTCACCATTGCTAGGTTTATAATTCTAATGTATTAGGTAATTAATTAATCTAAACCCACCATTTATGTTGTTCTAATAACTCCAATGATTTACAATATGTTATTTAATTATCAAAACAACACAAGGATAAACTCATACCAGACCCTACCAACTATTGGGTTAACAAATGAACCAACCCTTTATGATCTGTGAAAATATCTCGTTGTATACTATTTGTGAATTCAAGAACAAATATATGAATAATAATATACATGAAAACCCCATGGAAATTAATGTACGATCTAACAGTTCTACAGTTACAATAACTACCCATACACCTAACTCAACATCTTACCACACCCATAAATGATAAAAAATCTAAAAACATATAATATAAAATACATTACTATAAAAACCAAAAAATAAAATGTACACCTAATCCAAATATATAGATATACTCTATAATTTGATGGACATAAACATTAAAACATCAAACATGAGTTATAATCAAAAAGAAGTGTTTTATAGTATAGAAATGTTAAAATAAAAAAATGACTATCCTTATATCTTTTAATGAATCGTATAGGGTTTTATGACCATGTAGAGATATATTGTGACCACTGATATGAATCCCAAAATTTAGATGACTACATACTAATGGTAATTGTCTGTTAATTTTTTTATATTCTATATACTCAATACCACAACCAAATAATAGTTATAAAAAATATAATAGGAATGAATTTTGAATACTCATATGGAATCATAACTGAATTGTTAACCATTACCAATAATATATCAAATTGAAAAAAATTATGAATCCCCCAATAATCTCATAAAATTATCATATATAAAAAATATTTCTCACAGCTAAAATCATGTATTTAAAAGGGTGGAGAATATAAATAATATTACAAACTATGGATATCTTCTATAAAAAGTCATAGACTACACCAATTATCATTTCCCCACAACAATCACGAAATTCTAGATCAAACCCTAATCATCATGTCCCACTCTATACTTATTTTAGAATCATAAAATATTTACATCTCTTGCGGTGAAAATATATTTCATGGGAATGAAAATAAATAAAATATCACAATGGGGATGTTAGTGTTTTCAATAATTATTATATATGAATGAATAAATAATATTATATGAAATATCATAAAACTAATCATACAATACATAATCCAGGTCAATGTGATAATAAAAATACACAAATAGGTTTGTTCATACATTATATTACTAGTTCGAGTAGAAACATAGTCTCTGTGGTTTCCTATAGATTTTTATGAATGGGTTGGTTTGTAGAAAATAAGGTTAGAATGCAAATTTCAATATGATGTGGGAGAATTCCATATCATTACAATTTATTTTTTTGATTTCTAAAAAATTAATACAAACCCCAAAGGTGTGAGTCATGATGAAAATGATAAAAAATGAAAAACATAGAATAGGGCCATTTCATTGTAGTACATGTTGAAAACCCCTTCTAAGTCAACTATGGGTACATTTATGGATGTGGCATTGGAGTGATACTATGTAGTTGACAAGGAATTTTGAAAATAATAGATGGGATTTACCACACTATTTTTCAAAACAATGTTTCTTATGATGCCTCACTATGATAAATAGTGACTCAAAAATAGTAATTTATAAATAATGGATTGCATGATCAACACCATCATATTATGATAATCTATTGATTGGGATGTGAAAAAAGGATATCCCCAACCTGTAGAGGTGTTAGTGGTTGTTCAATAACAGTCCATATATGGGGTAACCCAATATGTGTATATACTTCTAAATGATTTTTATATTCAACAAATGGTTCTTGATGATAATAGTTTTAGAAGTACAATACCATCCCAACAATATTAAGAGTGATTATACATCATGGTCATTGATTATGAAAAATGCTGTTGTGAATGGAATCTTGAGATGTGGCGCATGAAAATTTAGTGAATTAATCATGTTGATAAAATAATTGATTCTGAATGATTCCATTATCATTATATTATATTTTATTCCATGACTCTAGAATTAATATGAGTATTAAACATTAGTTTTTTTAAATACTATGATTTTATTTATAGAATTATGGGTGGTTTATAGAACCCATTTTGGTGATACCTGATTTACTTTTGATAGAAAAATGACATATCTATTCGAGGAAGGAGAAATAACACCTTCAATATGAAACCCCATGTTTTAATTAAGTAACCATTTATTCATGAATTATAAGCATATAATGTGTATGGGTAAGCATTGGAATGTTTTGGGGACCTTTTATAAATTTTCAGGGACTTTTCTTCAAATGGAGTTTTGAGAATGGTTTCGGTAATCCATGGAAATCCTATAGGAAACCAGGCATAGAGAGTCATGGGATAAATGAAAGGTGTATGGGTGAGGCATAGTTCTTCTTAATCGGGCATACACTAACGGGAAACTATAAACCTTGAGTCTATGGATTTGGGTTATTGAGATAGTGTATTCCTCATAAATGTTGCATGGTTTTGAAATAATGGGATCCAAACCCCCATGTTCTCCCTTAAGGAGGAGGTTTGAGCATGAATAGATTACGGTATGCCTAACCATTTGACGAAAGCATGCATGGTTAAAATGTTATATCCTTAAATATTGGATCTAAATTTTTTTCACCACTAAAGTATTAAATTATCCCCAAACAACCCTAACATTGGATTTAAATATCTATAAGGTTGAAGAACCTCTCTTCATTAAATTTGAAGTGAAATAGAGTTGTTACATGGGGAGTTGAGGATGGATACTTAAGGTAATACATTATTATTGTTATTTATTGATGATCTTTCATAGATCTACTTCTCCCATTTTATTTGGTTCAAATATATACACCTTCAATGGATATATCTAAATTTGGGGTTTCAAAATATTTTTATGTGTGATCTTTTTATTGATAGGGTGTGTGAACTAAGGTGGGTGTTTCGATATTCAACCTATTTTTGTGATGTTTTTCATGATGATTACCATTTTCACCAAAACTCTTATGGTAGATTTCTTTAATCACTATTTCCTATATTTAGAATGTGAAGGATTAGTTTCAAATTGGTTTAATATATTTATTTTTCTTATCAAATTGTGGTGATAATATTTTTATGAATACACTTTAGTGACTATTTATGGGTTTTAGTTAAATTGTGGAATCGTGATAATTGGTTTTGAAAATTTCATTGGATTCCTGATTTTAAAATTATTATTTTAAAATATGTAATTGTGGTATATTTGAAATAACATGTTAAAAAGTATTTCAATAAAATGTAACATTATTGAATTGGATTTAAATTATTTGGTTTAAATGGTTTTTCAATACATGGTTTTTTTGTTTGAGTATGTACAACATGCCTCTAAATAAAGGATGTGTTCTAGTGGGATAATTGGGAAGTTACTCTAAATTGGATGATTATGTTAGTGGGACAAAAGGTTATTCGATGATTATCTTCTCATAACTATGGAAATATACAATAAAAATTAAGGTGTCGGTTCATTTCTATATAAGCAATGGTTATGTTAAAATTAAATGTTAAATTATTTCAATATTTTTTAGGTGTTTTCAATGGAAAACTATATAATATGGATTTTGTTTATATATTTTTATAATCTATTTTTTAAAATTGTTTTAAAAAAATGTGCTAACATGTTCTATCCTGTTGGTGTTAGTTGGGAAGACATTAGTGAAAAATTATCAACCATCCCCTACATTGTAACATTGGATCTTTTGTAGATATCATCTATTTACATAAGGGAAAAGGTAAATCATCAAACATATTTTGCACTAATTCATGATAAATGTGAATCTTGGTGGAATTATAACTTGTATAATGTGGAGATTTGGAGTTATGCAGTTGTCTATGATTTTTATATGTTGGTCTTCCACTTTGGAACACTTTGGTTGGTTTTTCTATAAGTGAATTGTCTGGGATGTCTTTCATTTTGGTCCTGCGTCTTGTAGGGTTTTATTTGGTTATGGTTGTTGGTTTTTTTATCTTAAAAGGTAAAATCATCACCCAAATATTAAATGACTCCCTTTACATTTATTTACATCCTTTGGTGTCTTTGGGATGTTTCTTAAGACTAGGTAACGTCGCCAAAACATCTCTTGAAAATGGTAAGGGGTACTATGTTATAAGGTGTGTCATGTTGGTACAAACAAATATATTTTTGTAACAGGTTTCCTTTTACTTGTTATTGTTTGTCTAAAATTGGTTTTTATTCACTCTTGTCAATTCCTTATGTTGGGAACATTTAAATGAATAGGACTTTTAGGACATAAAATGTAGAGCATAAAAATACATAGCAAACCTTATTATTTTAAAAATCAAGCTACTAGGGAGGTGGGTATATAATTGTTATGAGGACATATATTGGATAGGTATCTCATTATCAGCGGTCTATCCAATGATATAACCATGAAATGTATTATAAGAATGAATTATTTTTTAAATTTCATACATTGTTGAATGTTGATTTATGATTTTGTGAAAAAGTCGTGATTTTTGAATATTATTATAGTATTTTCAAAAATATTATTTTCAAAAAGGAATAAAATAGTAATTTTTCTTATGGATTGTTATTTCAAAACAATATTGAATTTTAAAAAAAAACATCTAATGATATAAAATATAAAATTTTTCAGTGAAATAATATGATAGTAGTTTGTGATTAAATTAGAATTTTTTATTCTATAAGATAACAAAGAGTTATAAATATGGAGTTTTTTGTATTTATAGTAAATATAACCTGGTATATTTCAGTGGAATTAATCTGATTAGGCCAATGATAATGTGGTTTCACCCGATCCAAAGGTGAACAATTAATTGGTTCAAAGCATCACTCCGGATTTTGAAACCATTGAGTCAAATAAAATCCAGGTACTCTTTTTAGGATATTTTTCCCTATTAGAAATCCTAGTGGATGAAGAATGGTTACTTCCACAAGAATATGTAAGAACTGTATAACATATCAAAAAATGCATAGGGGCACCGACTTTCAAGGAGGTGGAACACATCAAAATCAGACCACATGTGCCATTATTCTTCCTCCACGACCAACTAATAATCCAGGGTATTTTTAGTTCGTTTCACTAACTCATATCATGTGAAAGTGTACTACATCATTATATCATGCCAAAATTTGGAAAAAGATGTGGAATATTTAGTTCAATTGTCACAATCCCCTATGGTCAGGTGTTAGAAAAAAAATCTTCTGTCCCAGACATCATATTATTTGACAAATGAGGTTAGTTGAATAATACAAGTTAGTAGAACACCAATGTGATTCTAGGAAAAACCTGACAACCCAGAAATGTAAATCCCAAAAATTATATAGAGATAAAATTTATGTGATAAATAATATACAAGGTCCTGGGATGGTGATTATGTATGATTAGTCTGGACTATAAATGGAAAGATGTATGATTGTTTTTAATTCTACCCTTATACAAGTATTGTTTGATACTGGGGATTTACATTCGTTTATTAATATAAATTCTGTTAAATTTGTTTGTTTAATGGATGTGATTATGTGTTCATTGATAAAACATCAATATCCACATTTGAAATGTGAATGGCAAGCATTTTTTGGTTGAGAATGTTCTATAACTATTAATGTAGATAAATTGAAATGAGACTTATAGGTGGAAGAGATACATTTATATGATTTAATCATGGGTGTTTATTGGTTGGGAATTTTAATATATTACATCAACCATATTAGTATCTAAATTATTTTCACAACTGAAGATGGTGTAGAGAATCAATTGAGGAGGTCAAAAAATCATTTTTATAGAAGTTGTGGATCAATTTATTAATGTGTTTTCTGAATATTTTTCTTGGTTACCACAAGTAATCGAAGTGGCTTTTACAATTGATCTATCCCATATACCATTACTATATCACTTCCAACTATATTAATGGGGCCAACTAAATTTAGTAAATTCTAAGTGTAGTTGTAGGATATAGAAATAAAAGTGTTCATTCGGACAAGCACATCTTTGTGGGTTTGCGTATTCTTGTTTTTCGAAAAAGAAGATGGAACTCTATGTATATGTGTGGATTATAATAAGATTATCAATGTAATGATGATTAATATATATCCACTATCACAAATAGATTATCTATTAAATCAATTAAGGGTAGATTTATGGTCCTCTATGATTGAATTTCAATAAGGATATCACAAATCATATGTTTAGAAGTGTTTTTCCAAAATATCATTCTGGAAAAGATATGGACATTTTGAATATGATGTAATGACATTCAGAATTATGAATTCATCAATGTTATATATATAATTGATGAATCTGATATTTTACTGATATCTGGATTGTTTTTGGTGTTGTTATTTGGATGACATATTGGTGCATTCAAGGACTTGGTTTATGAAACTGAAACACTTGGCGATAGTGTTAGGAATATAGAGGGATCATCAATTATATTCCAGAATGTAAATTTTCAATTATAGGATAAGTTAGGTAAAATTTAATTTCTATATAATTTTTTAAAAATTAGTTTTAGTGGATCATAAGAATATTAAAGTTGATATCTATTGGAAACCATTGATGAATGTCCTTTCCATACATATTTTTATTGGTCTAGCTGGTTATTCCTGACACATTTCTCATGACCTCACAAAATCAAACTTTGTATGAAAGCGTTTAAAAAGAATAATTTTTCATTCCAATGGAGCATGAAATTAAATAAATCTGTTCAAGACTAAATTTTTTTCCTTACATACACGCCAATTCTTATTTTTTCATATTCAGGACAAGGGTAAGTGGTGTATTATGATGCGTAGAAATTAGGGTTGGGGTGTGTTATCATGAAAGGATACCATGTTTATCTATATGGTTCAAGGATGTTGTGAGTGTATGATATGAACTTCCCATCAAACGATTTGGTGTTATCTGCTGTTATCCATGCTATGAAGAGTTTTCATCATTACCCATTTGGCGAGAAATTTTATTTGTTTATGGATCATAATAGATTGAAATATATATTTTTCTCAAATTAATTTGAATAGGTGACAAGGAATGTTGATGGAATATCTCCGAATGTTAAAATATAACATGATATATAAACTCAGAAATGGAAATTTGGTGGCCATTGCATTGATTAGATTGTCTTATGTTCTGTTATAAAATGTGGCTTTATATGAGTTTATGTTGATGTTAGTCGTCTCCAACATGCATGTGAAATGTGAAGAACTTGTTGATGTTGTATTTTTATTAACATTTTTGGTAGTTCGTAATTTGGAAATGATGGTTAAAGAGTCACAAAAAATTGATTTAAAATATTTTGTAATTAGTTCAGAGAATAATGGTAGAGGGACCACTGAGGGATGAAAGATGGATACGAGTTCTACATAGTGCATTAGAAATCAGATATTCATACCAATGTCTTGTAAACAATAAAATATTCATTCTTACCCCCACTCAAGATGGGATATTTGTTAAATAATACATAAGATATACAAGGAATTGAACGTACACTTTTGGTGGGTCAGCATGTAATGGAGGGTTGATGAGTTTGATTCATGCCTCATAAATTATAAGCTATTTAAGGAATAGAATCATCGACCCGTATGTATGATAAAGTTTCTACCCATCCCTCTTTCTAAGTTGGATTATATAGATAGGAATATCATAAAATGTGTCCCAATAATTGTTTAGATACATGATTCTATATGGGTGATATCGTATTATCTCATGAAGCCGACTCATTTCATTCATATTCATATATCTCATACACTGGAATACCTGACATAAGTCCATATTTGGGATTTCATAAAGAGGCATTCCATAACAATTTCAATAATTTATAACCAATATCAAAGGCTCATGAATCATTTTTTGATATCCTTACATATATATCTTTGGAATCAATTTACCATGTGAATGACATAAAATCCACATATGGATGGAAAATATTAAAGGATGATATGAAAGTTTAAATATATCTTGTGGCCGTATGCAGTGGATTTTTGTGGTTCATCGGATGATCACAAGACATTAGTATTGTCATCCTATAAAAAATGTTATCTCACATATAAAATGGATTCTTTTGATGAATTGTATGGGAATCCTTGTGGGTTTCCACTTGTTTGGTGGAAATAGGGGATACATTACTAGTACATCCATGTCGTGTCCCGGAAACAATTGAGATGATTCAGTTGATCAGGAAATAGATGAAAATGACATGTTATATTCAAAAATCATATGAAGATCATAAAAGATAGAATTTTTTAGTGAGTTACCATATGTTGTTGATGTTCTCTCTAAGTCATGGAAATCAACGTTTTGGGAAATAGGGAATGTTATCTCCTCAATACATAAGAACATCTGAGATACCATAATGAGTTGTTGTTGTGGAATATTCCTTGAAATTAACACTATGGTTCTATGCGGTTCATAATGTATTCCACATATCTTTTTAGGATATTTATTGTCCAAATCCAACCCATGTTATCAAATGGGATCAAATGGACCTAGAAATGGATGCTTCATTGATTCAGATGCTAGTAAGGATTGAGGATAGTAAATAGAATGTTTTGTTGTTGAAAAAGAATCGGTCTGGTATGGGTTTTGGGGAAACTTGGTCAGATATAGGAAGTCATATTGGAATGTGAGAATGAAATAAAATAGGCATGGATATAAATAATTTGGAAATAATATTGTTTCCAAATTTATGTGGACAAAAATACCAATGGTGGAGAGAATGTAGCACCCATAGTTTTATGTAATTAACCCATTTTTCTGTATTTTATGAATTTAAATTATATGGGTCCTGTTTTGGAATCTCTGGGGACCTTTTGTATTGTTTTATTATATTTTTTATTAGTGAATTATTTGATCTCAGTTAGGGTAAACCTTGAAATACCTACAGGAAACCATGCATAATGTGGCATGGGATAAAAATAAGGTGCACGGATGGTGCATTGTTTCCCCAAACCATCTGACCACTATGGAAAAATAGTGCACATTGAATATGGGGCTTTTTTGATACAATGGATCCATCATGGTCGAAACATAGTTTGGATACCATTCGAGCCAACCATGTGATTTATCCCTTAAGGTAGATGTAGGATCACAATTAGTAAATGATTTTCCGAAATATGTGACCAACCCATGCATAGTTCAACGTTATAACGAAAAATTGTGGTCTAAATTGTTTTCACCTCTAGGTGATCTATTTTTTCCCAATGATATCTCTAACATTGTATTTAATCTCTCAATGTATTTATATCCACTCTCTAATTGAGTTGGAAGCGATATGGAGTCATTCCATGGTCTATTGATGATTCAGTCTTGTGGTAGGCCTTTTTTATTGGGAGTTCTGGAAGGGATTTATTAGATCTATATATTATTTTCCCTAAAATTCACAGAAAAATTCCTACTATTAGAATAAAAATTCTTTTGGTTTTCAAATTTTTTTTGATTTAGTTATTTTATTTATTGGTTTATAGATCTATGTTGGGTGTTTGGAGATTCAAACTGGTTTATGATGTATTTCATGTCATTTGTCATTTTCACCAATCCTATCGATGTTGGTGGCTTTTCTATTGACTCATATATTTAAAATACAAACTAATTAATCAAATTGGTTTAATTTATTGATTTTAATTGTAATATTTTTGGGAAAGTATTTTTCTGAGCCACATTAGAAGCGATTTTTGGTTTTCGATGAAATTCTCGAATCATGGTAATTGGTTATGCAAAGTATATTTAATTCTTGATTTCAAAATGATGATAATAAAATATGGATTTTCATTATTTTTGAAATATTTTGAGGGAATAGATTTCAATAAAAAAGAAGATATATTTAATTTTTCTTACAAGGTTTGATTGAAATTGTTTTGGATTATATGGTCTTTGTGTGGGTTCATGTTCGATGTTCCCCTAAATGAGGTAGGTCTACTAGTAGAGTAACAGGGAAATGACCCCAGATTAGGGGTGTGTGTTAGTGGTATACGTGGTTATCAGATTACATACCTCACATTAGTTTATAATTTCCAAAAAATCATGCATGTGTGGGTGTGTTTTGGACCATAGAATGGGTATTCCAAAATAGAATGTGAAATGATTTGATGAGTTTATTATGCACTTCAATTTGAAAATTGTTTATTTTGGATTTTGTTTATATATTGATATAAAATATTTTATATATTTTTTATATAAATTTTCTATCATGTTCTATCCTATTAGTGTGAGTTTGTAATTGATCGAGGAAAACCTAATGAGTTTTCTTACTTAACCATTCTTTTACACTTCAGTGATATTGTAGATATCATCTATAAAGATATATGAAAAGGTTAAGTATCACAAATCTTTCATAATACTTTATGATTCTTTGGATTTTTGGTAGAGTTAGAGATTATACTGTGTAGAGATTTTGAGTCATTTGGTTGTCATTGAGTTTTATTAGTTTTTCATTCAAATTTTACATTAAAGTTAGTTTTCCTTCTATTGTTGTAATTTTTTTTGGGTTTTGATATAAAAGAAATGATTTGGTTTTATAACATTTTTCTTTTTCATCATTTAGTAATTTATCTGGTTATGGTTTTTTTGTTTTCTTTGTCATAAATGGAAAAATGATACCCCAAATTGTAATTGAAGCACATTGCTTTTACTGATGGCCATTGGCATCATGTGGATGTAACTTTAGGCCATGAAACGTATAATTTCCCTCTCAAGACAATGAGAAGGGGTGAGATGATACGTGTATAATGAAATATAAATTAATATAGATGGATTATGAATTCATGAGAGATATATCTCTTTGATGAGGACCATATAACATAGATTATTGTGGATGTTTTCCGACCAAGGGGTGTGTATTATCATCAACTATTTATGTTCATCAAGAATAATTTATCATGTTGAATGTTTGTTGAATATTTTCATTAATGGGGATAATCAATATGTGAAGTGGACACCATTTTCTTTTGATCCTTTATGGGTTATATTTTTTTGAGATGATGTATATTATAGAGGATTCTAGAAGTTATGTATGAACACTATGGACTCAATTTTTTAATTCAATTTTGTATGTAGTGGGTGAATCAATATTGGAGGGAACTAACAAACAAGTTAATGATTAGTAATAGTTTCCAAAACATGTAAATATCATGTGGATTCCTTCATATTATATTCTTACAAAAAATTAAATATTTATATTAAAAAACATAGTCATACATGATCGTTTATAGGTTAAAAATGATAATTTTTAAACTGGGTTATAATTAATTTTGAATTAAGATCACTGATTTTACCCCCATCATAGTGTTCTAATAATGTTATATCCTCACTAGTGGTATCAAATGGTGCTTACCTATAAATATTAATGAAGTATAGACAAAACAATCACAATAAAAGTATGGAATCCTGTCATAAATGAAATTAACTACAACTTTTGAAGAATTTGGATGCATCATAACCTCCTTTCTCAATGACATGAGGTATGAAATGCTACTAAATTTGTTTTTAATCATTTTTCAAATAATTATCATATTTTTTAGGTTGATAATGGAAATATGGATTTGTATAGAGTGAATAAAAATTCTATATTTACAGCTCTTTATGTAAGGTATAAAAAAAGTTACAATTCTATAAATTATAATTATGTCATATAAAAAATTATCGAGATAATATGAGGGAAATTTCAATGTGAAGGAATTCAATATACATGTTTGGAGGATTAGATTTAAGGATATTAATATATCTAAATCAAATTATAATGATAAAAATTTCATAATGGTAAGTGTAATATTTAATATCAATCAAGTATTCATTAAAAAACATGAAGACTCATCTATTTTAAAGAAGAATATATGGAAATTTACAGATTGGTTTGGTCATGTACTACCACCATTTGATGATAAAGAAGATATTTCACCAGATTATCTTTTCAATACTATTATGGTGTTTGAAAAAATGGATGAAAAATTTTTAATATAAAGGACAAATTATATGTAACAACATAATCCATTAAAAATGAAAGTGTAATGAATTTTAAGACATCAATTATTTTTAATATGATATATATTTCCATCAAATTTTGTGTATCATGCCAAATATTTTTTATGGGATAATAGAAGTGACATGGTATGCAATTTATTAGCTATCATAATTAAAATTATTTTGGTCATATTTAAATGTTAAAAGATGCCTGTTGATAATTTCATTCACACGAGGAAGAAGAATATCCATAATAGAATAAAAAGTACATGAAAATAACGAATTACAACCCCAAAATAGGAATATTACAATTATTTGATGAAGAACCGCCTTGAAATTTTAATAATGATGTCAATATTTTATAATTTGTTGAAAGGTGAAAAATCTTCTTGAATTTATCATCATAGAGAATAGAGGGAATGAAATTTAATTGGATATAACTTTTATTTTCGAATAATGACATTGGTAGATTTCATAACTCAAGAAAAAGAAGACACCATTTTAGATCGAGAAAAATGAAATTTCTACTCAAATTTGTGTTTTTTATTAAACTAGAATAATGTATTATTTATAAAAAAAATAATTGAAGTTGAAATTTTCATTACCCCATGATGAAAAAAGGAATTGATGTTTAATATAATTGAAATAGATAAGATGATTTGTAATTTGAATGATAATTTGGGAAATATATAATCGGAAAAAGTTGGGAATCAATATATCTATGATATAGCTAAACATTATTTTAATAAGGGTTGTGAAAATTTTAAGAGATCTATTGAAATTAGAATATACTCTTCTAATAAAGATTATGATAGAGGAGGAAAGGTATAAGGTTAGACAAAACATTTTCCGAATCAAAATAGAATGATTGCATAAAATTATTCTAGAACTCAAAGTGAATATAAGAATAATGAGAGGAAACCCCTTAATTAGGAGAAATAAATGAACTGATATTGAATAGAACAACCCCCTATGAAGAAAAACATCAAGGATGATTACAACAACATTACATTATACATGTATAAAAATATTTAATGAAATATTCCTTCAATATATATTTTCGGTGTTGTCAACTATACTGATACACACCCAACTTGTGTTGGTTAAAGATTCCATTACCCGATAAGAGTCAAGAAAAAAGGGAGAGTCTTCACACAAATATTAAGAGACAAATTTATTATAATAAAATACTATTAAAATATAATGATAAAGTATTATAGAAGACATGAAAAGTTAATAATATGAATAAATGTTGAAAATTTGAGAAAACATCTTATGTTATATTTAAAATACAATCATAAGGATGTGATAATGTCTTAATTACTAGGATGAAAAAAATTGAATCACACCAGAATTATGTATTTACCCAAACATTTATAAATAAAATTTCCATTGTGATTTTATTAAATTTATTAATATGTAATATAGTTATAGAAAAAACATGAAAATTATTATTTTATTATATCCAAGCTATTATAAATGACCATTATGAATCTATACCATTGATAATAAAACCACTGAAAAATAATGACATTATTAATATTAATATTGTGCTTTAACAAATACAATTTACAATGATAATTGAATTGATTTCCCCAACCAGTATGATCATACACTACAAATCCCATTAATCAGAACATATAAGTTATATTACATCCCTAGGATTTTTTTGACCAATACCATTATAATATCCAACAACTGAAGCATGAGAATACCATATGCGGAATAATTTCACACTCATTGAGATCAAAAACCGAACCATGTCTTCTAAACCACCCCAAGAATGTCTCACAGTCACACACCCTACTGTTAGAGACAGTAATGGTGTATTAAATAGTAATTTTTCAAAACCATAACAATATGAATATTTTATTTTATTTTTAGGTATTTTACTACTCATATTTCATTCTTCTTATCATTACATTATAATTGTTTTTTATAAAAATAAAAAAAAAATATTTTCAATTAGTAATAAATTTTTGTGAAGATTTTTGTTCTGACTAATTAATAAATTTTATAAAAAAATATTTTTAATAAAAATATATTATTAAACAATTAATGATAAATAAAAATCATCGGATAATTGTTATGAAGTTAAATGTAATTTTTATAAGGGTTTGAAAACTATTTTCGTTGAAATAACCAATGTTTCATAATAAATATTGATTATTATTTTAAAGGTAAATATTATAATATTTAGAATGGTTTTTTGATAAAATTAATAATATATTATGAAATTTAATGTTACAATTATCCAATGGTTTATTTTTCATAATTTAATGAGGCAGTCAACTTTTTTGGTAAAAATTAAATATCGTATAAATATATAGTATGTATTATAACATCACAATGACCCAAAAATCATTTTATAAACACTATAAATGGCATCTAAAGAGAAATATACATTTTATATTTGTGAAAATTATATTTTATTTTAAATTTTATTTATTTTTGATAGTCATTGTGAATATAAAAAAACATTAAAAAATTTTATGGTTTTAATTTATTTCTCGATGAGAATGAATCGCATATATAAAATCGAAGATATTATTTTATTTTTTCAATACCTCTACCATATATAACAATAAAAACATATAGCATTTTTTAAAAAACATAAAAAAACCATTGGATGGATTTTGGATTTGGATATTTATTATTTAGAGTCTAAAACCTCTTTTTTAAAAAGATTAAATAATTCCCCGCTCATTTCGAATAAAAAACCACCCATTCACTAATTTTTATTTTCTAAAAATCATTTTATCATATACTAACTCTTAACTATCCTCTATATAATCCTCTCATGGTTTCCCCTAGATCTATTGATGCTACTCCCAATCACTTGGTGTCACACACTCAATTAAGGGATCATTTCATTCTCCTCATTATGAAAATTAATATTATTATATTATGTATATTTAAAAATACTAATGTCTGGATATGTATTTAAATTTACCTATTACATCCAATTTTTTGTCTATGTATTTAATGTTCCCTTACTCTATCATTATGAATTTTTATGAATTTTAATTTCACACCATTGTGCATCTAAAATTAAATAGTGATATTATATTCCAAGACAATTGTGTAGTAAATAACATAGTCATTTCCTATAAACGATTTCACCATAATAAGAATATTATTATGATAATTTGGACATTCATCTATTTATTACACATTCCTAGTTCATGTAATAAAATATTATGGTTAATAAATCCATGGTTTTTATCTATGTGGTATACTTAAGCATGGGGATGAAATCAATGTGACGGGTGCACCTAGAATTATATTGTGCTCCAATGAATTGGGAAATGTTTATTCTCATGTGAATTCATGATGGTAGAGGGAGTGAACCTAATTCCTTTAATATACTATTTTTTTCATTATTTATTAGATACTCTTCTTAAAAAATGTTTATGTTTTAGTTATTTATGTTATTTCTAGATTTACTATGTTTTGTTATGATTATAATGTTGTATCTTGTCTCATTATTAATTATTGTTATTCTTACCCAGCTAATCCACATTCATATATATTTTTTCTAACATTTATTATCTCTTAGAATTTTAAATCACATAATATGAATTATAGGTCTTCACATTCTTATGTAACTTTCAAGGTTATCCTTTATAGTTTTTAAATATATGGAATATTTGTAGCATGTTAAAGATGATTTAAATAATGATATTCCATCCCATGTTCAAGATGTTATGTCTTGTGCCTAATTCCCAAAATACGATGGACTTTATAATCATTCCAGTTGTATTATTTGTAATATTATATGATAAATCAGTTATTAATGTGTAATATAGGGTGTTCATGGTTTAGTTGGTATCAAAAAATATATTTAGTTATTTTTGTGAGTTAAATTAAAAACACTAGAGAATTTCTTAATGAATATGTATATGTAAACATCATTGAATTTCACTAAGATTAGAGAAAGTAATTTATAAATAAAATATACCACTATTTGGATACTTCAAGTAGATGTGGAGCTGGCATATTTGAACATAACGTTAAAAATAGAAAACTCTACATTGAGCTCGAATCGATTGGTAACTAGTGCATGATAGTGGACATTTTTCATAACCTATCTGACACTCCAATTGAATATTATTTGGAATATTAATAAGATCATTATTCACCATTATTACTGGAATTAAAAAAACCATATGATTATATTATTTGAATTAGATCATGGATAACATAGATTGAGTTTTATAAATTAATTATTTAAGAAATATATTAAATTTATATGTTTTCTTTTTCATTTTATTGTAATCTCACATTATTTTTTTAATATTTTAAAAATACTCATCCAAAATTTTGCCTTTAATATATAAAATTTAAAAAATTAGAGGTAATCCGTTAAAAATATATGCATTATGCAATGTGATGACTGCACCAATGAGAGTTCCAACATAATGAGAGCAAGAATAATGAACATTGTGACCGTACTATGTCATCTGCTGATGTTATGAACATATACCATTATTAGGAGGAACACCCAAATCACGTGATTAAAATAAATGTTGTTATTTTGTTATTTATTCAATGAAGGCCTACAACTTTCATTGGATTATCTGATCCATAAATTTCAATACAATGGAAAAATTCTATTGATTTGATATTCTCTATCCTTCAATGTTTTGAACTAGAGACAATTCTACTATATGTTCTTTTAATGGATAGAGAAGATGAATAGTGTTATGTATTGATCAAGAATATGAATCTTGTTAAAGATATCTATGCAATGGGGTAAACGGAATTCTATAAAATTCCTTTTCATAATGATTTTCCCTATAATCTCGGAATAAAAATGAAAACATATTCATTTCCCATAAGTAAAAAATGTGATGAATCTATCATTGCATATGGGGAAAACATCATTAGAGATACATTATATTCCTATTGATTTTTCATTACCCCTGAGTGCAAGGATGATAAATTCATTGGTTGGATAATACATATTATACAAAATCCATAGGAAATATGAGAAATTGATAGCTATGAAGAAATTATATGACATTCCCTCAAAATCATGATAAATATTGGATAATATAAACGGAATAATGTGGATAAGAATAGTAAGATGGAGTTTAATTCTGGTTATCCTATTGTGAAATATGATTACACCAATATATGTCAATGTCACACTTGTCAAAGGTGTAGAAAGAAAACACCCCAAAAATTTCCTGAGGGGAAGGAGGTAATGCATTAGGTGTGGGAAGGAAGGACTCCAGGTGAAATATTGTTGATATGTGAATCCAAAAAATGAAATTTAATAATGGAATGTTCCAATCAACCATCGGTTAACTGTTAATTTCTTCAACTACAAGGAAGAAATATACTTTCAAACCCAATTGACTATTAGAAGGGTTTTAAGAGATAACCAATATCCTATAAGGCAGAATAAACATTAATTTTCCATCCCAATAAAAAAGATAGACCCTAAAAAGGATGTAGTGATATTTAATCTAATCATTACTTTAATAACGGGGAATTTAATTTTATTTGTTCTATTCATTCCATTATATCCAAAAAAATTTAAAAATAATACAAATCCACCAAATAAATGAATGAAAAATTTTCTCTGAAAAGGGAAAATGTGGAAAATATTTCATTACTAATATATATCTACTACTCTTTCATTATTTTTTGGTTGAACATCCTAGAGGATATTGTAAAAATATAATTGGATTAATTTTATGAAATTATGGTAATGAATTTTCTTTCCTAGTACAGAGACAATAAAATTTTCATCTATATGAACTTCAACATATGTTTCACGAATTTTCCTCCTATAAATACAGTGTAATAGAGGATGATGAGTATTAATTATCCCCAAAACCCCATGAATAGATATTATTATCTGGTAAGAATGTGAATCATGATTAAATGATTGCTTATAAGGAAGGAATTATCCTTTACTACATATCCATTTTATGAAATCACTTTAATGTGATTCATGAAGAATTTTTTGGTCTTCTAATTAATCGAGAGGTTGAATGTTAAATAAACATTATAAATGAGAAAATAGAATTACCCACGACTCTGTATAGATTAGATATTTTATAATCCGAGGAGATAATGAAAAAACAATTTAAGAATCTGGATAATGGATTTAGAAAACCATCTGATTCACCTTGTGGTTCCCCAACACTCCTCGTCATGAAGAATGATTGGTTAGTGCACCTTTTCATTGATTATTATGGGCTATACATGATCATGATAATGAAAATTTATCATCATCCATAGATTAATGACTTTCTCAATCTACTATATGGAAAACAATACATATCTAATTTGGATACATAGTCTATATATTAAAATGATTGGTTGAAGAAGGTTGATATCCACAAGACTAGTTTTTTCACAATGTACATGTACTATGATTTCATAGTAACTCCATTTATAATCACTAATTCTCCGACAATATTCATGGATTTATTGAATATATTCTTTAGAGATTACCTATACAAATTTATGGTAGTATTTATAAATAATATTCTTATATACTTACAATTGTAAGGAGGAGAATGAGGAGCTTATTAGAACTATTCTATAGACCCATCAAAAGGAGAAGATCAATATCAAGTGATACAACTGTGTGTTTTGGTTGACGTAGGCTTCATTCATGAAGCATATCGTCAAAATAAATTATATACCTATGGACACATCAATTACATATGTGATTTATGGATACAATATGACATATGTGATAGTTATCTATAGTTTCATTGAATTTTATAGGTACTATTTTCAATATGTGAAAAATTTATAACAATTATCAAACCCTCTTACAACTCATAATAAGAAGGTAATATAGTTTCTATGGAATGATTAATGTGAATAGTGCTTTTAAAAATATGAAATGGAGGATTATCACTTCCCTTATCCTTAAACTACCCACTAGTGGAGAAAAGTTCATGGTTTTCAATGATACATCATAGAAGTAATTTTGTTGCCTGTTAATGAGGAATGAAAAATTAATAGCCAATGCTTCAAAGAAGTTGAATGTTCATAACAAAAAATATCTATCACATAATATATAGTTGGTTGTAGTTTTCTTATCTTGTAAAATATTGTAGCACTATCTAATTGTGAAGAAGGGTTAAATATATTTGAATAATAAAATCCTCATATATTTATTCACTGAGAAAGAGGTAAATGTGTGCCAACGAAGATGATTAGGGCTGATGAAGGACTATGTCAACTCGTTCACCTTCCATCATACAGATGAAAATAAAGTCAAATAAGATATAAGTAGGAAGGATCCAACAATTTTAATATTTATGAGTGTTGAGATGTATCCAATTCTCATATATATAAAGATCACTGACATGGGGATAATAAATGATGATGAAAATTATTACTTTTAGATATGATTTCTCTACCATCCATTATATAGAGATAAATGATGCTTAGAGAAATGATTTGTAAATTTTTTTAAAAAAAAGAAACTAAAAGAAAATCAAAATCATCATAGAATAATGATAATGAATAATAAGTTGTATGATTTATGTTTCCTCTATGTGTACCATAATGAAATGAGATAAATAATGATTTGTTGTCTAAATTACATAATTTTACATTATCTATCCATTGGGAATCACAATGATTTATAGAGATCTCAATGGGTACTATTACATGGATATTATGAAGAAGGAGTTCATAGATTACACATAAATAATTATTTTATGTTATTAAGTGAAGGAAGAAACAAAAACATCCAATAGTGTGATGAAACCATTACCCATACAAATATGGAAATATGAAAAATCACTATGGAAATAATCATGGTTATTCTCAAAAAATCAATAAGACATAATTCTATTTGGTTTGTGGTGGATCATCTTAAAATTACATCACACATCGATGTGATTTGAGATGGTTTCTCACTAGATCATCTTTAAAGGATATACGTTAGAGTTGTGGTGAGTTTTCAGGGAAAAACACTATTGATTGAATCCAACAGTGACCTTGTTATTTACCTACAAGTATTGGAAGAGTATTCAAGAAACTCCCAATAATGTCTTCAACGTAAGAATGGGTTATCACCATCAAACATATGAAAATCCATGTGGAATATCCAGACACTAGATGACATGTTTTGATAATTCTTGAATATAAATCATCAATGGAGTATGAAACTAACCTATTTTTTGGGATCAGTTCGCACACAATATGTTTTTCTTCACATAAATATAAATGTTTCATAGTGAACCCCTTAATGGAAAGAGTTACCAAACACATACATGTTAGGATAATGTTGGGGAATAGAAATTACTAGTTCTTGAAATTGTTAATTTTTTTTGAAATGTTTAAGACCATTTAGTAACACATCAATGCTTATCAGAGATGGATTTAGTGTTATTCTGAAAATCAATAATGATAGTTATAGATAGATGATGGAGACATAGTATTCCTCTGTATATCTCAATCGATGATTGTGATGTGATTTAGGATGAACATAATTCATAGCATGTGATATATCGGTCCCTCTGATATCCATCATGGAATCTGGGTGGTGGCATATCAACTAGAACACACACCAAACCTATCTCAAGTACAAGATGCATTCCATGTAACCCTATATAAGATGTACATATACATCCCTCACACGCACTCAATCCATCTTTGGTGCTATTGTAGAATGATCATTCCTATAAACAGAACATGATGAAGATCTTAGATTGTATATATAATTTTCAATGAAATAAGTCAATGAAACATGATAAAGTGATTCAAAGAAACCATAAGTTTGTAGATGTGATGTGGGAACCATATAATGCGATTAAACATAATTATACTATTCTATTTTAGTGTGGGTAAAGGAAATTTTAAGCATGATATTTTTGAATGGTGGATGATTTTATTGACCCGAACTGTTATAAATAAAATTTCCCTTATGATTTAATTTAATGTCTTAAAATACAATATAGTTATAGAAAAAACATTCAATAATTTTATTTTATTTTACCATTTCAGATATAAATGCCTAATAGTCATATATGTTATATATAATATAGTATTTCAATATTTATGACATGATCCATATAAAAATACCCTTCTAATAAATCAAATTTACATAGAGATTGCGATGAACTCAACTTGTAGGATCACACAATGTGAAGATGATTTATTACAGCATTAAAGGGAGATAGGATCAATGGGATTTTTCCATGAAAAATCCCATGTTTACATCTAAGTAACTTTTCATAAGGGAAACTATTTACATGATATTTTCAAGCTCATCGAGATTATGAACCAAACCATGTTCGATGAACCATCACATGAAAATATCACAATCACACACCTTACTCATTGGGAATTTGAGGTCGTATTAAATTCTTTTGTATATGGATCCAAATTATATAAATATTTATAATTTATTTTCATTAAATAACACATTTTTCATATGTTATTCTACTTATCATTACATTATAAATTATTTTCGTTTTCATACAATAAAACACAAATTATTTATTAAATTATAATTCTAATTTAATTATGATTTTTATTTTTATTATTTACTTTATTTTTAAAAGGAAAATATTTTAATAAAATAATATTATTATATAATTTTTAATTATTATAAATTATAATATAATATTTATGATGTCAAATTTAATTTTTATAAGGTGTTCAAAACAGTTATTATCAAAATAATAAAATTTCTTAAAAAATGTAGAATTTTATTTTTAGTGTCAAAATTCACATATTTTAGAAATTATTTATAAAAAATGATTATTATTTTTGGAATAATAATTTAAAAATTACCCAATGGTTAATGTTTCATATTTTTTAGGGGTAATCAGATTTTTGGGTAAACATTTAATACCTTGTAAATATACTGTGTGTATTATGACATCATAATGACCCAAAATTGATGTAATAAGTTGACTATATGGAAAACATGAATAAATATCTCTTAAATTTTAAAATATTTTATTTTACATTTTTTTATTATTTTAATAAATCCTTTGTGAATCAACAAATATCATTAATATTTTTAACAGTTTTAAAGTCCTTTATTAAGGATAATGAATCATATACATATAATAAAGGGTATTAGTTAATTATTTTCATCCCATGGAAATATAAAATAATTAAATCCACTCCCCTTTGGATAAAACTGTGATAAAATTAATGGGATTGTTATTGGTCTTGGTTATTTAACTATATAGTGTTTCAAACCAATTTTTGATAAATAATAATGAATTACACACGAATTTCTTATATGAACCCACACAATAACCCATTTATATTCACTGAAAATCCATTTAACATGTCCTTACTATCATTTCCTCTATCTAGAGTCAACCCAAGGCACCCCCATGCTATAATGAATCTCATTTGAATTATTTTGGAGTGACCCACTAAAGAATATGATCCACTGAAATATTCCATTTATTAAATGTTCTTTATTATCTTATATAATGTCATTGATTTTTACATTTATTATTTTAAAACATTATAATAATTTATTTCAAGTCATGGAACTAATATGGAGTGTGGTTCTGAAGATTTGTGTGCCTAGAACCATTTCTTAAAGAATAGTTTACATTTAATAAAAAATTCCCATAATATTCATGAAAACAATAAATACGAATTAAACAAATTCCTAGATTAGATATCCATTTTAACCATTGAGTTAATAGTAGTTTACATACCCTAGGTGACATCATTTTTGTCAGTGCGAATCATATATAGAATAAATTTCCCAAGGACATAACCATAAATAAAATTATTAAATAAAATTATTTTATTATTAAATCTTAATAATACATTAATGATGACTCTAACAGAAAATACAAGAACACTATTGAGTTCATAAAACAGTGTGTTGAGGAAATATTTCCATTGAATTTTCATCACAACATAATTAGTGACGTGTTGGGTTATTATGTCTGCATAACTTAATAATAAATTATTTTGATTCATGTACATACATTGAATACTTCCATAATCATTTGCTTCAGTAATAGGCCATGATTGTAGCCTTGGACAAAGGTAATGGAACATTCACTATGTTTTATTAAATTAAGATAAATTCCACAATATATGAATCATTAAAAGTCCTAATATTAGATATTAATTAGTATTTATCCTTAAATAATGTGATGTATGTTGACGAAAAATGGGTTCATTATGAAACATATTAGATAGATTATTTTTTCCATTAACTCTGTGTATAGAATCTCAATTTCAGGCATTAGAGTTAACAACTACATAGAAAAGGAAAAAATTCCTAGAGGAACATTGTGTATTAATTAATGTTGGATGACACTAAGGGAGGCCCCATTGGGAAGATTACTTATAATTATTTAGATGACAATGTTTTGAATCAATAATTCTTATTGATGTTCCAGAATAATAATTTCCTATATATATATTTTAATCCATGTATTTGTTGAGGATAAGCATCAATGGGTTATGTGATCAACCTTTTTTTTCTATCCTTATTTTTTCTTAATTTATAGAGATGTTTTATCTTCATTTTGATTCTATATGTGGAGTAAATACACATTACACTCAGTGTTATGATGATTTTTGAAACATTGTGGATGAATCTTTGTTTCAAAAATGGGTTCTAAACCTGATAAATGTCATATGGTATGTATAAAAATTTATTTATATATAAGAATAATGGTTTAGAGACTCAATTAAATTGATCTATAACCTTATGTGGTCTAATATGTCATGTTTTCATGGGAGAATCTCATAAAACAAAAAGTTTATCCCTAATTAACCCCTTATGTATCTTTGTTATCCAATCAAGTTTTACAGTAACACAGTCTCAATGGATGTCTAATATATAGTGGTACCTCATAGTTTTTTCTGGTCCTGAAATAGAAATTGGTTTCTAAATCATTAGATGTATATAATATAGAAAAAAAATCGTATGAAAACATAATATAGTAGGGAAGAAAGTCTTAATACTTGTCTCACAATGATTTTAAAGAATACTAGATAGGGGTATATATTTGTTATAATAAATGATTTATTTGGAACTATTTTTGAGAAAATATTTACTTTGATTGGTATGTGTATTTAACACCAAAACTCTGGTATACATATTCAAGTACTATTAAAAGGGTGTTCTATAATATTTCATAGAATTGTTATATAATATTCAACAGCTAAATAATTCTAATGTTATTACATATTGAATTAGTATTTAATTTGATTCCTTGGATTATGGAACTATCCTAAAATAAAATTACATATGTATATATTACAGAACACTGATATATTATTATATACCTCATAAAAAATAATTCGATTTTAATGATAACATTATTTACATTAATCAGTTAGTTTAAATGAACCAAAAGAATCAATTGAAATGTTATTTTTTAATGTTGAAGTTATCAATAATTCCATTAATAAAAGTGTATTGATATGAAAATATAAACTATGAAAAATAAACCTCAGGGTTGACTGGTATTTCCATCTGTCCTTCACTAGATTCCAGCAGTCAAATGGATTGAAAAATAGTCAACAATCCAATGTGATGTCATACCCCACTAAATAAATTGGAGTCCTACCTAAACTGTTCTATTTCTCCCAAATATACCCACCATCATAATCAATCCTTGAAACACAATGACCATAATGTTCCTACTACTTGAATTTGATCTATTGCGCCAATGAACTATTGTGAAACTATCGATTATTGGCTATTAGATGAAATATTTCCCAAAATATATACCAATAATGATCAAATGAAGAAATCTGGGAGAAATTCATAAATTGTAAAATTTGATGAATGAAAATTTTCTATTTTTCATTTGGCATCAATTCAATTTCATTGAAGAATATTAATCAAGATGGATAAAAAACTATTTCTAAGTCATTTTGTCATTGGGGAGCACCCCGCCTGAGCGTGTTTTAATTTTCTCAAGTGGACTATATAATTTCTATGTGTTCCTTCATTCCAAAGGTTGGTTCAATTCATCACTTAGGTATAGATGGATTCTCATTGATTGAAATGTTATTATGGGATATTGGTTTCTCCTTCCATGGATTCCTCCATCAAAATTTTCACATAGTTCAGGTAACCCATAGATATTAATTCATTGTTTGTGAAACAATTCTCAGTGTCGTCTCATTATCGATTCCAGTTAATTACACTACTTCATTCGAGACATTCCCAATGTCCAATTCAAGGAAGAAAATTTCAGTAAAGAGTGTACTCACATTGGTAATCAATGGCATGTCAGTATATTGAAAATAATGGTACAACTAAATATTCTCTTCTGAAAGTGATTCTTAAGGGTGCCGAAGCCAATGTAGTCCCACATAAAAACTGGGATACCACATGCTAGACGAATTTCAATAAGGATTTTGATTTTCTTACATGATAAAAAATGGGTATTCTTAAATATTAACATCTATTATAGATAGATCGAAAAGATCATAACACTTTTGATATTGAATAATAAATGCACAACCCTATAAGGTAGCGTCTAAAGGGTTTAACAAATAGATGGAATAGAATGCCCAGTGCGGGAGGACCCATGATTGCGTGTCCCAAAATTGGATGGTTTCACACTATTGAGACATATTTAGACACCCTAAATGGGAGATCATAGGATGTTTGGGCATAGTGGCAAACAATGATTTACCATTGGCTAGTATTGAATCTTGGTATGATTCATAAAAAACAAGAAGGGTATAAATACACATGTTGTTTGAGGGGATGAATCTCATATTACACATTATGTCAAAAAAATTTAAAATTTTTTGCGACGTTGATAAGGGATTGAAGATAGATAAAATTACAAGTGCTTATGCATGAATAACATTCTAGGGAGATGACATTATTTCCCAAGGATATGGAAGATCATCTAAAAATAATGGATGATATAGAGGAGGATTCCAAAGGATGGAATGAGTTGAGAGGGAACCTATAAGTAGGTCATGCTGTTGGGATCGAACTGTAGTGATGATTCCTATGTATCTTAGTGGTAGGTAATAAATTTCCACATAGATCTAGGATGGGGTGATGAGTCGCATGAGGAGGTACCTCATGAAAATAGTTGAATGGGTGAGACCTGAAAGAGTTGGAACATCTGTGTAGAGGTCTGATCATCCCAAAATAAAATGGATTGAGGGAGAGACTAATATGGGGCATGACTGATGGGATTGAGCATCAGAGAGGCGTCCTAAAACAAACCATTCATTATATACATGGTTATTACATCTGAAATTAATCATATTTATTAAAACATATAACAAAACTATGAAAGGACCATATAGGTATAGTGTCTTTAGAAACTGGGAAACATAAACAACTGGTTCTTAAATCATCTACATTGTCTCCCATTTATTTGATCATATCTAGAGTCCCTTTTGGCATATCCTACTTAATACCCTTCTTCCAGGCTTGGGGAAAAGAAAACATACAAAAGGGTGAGCTCAAATGCACAGTAAGGGTAAACAAAAGAAATATCAATCATATCATATTCATTAGAACATAACATATTGAAAAATCATTACCTACAAAAGAGATCATAATATCATAACATTGGATAAATCATAGTAGTGAAATGTTATTCCAATAATCATAACATTAAACATGAAACATTTTGGTATAGACACATAATCATTGAAAATCATTTCGTATTAGTCAAGACTAATTCCCAAAACTATCATAGCGGACAAAGTCTATTACTGAACTGATTTCACTGCTCGTTCGAGTCATGTATCGCTGAACAAGATTAACTGGTCATTTTAGCCATGTCTATATCATGAGATATAAATCTATACCCAATGTATTGGAGGGAGATATAAGTCCAACCCATCTCATAATGAAACCATTCTTATGTGTGCCACAAAATCATAAATCATACATCATAACATAACCCATTTAATAATAATGGGATTCTTAAACATCATGCCATCATAACATAGTCTATAAAAAGGACTTCATAAAAATAATTCCATCATAACATAATCAAATTAATGTAATTATTGAGATCTAATCATAACCCAATATCATCTTAGATGGAAAATAATTTTGATAAAACACTTGAACTTAGTTCTTGAGGAAAATATCCTTTCTCCTTCAAAAATTATTTTTGTTTTCTCAAAATGAAATGCAATTTAAAATGACGGAATTTTGTTGTAAATAATCATGAATTATTTCATAGGAATCTTCATGTAAATAATTTGTTATGAAACCGTAAAAATTCTTCCGTGCCGTATATATTATAAAATATTCTTCTCAATCTTTGGCTGAAATGGTCAAAAAAGAACCTCGTACTGAAAACGGCCAAAGCATCATTTCATATAATTACCAAAAACACTCTAATATGTAAACATGGACTTAAAAAGTTGTAGGAGGATAGAAATAATATAAAATATTGATGAAACATGTATTTGGATGATAAATATGCCCCAGTGAATATAGATTTATAAACAAGCTTGGATAAAAATCGAGATTGAAAATTTTCTGTTACACTAGGCCCTATATGCTTCATTTGTATCCAAAAATCCTGTATAATGGTTTAAATAATGTAATTGACGTATTAAAGAATCATATTCACAGTTATTATATCATATATGGTAATATTATTATCTTCTTATTAGTAGTATTTCATTGCTACTCGTTATTCGGTTGTTCATTGCATTATGATTTTATGCGTGTTTTGTTGAATAAATTATTATTCCACTTTCTAGGATATAGATACATCATTTAAAGAATGGTATTAGTGTAATATATATCATATTTATTTATTCAATTCTTTTATATAATCATTGTTTAATGAATATCATGTATAACGAGTCACATCCCATCGTGGAGACGGTATGCCGTACTTACGCACGAGCGATGATATCATTCCTATGATCGTGGAATTGTATTGAAGAGTATGTATAAAATTTCAGAATCAATATAAACATAAAATAATAATATATAGTTATTTATTTATACCATTATACTCATCCATGTATGGTGGTGGTGGAAAACAGATTACCCCCACGGCATGGAGATGGTATTCCGTACGTACGGACGCACGGTGATTTTGTTTTCCATAGGATGGATAGAAGGTGAAATAGGTTTTTTTTTAATTTATAATAACATATCAGTATATTAGGGATAGTGATTTTATTACTTCACAATGAAACCACTAAATAATAGGTAGTAGTAGAAGAAGGAAACTTGAAAGAATCGGTAGAAGGTATTACCTATTCCTCGAAGTGCCTCCTTGGAAAATGACTAAAATATAAAGATTAGTTGAGTTAGGTTTTTAATCTCATCAACCATTTAAATATAGACATGTTTGGTTTTTATTTTAATCATTATCAAATTGATTTAACCTTATTTAATCTATTTAATTTTATTTGTGGTAATAATCATCTAAATTTTAATTCATTATAAATAATTACTTATATATTTTTAATTGTCCAAAATTTTATACATTATTAAATTTTCGACCATATAAATTTTAATTTATAATTTTCAAATATTTTTGTTATTTTTAAACAATTTTATAATATATAATTTTTATAAAATTAAAATAGTGTCAATTTTGATACTATTCATTTATTTGAATTTAAATAAAATATTCACAAATGATATGTTCAAACTAAAACATTTAATAGATTCATAAAAATTCTTATTTACCTATAAAATTAGTTAATCACATTAAATAGTTCATATAAATTTTATTTTAATAATTTCAAAATCATTTATTTGATATTTTAATCAATAAAATAATTTCAACATCACTATTGTGTCATAATTAATGATAACTTTTTAATCCCTAAAAATATTAAATAAATTCCTATGTTGTATAATATTTTATTAGATTCATGGAGACTATTCATATCTGATGTTTCATTAAGTTTATCACAAAATTAAAATTATTACACTTATAAGATTTAAGAGAGTGACATGTTGTCACTTTCTTTGGTTTTAATAATAAATAAATTATTTTCATTGTAAAAAGTCCATGAAATGAATCTATTCAGACCCATAGGTGATATGGGTATACATTTATTCATCCAATATGATTTTGGAATGTTTTAGGGAAATTTTATAATCTTATTTGTACCCTAAATTACCTGATTTACCTATAACTGTAGTAAAAAAAATTTACGCTGTTACTATTCAGAATATAAAAAATACAAGTAAACGATTATCATAATTTGGACCCAATGAATCCAAATATGGAATCCATTTTTCAAAATTCAACACAGAGAAGTTTCTGTAATTAATTTAAAATTAATCATGTTTTTAAGCAAACAGGTTTTAAAAGTTAAAACATTGCCAAAAATAGAAATGTTTTTATATATGAATTCAATGTAAAATTAATTCTAATGACATGAATTATATTAAAATTTTCAAATTTATTCTATTTATACTTTAAAAAAATTCAATAATATATTTTAACCATATAAATTATATTGATGTAAAAAGTTGTTTTTAATTAATAATTTGCGTATTTCTACTATTCAGCAAAATAATAAATTTATCAAAAAAGTATCAAACATTTATCCAAAGAAAATTTTTATAGAATGTTTCAAAATAAGATATTTATTTTGGAAAAATGATCTCATAAACATTTCAAAAATTATATTTAAAATGGGAGCGCCATCAAAAGGCAGAAAAATACATTTTTTTAAAAAATGACTCTTCTTTCCGAAAAATTGAATTTTTTCTTGTATCATATGTAAAATGAATTCTAATGATATATAAAATTCAAAATGTTGTTAATAATTTTTATAACAGCTAAATTATAAAATATTTTAATAATATATCGTTGTTTAGTGAAACTCGATATTGCGTACAACACACGATATCAAGGAAGGTTGCTCTGGCGTATAATGCAAGCCAAGATAGTGTTGTCTGTAGTGAAAAATTACTTTGATGTTTTGTATAACATAAGACATAAAAAAATAAACTTCTCATAAAATATCTGGGTGTCATATTCTACCCCCCTTAAAATGAATTTCTCCCTCGAAATTCGAGACTTCGTAACAAACAGATGGGGATACCTCTACCACATCATATCTTCAAGATCCCGTGTAGCTTCTTCTAATTGGTGGTTCCTCTATAAAACATTCACCAAGAGAGTTTTCTTGTTCCGTAGAACTTTTTTTCTATTATCCAGAATCTCTATCAGTTGTTCTTCATATGAAAGATCTTGCACTAGTAGTACAACATATGAGGATAGTACATGTGAAGGATCGGGTATGTACATTCTCAGGACAGATACATAGAACACATCATGAACTTGAGAGACATTCGTTTGAAGCGCCAATCAGTAACCTACCTTCCCAACATGATCTAGTATTTTAAAATTAGCGATATAACTAGGGATCATCTTTCCCTTATTTCCAAATCTCATTACTCTCTTCGAAGGAGATATTCATAAGAACACTTTATCACCCACTTCAAACTCTTGGTCTTTTCTTCGGTTGTCAACATAAATTTTTTGTCGACTCTGAGCTACTCTTATGTGTTATGGAATAGATCTGACCTTTTCTGCCATCTCATTCACAAGATCATGTCCTAATATCTTTCTTTCAACAACTTCATCTTAGCAAGTTGTAGTTCTGCATTTCTGTCCATAGAGAGCTTCATAAGGAGCCATCTGAATATTGGAGTAAAAGCTATTATTATAAAAAAATTACACCAAAGGTAGGTTTTGATCCCAACAAACATTGATATACATAGATCATACTCTTAACATGACTTCTAGAGTTTTAATTGATATCATAGACTGACCGTCTGTCTGAGGATGATAAGTTGTGCTGAAACTCAAATCTGTATCTGGTGTCTTCTGAAGCCTTCGCTAGAACTTCGAGATAATCCTCAGATTCCGATCAGATATAATAGAAAGGGGAAATCCATGAAATCTTACCACTTTACATATATTCTAGAAAGATGATCTAGAGAGAAATCTCCTCAAATAACAATGAAGTGTGCCGACTTCATAAGACGATCAACTATGAACCAGAAATCATTATTCCCTTGGGATGTTTTATGATGTCCAGTGACAAAGTCCATAGTGATATTTTCCCATTTCCATTCGGGTATGGGTAATGGTGGTAACATACCCATAGACTTATGTCTCTCAGCATTAACTTGCTGAAAAACCAATCATCGAGAGACAAATTCAGCAACATGTCTTTTCATGCCATCACACCAAAAGTACACTTTCAGGTCCCTATAAATCTCCGTTCTTCCAAGCTGAATAGAGAATGGAGAACTATGAGCCTCATCTAGCAGCTCCTTCTTTAATTCTGGTATGGGAGGAACAGAATACCGATTCCTAAACCGTATTATCCCATCATAATCAATGATTAATTCAGGAACATTTCTCACCTTCTTTTGTAACTCCACATCTTCATTTTGTGCCTCTTTAATCATCAAATTTATAGTGGTTGAACATTCATTTGAGAAAGATAATATATCTCCCTTTCCATTAAAATTCCATGATCCATCCTTTGTAAATACTTAAATATTGGATTATTTGTGATCCTCATCATGGATAAACTAGCATGGTCTTGTCGACTTAATGCATCATCCACCTTGTTTGCTTTCCCAGGGTGATAATGAAATGAGCAGTTGTAATACTTAATCTAATCCAACAATATTATTTGGTGCACATTCATCTCCTTTTGTGTGAAAATATAATATAAAATTTTATGATCAGTATAAATATCACACCTTTCACAATAAATATAATTCATCCATATTTTTAATTAAAAGATTATCGTAGCTAACTCCAAATCATGAGTTGTGTAATTTTTCTCTCGAATTATCAATTGTCGTGAGGCATAAGCTATCACCATATCATTTTTCATGAGAACACACCCCAATCCCTTCTTGGATGCATCACTTTATATCATAAACCTTTCTCCACAACAAGGCAGTGGGAGAACATCTGCACTAGATAACCTTCGTTTTAACTCCTTGAAATTCTCTTCACACTTGTCTGTCCAAATGAAATTAACTCCTTTTAAAGTCATCATGGTTAGTGGATTAGATAAACTTGAAAAATCTTTCACAAAACGTCGATAATATCCTACCAGACAAAGAAAACATCGGATCTCAGTTACTGTAGTTGGGCTCGACCATCTTTCAATAACCTCTGTTGTTGTTGGACCCACATATATCCCCAATTTTGAGATTATGTGACCAAAAAATGAAACTTTTTGAATCCAAGAATCACACTTGGTAAATTTGGAATAAAACTTCCCCTTTATTTGGGTCTTTAATACAATTCTCATGTGATCTTCATGTGCTTCTCTACTCTTTTTATGGACAATAATATCGTCTGTAAACGATAACTCAAACTGATCAGGATAGTATCTAAAGACACGATTCATTAGATCCATGAAGATAACAAGGGAATTAGTAAGACCAAATGGAATCACTATAAATTCATAGTGTCCATACCTTTTACGGAATGTCATCATTTATAAGGCCCCAGCCTTAAACCTTACTTAATCTTGAGTTGTTACAAGATTACACCTTGAGGATATTTTCTGGTTTAGAGTTTTAGATAATTAGATCATAAAACATGCATTACATTCCACATATAAACAAAGTGGTTACATAAAGATAGTATTCTTCATTCCCATAAATGGAAACATATTTAAAATAAAACATGGATTCTTTCTTGACACTTCCTTGACACTATCATCATATCATATACCTTTCCCTTGACCTGTGAAAAACATTTCAAGAAAACTTGGGATGATCATAAAAAGCTTAGTAAGGGATATAAAAACATGGAAAGGAAACATGGGTACATATATACATAAGAATGAAGTCATACTTTACCCATAAAACATAAGCACATCAACATACCTCATCAAATAATGAATAAATCATAGAAATCATAATACATAAAGGAAACTTGAGGCATTCATAACATTCTTACGTAGGGAGTAACCCTCTTAGTTACGTATGGAATACCCATCACAGTATATTCCCTAAATATCTTCAGAGAAACCTTAACGTTTCACTCCTTCGCGTTACCCAATGCATTGGAAAGATATAACGGGCTCACCCGCCATTAGTTTATCACGGAACCACTCGTCTTTATAATAATGCCCAAGAACCATAACATAATACATATCACATAAAACATGCATAAAGGAAACATAAAATTTCCACCTTTCAATCACAAGATATCAATACAACACATTGATATAAATAAATTATGAAAACCATTTCCAATACCAAAATAAAAGAAAATTAAAACATGGTATTTATCTTATCTTTTTTTAAAGGTATGGCTTGTAGAGGAAGCCGAAACTCAAATAATGGTTACGGCGGCGGAGAAGTCGTTGTCGCCGCATACGTACGACAAAAACATTACCTTTTGTCGTTTAGTAAACGCTTCATATAAAAAATATTCCTTTTTAATAAATGTAAAAATCAAAGGGGTTTATACACCATATAAAAGACGGTTGTGTATAATACAAAATATGCCTCAATGAAAGGAGATTGAGCCGAAGTCCCATACCTTGTGTCTGACTTGACATGATCGTTCTTTAATGTCTTGAATAATAAACATGAGTTAATTTCTACTTGTTTAAGAAACTTTTTCAAGTTCATTATTCCTTTTATATCACTTATTTCCATGTCATGAACACTATGTAATTATTTAAGTTAATAATGTTCATTTTGTCGGTATTTGGTTCTTAAGTCAAATATAGACTTCTTACACTTACATGTTGTTAATTTGGTCAAAGGTTCATTATATCCAGAATTATATTAATGATTTGGATAACATATATATCATATATATTCATCATATACATGTTTTTATAATATTACATCACATTTAGAGGTAAGAAATTAAATGCATCGTTCATTGAGATGGTAGGTCGTACGTACGCATGAACTCTACTTCCATTTCTATTTCATATTTTCTGCAATGGAGTCATAATGATATAAGAGTATATTATAATTACAGTATAATAACATTTATTATATCATTAACTTTATCCTTTACAATCCCACATATGGTATTAACGAATCAAATCACTTTCAGGGCGCGGTAGTCCGCACTTCCTAAAATGAAGATATCGTGTTTACCCATAATGGAAACAATAATGGTATGCCATAAATGAAAAATACAGAAGATTAAGGAAATAATAAACATATTATATATCATATATAAAAATAGTGACATCATAATGTCTACCTTTGAAGGTGTTATATGAGTATTGAACAATCATCGCTTCGGGAGGCAGAATTTCGCCATCCACAGAAACTGTATGTTCTTTAACCATTTGATGTAGTTGTGTGAGATTGTAGCTCGAATAAATCTTATAAAAACATCCTAGTATATTGAATATACTGGTTTTGTTACAAAATATGTAAATAAAAAGAGTTTAGGGGGTTGGAAAAGCAAAATAATACAAATGAACATGAGAGAATGAATTACCTTTAAAAGTGTAACTCCTATTGATTTCAGCCTAAAGGCTTCTTTTGAAAGGATTATGCCCAAAGGGAATCCTCTAGGATGAGGAGAGGGAATTGGAGAGACAAAATGGGCAGGGGTTGGCCGAGCCAAAGGCTTTGGGAGTGTGGGTAAGGAGGTAGAGGTGGGGGCCTTTTATAAGAGGAGAGGAGGGGCACTCTTGGAAAGTAAAGAAATATTACTTTATTTGAAAATGAGTTTCGGATTTAAATGGTCCCACGTTGATATAATTCTAGTATAAGGTGATAAGGGTTCGAAATATACCCATAAAATAGGATTTTGACATGTTTAGGTTTTAGATATTACATTATCATTCCATTTTATTTAAATTGTTAAATAATGAGGTCATCGCTGCATCATCATGATGTCATAAATAATTTAATTTATTTAAAGTCTAAATATTATAAAAAAATACCATGATGTAGGAAATATTTTTAAATTTCCAATGACTATTTATAATCAAAAATCTGATCTTTATAACACCATGTAAAAATTGTTTTCGTAAAACATATTATGTTTGTGTCATTTTTACTTTTACATTAAATAAAAAGTTATTTATGTCATTTCCCAACCAATGTGGCTCCACGGGGTCCCCAAGTTGACCCATGGCTTTTCTTGGTCGGCCATGACACAACCAATGAGGGTAGGACATGTGTCATGCTCATATCATTTTATTAAAGCAATATTTTTACCATAAACAACACTAATTACCACTAATCGCGATTAAAAACTTAATACGTTACTATTCACCAAAAAATTATTTTAATCTCATTGAACCACATTTTACTTCTTAATGACAACCATTTATGTCTGATTTTTGAAATTCAAAACACAATGATGGAAAAATTTCATTTAAACGGAAAATCAGTTTTTATAAGTACCACTTAGTGGTTTCACTATTCATCAAAAATTGAAGTTTTTCAGAAAATTACCAACAATTCACCCTAAGCTATATTTGATATTCCGAATTCAAAAATGAAGTATATTTTACAAAATTCAAAACATATAAGTCACATTAATTAATTTAATAATTAATTCCCGTTGTCAGAGAAAATAACGTGTTTTTATAAAACAATAAGTATCAAAAGATTGACACCAGTTTAAGTCTAATTTCAAAGTGAAATTGATTCAAATGACCACCATTGGATTAAATGGTAAAAATATATTCAGATTACAGATTAAGACCAATTAAAAAGATAATCTAATCATATAAATAAATTAGATTAAGAAGTATTTATGATGTAAAATGCAGTATTTTTCACTATTCATTAAAAAATGAAGAATGTCAAAAAAAATACCAAAAATTCACACAAAGTAAATTTTGATGTCCCAATCATAAAGAATAAGTTTATTTTGACAAACATAGCTTATAAAAATTGTCAAAAAATAGATTTAAAATTGGTTTTCCATCAAAAGGTAGTAAAACAATCTTTTAAAAATATTAGTGTATTCCATGCTTAATATTGGATTTATTTTCATTTTAAGCCTCGAAAACACTATCTAGTTCATTAATAGACATAGATAAAAATATCTATTATTAATTACTTACTTGGGATGTTACATCCTTCCCCCTTTAGAAAATTCCATCCCCGCAATTTATTTACTTATCAAATAAATGGGGGTACTTATCCCTCATTGCATTTTCAGATTCCCATGTTTCCTCTTCAATCATGTGGTTTTTCCACAAATCCTTTACCTGATGAATCACCTTATTCCATAACACTTGCTCCCTGTGGTCAAGAATCTGGACCAGTTGTTCCTCATATGATAGGTTCTCTTCCAGCTGAACTACCTCTGGACTCAAAACATGAGATGGATCTGGCATATACTTTCTCAACATCGAAACGTGAAAAACATTGTGTACCTGAGATAAACTCGGAGGTAAAGCCACTCGGTATGCAACTGATCCATCTCTCTCTAGAATTTCATATGGTCCAATAAACCTTGGACTTATCTTTCCTTTCTTACCAAATCTCATCAGACTTTTCCAATGAGAAACCTTGAGAAAAACATGATCACCTACCTCGAAAGATAGATCCTTCCTCCGGTTATCCGCATAACTCTTCTGCCTGCTCTGAGCTGTCCTCATGTGCTTCTGAATCAGCTGAACTTTTTCTGCCAGATATTCTACCAATTCTGGTCCCATCAACTTCCTTTCACCCACTCCATCCCAGAAAGCTGGATTTCGACACCACTTCCCATATAATGCCTGTAATGGTGTAATCTGTATACTGGAATGAAAACAGTTATTATATGAAAATTCAACCAAAGAAATATGTTGGTCCCAACTTCCTTGATAATCCATAGAACAAGCTCGTATCATATCCTCCAATGTATGAATTGTTCGTTCTGATTGCCCATCTGATTGAGGATGAAAAGCTGTACTAAAATTTAATTCAGTACCCAACGACTTCTGAAGGCCTTTCCAAAAGTTAGAAGTGAACCTGGGATCACGATCAAATACAATGGAGAGAGTAATTCCATGTAACCTGACTATCTCTTTAAGATACAAATAGGAAAGTTGATCTAGGGAAAAACTGTCTAGTATAGCAAGGAAATGAGCAGATTTAGTCAAGCGATCAACAATAACCCAGATTGCATTATTACCTCGAGATGTCTTCGGTAATCCCATAACAAAGTCCATGGATATATTCTCCCATTTCCACTCTGGCACTGGTAAAGGCTGAAGCATCCCTTTTGGAAACTATCACTCAACATTAAACTGCTGACAAGTCAAACGCTTCACACTAAAATCAGCAATATCTCTTTTCATTCCATCCCACCAGTAATACTCCCGCAGGTCTCTATACATCTTAGTAATGCAAGGATGATCTGAAAACGGAGAACTATGAGCTTCACATAACAACTCTCTCTTCAACTGTGAATCACAAGGCACCCACAATCTATTCCCAAATCTCAAAACGCAATCATTATAAATGTTGAATTCAAGCAACTTACCTTTCTGAACCAACTCTACCTTTTTCTGCAACTCACTGTCTTGCTTCTCTTCTTGCGTGATTCTATCTGATAGAGATGATCTCACTTATACCTGAAACAAAACATAACAACTTCTTGCACCCACAAATTCTATGTCAAAGTTCATCAAATCCTTAACCAAAAGATCATGTTCCAAACACAACATTTCTAATGAAACATTACTTTTTCGACTCAAAGAATCAGCCACTTTATCTGCTTTTCCCGGATGGTAAGGAATTGTACAATCATAATCCTTGATTAATTCTAGTCATCTCCTTTGTCTCATGTTAAATTCTTTCTGAGTGAATATATACTTTAAACTTTTGTGATAGGTATATATTTCACACTTTACTCCATACAAATGATGCCTCCAAATTTTTAAAGCAAAAACAACAGCAGCTAATTCCAAATCATGTGTAGTGTAATTAACTCATAAGTTTTAATCTGCTGTGAAGCATAAGCAATTACCTGATCATTCTGTATTAGGACGCAACCAAGTCCTTTCAATGAAGTATCATTGTAGATAACAAACTCACCATTCGTGGAAGGTAGTTCCAAAACTGAAGCATTCACCAATCTTATTTTCAATTCCTGATAACAATCATCAAATTCTTTTGTCCAGATAAACTTAACACCCTTCCGAGTTAGCTTTGTCATTGGACTAGATTACCATGAAAATTTTCTAACAAACCTTCGGTAATAGCCTTCCAAACCAAGGATGCTACGAATCTCAGTTACATTTGTGGGTCTTGGCCATTCTTCAACAACTTTTTTTTTGCAGGATCAATAGTTATGCCATCTTTTGAAACAATGTGACCAAGGAAAGAAATTTGATGCAACCAAAACTCAAATTTTCTAAATTTCCCATACAATTTCTTTTCTTTCAAGGTATTAAAAATGACCCTTTAATGTCTTTAATGTTCTTATTTACTTTTAGAAAACACCGAAATATCATCAATAAAAACCACCATGATTTATCACCTGAGTCAACTGAGCCATCACTGCTATAAACTGTTCAATTCCGATTCTGACCATCTCAGTATGCTGATTTGGAAGGTCATTTCCCTCAGTATGTCTTCCCAAAAAAAATATATCTGTTTTCTCTACGAAAAACCATTCTTAACACTGAAATACCATAGGTGAAGCAACATGGTAATCTGTAAATGCTATATCATTTCAATCATACCATAAACAAATTTATAATTTAACAATTTTCTAACTCCTAAAGATTTCCAAACCGACCTTTGATACCAACTATAAGGCCCCATCCTTAAACCTTACATAATCTTGAGTTATTACAAGATTACACCTTGAGGAGCATTTCAGGTTTAGTGTTTTAGAGAATTAGATCATAAAACATGCATTACATTCCTCATATAAACAAAGTGGTTACATAAAGATAGTATTCTTCATTCTCATCAATGGAAACATATTTAAAATAAAACATGGATTCTTTCTTGACACTTCCTTTACACTATCATCAAATCATGTACCTTTCCCTTGACTTGTGAAAAACATTTCAAAAAAACTTGGGATGAGCATAAAAAGATCAGTAAGGGATATAAAAACATGGAAAGGAAACATGGGTACATATATACATAAGAATGAAATCAAACTTTACCCATAAAACATAATAACTTCAATATACCTCATCAAATCATGAATAAATCATAAAAATCATAAGACATAAAGGAAACATGAGGCATTCATAACATTCTTACGAAGGGAGTAACCCTCTTGGTTACGTTCGGAATACCCATCACAGTATATTCCCTAAATATCTTCAGAGAAACCTTAACGTTTCACTCCTTCGCGTTACCCAATGCATTGGAGAGCTATAACGGGCTCACCCACCCTTAGTTTATCACGGAACCACCCGTCTTCAAAATAATTCCCATGAACCGTAACATAATACGTATCACATAAAACATGCATAAAGGAAACATAACATTTACACCTTTCAATCACAAGATATCAATACAAAACATTGATATAAATACATTATGAAAACCATTTTCAATACCAAAATAAAAGAAAATTAAAACATGGTATTTATCTTTTTTTTAATGGTATGGCTTTTAGAGGAAGCCGAAACTCAAATAATGGTTACGGCGGCGGAGAAGTCGTTGTCGCCACATACGTATGACAAAAACATTCCCTTTTGTCGTTTAGTAAACGCTTCGTATAAAAAAGTTTCCTTTTGAATAAACGTAAATGACAATGGGGTTTATACACCATATAAAAGAAGGTTGTGTATAAAACAAAATATGCCTCAATGAAAGGAGATTGAGACGAAGTCCCATACCTCGTGTCCGACTTGACTCGATCGTTCTTTAATGTCCTGAATAATAAACTTGAGTTATTTTCTACTTGTTTAAGAAGCTTTTTCAAGTTCATTATTCTTTTTATATCACTTATTTCCATGTAATGAACACTATGTAAATATTTAAGTTAATAATGTTCATTTTGTCGGTATTTGGTTCTTAAGTCAAAAATAGACTTCTTACACATACATGTTGTAAATTTGGTCAAAGGTTCGTTATATCCAGAATGATATTAATTATTTTGATAACATATATATCATATATATTCAGAATATACATGTATTTATAATATTACATCACATTTAGAGGTAAGAAATGAAATGAACCGTTCATGGAGACGGTATGACGTATGTACGCATGAACGCTACTTCCATTTCTATTTCGTATTTTCTGGAATGGAGTCATAATGATATAAGAGTATATTATAATTCCAGTATAATAACATTTATAATATCATTAACTTTATCCTGAACACATCCCACATATGGTATTAACGAATCAAATTACTTTCAGGGGGCGGTAGTCCGCACTTCTTAAAATGAAGATATCTTGTTTACCCATAATGGAAACAATAATGGTATGACATAAATGACAAAATACATAAGCTTAAGGAAATAATAAACATATTATATATCATATATAAAAATAGTGACATCATAATGGCCACCTTTGAAGGTGTTAAATGAGTATTGAACAATCATCGCTTCAGGAGGCAGAATTTCGCCATCCACGGAAACCGTATTTTCTTTAACCATTTGATGTAGTTGTGTGAGAGTTTATCTCGAATAAATCTTATAACAACATCCTAGTATATTTATGATTCTGGTGTTGTTATAAAATAAGTAAATAAAAAGAGTTTAGGGGGTTGGAAAAGCAAAATAAAACAAATGAACATGATAGAATGAATTATCTTTAAAAGTGTAACTCCTATTGATTTGAGACTAAAGGCTTCCATTGAAAGGATTATGCCCAAAGGTAATCCTCTAGGATGAGGAGAGGGATGTGGAGAGACAAAATGGGAAGGTTTTGGAAAAGCCAATGGATATGGGAGTGTGGGTAAGGAGGTAGAGGTGGGGGCCTTTTATAAGAGGATAGGAGGGGCACTCTTGGAAAGTAAAGCAATATTACTTTATTTGAAAATGAGTTTCGGATTTAAATGGTCCCACATTGATATAATTCTAGGTTAAGGTGATAAGGGTTATAAATATACCCATACAATAGGTTTTGGACATGTGTAGGTTTTAGATATTACATTATCATTCCATTTTATTTAAATTTTTAAATAATGAGGTCATCGTTGCATCATCATGATGTCATAAATAATTTAATTTATATAAAGTCTAAAAATTAAAACAAAAATACTATGAATTAGGAAATCTTTTAAGATTTCCAATGACTATTTATAATCAAAAATCTGATCTTTATAACCCCATGTAATATGTTTTTTCGTAAAACATATTATGTTTGTTTCAATTTTACTTTTACGTTAAATAAAAAGTTATTTATGTCATTTCCCAACCAAAGAGGCTCCATGGGGTCCCCAAGTTGACCCATGGCTTGCCTTGGTCGGACATGATACAACCAATGAGGGTAGGACATGTTTCAAGCTCATCTCATATTATTAAATCATTATTTTTACCTTAAACTACACTAATTACCACTAATCCCGATTAAAAACTTAATACGTCACTATTCACCGAAAAATTATTTTAATCACATTGAACCACAATTTAATTCTTAATGAAAACCATGTATGTCTGATTTTTGAAATTAAAAACACAATGATGGAAAAATTTCATTTAAACGGAAAATCTGTTTTTATAAGTATCACTTAGTGGTTTCACTATTAATCAAAAATTGATGTTTTTCAGAAAATTACCAAAAATTCACCCTATGCTATATTTGATATTCCGAATTCAAAAATGAAGTCTATTTTAAAAAATTCAAAACATATAATTCACATTAATTAATTTAATAATTAATTCCCACGGTTAGAGCAAATAGCGTGTTTCAATAAAACAATAAGTATCAAAAGATTGACACCAGTTTAAGTCTAATTTCAAAGTGAAATTGATTCCAATGACCACCATTGGATTAAATGGTAAAAATATACTCAGATTACACATTAAGACCAATTCAGAAGATAATATAATCATATAAATAAATTATATTAAGAAGCAGTTTTTATGTAAAATGAAATATTTTTCACTATTCATTTAAAAATGAACATTGTCAGAAAAATACCAAAAATTCACACAAAGTAAATTTTGATGTCCCAATAATAAAGAATAAGTTTATATTGACAAACATATCTTATAAAATTGTCAAAAGATATATTTAAAAAGGGTTTGCCATCAAAAGGTAGTAAAACAATCTTTTAGAAATATTAGTGTATTCCATGCTTAAGATTGGATTTATTTTCATTTTAAGCCTCTAAAACACTATCTAGTTCATTAATAGACATAGATAAAAATATCTATAATTCATTACTTACTTGGGATGTTACATCATTGGTATATCCTCCTTCTTGACCCTTAATTGATTATAACCTGAACAAAGATCAATCTTTGAAAAGTATTGAGCTCCGTGTAGATGGTAAAATATGTCAGCAATGTATGGGAGAAGATATTTGTTCTTGATAGTGATATTGTTAGGTTCTTGAAAATCAAAGAAAAGACTCATTGATCCAAATTACTTGTTAACAAATATAACAGGTGCTCCCCAAGGTGACACACTAGGGAATATGAATCCTTTATCAAGATTCTCTTGGAGTTTCATTTTAAATTCCTACAACTCAATTGGGGTCATTCTATATAGTGTATTTGAAATATTCAAAGCACCCTGTATGAGTTCTATTGAAAACTCAAATTCACGATTTGGTGGAGGACCTGAAAATTCCTCCTGAAATACATCATCAAACTCCCATACAATGGGTGTATTCTTAATCTTGACTTTCTAGCTAACCATATGAGATAAATATCCTTCATTTAGTGGAATTAAGACCTATAATATGGAAGAAATTTCCACTGGATGGTTATGTTCATCCTTGAATCGATTGATGATCATGGATTGATCTGGAATATGAAATTGGACTTCCCTTCATTAATAATTGATATAGTCTCCATATAATGAAATCAAATCCATGCCAAGAATCACATAAAATTCCACTATAGGAAGGATCACGATATTTTAAGGAAGAACATTCCCACAAAGTTTAATCAGATAAGAATTGTAAACTTTTGATGCGACTGGTGTGCCATTAGCAATTTTCACAGGTAACTAAACATATAATTGTTGAGGTAATACAGTGATACCGTAAGAAAATTATTCATAATTAAAAGAGTTGGTGGACCCAGAATCAAATAAATCATTTCCAACTTTAGAGTTGATGGTAAGTTTACCTTTCAACACATCATTATCGTACTCCAAAACACAGATGGTAATTGCATGTGACTTTCTTTTGTCTATGGCCTTAAGTGTTTTTTTGACATCGATCATCATCAACAAACCTTGGATTTGGGAATTGATTGGCATAATGCCCCATCTCCTTGCACTTGAAAAATTGAAGTGTTGGAGGTACATTCTGTGTATCCCTTTCTTTGTTTGCATCATTATACATCTTATTCCCATTTTGTGACATTCAATTTCCTGATGACCTTCATTTCCACACATAAAACAATTTATTCTCACTTTAAGACAATTCCCTCCATGTATCTTTCCACAATTTGATCATGGAGGAATAATCATATTCTTTTCAGTGTGGTCAATATATTTTACTTTGAATTCCATTTTCCTCTTCTTATCAAACCCATATGACTGATGGGTTACTCTAATCTGCATCTCAACCTTGAGAGCACATCTAACAATTTCATTGTAGCTATTGTTGTCCCAAACGGCTAATTCCCATTGAAGACGTGGTTTTAATCCACTAATGAATTGATTGATTTTACTCTCTGGTTGGTTAAGAATTCTGAAAGCGTACCTTGAAAATATTGTAAAATTTTCTTCATAGGTACCAAAAGATTTTCCATTCTTTTGATTCAGTTCAAGAAACTACTTCTCCATATTAGTTCGAAGAATACAATGGAAGTAATTATTGAAAAATAAGTTTTTGAACATGTCCCATTCCATGGACTCAATTTCATCTCTTTCCCTCGTATTCTTGATAAGATTCCACAATTGATCAGCTTCACCTTCCAAACGATATACTGATAAGATGACTTTATCATGCTCAGAACATTGAAGGACTGAAAATATCTTTCTACTGGTATTGATCCATTTTTAGGCAACTAATGGATTAGAAGACCTGCTGAATGAAGGTCGATGCTGCCTCATGAAGGATTCAACAGAATGATTCTCCTTACTTTTCTCATTAGAATGTCCTGTATAATTAATATCTTGAGAAAGTTATGTGAGCATGGCTACATGATTTTTCATTCCAGATCCCATAACGTTTGGTTGCTCAGGGGGACAATCATTTCACTGCCCATCGCATTCACCATTAACACAGTTCCTTCGGGTTCCATCCATTGACTAAAACCAAGAATCATATTGTGTGAAACATTAATTACAATAGGAAAACCACATAATAAGAATTAAAATTTCACACATTAGGTCTTATCATAGGTTATTCATGGTCATTTATAATTCACTGAGATTATGTTCTATGTTTAGACATATCCTAAGGGTCCTTACTAAGGTTTTCACATCATAGTTTCCAAAGGATGACAATACCTTTCCTATGATACCAACTATAATGACCCATACATTACATACATGGTTATTACTTCAGATTTGAAGCATATTTATTACAACATATAACTATACTATGAAAGGAACATATAGGTATTGTTACATTAGAAACTGGGAAACATAAATAACTTTTTTATAAATCATCTACATTGTATCCCATTTATTTCATCATATCTAGAGTCCCTTTTGGCATATCCTATTTAATACCCTTCTTCCAGAACTGGGGAAAAGAAAACATAAAAAAGGGTTAGCTAAAATTATAAGTAATTGTAAACAAAAAAAATTTCAATCATGTCATAATCAGAAGAACACAACATTTTCAAAAATCATCACTTGGAAAAGATATCATAATATCATAACATGGGATAAATAATAGTAGTGAAATGTAATACCAATAATCATAACATAAAACATGAAACATTGTGGAATAAACACATAATCATATAAAATCCTTTCATACTAGTGAAGACTCATTGCCAAGACTATCATAGCGGTCAACGTCCATTACTGAACTGAGTTCACTCCACCTTCCAGTCCTCTATCACTGAACCAGATTAACATTCCATTCCAACCATGTCTATCTAATTAGATATCAATCAAAACCAAATGAATTGGAGGGATTTATAGGTCCCACCCATATCATAATTATACCATTCTTATGTGTGCCACAAAATCATAAACCATACATTATAGCATAACCCATATAATAAAAATGGGATTCTTAAAACTCAAGCCATCATAACATAATCCATAAAAATGACTTCATAAAAATAATTATATCATAACATAATCCAATAAATGTAATAATAGGGATAGAAACATAACCCTATATAATATTAGATGGAAATTAATTATGATAAAACTCTTGAACATAGTTCATTAGGAAAATATCTTTTCTTCTTCAAAAATTACTTTCTTATCATAAAATGACATGAAATTTAAAAGAAAGGAATATTGTTTTATATAATCATGATTTTATTAATTTGATGCATCTTGTAAATAAGGTGTTATGAAACTATAAAAATTTGTTCATTCCATATAAGATAAAAAAACTTTCTTCTTGTAATTTGGCCAGAAAAGTCAAAAAGTACCTTTTACTGAAAATGAAAAAGATTCCTTTCATATGTTTACTAAAAAACTCCTCAATAGGTAAAATTGGACATATAAAATGGTCGGAGGATAGAAATAATATTACATAATGAAGAAAAATGGAGGTGGATGATAAATATTCCCCAATGAATATCGAAGTATAAACAATCTAAGATAAAAATTGAGATTATGAAATTTTCCTTTACCTTACATCCCATATGCTTAGTATGTAACTAAAAATCGTGTATAATGGTTTAAATAATGTCATTGAATTATTCTAGATTCATATTCATGGTAATGATATCATATTTGGTCATATTATTATCTTTTTATTATTAGTATTTAATTGTTACTCATTATTCGGGTGTTCATTGCTTTATGTTCTTATGAGTGTTTTGTCGAATAAATTCGCGTTCATCTTTCTATCTCATAGATACATCATTTAAATAATGTTATTAGTGTAATATATATCATATTTATTCATTATATTTATTTATATAGTCATTATTCAATAATGATCATGTAGAATGAGTAGCATCACATTGTGGAGACGGTAGGTCGTACATACGCACGAGCGATGATATTGTTCCCATGATCATGGAATTGTATTGAAGTATATGTATAAAATTTCAGAATCAATATCACATTACAATAATCATATATCATTATTTATTTTTACCATTATACCCATCCACGTAATGTGGTGGTTGAAAACAGATTACACCACGACATGGAGACTGTATTTGGTACGTACGCACGTGCAGTGATTTCGTTTTCTGTAGGATGGAGAGAAGGTGAAATAGGGTTGTTTCATAATTATAATAACATATCAGTATATGAGGGATATTTATGTTATTAATTCATAATTAAACCACTGAAGAAGAGGAAGTAGAATAAGAAAGAAACATGAAAGAATTGGTAGAAGGTATTACCACTTCCTCGAAGTGAATCCTTTGAACTTTTTTAGGGCACTAGAGTTTGAAATTTGAGAAGACTAGTACCACTATATGGTATCTAGGGATGTGGGGAAGTTAAATGGTCCGATTTTTACCGAGCTTCAAGGATCAATATTGTGTGAGTAGGATAGGGAGGGGGTTCCCTTTTATAAAGGAGGAGATGGGCACATTTGGAAATATAAGAACTATTAATTTATATTAAATCCGTACCCCACATAAAAACATCCAAAAATGAACCAAATCTGATGATTAGATGAGATATGGTTTTAATCTCATCAACCAAATAAATTTATAAGAGTTGGAATTTATTTTAAACATTATCAAAATGATTTATCATTATATAATCTATTTATTTTTATTTTTGGTAATAATATTCCAAATTATAAATCATTATAAATAATTAATTATATATTGTGAATTGTACTTAATTTTATACATTATAACATAGTATACCATATAAATTTTAATTTATAATTTTTAAATATTTTTTTTGATTTTTAAAAAATTGTATAATATGTTTTTTTATAAAATAACAATAGTGTCAATTTTGATACTATTAATTTATTTGAATTTAAATAAAATATACACAGAATAAATGGTTGAAGTAAATGATTTAATTGATTAATAACATTTCGTATTTAACTTGAAAATTAGTGAATCACATTAAATAATTCATATAATAATTATTTTAATACGTTTAAAATCATTTATTTGATATTTTAATCAATAAAATAATATCAATATCACTATTGTGTCATAATTAATGATAATTATATAATCCCTAAAAACATTAAATAAATTTAAATGTCATACTTAATTTTATTATATTTCTGGATACTATTTATATCTTATGTTTCATGAAGATTATCACTAAATTAAAATTATTACACTTATAAGATTAAAGATAGTGACATGTTTTCACTTTCATTGGTTTTAATAATAATTAAATTATTTTCATGATAAAAAGCCCATTAAATGAATATAGTTAGACCCTTATGTGATATGGGTTGACTTTTATTCATCAAATTGGATTTTTTCAATTGTTAGGGTAATTTTATAATCTTATTTTTAACCTTAATTTCCCAATTTACCTTTAACTGTATAAATAAAAATTACTGTAGTTACTATTCATAATATTAAAAAACTAAATTTAACCTACTATCATATTTTGGACCCACTGAATCCATGAATGGATTTCATTTTTCCAAATTTAACACACAGAAGTTGCAGTAACTAATTTAAAATTAATCTAGTTGTTAAGAAAACAGGATTTAAAAGATAAAACATTACTAAAGATTGAAAAGTTTTTACCTATGCATTCAATGTAAAATTAATTATTCCAACACATTCATGAATAGTATTAATAATAAGAAAAATGGTTATTAGGAATGATATTTCTTCACTATCAGATTTTTACATGAATTCGGGCATGGGTGGTATGGTTACTCCAAACATGGAGGAGTCTAGAGTAGAGATATGATATATTAGGCTATTCGAGGAAGTGTGGGCCAAACAATTCCATTTCTACCATCAAAATTACCTGGTGATAGACATATTCATCTGATGGTGTAATGATACTAATACCTTCAATCTCCACCATGGGGTGTTTGTTATTAGCCTTTTGGATGTCAATTGTATTGAATTCATTCCCCTACATGGGTAAATATATGATGAGTCCATACTACCAAATAATTATTGGGGAGAATAAACATGAAACCCCCATGCTGACATGAAATTTTCATGATTTGGAAAAGGAGATTCATGGAATGAATTACATTATAAATAACACCTATTATCCAGGAATATTTAGTCTATTTTAATGGAAGGATAATAATGTGATGATTTTAGGACGAGGGAATGAGTGTCCACATGCATCCCAGAGTGGTAGGAATGTATCATATTGGTTGGTCCTATAAAACGTTGAACACCAATAATGGTGATTTAGTGTAAATGAAATACGGGATCAAAAGGTTTTACATGTCGGGCTCTTTGTTACATTCCACATTAGGTGGATGACTCCATTTAGGGACATATGAACGGGATTCCATCCTGGTACACTATAGATGTCTTGGATCATAGATGCAAACAACATAGTCAATTTGGGAGGGGTCCCTGTGTTGGATACGTCGTAAAAAAATTTGTTGTCAATCTCAAGAGGGATTATGCTTAAGATAATATATAGAACCATCCTAATTCTTCAAAAACGGGTTGTCGATCACTATGGTTGGTATGACATCCCAAAAAACATACTCCCACCACTTGATGGCCTATGTCCATCTCTGATATATATTATTAGAATTGAGCCATTGAAGATTATTGATGAGGTGATCAAACTAATGATTGATAATCATGAAATCATTAACTGTAAGAACCCGGATCAGTATTTCAGGTACACCTTTCCTTTTTCTAGAGTTTATGAGAGAAACAGAGTTTCTGAAAATTGTCGAAGTACATGCCGTGTACCCTTATCCAACTCAAAGTCATGTGCTAGTCGTGTATGGACCAAACACACGGTGTGTAGGGATTATGTGGAGGCCGAATTTAGTGGGGTACAGAAAAACCTAGTACATGTCGTGTACTCTAAAAGTACATGCCCTGTACTATCCTATTATTTCATTTATCGGACCGGGGACACGACTAATTCTCAAAAACGACTTCTTCTCCACCTAATTCCTTCTAGAGCATCTGAGGAGGCTGATTCTTCTCTGAGCCACTGATATGTCACCGGTTGTCCGAATCATACATTGTCGATTGCAGAAGAATCAAAACAGTGAGTACTTGGTTTTCTTTGTCCTGGTTCCTGATTCTTCCTCTCATGTGAGTTTTCAGAGGTTGAACGTTTTAGATGTTTTTGTAGATATACTCCGTTCTAGCCCGATTCACGGGATGAGGATCAAGTATATCGATCTTTCAGGATCGTGGTAGGTGGTTTGTTCTCCTACGTTGATGTACTTTGAGTTTTGGTTGATAAAGTACAGGATACCCATGTATTGGGTAACCCGAGTTTAGGATTTTGATCCTATTTTTTATTTTCCATAGATTGATTATTAGCTTATGATTAAATATTGCTAATATATGCTTGGTTTCATGCTTGAGGATCACCCCATGGGTGTTTTCTACATATCTAGTTGTTTATCGCCGTTCGACACCGTTTTCCTATGAGGCAGACACTATTTCAATTACTCTATTACTTTTTATAACTATTTGCATGTGTTTCCTACTGTGTAAATGATTTTTATGTATGGTATCTATTAGCCAATTAGTTGTTGAACTTACTTAGGGATGCTGACAGTCAATTACACACGACTGGACTGCTCAGGGCTTTGAGAACCTGGTGCGGGTGATCAAAGACGGAATAAACGATTAACTGCTTCCCTAGAGGGTCTATCTGTTTTAGTTTCATACACATGACCTAAGGGAAGAGGACTTTGTGCTTCCCAATAGTGTTCTTAGTTTACGCATGCATCGATACCTCATGAGGAATTAGATGTAAGTGCTTCCTAGGAGAGTCTGTAGCTATCGTTGCAAGACCATATGGGAATTGAAGTGAGATATTCCCATAGTGTTTGTGCCTTGTTGATTACTAGACTATAGGGGTCTTCTAGTTTGAGCCACCCAGAGAGTCAGTGTGAATTTTGATGGTTGGTTGTGATGAGTCCACCAAGACAAATAACAAGCTTCGGTTTTGTATTTCTTGTGATTAAGTAGTCTTTTGAGATACCTACTGTGTTACTTTCTTACCTTGGAATAGAAAGCATTTCTAGTTCTCTCTGGAAGTTTAATTAAATGAATGAGAATGGTAATTGGTAGGATTATTTACCGGTGTACTATTATTCCATTATTGTACTTATTTTCTTTTATTTCGGTATATCACTCACTAACAGTTGGGCACAAATCTTCTAGTGGTTGCCTACAAAGATTAGTCTCACACCCAGATTGGGTCCTGCTTTTCGGTCCAAACAGATTATATGGTTTCAGGTGTCGTTAGGGATTTTGGTCCCTCTACCTCTGGTACATGATGGTTAGTTTGAGTTGGAGAGCATGGGACTGGGCATTGGATTGTGATGCTGCGTGAGTTGTTGTTTGTGTTTAGTACTTTACTTTCAATTGTATTTCAGCAAGTTGTTTTGTTTACTATTTTCCATAGATACAAGTACCATTCTACATCATTATTATATCATACATTGCTTTGACATTTAGTTCGTTTGTTTTATGATGTTTGCTGCTTCTGTTATTGTTAATGTTTATGCTTACGCTATATACATTACCATTTGAGGGCATAGTGTCCCCACCGACTCACCAAGGCCTTCACTGCTAGTCGGCAACCTCTAAAATTTGGGTAAATGCACATGAGGTCATGTGGAGAACCAGGTATGGGGCACCAGTTATGTGGCTCTGGATTCGGGTTGTTCCATTAACATCCACCAATATTGATCCCTACTTGATAGATGGAGGATGAAGGGAAAATACCACTAGAGTAGAGGTATTATTTGTAAATAATTGGGGGTCAGGTACTAGTATCCAGATTTTATTTGAATATATATTGGGAGCCCTATGTGACATAAATTTTTCTAGGAAATTCAGGTGCATTCCATCGAGGCCAAAGGCATAATCAAAGGTTCATGAAGAGTGTCTACTCATCATCCTTCATAAATTATGGCTCAATTTTTTGGAATTGTTGATTTTCTGATGTAATTACCTTCCCCCCACTAACATCAAAACTGGAATATTAATAGGGATTTCTGACCAATGGGTGTGGTTTATCCAAATGAAATTCTATGAATATATATTTTGAAAATAAAGGTTGTGAACGTAGAGTCTAGAAGATGATGGAGCTAGAGAGGTGCAACTAGAGAAACAAGACCATTTAAAAACCTGACCGCTGGGACATCGCGAGATGGAACATTGGAAGATGGAGCATTACAAGGTGTTTTAGTTCTTCTACCTTCTAAAAATGATGGGACCCATAGGTGACCACAGAGACAATCTATTAAACTCCCCATGATGTTACTAAGATACCTCCTACAACTAACCATTGATGCCATATTCGCATCCTTATATTCAACACAGAGGATGGTACAACAATCACTATGTCTGTAAGACATGTGGAAAATGATGAGGAATACTAGAATTTACCTTCCAGTAGTCGGTTGTATTGAGTTGGTGGTCATGGTGGGATTTCATAACTGATATGCATACCTATCATCCATGAATTCTCATGCATTTCCATAGGGGAGGTATGAAGAACCTAATCTCTTGGTGAAGATGATGCTCATCCAAGCGAATGATCCTATGAAATATCTACCCAGAGATAAAGAAGATAGTGATTACAAAGATGAAGAAAGAGAATAAGATGTGGATTAAGAGGATAAATAAGGGGAAGAAGAGGATTTGAAGAATAGTGTACTTAATGCGAGGGGAATTCAGATATATAGGTCAAATAAGAAATTACATTTGAGAGTGGCGAAATCATATGCTCTGATGTGGAATGGGATGAACAAATCGATGTTCTCAACCCGTATCTCTACTGGTTATTTTTATTTTCATTATTCTGATCCTCTAAAAAATATCTTCTCTGTTTAGGATATCATTGTTGTGGATGATCAGGAAGTTCCCACTATGGGGGTGGGGGAGGGGAATGAACTAATGGGCATGGTATGGAATCTCCTGGAACCTTTATCTAGAACTAAGAAAGGTAAAGTAATGACCATGATTAAAGAGGTCAATGGCAAGCCAATATGTGGGGATAATGTGGAGACTATAAAACCGTAGTCTATTCCTGCCATCGTGAAGGAGAAGATTCCTATAATTGAATTAATAAGTTAAGATTATTGATAAATTCATGTAATTGAGATCACATTGGTTTTGTATTAAATTTATTAATGTGGTAATATTAGAATTATTATATTTTTTGGGTATTTGGATAAGGTGAAATTTTAGGAAATACTCTGAATAGGTATATGTGTAGGACCATATATTGATAACTTGATAAAGGAAAGTTTTTTTACTATCAAATCAATGTGATCAATGTGTCACTAAAAATATGTTGGTGTATGTTCTGGTATTTTTGTACATAGTAGTAATTATCCTGAAAATGATGATTTTTTAGTAACATGATCTATATATGGTGAACTATAGGTAGGCAATGTACATACTAGGTTTGAATCTTCTAGGGGATATGAAATCGATTATCTAAATAAACATTATGAAAAGTTATCTGAGATTTAAATAGAGTGGTTAGAGAACATAATTTGATAATTTCAATTGAAAAACATGACCCAAATTTAAATATTCATATGTTAGGATTCACACATCATATCTATGTTATTTATTTTTTGTTTACTAATAATGTATTTAATAATTTATGTACAATATCCATTAAAATTTAATTGTTTCATGTAATGGAGTAATATCATGTAATGAGGATAAAAATAGTTCAATGTATAGTGTAGTGATTGTACCAATGGGAAAAGAAATATTATATAACTTTAAATGAAAAATATAATAATTTTTCAATGCAATATTTCTCAAAATATTATTAACAACCTGAAAACTATCTAACACCTAGACTCACGAATGATGAGAATAATAATGTTTCTTAAATGTTCAGTTGAAAATGTATATAAATGGATGGAGTTTCAGTTTCCTAAATGACATATATGTGGGGAGAAACAACTAGTATTTTGTCTTAAAATAATCATAGAACATTTTGCGTTCTCAATAAGGGGTGGGTGGGTAAGAAAACAATAATAATTAGAAAATTGAAGCAATTAGTTAACACTCTCAAGGAATGGTATGTGTATCCTAGTTGTATATAAGATAATAAGGTGTCCACCACTTTTTAAATTTATTCTTTATTGATTTATGTCTTATATAAAACCTAAAAAATTTATCATTTAGTGATGATTAAAAATAGGTAGGATGAACTTTATTTAACGGGTAGACAATGTAACACATAAATATTTTAAGATATTCATATCATTGAATACAAATTGGTTTGATAACATGATCTGAGATCAACAAAAAACCAAAATAACCATGATATATTTTATTAATTTAAAATAAAAAATTATGTAAATATTTATATTATGACAATTTCTTTGATGTTTGATGGTATAAATTGATTTAGACATAATAAAAAAATAAATAGAAAAATTTGAAATGGATTCATGTAGATGGGGTATTAATTATGATGATAATATTTGTAAGTATTTAAAGGTTGTTTTTCACTAGGTTATCCCTTGACCATTCCCATGTTGAACTCCATTACTTATTATAAGGCCCCAGCCTTAAACCTTACTTAATATCGAGTTATTACAAGATTACACATTGAGGATCTTTTCAGGTTTAGAGTTTTAGAGAATTAGATCATGAAACTTGCATTACATTCCACATTTAAACAAAGTGGTTACATAAAAGATAGTATTCATTCTTCCCATCAAAGGAAACATATTTAAAATTTAACACGGATTCTTTCTTGAAACATCCTTGACACTATCATCACATCATGTACCTTTCCCTTGACCTGTGAAAAACATTTCAAAAACTTGGGATGATCATAAAAAGCTCAGTAAGGGATATAAAAATATGGAAAGGAAACATGAGTTCATATATACATAACAATGAAATCATTCTTTACCCATAAAACATAGGCACTTTAACATACATCATCAAACCATTAATAAATCATAGAAAACATAAGACATAAAGGTAACTTGAGGCATTCATAACATTCTTACGTAGGGAGTAACCCTCTTGGTTACGTTTGGAATACCCATCACAGTATATTCCCTAAATCTCTTCGGAGAAACCTTAATGTTTCACTCCTTCGCGTTACCCAATGCATTGGAGAGCTATATCGGGCTCACCCGCCCTTAGTTTATCAAGGAACCACTCGTTCTTCATAACAATGCCCAAGAACCATAACATAATCGTATCACATAAACATGAATAAAGGAAACATAACATTTCCACATTTCAATCACAATATAACATTTTAGGAAATTGAAATAATGAATCCATTCAAAAAGAAACCATTTCCAAAACCATTTAAAACATTTAATAAAGAGATTTTTGAATCAAAGTGTCCCATACCACCTTGAAGCTTTTAACATTTTAAACCATTAATATCCATATAAATAAATCCTTAAAACCATTTTGAAAACATGGATATTAATAAGAACAAATAATTAAAACATTTAAAACGATATTTTGGTTAAAGGGGTTTTACCAAAATTAGAGACACTTGAATAAAATAATCATGGAATAACATTTAGTCAGAACTTTATAATACCCTGAGAATAAATGGATTCATGATATAATACTCCAAAGGACAGTATATACACCATATAAGAGTGAATTGGTGCATAACAACAATGAACCCTCAATAGAAATGTCAAATGTGATGAAATCCCTTATAAAGAAGGTATCCTTAAATTAAAGGAAAATCAATCTCAAAAATATGTGTGACAAATATAAATACACCCAATATAAGTGGATATTAAGTGTAAAACAATAAAAGGTCATTCACACATACTCAATGGACGACATATTCAATGACTACATGTTGAACCCAAAGAAATAGAATTGGGTTAAAAAGTTCCCTTGACAGCCTAACGACATCACATCAAAAAGAGTTGATGAGAGATAAAAAGAGTATCTCGTCACTTGGAAATAAAATTTACATCAATAAGGATATATGAGAACATATCCCAACATAACGATATGTAAATTAAAAGACCCAACAAAACAAGTCTTTTAAAAAAGAGGAGGGTGAAAGGTTCCCTTACCGACTTGGGTATCTTTCAAAACATACACCCCATGAAAGAAAGACAAAAGATCATTGATGTAAATACTCATAAACTAATGTATATTACACAAAGAGTAGAATAATGGGCAGTAGATACACCACTCAAGGGAATTTGTGGAAAATGTAGCATAAATCTTACCGGAATAAAAGTGAGATAAAAAATCCCTTACGAAAACTCGGCAGCCTAACGGCGCCACATAAAACTTCCGAATATGGATTGATGAGATCAAATAGGGTATCTCATCACATTAAAATAAATTGTACACCAAGAGTAATATAAAATAACATCCCCCAACATTACAAAGATGAGCTTAAAAGAAGTGACATAAAGGAGAGTACTTAAAAAGAAGAGAGAGGTTAGATCTCTTATGAAAGTTTGGCAGCCTAACGGCGCCACTCAAAACTTCCAAAAAGGATTGATGAGAGGAAATAGTGTCTCTCATCATATGAAAATAATAAGTACAGTGGAAGTAATATAAAATAACATCCCAGTCATAAGAAATATGAGCTTAAAAGGAATTACATAAAAGAGTGTACTTAAAAAGAAAGAGAGGTGTAGGATCCCTTACCTCGGGTCCGACTTGACTCGGTCGTTCTTTAATCTCCTGTAAAAGTGTAACTCCGTTTGATTTGAGCCTAAAGGCTTCCTTTGAAAGGATTCTGCCCAAAGGGAATCCTTTATTATGAGGAGAGGAATGTGGAGAGAGTAAATGGGTAGGGTTTGGCCGATCCAAAGGCTTGAGGAGTGTGTTAAATGAGGTATAGGTGGGGGCCTTTTATAAGAGGAGAGGAGGGGCACTTTTGGAAAGTAAAGAAATATTACTTTATTTGAAAATATGTTTCGGTTTCAAAAGGTCCCACATTGATATAATTAGTGGATAAGGTGATAAGGCTTCGAAATCCACTCATCCAATAAGTTTTGGACATGTGTAGTTCATAGATTTTACATTATCATTCCATTTTATTTAAATCGTCAAATAATGATGTCATCGCTGCATCATTATTATGTCATAACTAATTTAATTTATTTAATATATAAAAATTATAAAAAAATTACTATGATGTAGTAAATATTTTTATCTTTCCAATGACTATTTATAATCAAAATTTGGACTTGTATAACCCCACTTAAAAATTCTTTTAGTAAAACAATTTATGTTAGTGTCATTTTCACTTTAACATTAAATAAAAATATATTAATGTCATTTTCCAACTAAAGTGGCTCCATGGGGTCCCCAAGTTGTCACATGGCTTTTATTGGTCGTCCATGACTCACCCAATAGGTGTAGGACAAGTGTCATGGTGTTTTCACATTCTTATAATATCATTTTTACCTTAAACTACACTAATTACCACTAATCGCGATTAAAAACTTAATAAGTTACTATTCACCAAAAAATTATTTTAATCTCATTGAAACACATTTTACTTCTTAACTACAACCATGTATGTCATATTTTTGAAAAGAAAAACACAATTATGGAAAAATTTCATTTAAATGAAAAATCAGTTTTTATAAGTACCACTTAGTGGTTTCACTATTCATCAAAAATTGAAGTTTTTCAGAAAATTACCAAAAATTCACCCTAAGATATATTTGATATTCCGAATTCAAAAATTAAGTCTATTTTAAAAAATTCAAAACATATTAGTCACATTAATTAATTTAATAATTAATTCCTGCTGTCAGAGCAAATAGCATGTTTTTATAAAACAATAATTATCAAAAGATTGACACTAGTTTAAGTCTGATTTCAAAGTGAAATTAATTCCAATGACCACTATTGGATTTAATGGTAAAAAAAATTTCTAATTTAACTTTAAAACCAATTCAAAATATTATCTAATCATATAAATAAATTAGATTAAAAAGAGGTTTTGAATTAAAACAAAACATTCTACACTATTCATTAAAAAATGAACTTTATCGGAAAAATACCCAAAAATTACAAAAAGTAAAATTTGATGTCCCGATTCTTAATAAGTGTTTTATTTGGTCCAAAAGAATGTATAAGAGTGATCAAAACTATATTTAATGACAGTTCTCCATTAAAAGGCGATAAGTGAACCTTTAGTGAAAACTAGGGCATATACACCTAAAATTTAATTCTTTCCGTATTTTAAGCCTTTAGCTTTTATTGGATAAATGTAAAAACATTAAAAAACATATATAATCATATTTTAGTTATTTATATCCATTCCCGCAATTATGACGGCTACATGTTAACTACCATTTAAAATAATATTATTTTATTATTAGAGTGCAACGTAAGATTCCCAAGAAACTCGTTGTTGCGTGTTGGGTACGCCATCGAGCATAGCGTCCCCTTTAAAGTTATTTAAATATTTTATTCACAAATATGGATAAATATGAAATTTCATATTCTTTATTTACCTGGGGTGTTACATCCTTCCCCCCTTTTGGGAATTGCGTCCTCGCAATTTAAAAATTGTGCTTGGAAACATCCTTGAAAGTCCCACATCAGAACAAAAGTCGGTAAAACAAACACTTTAAAATAAAGAGAGATAAGTACGAAGGTCACCCGAGTTAACCCATACTAGGATTCCAAGTATGAAAATATGGACATGGAGGAAAAAACAAAGGGTCATGTTCTGATAGAGAGTGATAGAAAACATGTTTAGGAGAAAGTTAACCACGAGAAAATCACAAACTTGTGACGGGTTAAACGGTATTCGATTCCCCAGTAGGAAAAGTTAATAGAAAAAAAAAATTTAAGTTGCTTTTTATTGAGGAATTTATTCATAAGGAAACATAATCACTTATCATATTGACTTTCAACTTTTATTAGATTCCTTACACAAACTCATATTTTCTCCAAAAGGCGAGTATTTAGGAAGACTTGTTCACATTTAGAGTACTATAATCAACTTCTAGAGAATCACCTAATTCAAAAAATAGAACTATATACTTCCCATGTCTTTAACCAAAACAAAAAAAAAGGCTAGTACAAGATCAGATAATCCAGAAAAGGATAACCCTTTATAAAAAGAAAATCTATTCTTAATCTCCAAAATTTTTCCAATAAAACCAAAAGTTCAACAAGGACCATTTGTCCATAAAATTCTTCAAAGTAAACCAAACTAAGATTGAAACAAAAATATTTGAAGGATTTAGTCACATAGTCTACCAAGTTAAATCGTAACATTTATCTCCAAACAACATCAGTTTCTCCTAAAGTCTCACATTGAAAAGTAATTATCCTAATCACATATCCTCCAAAATCAACTTACTCTTAATTCATAAAATCATATAACTAAAAATAATCTGTCAAACTAACCAGGGACTTCACGTAGTCAAGTGGTAGGCGATAAATACCAGTCGCACTTTTGTTGTGGGTTCGATTCCCGCAGCTTTGTCCGACGCGACGGGATGTCACACGGTCTGCGTGTTGTCCTTTTTCCAAAACTATATAATTCTTAAAACATTCCCCAAAATGAGATAAAATCTTCAAGAATAATCATAACATATTTTAACCTCAAGTTTATCTCATGCCCTTAATTTTCCATCATATCATATAATAACCCATAATTACCTCAAAAGTAAGGATCATATAAACCCTAATGGTTACCTTAATAATTATTACCTGAATTTCCACATCGAGTTGGCCATCTCGTACATGATGCATTAGATAACTCACCAAGGTTGAAGTGGTTGATCATGAATCCTTGATAGTTTGTTTAGAACAACAATGAGATTCCTCATTGAATCGCCCATCTTATCCAGTATCTTAATCAGAGAACCACCACAGTTTCATTGAAACCCATTGTCACTTTGGTGCCTGCTAGATCCAGCCATTTACTAAAACCAAAAAGGTCAGTGTGAGTATATCAACAAAACCATCATGTACTAACGAGGAAGGTAAACACTAAGATATACTTACTCATTCACTTTATCTAAAACTAGGACTCTTTCTGAAATCCTAAACATTATGGTAATGTCACTTATGATTAAAGAATACCCTAACCTCTAAAGTTATCTAAACCGGCCTTTGATACCAACTATAAGGCCCCAGCCTTAAACCTTACTTAATCTTGAGTTATTACAAGATTACACATTGAGGATCTTTTCAGGTTTAGAGTTTTAGAGAATTAGATCATGAAACTTGCATTACATTCCACATTTAAACAAAGTGGTTACATAAAAGATAGTATTCATTCTTCCCATCAACGGAAACATATTTAAAATTTAACACGGATTCTTTCTTGAAACATCCTTGACACTATCATCACATCAAGTACCTTTCCCTTGACCTGTGAAAAACATTTCAAAAACATGGGATGAGCATAAAAAGCTCAGTAAGGGATATAAAAATATGGAAAGGAAACATGAGTTCATATATACATAAAAATGAAATCATACTTTACCCATAAAACATAGGCACTTTAACATACCTCATCAAACCATGAATAAATCATAGAAAACATAAGACATAAAGGTAACTTGAGGCATTCATAACATTCTTACGTAGGGAGTAACCCTCTTGTTTATGTTTGGAATACCCATCACAGTATATTCCCTAAATCTCTTCGGAGAAACCTTAACGTTTCACTCCTTCGCGTTACTCAATGCATTGGAGAGCTATATCGGGCTCACCCGCCCTTAGTTTATCACGGAACCACCCGTTCTTCATAACAATGCCCAAGAACCATAACATAATCGTATCACATAAACATGAATAAAGGAAACATAACATTTCCACATTTAAATCAAAATATAACATTTTAGGATATTGAAATAATGAATCCATTCAAAAAGAAACCATTTCCAAAACCATTTAAAACATTTAATAAAGAGATTTTTGAATCAAAGTGTCACATACCACCTTGAAGCTTTTAACATATTAAACCATTAATATCCATATAAATAAATCCTTAAAACCATTTTGAAAACATGGATATTAATAAGAACAAATAATTAAAACATTTAAAACGATATTTTGGTTAAGAGGGTTTTACCAAAATTAGAGACACTTGAATACAATAATCAAGGAATAACATTTAGTCAGAACTTTATAATACCACGAGAATAAATGGATTCATGATATAATACTCCAAAGGACAATATATACACCATATAAGAGTGAATTGGTGCATAACAACAATGAACCCTCAATAGAAATGTCAAATGTGATGAAATCCCTTATAAAAAAGGTATCCTTAAATTAAGGACAAATCAATCTCAAAAATATGTGTGACAAATATAAATACACCCAATATAAGTGGATATTAAGTTTAAAACAATAAAAGGTCATTCACACATACTCAATGGACGACATATTCAATGACTACATGTTGAACCCAAAGAAATCGAAATTGGGTTAAAAAGTTCCCTTGACAGCCTAACGGCATCACATCAAAAAGAGTTGATGAGAGATAAAAAGAGTATCTCATCACTTGGAAATAAAATTTACATCAATAAGGATATATGAGAACATATCCCAACATAACGATATGTAAATTAAAAGACCCAACTAAACAAGTCTTTTAAAAAAGAAGAGGGTGAAAGGTTCCCTTACCGACTTGGGTATCTTTCAAAACATACACCCCATGAAAGAAGGACAAAAGATCATTGATGTAAATACTCATAAACTAAAGTATATTACACAAAGAGTAGAATAATGGGCAGTACATACACCACTCAAGGTAATTTTTTGCAAATGTAGCATAAATCTCACGGGAATAAAAGTGAGATGAAAAATCCTTTACGAAAACTCGGCAGCCTAACGGCGCCACATAAAACTTCCGAATATGGATTGATGAGATCAAATAGGGTATCTCATCACATTAAAATAAAATTTACAGCAAGAGTAATATAAAATAACATCCCCCAACATTACAAAGAGGAGCTTAAAAGAAGTGACATAATAGAGAGTACTTAAAAAGAAGAGAGAGGTTAGATCTCTTACGAAAGTTTGGCAGCCTAACGGCGCCACTCAAAACTTCCAAAAAGGATTGATGAGAGGAAATAGGGTCTCTCATCATATGAACATAATATGTACAGTGGGAGTAATATAAAATAATATCCCAGTCATAAGAAAGATGAGCTTAAAAGGAATGATATAATAGAGTGTACTTAAAAAGAAAGAGAGGTGTAGGATCCCTTACCTCAGGTCCGACTTGACTCGATCGTTCTTTAATCTCCTTTAAAAGTGTAACTATTTTTGATTTGAGCCTAAAGGCTTCCTTTGAAAGGATTCTTCCCAAAGGGAATCCTCTAGGATGAGGAGAGGACTGTGGAGAGAGTAAATGGGCAGGGGTTGACCGAGCCAAAGGCTTGAGGAGTTTGTTAAATGAGGTAGAGGTGGGGGCCTTTTATAAGAGGAGAGGAGGGGCACTTTTGGAAAGTAAAGAAATATTACTTTATTTGAAATTTTGTTTCGGTTTCAAAAGGTCCCAAATTGATATAATTAGTGGATAAGGTGATAAGGCTTCGAAATCCACTCATCCAATAAGTTTTGGACATGTGTAGTTCATAGATTTTACATTATCATTCCATTTTATTTAAATCGTCAAATAATGATGTCATCACTGCATCATTATTATGTCATAACTAATTTAATTTATTTAATATCTAAAAATTATAAAAAAATTACTATGATGTAGGAAATCTTTCTAGATTTCCAATGACTATTTATAATCAAAATTTGGACTTTTATAACCCCACTTAAAAATTATTTTAGTAAAACAATGTATGTCAGTGTCATTTTCACTTTAACATTAAATAAAAATATATATATGTCATTTTCCAACTAAAGTGGCTCCATGGGGTCCCCAAGTTGGCCCATGGCTTGTCTTGGTCGGCCATGACTCACCCAATAGGTGTAGGACAAGTGTCATGGTGTTTTCACATTCTTATAATATCATTTTTACCTTAAACTACAATAATTACCACTAATCGCGATTAAAAACATAATAAGTTACTATTCACCAAAAAATTATTTTAATCTCATTGAAACACATTTTACTTCTTAATTACAACCATGTATGTCGGATTTTTGAAAATAAAAACACAATTATGGAATAATTTCATTTAAATGAAAAATCAGTTTTTATAAGTACCACTTAGTGGTTTCACTATTCATCAAAAATTGAAGTTTTTCAGAAAATTACCAAAAATTCACCCTAAGCTATATTTGATATTCTGAATTCAAAAATGAAGTCTATTTTACAAAATTCAAAACATATTAGTCACATTAATTAATTTAATAATTAATTCCCGCTGTCAGAGCAAATAGAGTGTTTTTATAAAACAATAAGTATCAAAAGATTGACACTAGTTTAAGTCTGATTTCAAAGTGAAATTAATTTCAATGACCACTATTGGATTTAATGGTAAAAATATTTTCTAATTTAACTTTAAAACCAATTCAAAATATTATTTAATCATATAAATAAATTAGATTAAAAAGAGGTTTTGAATTAAAACACAACATTCTACACTATTCATTAAAAAATGAACTTTATCGGAAAAATACCAAAAAATTACACAAAGTAAAATTTGATGCCCCGATTCTTAATAAGTGTTTTATTTGGTCCAAAAGAATGTATAAGAGTGATCAAAACTATATTTAATGACAGTTCTCCATTAAAAGGCGATAAGTGAACCTTTAGTGAAAACTAGGGCATATACACCTAAAATTTAATTCTTTCCGTATTTTAATCCTTTAGCTTTTATTGGATAAATTTAAAAACATTAAAAAACATATATAATCATATTTTAGTTATTTATATCCATTTCCGCCATTATAACAGCTACATGTTAACTACCATTTAAAATAATATTATTTTATTATTAGAGTGCAACGTAAGATTCCCAAGAAACTCGTTGTTGCGTGTTGGGTACGCCATCGAGCATAGCGTCCCCTTTAAAGTTATTTAAATATTTTATTCACAAATATGGATAAATATGAAATTTCATATTCATTATTTACCTGGGGTGTTACACTTATAGTATAAGAGAACTCATTTCTGAGAAAGGTTCAAGCTCTATGAAATATTCACTATATGCATGTTAGTGGAATTAACAAACATGAATGATGATATATATTATCATATAAATAGGTATTACATTGAGATCATGTGCTTTTATGAATGAATAAATTAATATGTATAAAAATGTAATTAATTAAAAATATTATGTGCTACATTTTGATATAATGTATGGAGATGAACATATATATATTATTATATGAATCATTTAGTTTAAAAATACATTTTCTATTATTTTTTGTTATATTAAAATAAATTTAAATCAATTTTATGAATTCAATTTGATAAAAATAATGTATTTTGTTGAACATGTTAAAATAATTACAGGAGGATTTTTTATTATTATTAAATAATAGATTATTAGTCTAATAGTGAAATGTACAGTCTATACCAATAACATAACATATATGACATTACCATAAACAACAGATGAAATTAAAACATATATATAATTTTTCAATAAAAAATTATATTTTACGAATAAATTTAATGATTAAAAGAAATAATATTTTTAATTTTGAATACTTGTGTTTTATATATTGTAAATTATGTGACAAATTATTCAAAAATATTTTTTTTGATTTTTTTAATTAAGTATTAAAATGATGAAATTCAATACAATCAATAGTTAAAAAATTACTCATAGATCTTAATTTCTATAATTATTATATTTATTTTTAGTCAATAACATCTATAATTTTATCTGAAACATAATTTTAATGCATAGAAATACACTTTCTGAACAAACAATTTATAAAGTTACATGTCCTAATAAAATATATAATTTATCTCAACCATATATTTATATTTGAAAAAATGGAATCTGTATTTCAAATAACATATTTATGATTATTTGATAAGGATATTTTTATTTTTATTTATACACATTTGTTATAGAAGTTATAATTGTAATTACCATAGTAAAGAAAATATATTAATAAAATGGTGTATCAATGTGTAAAAAGACCAAAATACATGTTAAAACATATTTCTAAAATGTTATTTTGATTTAAATGAACAAAATATATTACTATCTGATGTATCGTCATCTTTTTAATCAACTGTCAAAGTGTAATATGTTTTACTTTTATATTAATAGGTTATATTTGTTTAAAAAAAACCAATTACCCAATGTATAAAAATTCCATTTACCACCCTATTAATGACTCTCAAAATTTTTATTTATTCCTAAATCATAAAATTTTTTACATCCTTAGTATTCATATTTAATGTCCATTATTATTAATTCATAATAAATCATTCGATGTACTATATTTATATGAATTACAAGAAAACATTAAAATTCTCGATTTGTGTATTTCCCACTATTAAATATTTTTATTCATTACTATTCACCTCCAACCCGATCCTACCCATTATAAAATAATGAAATTATTATTATTTATATGATAATTTTTTATGTTAATGGATAATTATTAAGATTGTTTTCACACATATAAAAATTAATACATTGTCATGTAGGCATGTAGGTTACCACCCATGAGAATGATATGTTTCACTTTTTATTCCCCCCATTCAAAGATTGATAAGAAGGGAAATATAGTGTATAAATATGACATAATAATATGATTTATATTATTATATGATAACTCATATTTTTTAAAACCCTCATTCATTTCGATGTTAATTGAAAACATCATATGTATCTATGTCTAGACTATCGCCTCTACAATGTAACATACATTATTTTTTATACAGTCTTTAATTCATTTTCAATATATATTAAAATTTCATTTACCTCTTTATAAAATTATAGATAATACTTTTATTATTTTCATTTAATAATGATATTATTCGAAAATAAGCACTTTCATATCCATACTCATAAATTGATTACAACATGATCCTATGTTGTACTTTTCCACAACCTATATAAATGATTTTTTAAATTTCTATCATGGATTTATATCGAAAAATAATTACTCCCAATATTGGATTATATATATATATTAATATTTTATTATATATATAATGGTAAAACCAAAATCTATCACTTCCTTAAGATAAAACAAATATTTTGTTAAAAATAATTGAAACTATCCCATCAACAAAAGTTTCAGCACAAATCATAAAAAAATATTTTATGGGTTTTAATCGGAACAATAATACAATTATAAAACATATTTTCAAATAACATTAATTAAATGTGAGTTATTAAATAATTATCAAAATAATAAGGGTTTATATCTACATCACATAGAATGTGAGAAACAATTATAATTACAAACACATAGTGAGGAATATTTACTATAACAAATTATTAAATGTTAAATACATAATTTTAATATAAGACTATAAAAGTTAATATAATTGAATAGGTTATGGAATAAAGTGATTCAGAGGGATATATTTGTTATATAAGAGTTTATATTTCATCCCACCCCTCCCCTTACTCTTCCAAAAAAATTACCTTATTGGGATGGAAGTGAGAGGGGAAGATAATGAACCCCAAAGACATCATTGAATATTTCATGGGTTTGTGAAAATCAGTGAAAGTATATCATTGAAACCTATGAGAGGAATTACCATCTATGTAGTGATAATAAGTTGATATCATTGATTAACCACCAAAAAACCCATTTTACTAATAATGATAATGAATTTTCCATGTACAAACATGTACTATCATAATAAAATGATTCAAGGGATAGTAAATAAAAAACCAAAAGAACCCCCTGAAATTGACCTCAATTACCAAAAATCTCTTGTACTACTCCTCAAACATGGAATATCAAACTCAATCACTAAAATTATACTTATTACTAGAAATACATATTATATATATGTTGGGTGGGAAAAAATATTCTTATTATTATCCTCCATGCAACCATTGATGAAAAATGTAAAAGAACCATACTAATGATCTGTGAGTAATCAATTGAATCCAACTTGTAAAAAATGGGTTATTATCATTTTCAAATCCATTGACTGAATTTAAAACACCACATATCAAATATAAGGGATCATATAATATAATAATAAAAATGTTACCCCACTTCCACTTCACCACTGGAATGCCACATTGCCAATACATCCCATGTCCTGAGCTATGTCTCTAAAAAAGTAGTTCGCTCAATGATACGTAGTCCAAGTTAAATAACGAGAATTATGTGCATCATGCCATCTAATAATCCCATGCCACTCCTCTATGATGTAACTGAGTAGTTATTGAGATCTATGACAACCGATAAAATGTGTAGTATAGCTAAATCCACCCCAACACATACACTTCCTACCTATAATAATCATTAGGATATTATATCTGGAGATATATGGGTTTGAAATGACCACAATAAATTTATGGGGCTCAATAAAATGAATGATAACTAATGTTAAAAACAAAATATAGTACTACTAGAAGAAGAGAGAAAGGTGAATGTGGGTACTAATTTTTCCATTACTCAACAACAGAGATGTAGGGATAGACACCCTCAATCATCCACTGGTTGTTAGTCTCCAAACCATCCTAGGTGTGGAATTATAATAAATAAAAATATATTGATTATATATATAGTGAATAGAACCACAATTTCAAAGACTACCAATCTAATTAATTATTTACCATTAACATTGTATGATACTTCCATCTACAACTACAAATTCCATGATATCTAATAACAATACAATGACCAAGATACATTTCATTAATTTATTATCCAATTATTTTTCACTACAATTATTATTTACATGTTTAAAATTTTAATCATATGAGTTTAATACTAATAACCCTATTAATTATTTTCATTTATTAGAATGTATTACATTTAAAACATTTGAATAATGAACCAAACATGTTATTTTATTAACACTGTTATAATTTATTAAACATATTCGTACTCAAAGGAATATCCCATGAAACCACATAAAATTCTTACCCAAAGTGCATAATATTCTTTTTCTTTCCAATATTTTGAAATAAAATATATAAAAACATTTTACCATTGATCTATTAAACTAGAAATTTTTATATAAAACATCATCCAAAATTTGGAAAAAATGATAGATATCACCTTAACTCACTCTATCATTCTTGGTTCCCCCATAAAACCAATAAACATAAATTAGTATCTAAGGTCCAATTCAACCATCATTATCATTGTAACATGCAACTCATGCCAATGTCAAGGCCTCAGGCATCCACATCATTTAGTACAATTTCCCATGGTGAATATTTTATAATATATAGGCTCTAAATCTTTATTACATAAATATGTCGTAAATGTATTATTCCAAACCAAAATTCAATTTATCTATTTGAAAAAAAACCAAGGAATCCCAACTTTTATCAAATCATATCTTCCCTGATTGACCCAAAAATCACAATTTAATGAATTATTAATTTTTTTATGTTTATTTATGTAATATAATATTTTAAAAATTAATATCAATATCTCATACCTTTTAAATTTAAAATGATAAGTAAAATTTATTTTATTTTAAAAACCCATACAAGAGTTTTTTAATTAAAAAATAATCTCAATGATAATCAGTTCAATATTCCAGTTTTATTATAACCAAGTATTCTAATATTTAATTTGTTATATAATATATATCAATTAAAATATTCATTAAAATTACAGTGATAACTATCACATTTTTTATTAAATATCATATACATGAAACAACTATATCTCAAAATCTTGTGATAAGATATCTCAAATATTAAAACATGAATATAAATTTCCTCTTGATAGAATAAATATAGTTCCAAAAAATAACAAAAAATTATCATTTACAAATATTCCAAAATCATGAATAAACATCTACAGATGAAAAATGATTTTTTAGAGAACAAATAATAAGGGAAAAACAAGTTTTAAATAAATTGTTTTTGTATATTTATCTTCTTAATTTATTAATTATGTCCTTGAATGCACTAAAAATAATTTCAAGGAAAAAACATATTTTTCCACTTGATAGAGAAATTCACATTCAATTCTCAAATTTCCAAATTTTTAAACACATTTTTCATAAACATTAATTAAGGATTATAGAACTACATCTTGTGTTAACTCTGATTTTATCCAATAATAATTCACAAATCTATGAAATTGAACATTTCTCAATCCTTGATTATATTACAAAACAATTATCATTAATAAATAATGTATAATTTTTAATTTCTTTTTCTATGGATAATATTCTATATTAACCATTATTATTTATCAATACATTTTAAAATTTAATAATTTCCCCTATTTGAATTATCATCAGTAATATTTATTATCATCATTAAACATGTAGTTCTTCAAATATAATTCAAATTATATAAATATGTTTTTTTTAAACTTCACCACATATAATAACAAATTTTATATCAACTCAATGAATAATAATATTTCATTAACATAATAAAACAACTTGCATTTTATCTAGCACATTATTAATTTCAATATTTTTAATAAATATTATTTCATGAAATTATTCTATTTTTTCCTGATTACATAAAAATAATTTATCAAAATAAAAGAATGTAACGATTTAAGATATACCCTTTTAAGAAAAAAAATTAAGGATATGTTTCATTCCTTCTACCACAATCAATGAATTAAAAAATGAGTAGAAAAAATATTCAAAGGTTCCTACATGATTTTTCATGGAAAACCGTAACAACCTAGAATCATTTTGAGATCCATAATTGTTCAACTCGATCACCAAACCCATAACCATATGTTAATCTTCCACAAGACCAATGCCAAATAATGAAATATTTATTTTATTCTCGATCATTATCAATATAAACCAAAAAGGAATATATGAATAAATTTATAAAATTAATTTTATTTGATATGTAATGAAACTACAATATTAGTTTACAATCATCATGACAATTCCAACCGAACTAATAGTGTGCTGATCTGATTAGTATTGATAGAGATATGTTATAAATAATTTGATGAATTAGGGTTGTTTATATAACTTATTTTCACACGAGTAATCGTTATTAATTATAATGATTTCAATTATAAGAACAAATTAAATTCATAAAACTTATTGATCAATAATTTCCCACATTTTCGCACTTAATTTCTCAAAATCCACAAATTATTATGCTTTTATTCATCTATCTCCAATATATGATTCTCCCTCAATTTATTTAATGCCTCACTCATTCCTATTTCCTTATATATATTCCCAAATCCCCGCTTCCCTACACTATATGATTAATTGTTCACCACATAATTTTCTAAACAAAATTATAATATACATATATAGTAAAATATATCTATATACATTAAAATATATATATATTTATATATATTCCCACACGCAAATATGTATTTGTATATAAATATAAAAATACTTAGCTATTCATATAATATAATAATATTTATAAAACAATGCCTTATTTATACACACACACACATAATATACTGTTACTAGAATAATTATTACATTTTTTATATTAACAAAACTTATATAAATATATATCTTCACGTATATATAATGTGTGTCATGAGGTTTTAAATTTATATTAATATGTATTGTTTTTGTATCTTCATTGATACCATATGAGAGTCCTTCATAGTGTTTACAATATATTTTAATGATTTCATTTATAAAAATCACATTAAATATTTTACAAGAAAAATATTAAAAATGTAATATTAATTCAGAGATAACATTATAAACCCTATAATCATATGAAAAATATTGAATAAGGGCTCAAGAATACCCAGACTCTTATATCAGTTTTTTATAAAACAATATGAATCGTCAGGAATTAAAAAAATGAATAAAGAGTTGTAATTCGAAAACCAATCTAGTATATTCATCTCAATATAAAAACATAAGACATTTAACATAAAGAAATAAAAAATTAAAAATATACCAATAATAGGATGGATTATAAATACTTGTTTAACTATTAATTCATAATATTAATATGTAATAAAAATTAACAATCCATTATAAATAGAAAAATCATACTTGAAAAAAAATATAATGCTACATATCCTAACAATATAACACAAAATGTCAATAACAACATTAAAATACTCTAAGAAGATACATTATACTGATTTTTTTTATATTTTAAATGAATCATGTTAGAATTACATTAAATTAAAACTCATTTTTAAACGTTTTCTTTAATATGTCTCATTAAGTTTTCATTGGATTATTATATTATCAAATATAATAAATATTATAAAACAAAGGAATTTTTGATAGAACTACCAAAATTTTATTTATTAATACTAGTTACACGAAACTAAATATGTCTAAAACATTTTATATACAAAATCAAAGATAGATCTCCGAGGAAAAAATGACGAAAATTTTCCCCCAAAAAAATTAATTTTAAAATAATTAAACAATTCCTAATTTATTTTATATTAACCAATTTAATTAATATTGAAATGTATCCATTAAATAACCCACAATCTAATATAATAAAAATATGTTATTAATAATATAAAAAAATTGTAAATATTAGATTATTCGAATCCTGATATCTGACATTCCATATATAAAATGATTTCAATAATAACATTCATATATTAGAAAGATACATAACATCATCAAATTATTTTTATTAAACTATAATAGCTCTAAAAATATCATTATAGAAATGGATTTAATACACATTACATGAAAAACATGGATTACTAAAATGTAACAAATTCCGTGTATTATAAGAGAATAATGATTTTTAAACTCTCTACTTTATGTTTATTTAAAATTATTCTACAATTTTTTACAATTTTTTTTCCAGGAGTACTATAACGAAATAAAATAAATGGATCAAGATTTAATTTATCATATACAATATGTTCATGACATTACATAATGAGTTTTATTGGAAAAACTATTAATGTTCCCCATTTTTCATGAGAACAACGATAATCAAAAATAGTGTGATAAAATGCATTAAAATCAATGGAACTTATCATCCACATGATGATATTATCTACTTTTTTAAAACTAACTCGCCCTTAGGGTTTAAAAATGTGTTGTAATATAACACATCATGATGGGTGAAGTGTCCACAATAATCATATAATAAATTCCATATAACACATTAAAGGTACTATAGAAATCCCATCCGATAATATAACCATTGAAGGACACATCAATTTCATAAACAATGACACAAACATGACCCTAGAAAATAAAAATAAAATTCAAAAAAATGGGAATAATTAATCGAAAACTTTGTGAGATTAAATTAAACAAAATATACCGTATCCTCCTATCCAAAAACCAGGTCACATGTCACATGTAATTTGTATAAAACCTATTTATTAGTATAAATATAACAATATTAAAACTTCTTACATGGATAAAATATCAACCACACCATGCTTGAGAGAATAGTAAGGAATACAAATGATGATAATAACCCCTCTCCCATTGGGATAAAAATTGAATTAGGAGAGATTAAATTGTATCCCAACCTCATAGACCGAAAAAATGTACCAACAAGAATAATATAGAAATACATGAGAAAGAAAAGAAAAACTCATTACCTAGAACCACATATCCACCTCAACACCAGGCCTGAAGAATGTGTTTTTCTTAATATATTTGAAGGCTAATATGTGTGTGTTTTAATCTATAGGATCAAGTGATAAATATGATCATGGTTCTAGGATTTGTTATATGGGATTAAATAAATGGAATGTGGAGGTATACCTACACTAATTCTAATGGTATATAAATCGATAAATGAAGAAAATCATGCACATTCCCTTCATAGATCCAATAATAAAAATGTTCAGGGGAAAAAATTTAATGGTCTCTCCACACCCAAGTATATTATCCAATAAATACCACAATAGTGGTCAAAAATCATTGGATAAGATGCCACCCATGTACCATCATTAATCTAGACTCATCCTAATAATATATCATTGATATTTCCCCAAAAAACAATCAACTAAACAAAATATATAATGGATAAGAAAAACACTATCAACCATAACCACAATATACCATCATAGAAAAATTATCCATGTTTACAATTTATGAGTTCAATCCCATATGAAGGATATCAGTTTCCCCATTAAACAAAACTCTATACCATGATCCAATGAAGAGACTTTAAAATTCTACATATTCTTGAATTGGAACTCTTGGAGTGGTCTCTTCCATGCATTATTGTCATCATTATCTACTCTACAATGATTTTCTAACACATATTATTGAAAATATTCCTCACGATCCTAATAGGGACATTGATATAAGGTCACTTCTATAAAATAAAAAATTGTAGGGACTCATATCCTATGAAATAGATTACTTATATTACATTCGTTAGGCCGTTTTTATCAGTTTCCAATTGCCTATCCCACATTAAACATAGTTACATATAATCATAATGAATGATTATTTAATCGGTATGTACCCTAAATGTATAATTAATCCACATAGAATATTCAATATACACGAATATCCATGAATCTGATCACCATCGTTCCCAAAATTGAATGTCCCAGTAGATATCCCTTATTTAATGAACATGATAAGATATACAAACTATGTTTCAAAACCAACTCATGCATCCTCCAAAATTTTTACCTCCAAAATAAATCTAATATCTCAATCATAAAGTTTTATTCCAATATTTCCTCACCCCCTTTAATTTACCTACTTAGGGATGGGAATAATAAACATGAAATAATGATTCCTGAATCCCATCATCAATTCATTGGATTGTTGAAAAGAAATAATAGTATATATTAAACAATAAAGGTTGAATTACCCCTAAGATTTGAAAAAAAGGGATTATATAAAATGACCATAAAAACAGTTGATCATGAAAAAAGTAAATAATATCCCATATACATGAAGGTAGTGTAATACAAGTCTTGTACAACTAAATGGTAATGAGAAAACTAAATGATAACCCTTCATAGCTACATCAAATCCTATATAGCTTCCGAACAAGTCACTAAAATAAAATTGTTTTGATCTGTCACCAAATAGATCATTATTTCATAAAAAATAGATTATTTTTTAGATAGGGGAGCTTAAAAATTTACTATATAGGTTCTTACCAACAAACTATCGTGTAATATTAAAAAAATAATTCTGATTCTCTTTGAATAAACAAATGAGACCAAATTATAACATCAGCAATTTTCTATTCTTTTACCAGCCTCACCAGGGATATCTCCTATAAATGTATCTCATATAAGGGATCATACAATATAATAATAACTGTGTTACCCCAGTAAAATTTCCCCTTTGGGCTGATACTCTTCTCAAATGTCACATGCCCTTATATATATCTCTCTAAAATAATCCATAAAAAAGACATGTGGGCTTTGTATCATAACATCAATTTTGTGAATCACATCATCACATCATCCCATTTTACCTCTATAGGTAGTAACTGAACCTTAATTGGTATCCACAATAATATATATGAAGTGTATTATACCTCATGTCATCACATATTGTACAAAACATAACTATAATAACTATTTGGAATGTTTATCTGGGGATATATGATTGTTAAATAAATACAATACATTTCATAACTCTATATAACAAAATGATGACTGATAAAAAATGTTACCATTACATAAAACTACATGGAGAAGAGATAAGGTTAAGAAGTTGTATCCAACCATCTTTTCCACTCTAAACTGGATTTTGGGTAACAGGCCATATGATTTTCCACTCAGGGTAAGACACCTATCAATATACGTGGGATATCATATGAAATTAAAAAACCAAAAAGATATATAGAAGGATCACTATCAAACTATGGGAAATATTCCTCACCCTATACTAATCTACTCCTAATGTTGCATGACACACCTAACTTCCAATACATGAAAGAAAATATGAAATAAGCACATAATTTGAAATATACATTGAATAAAATTATTATCCAATTATTAATTTTTAACATTATATTTTCCAAGATTATAATTTTATTTCACTAATACATGTTATGATGAAACTATAAATTCTTTTAAAATATAAAAATGTATAATTTTGAGATAGAAATTCTTAATAACCACCCTTATTATTTCACTTATTCATTTATCTATTCATATTCATCACTGAAAACTAGTACATAGGACAATGAATAACATAAAATATACACAACTAGGGTGTAACATCCAATTTCATCCAACATTTATAAACTCATTATATAAAAATGTCCATATATTATTCCCTTAAACAATATGATTAATTACCACTAATGTAGCCCACAATTTATAAATAAAATCAATCCTATATTTTTTCAATTCTACTAGTCACAGCTACCTCGTTGAAATCACTAAACACAACATCTCATCCTTCATCCCAAGCCAATATTACCGTCTTTAAAATAGGACCTCATGCCACTAGTATATTATGAGGCATCCACTGCCATTATCCCAACCAAAAATGGGTAATATTTAACCATATCATAGATATAGATCAATTAAAAATATATTATATTGATTTTTATACACGTAAATTCATGTTACCTATCGATAATGAAAGGAAAAAAATTAAAACATATATCCGGAAATATTGTTCTCGATTATCAGAAAATTAATTTTTTTGATAAATCTTATGTTTTTTGTATGTGTCTTTATTTAATATATTAATTTAACAAATAATATATGCATATCCATCATTTTAAATTTATATATCAAAATTTCATTTTTTTTAAATTTGTTATTCTACCTTATGCTTTCTTTAGAAATGAAAAAAATACGATTATAATCATTTCATCATGCCTATACTCAATAAGAATTATTTTTAGTCATTAGAATCTTATTTAATATTCAATTTTTTCAACCACAATTATAAATAATTACAATAGATATTAAACTATCATGTAAATATTATAGGAAATAAAACATTCATATCTAAAAAGCATATGATCAAACATCCAAATCATCCTAACATGTATATTTATATTTCAATAGATGAAAATACATACAATTCAATAATTTTCAAAATAAATAAACATGTTACAATCATATCAAAGAAGTAATAAATTTCTATGCTTGAAACAATATACATTATAAATATTACAATAATTACAACACATAGATTAAATAATTAATTTTTTCATGAATTATTTTTTCACTTTATCAATTAAGCTAAAAATTTTCATAATTAAAATTTTTTAAAATTGATTTTTTCATCATCGAAGAAAACTCATTTTTCAATTCATTCATATTAATAAATTATTAAAAAAAACTAAAATCACAATTATTTAAGTTTTTTATAAATTTATAATGCAAGCAAAATGATTTTATCAGTTACTTATTATACAAGTAATGTGATTATCCATTTCTATATCCTATATAATTTTTAAAAATAATTATAAGTATTATACCGCAAGGTATTGTTAATTTATTCATCATGTTATTATAATATATTGGATTATAAAATATTATGACCCGGTATATATGATAAATTACAAAATTATATTTTAGGAATTGTCATAAATAATATATACCTTACAAATTTCATCATGGAAGTTCATATTTATAATTCCAATTATATTAATAATTATCTTATCGAATTTTCACCATATGTGGTTTATGTTTTATTCTAAATCTTGTAATAGTATTGTTTCACCAACATAATTACAATGATTTCATTTTACCCTATTCATTAATATTTCATAGATATCATTCAATATTGCGTCATGAAATTATTTTCCATATTATTCAATTATTATGGTAAATAACATTCATCTAAATAGTAGAATATAAATACTGATAATATTATATTTTCACATTATAAAATAATAAGACTATGTAGATCCCCTTCCACAATTTATGATCCCAAACTATATTAAAAACTATTTTTTTCATTGATTGACATGAAACTATAGGGAAAAACATGACAAATTAAATTTTATGTGAAATGTAGAATGGTTCATCTCTACAGCCAGACTCATAATTGGATGTCATTCCATTAAAAAAGTGATTCCAATGAATGATTTAATTTTATGATTCTCCCCTATTAAGAATATTAATGGAAAACATCATATTTAATTAAATATAGAGAATGAGGTTTGACCCCAATTTATTAAAACTATGAAATTACCATATACTCAACAAGTGGAACTCAACGGATCAAATGATGAATATATCCAATATATATTTTGATAGATATGGTAGAGAATGGTTTAAAAATTATGGTACTTTATATACCATATTTTCAACGAATTTATCAAAAATAACTCGAATGGTATTAATTCTAAAACCCCCTTTGAATCACAAAACACAATAATCATTAATTTAAAAGATTTTTAATTTTAGTTATCAAAATCAAAAATTTATTCTCCTTTTATTCTTATCTATAAAATATATTATACCCCGATATTAATGAAATGCTTCATTCATTAATATTTCATTAATTCTATGCCCAACTCCCAAATCTCTTATATTATATGATTTCTTCTTCCATAAACTATTTTTTTCGTACAAATCAATAATATATAAATATATATATATATCTTTCTATGAAAAATAATATATATATATATATATATATATATTCGAAGGAAAATATTTCTATTTATATAAAAATATATTAATTTTTATTTTTTCAAATAATATCATTATATTTATTTGATAATGTATATTTCACATACACACACATAAATAAATATATATATATATAACATTACATAATTTTGTCATTATTTCATAAAATAGAGTCATGTAAATATATATTTGCAGATATATATAACATGACACATGATGTGCATCAATTTAAATTAAGATGCAATTTTTCATAATATGCCATAATCCTAGATGAAAAGTATTCATTTACATATAATATTTTTTGAAACATTCTTAAACAATAAAACCATTAAATTTTAAATGAAATAAATATTCATAAATAAAGAAATATTTTTTGAGGATAACTTTTCAAAATTTCTATACATGTAAAAATGATAATGTATGGTCATGGGAAAAATCTTAAACTTATAAATATTTCATAACTAATAAGTTAAAAAATATTGTATCAATTTTCCTCCATTAAGGAATTTATTCATATCCTGAACCAACATATCCTTCCAATGGTGTACATACAACCCAATTGTATTATACCATTGTAGTTAATGTTTCCTGTATGGGATTTTATAGACATTTCATGAATATGTCCTTCAATCCATTTTGATCATTGTGTTACAAAATACAAAAGTGTTCTGAAAATTTAATTTCTATTGTTTGAGTTATGATAATTCGTCATGAAATTTACTCTTATATATTGGGTATTTTGAACCATATGACATAATTATAGAATTCCAACACTTATTTCGTTATGGATATTTATTTCTTTATCATTTGCTCCTCTTTGGGGGATTTTATTCCAATAATTTTATTTATACTTATATACTTCTTTATAGAAACACTAAATTTTTAAGAACATTCCATGTCTACTTTTATGAATGTTTTCATTGTTTCATATATAATTTCATACAAAAAATAATTTAATTTTATATTTTGAATAATGTAATATATATTTTCCCATATGTAAAACTAATTTCACATTCCATCTTTTCAAAAGGATGCCTTATTAAAATTTATTACAAAGAGTTTTTTTTTGAAAATAGAGTGATAAAAATATAAAAACATATTTCTCTGTCACGATAATATGTTTCTCTTTATCTCCACATATCATAGGGGATAACTTTATATAAATTTCATGGATTTATTTTTTATTCATTTTTAATATTGGTCTTCAAATTTTTCTTTTTTTAATCATTCAAAATGTATTATTACATTTACTCATAACCTCCTCATTTTTATGAAATTATTATAAATGTTTTATAAAAACAGTTTTAAAATTATTATTCCAGATTTATATTTATTTTAAATTTGATATTTACTACATGGATGTTATGTATTATAGTGTAACTTCTAAATATTATCAGACTATTTTTTTGGTGGATAGTAGTCAAACTGGAAAACACTATACTTCTTGATCCCCTCAGATGTGATATAGTTTAATGTGATCTTATATGGAAGGTGTTGTTTTTATATAGTTCAATCATTCGATTATATAATATTAAAATTGGGTTGATAAAAAATAATAACATCAATAATATTTCTCTAGATGACTTCTGTTCATGTTATATTGTTCATCGATGGGTAATATATTAACATCCCATTTGTCTAGTATTCCAATATAGGTGTTTATTGATCAATAAAGAAACACTTTTAATGTATAGTATTGTTATTAATTAATTTCATATGGTGAATAAATTAAAAATTATTATTTATGTATGATGATTATAATTATATATCCCATCAATTAATATGTAGGTATCACGTGACAAGATAGTTAGGTTATTTCGTGTAATCAATACATGTATATGTATTTTTTCATGGAAAGAGGTCCTGAATATATGTTTATGTTGTCCAAATTTTTATATTCTATTAATAATATGTCACAAATTATTAAACTACAATTAATTATTGTCAATTTTATGTTATATCCTATGTTTTTTTTATTAAATTATTATTATGACTACTTGGTTTTTTCATGATAGACAGTTCATGCCTATATTATTATAGTATTCGTAAAAAGATACATATTATTCATAATATAATTTAAATAATTGTGAATTTTATTTCCCTATCATATAAACACATTTATTAGCCTCAATACAAAAAAAATATTTTATTGATAATTATGTTAGATATTGGTGACTTATTGTTGATTAAGTATAATTTTATATAATTATAGAAGTATCAACATGATTTGAATGTAAGAGTTTTTATTAGTGAATTATATTGTATAATTATATATAATTCAAAACCTAAATGTTATTTGGTATGTATTATTTTACATTACCTGTTTTTGATTATTTAATTATGGATTTTTAATTTTTGGATGGTTTTTTTGCTGAAAAGTCTAGTTTGAAAATATTGTTTTATTAACACCAAAACTAGGATCACATGCATGGGGAACATCAGTGATCCCACCCCCACACTAATCTATAGTAGTGTTAATCTAGAAAAAACCAAAAAATTGAGTTCATTTTTCCTGAAAATGAAGTTGATTTCAAAATATTATTGGTTTCATTAAAGGGATACATGTGTCTATAACCCTTATAATGATTTGACTCTAATCTTTTGAGAAATCAAGATGTATATCATAGATATCTCTATGAAATATTTTTCCTTGCAGGGTGGATTACTGAGACTGGTGTATTATGATAAGGCTACTAAAATATGATTTTTTTGATTTATATTCCATAAAATAAAAACCAATTCCAATATGCATACTGTTATTTGGAATATAATTTATTTAGTGCATTTTAAAATCATATAGTTGGGGTATTGGATTTGATATTAATCATCATGCTGCAAGGGTGGAAGTGTTATAATGCTTAATGCTATGCATTGTGGATCCTGATGATATGTAGTTTATAGTCAGAGATATAGTACATTGATGAACCAATATGTAAATCATCATATTTATTTATTTATAAATCTTACCATAGTTGTGGGTGTAATAAAATATTCATAAATTATGATAAAGGTGTGTGAGCTATTTGAATAAATGACATATATGAAATAAGTACCATACTATTTTTCATTAATCTTTAGAAACATATTTCAAGGAATCATTGGAGTTCTAAGGGATTGTACCAATTCTCCATTGATGATCAATCAACAAAAATCATAATTGTTAAATTGTTATGAATATCACTTATGTTTACCCTATAGTTTATGCATTGTGTTCAACCATTTCTAATATTCCCATTTGAACAATTCTATAAGGACTGACGAACACTCATTTTTAAGAATTATTTCGTAAGGATAAAATTTTATGGATGTTGAACCTTATAGGGATGGAAAACCTCAACTCTATATAAACAAATATTTTGTCACCTACAATTCAATTTATGTCATAGTGATATATTATGACATATAATATAAGATCATACCTACAAATAAAAATTAAAAAAACCCATGTTATATTATTGATTATTTTTTAGAGTTTTATTTATGGCCTCAATCAATACATTCATTTTATTATGATAATAGGATGTGTTGATGGATAGCATGTTATACACCTCATTTAGAGTCATCAATTTGGAATGATAGAATATGATTTGGTTTTTATTGATATTGTGTGATGGAAAACAATTTTGTTATTGATATAAGACTAATCAATATCTATGAAAAACATTATTTGAACATCATAAAGTGGTATTTATTTATCCTATTTACATGAGAATGTATAAGTAAGTTTATACCTTTATTTCCTAGCTATGGATTCGTGATATATGCCCTTGAAATCCTAAAACAACATTATAATTAGCTATGATTGTTTGGTAGTATAATATGACCACGGGTTCAGAAAAACAAAGTTTATATTAACCTATAATGATGTTTTTTATTCTATAATTCCATTGGTTATTATATCACTGTGGTATGTATCCTAATTCTGTTGGAGTGTATGGTTCCATGATTGATGGGATCCTTATGAGCCATCATGGGCCTACTTTATATAGTATGTCGTTATCAATATTCAATGTATTTTTGGAAGAGTTTATTAGATCCAAATTTTTTAATGTTGTATCATGGAATATGTGTTTTCAATATGGATTAAATTTTCCACCAAATAGTGGATTCTCTCATTTTTATATTGATATAGATTGAGATTATGATTTTTAATGTTCCCTATTGTAGAAATATATATATATATATCATGTTATTACATTGTTTGAAAATAATTTAGGATCATAATGATCAATTGAGTTGTTGACATCCTTAATCTCATCTAGATTATGTATTTTAAACTGGGATTTTGCCAAATTACGAGTAATGTGAATAATGATTTCATGGTAATCTGGCTCTGCATGGCTATATTTATTTTGGGAAACATTTATTTTTGGTCATTCAATATATTTTTTATATTAGATATTATTTCCTAAAATATTATTTTGACTATAGACCATCGCAAATAAATTGAGAAAAGTGTTCAACACATTGAATATAATATCATATTCGTCACTAATTTACATGATCAAAAAGTCTATGAAATGTTTTACACGGAAATCATTTAATGGTATCTATAAGGATAATTATGAACATATAGTGAGGGAACTGGTGTTTTCCTAAATAATGATGTAATAATTAAATAACATGAACGATGAACGTGGAACACCCATCACTAGGGAGAAGAGAACAAATCCCAAACCAACTATGCTATGATTCAAGGTTTTAATATATCATCTACTGTGGATTCTAATGGATATATCAAAATATATGTTACAAAAATGAGAATCTTAATTGATGCAGGCAATATCATAATTGTGGTGATTTTGGAATAATTATGAAATCCATAGGATATGGTGTACTTTGAGGATATCATAAATATTTTACAACTTGACAAGTTTCTGAGTCCAAATATCATTTGTCAAACTATTATTGAATCTTCATCCATCACTATATAAATTATGATATTATCAGTAAAATAATTATATGCTTTAGTAGATCCATGAGATAAAACAAATAGAATATATTGTTCAATAAATAGTGACATTGTTTTTGTATTATAAAGATTAATTCAACGCCATTCATCTTGATTTTTGTGGATCGAGTCTCCATGTCATGCCTTATTCTGTTGATATAATATATATTATTCTCATTACCTATATCATTATTCTATATATGATTTTATCTTGGTGATCAATCATTGAATGAAACATAATGGAATAGTGGCATTGTTTCTACTATAGGAATAATTATTGGTGTGTGTTTAAGATATTATTTGAGGTCCTCCAAGTGTTATAAGAACTCATAGACAATTAATATGTTACATTGTTAAAACATTGGACTCTGAATGTTATTAATTTTTTAGATAAAGAGTTTATAAAGATCCATGTATAGTTGAGCTAGCATCCATGCGCACTCCTTTCCTTGATATTTTAAGGTGGTGTCATATCAAGGAACACCAAAGCCAATTCTTTGTAGACCTAAATGACAATGTGGAATAATTAGATGTTGAGTAAAATTAATAATGTTAACAATAATGAATATTTTAGAGCGATTATATTCTTGCTGTGTTGATTTATATTATTAAAAACAATGTTTTAATATATAAGATGATCATAGTGTTATTGATAATGGAATAACAGATAATTCACATTGCACTCAATAACGTTCTCCAAAATCGAATTTGAAATAAAATGAATGGAATGTTCATATATGGTTCTATCATTATTCAAGTCAAAGACAATTAGTTGATAATGTAGTACCCATTCAATGCTCTGATTGTAGTTTCCACCTTATATTTTGTAGCTATATGGATCTGGTTATGTCCAAAATATTCATTTGTGAAGGAGGGTCTTGGAAGATCATTGTTACTTTTATATGAGGTTTTGTATTCAATTTTGAAAAGTTACCTTATAATAGATATGATTGTGGTCCCTAAAAATAAATGAATTCCCAAATATTAATATTTATGTTTTCTATAAAAATGATGTTTTTTAGATGGTTTAGTTATTTGAATTCATAAATGATGTTGTATTTAATGAGGTTATCAACTATGAATTTCACTTTCATAGCACGTTTTAGATGAATTATCCTCAAATCTTCTCTTAACCATGTTGTCCTTCTATAAGACCAAAATAATGGTTATAGAAATAGGGAACGAAACCATAAATAATTGTATTAATTCATAAAACCATGTCCCAATACAACTTCAGGAAGGATACATATGTCGTCTATTCCATAGGACCCATGGAGGCATTGACATACATTGGACACACATCTTCCTCTATAACGAAATTATTATTTTGATCTAATAGTTAGCGATTGAGAAAAAATCATCAATTAAATGGTGGATGTTGTTACAATATTATACTTCTCCTTCTATTTTTTTGTTATCAAAAGTAGAATATATATGGCAATTTTGAGATTTGACATATGATATAAGGAAATTTTTATTTTTATTTATCTCACATACATCTATAGATTCACACACCTTATTAATTGATGAAACAGATGATTTGTTTCTCTGTAACATGAATATGATTGAATATTTGAATAGTGGGATTTCTAATAACGGGAAGACTAAGAGTCATGTCCATCCATTATTGGCCTAATTATATATATTTTTTAAGTAGAATGAATTGACCCGGAATAAATTCCTTCATGGTAGAAAAAATCATGATGGTTTGAAGGAGTTATGATGGAAAATTCACTTTGGTTGATGCTAGAGTATTTATTTGTTGAAAAACTAGATATATTCTGAAACCCCACGTCTTTTTTTATCTTACCCAATAAATAATATATAATTTTTCATTAAAAAGTTGATTTTTTTTCTTTTGAGAGGGTGTTATTAATAATCCATAGTGTTTAGGTTTAAAGAAAATAAATAATTAGTCCCAAGGTTTAAAAATGGATAGACTCTACTCTAACATTGTTAGAATTTCACTTGCATTGAGTGAAATCCCCAAAAGCATTGGTTTTTTTCTTATCCAAGAATTTTTACATAGGAGGAGTGTTGGATATGATTACCCTTACATTAATCATCTTAAAAATATATAAATAAACATTATATGGACAAATAAGCACTGAAATTGTGAGAGGTCGGGATATTTGGGTCATTTGTGGGGGAATATCATTGAATTTTACTTTATCATTAGTTGGGGTCCATTGATTATCAATTTTTTGACTAATTGATGGATCCCTCAAATCATGATCCTAACTTTGATGTTAAGTACACAAACACTCATCATGGAATTATTTGTGAATCATTTTTTAAATAGATGAATCCTTAACATGTACTTCAACTTCATTGTCATGTTTCACAAATCTGATATGATTAACACTAATGAAATTTCATGATTCAAATTAAGAATCAAGAATCATAACCTCTTATGTAATATAGTTTTATGTTTGTTTATCTACATTATAATTTTGTTATGTGGGAAATTATAATCCTCTATGATATTTTAAATATTAGTGGACTATTTTGGTTTATAACCCTATAGAGGCATCACCTTTTTCCACTAAAAAAACTCATATATATTTTCTATGGTGGGTTATCCTCATATAATAACCATGAAATTTTCATGGAATATATTACCAATAGAAAATAAAGATGAATTATTAGAAACTATAAGTGTTTATCATGTGAATCTTATCATAATATAGAAAATTTAGGTCTCTTAATAGGTACATTTGGGAAAATTTCACCAATATTTATGTTCTAGGGATGATATTACTTGATCATCATGACATCATATTTTCATTATTGAGTTAATTATCCTTGGTGATAAGGAAATTCAAGGATATTCTTAACACTTGGGGGGAATTTTTTTTATTAGTTTTTTCCTTTATCAAACATATTACCCATTTCCCTCTTATATATATTAGGATATCAATTAACACTTTCTCTTTTCATTGTCTCATGATTGTATTGGGATGAATAAAAATATATATGATGAAATTTTTACAATGTTATCAAATCAATAATATAATCTAGTTCATTCCAATTATATTTGATGAAAAATACATGAATTGAACACCATACAATGAATCTTTATAAATTGGGATGGCTAGAAGATAATCTATACAATTTATGATTCCCTACTCTTTTGGAGGGGGGATATAAACAATCCCCTTCCCTGAACTAGTTAAAATATCATTCAACAAAATAATCATGGGTCCTTATATATAAGTTCACTAAATAAAATATTCACCTTCATGGATAAGGTATTTCATGAAACATAGATAGTTTTTCACAAATTGATACATCTTACCGATGTTATTGTTCATTTTGTTCATATACATACATCGTCATCACCCTTTTACATACAAATCCTCAGAAATGAATATTTCATTCTTATTTCGTGATGAAAATATGAATCTACTGTTAATCATTAATCTTTTTATAGTGTATACAATATTACTATATACTGGATCTCTAATCTCATAATTATTTGAAGCCATGAAAACAATCAACGTATTTATGATTGTCCACTCACATATTCATCTTCGAATCATTAACATACAGTAATATGATGTGGTATAGAATTATTATATCATTTTACATCAATAAAAAAATAAAAAACTATGTATATTTGTAATTTCATCTTAGTGTAGTTGATAATTTTAATTCATTACATTAACAATAATGAACATCTCATGAATTTTCACGTGAAGGTAGGATACATTAAATTCCCTCTTCACTAAAAACAGTATTACACATAATCATATTATATGTTTATTTTCTATTAAAAAATATATTTATTAGATCATCAATTTATTATTTTATGGAAAGGGATCTTATATCCCAAATCATTTTTTATATTTTTCTTAACTCTTAATGTGTATAAACATTCATGTATGCATGAAGTGCCTACATTATATTATTCTTTTTAATTTCAATATTATTTTTATAAAATAAATACATTCACACATTAATATTTTTTAACTCTTTCAGAATATCCTATGTAACATAATATTTAGTTCTAATTCATATGACTATTTCCCTAGTATATCACAAGTCTATCTCAACTATTATGAAACTCAAATATTTGTGATACTTATCACTATTAATCATGTATTAATACAGAATGTAGTATCCACTTCCTTATTAACATATCTGTATGTGCTATCGGATCATCGTGGATCTTTGATGCTCACAAATCACTACTATAAATTTTCATTACACAACGAGTAAATTACTCAGGCACTATTTCATGGAATTTTTCTAATTCATGGTAAAATAGTGGTTTAGGGAACATGTTCACCATGGATTTGATGATAATTATATAAACTCACAGGAATGATTCATCTTATCCAAAAAAATTGGTATGTATTTTGGGATCTCACATATTGATAGTCATGTGATTTATGGTTCCTTCCTTCACATATCCATGTGGCTAATGTAAGAATCTACTTCTTTATGTAAAAATTCATAGATCTGATTTTATTTCATAAAATGAGATCATTCAAAAGGAAATGAAATGAGAAGAATCATCTATGGGCCTAATAGATTATTATTATATAGGAGTGTTTCACCACCCTCCAGTTTTATATTTCACTAAAAAAAATTACCATGAATAATGTTATTTCTATGACTATTTTGAATCCTTATTGATTCCAGTATCAGTATATTCTTGAAATACAGGTTATGTGACTCCATGATTTATGTGTTATATTATTTCGTAAAGATCCCTCATCTATATGTCATTATGAGAAAAATATCATCCATATATTTCAGACTCATCAATTCATATTGGGTGCACAAAAATCCAATTATAACTACATTTTTCATTGGTCTATAACATGATCATGGATCCCTTCATCACATGAGTATAACGGAATCCTACCAAGATGATTTTATCAAATTTAATTCAAATATAAGATAACACTATCCTAGCATGATATAGGATATTCACTTATGACATGAATGAATTAAAATGATATGACACCCATTGAGCTTTGGGTGGTTAAAGATGAGGAATTGATTCGATTAGACAGTGCATAAATAGTTAATCACCAAACTATCATTATATGTATTAAATTTTTAATGAATGAATTTTTTTCCATAATCCAATACATTATCGATAATTTATTTAGTTACAGGATAATTTATAGTCAATTATATAATTTATGCATTCTTTATCAAATGGTGGGGTTCAAAACTCGGAGAACATGATATTCATGTTCTTTAATGAGCTACCCCACACCCTTTTGATGTGTATTAAAGAACCTTCATGTATTCTCAGATCACATCTTGACAATTCCTATTCACACCCCAATGGGATCTATGAAACCAAATTCTCCTTCTACCATGGTTGGATGGATTGGCTAGCTCTCACATGTTGACGTGCATGGTCTAATATATGGGATCAACATGGCCTTTCTAATTATCTATGGGAAAAAAAATTTCATTTAACCAAAATATACTAATTATAATAACCTACTATAAATTTAACTAGCTCATATTCATTATTCAATAAATCATCATGAAAATAAATTATTATTTATTCGTATCCAACAAATTTTTTCCTAATGAAGATTATGATTTTCCTGATCATTATCTTAAATCATCTAATTCATCTTTAATTCATAATAATGAAAAATATTAGTTTTCATTGTCTGTTTGTTATTTATACTCTATTTTTGGAATATAAATTCCCTAGGATTATTCAACTAAAAATTATCATAAAATGAAATATATTTATGGTCTTCAAATACCATCTTTCCACAAATGGATGAAACGTCAATATTTATCATTTTTAGATAATGTTCATTCTTCACACAGTATTAGCACTTCTTTATAGACATTTATAATAGTTCATTAATAATCTTAATTAAATATAAACGTACTCATAAAATTTATATGTTTCATTAGATTATAATACTTGAGAACATAATCATAGATTCATCAATTGTGAATCAAATATTTGATACATCCTATTGATCACGTAATCGAAGCACAGTTTTTTATAACTTCTTCATTATATGGATATCAATGATACTTATCTGTTGCATTGGAAAAAATTAACAATCAATAACATCCAATGTAAAAAATATAACTAATACACATAATGGTCTGTTCAATAACCCTCTTTTAAACTTTGTTGGCAATAAATTCAATGTAATTTCCAAATGAATGAATCAATATGTGAATCTTTATCGACATTCTCAACCCATTAATTTTAGAGATTTCTCTCCCTGATTTTTTTTACAAAATGAAATTTTTCATTTTCAATCATTTAATTAAATGAAATAAACAAATTGTGGTAAAGTTATATGATTATATTATTATGAAATATATGATCCGTCATTTTGAATCCCAGAAAACATGATCCATGGTTTGTGTAAAAAAAATTATTTTAATTAGGTAACAAAGACTCACTTTACTAATCCATCATTATACCTCATAGACTGAGTAATTTTAAACATGATTTCAAGGTTATTTCACATTTATTCTAGGATGATGAAAATTTGTGTTATATTAAATAATTCCAATGAATACCAACATGAAACTCCTCTAATGACATCCAAAAACATATTAAAAAATTGCTTGATTGATAAGTAGCGCCTTTGGTCATTGATCAATATAATACGTCAATTTTTGTTATAGAATTGATTAATAAAATGTATTACCATTTGGGATAGGTTTTTTTATTTTACATAAAATATCAGAAGAGATTAAAGAAATCATTTCCAATGATTAGTACTTCATGAAGATTCAATAATAATCATAATTTTATGATATAATAATTTTTGGAATAATATTTATTTGTATTCACCCCCTCAAGGGATGTAATTTTAAATATCTTTATAACGGTGAATATATTCATGAATTCAATTCTAAACATTCCAATTTAGATAATAATACAATATGGATCTTCAAATAGTGACTATCCATATTTTAAAACATCTATATCATAACCAATAATGATCGTCTTTTATAATTGTTATTTTGGATACCAAGAATAATATCAATCCAATAGGGTGTATTATTTATCATTATTAAATAGAATATAATTGAAAAAACATAAACTACATCAAATATTTTCATATGTAATATTTTTAGTTTATTTCTAATTGAGAATCAATTTAAGGAAGATGAATGATTAAGATTTGATGTGACGAATTTACAACTATCGAGCCTTCTTATGTGCCCCCTGATAACTTTATTCAAATTAATTTCCTTTCAATATAACCAGAAATAAAAATCCCAAATGATAATTGAATAATGAATTTCATTTCATATTATTAATATAAACTACAATTTTGGGAATTTTTTCTCAAACAAGTTTCCCATTTCTTCCATTCATCATGCATTGAAATATATTTTTGAAAATTGACTTTTATAGGTAGAACACATATTTTCAATTACTATGATGCTTTACATCAATAAGTTTTTTCTTAAAAACATTCATGGATAATCAAATCATTATCCATTTAAGGACTAATTATTGTTCGGAATGAATATTTATGTATGGATTTTTTCAAAATGTCCATAATTATTACATCTCTCAGATAATACATCTGTATTATAATTATTTTGATTTTTGAAAAACCACTCATATTGATTTTATTAATCATGTAAAATTTTATATTTTTCGTTTTCATAAGGAATTTCGTATTCTTATTCATTTTTTATCATTCCATCAATTATATTTTCCTGTTTACTGACATATCATTTGGAAAATTGCTATCAATTTTGTTTTTTACACATTGCATCTTCTTAGTTTTATCATTAATATCACTTCATTCATATTAAATTTTCTTTAAACACCTATATTTTGAATCCAAGGACATTTTTTTCATTTTACATGAAATATTCATGGAAGATTTATTGAACCAAAATTTTTTTTATCCATATTAAATAGGTTACATATTCTTTATTATCCTTATTATATGGTATTATATTCATATTTTATTATGATACATGTTGATAAGAACATGTATTAACATTGTGACCATTTACATTGACAAAAACACTAATATTCTCATTATTTATAACTTTTTTTGAGGTATACATGTTGTTCAAAACCATTTTATTTTTATAGTTTTTCTATATCATACCCCCTTATAGTATTTCTCTTCATTATGATTTATCATTTAAAGGATTATTCAATAAGTATAGGGAAAAATTCACCATTTTATGTATCACAATTATTTTCCCACACACTATGATATTTTTAGTTATAATAAATTATATTATTGGTTTTATTATTAAATTTTAGGAATTCTAGTGCATTTTTACATCCACATTATTTTTTATCTACCTAGTCATGGTGGTATGATTCTTATCACCTTTCTTTTCCCATAGTTGTTATGAATTTGTTATAAAATTTCATTATATAGGATATTATGTTTGGAATAATTTTTTCAAGATGTTATAGATAAATAAAATTTATTTACTAATGATTAAGATATAACATTGAATTATGTAATGATCATGTTGTCTCAATTGGAAGGTGTTTTATCCTTCGAATACTAGAGTGATCATTTCCTTAGTAGAATGAACTTTCTGAATCTATTTAAAATAATCAATATGTTACATCTCGTGATTATCCATATTATCTCCTGTCATGGAAATATCATACTAATGATTTATTTTCATCTTAAAAATTAATAACCATTTATAATCAAAAAGTTATTCATTATTTCAAAAAATTAATACTTAATATTATCATCATTATGTAACTAATATTCACATCCCTTACTCATATTATTTGTTTCATCTAATTGTCATTCATTAACATCTATATTGATCATCAAATTTTCACCATTTGTATGGATATCTTATATTATATTCTTATTGAGTCCATCATTCAATTATGATTCTTCCATAAATTTCTAATCAACCACACCAACCATTTAATAGATAATTATACATGATATAAACATTTCTTTAAAAGCCATATCCATATAATCTATTCATTATTCTAATTTGGTGGTTTCAATTTTTATACATTGAAAGATTCCATAAGATAGATAGACTATTTACATAGGCATTCAATGTATCATATCTCATGATCTATTTACTAATTTATCTTCATATTTTTTATATAGATCATCATAAATTCCAATACTAGAATATTCATACTTTTGATAGTTTTTTCAAAAAATTTCACAAACCTCATGATCATTTACCATTATAGATTAACATATGGTATGAAATTTATCCTTATACTAGGTGAAAAATTGAGCAAAATAGACATCACTATAATGGATTGATATGTCATCATCGTTTTAATGGAATGTGTTTATTTATAATTATTTTTATTTATATAAAAGAAACACCCTTTTCAGATAGTTATTGTATTTATTTCTCATTTTCATCCTAGTGTTGGAAGAATTATAATTCTACTATGATATAACTAAATATTCCCCAACAACAATTAATTATTAACATTAGAATGAAAATCAAATCATCAAAGTGTAACAAAAATCACATGGGGAATCAAATAGCCATGTAAGTTCACTCTAATGCCACATAAGAGGAATAGTTTTTGATATTTTTAACACTTAGGGGGGTGAATAATTGATATTTTCTCTTCTATTTTCCTAAATGATAATTTTTTTCCTGATTAAAGTTTTTTGGATCTCAATTATATTATTATCGTATATATATATCATTAATGTAAATGAATATATGTAAAAATTAATCAAAATAAATTTAGTAGGCTAACTAATCAATTTGTGTTTATCATTCATTCAATGTTTTGTGATGAAAATTAAAAATGATCTCCAAATTATTGAGAAACCCAATAAAGTGGTGTTGATAGAAGTAAATGGTAAGTCATTTTTTGAGTCCCTACACATTTGGAGGGGGATATAAAATATTTTCTTTCAAATAAATATGAATACATCCATCGTAATTTATCTCCCTATGAGTTTGTTATACTTCATTTTAATATATTATTCCTGATCATTGTTAGTGAAATTTGTAACACCAAGAAATTATTCCACATGTTGAGAATTTTGATTGATTTCGTTAGGATTCATTGTTCCTCCAATTACTTTTTCTTCAATTTGTTACATAAATTGATTATGAAAATAAATACATATTTTTATACTGAGTTACAAAATTAATGATTTACTCATTCCTCCATCAAAAATATAGTCATAATAAAATAAATATATTATGGACTATTGATATCATAAAATAAATATGTTTTGAACAATTATATCATTTAACACCAATATACATAGTATAATTACCAAGTATTAATTTTCTAGGATGATTTACATTCTTTAATAAATATTCATTAAAACATATAATTTCCAATCTGGGGCATTAAATATTTTTTTCAAGAAAATTTTTATTTTCATTATCATTATCTTACAACATATTCATCATCACTAATTTATCAACATGTATAATATTATTTTACATTGTCTTCTTATTCATTATTTTCTATCTTATGAAAATAATTTTTCTTAATATCATTATCATTAAATATTCATGAACCTAAATATTATCTTGTTATTTAATCTCTCTTCATCAAAAAAGGGATGGAACTATTATCTATATAGATTTTTAGAAAATATGGTTTCCCCAGACACCGTTATACCTTGTCCTTGAGATTAGAGAAATGATCAGAAATTTTCATAGTGGGAAGTAAAAGTGTTCAGTCAATTAATATAGTTTTTATGATATTAATAATAGAGCACATCATAAAACATCCTTCAAAATTGATTCATTTATTGGATACTTCAACATGAGAACATCTTTCGAGCTACTTATTTTTAAATTATTCACCATGTGGAGAATCAGGGAATATATTTTTTAAATAACCATTTATGATAAATAAAAACAAATGAATATACATAAAAACAAAACACTAAATGATATATTTACTATGTGTGACTATTGTGGTAAAAATTAATTTATCCAAATAGGTCATGGTATTTCTTGTAATACAATGTTACACGCTTCTCTCAGGAAACTCTTGTATTTTTAGTCATCTATTTAAAATGATCTCTAGGAAATTATTTTGTTATGAAATATTAATACTATATAAGGTTTCCTAATGAATATGAGTTTTATCTCCTGCTAATAAGAATACTTGAATAAATTTTGGGTCTCAAGATGTATGAGTCATCAAATATATTATTCCCATTTGGGAAAAATTATATAGGATATAGGAATAGAATGATTCCTTCTAAAAAATAAACATTTATAAGTCGATTTATTTAATAATAAAATGAATGAGGCAATAACATTGAATTACATTTTTTCAATGGGTTGTTATTTTTATATGAGAAGGTTGAAAATAAAACAAATTTTTTCCACACCCTATCACATTCATTTCGAAGAGAGTATTAAAGATTAATAGTAATGATCTTCCATTCAATTGGGACCACAATATCGACGAAATAAATGTTGATCATGTTCCCAGGGATATACTCTACCATAAGGGATTCAACGTCATCATTTCATCAATGTTCAACCTATATACAAAGATGGTTGACATATTTCCCATAAGACTAGTAATTTAACTCGTCGTGATGAAGAGTCACCCATAAGTCATGAAAAAAAATATATGAAATCATATTTAATTTTACATGTATTTTAATACTATGAATAAGATATAGTATATAAAAAGATAGCATTATATATTTGGATTTCTTCTTCAAAATAACCATTGAGTTCTCATAATCCTTTGTGAGGGATTCCTCAATGTGTTCTTATCATAATAGGAATATTACAATGGGTTTTATCAATTGGCTATGGGTTATTTATGAAATATTTGACAAAAAAGTGGGATATGATCTGGGGAGGAGGATTAAATGATTAAAATTGTCAAGAATCACATGTTTATATGGATGAAATAGAACACAACAATCGAAATACACAGGGTGTAGTCTAACATGATTATAGGAGAAATAATATTTGTGAGGGATGAAAAAAATGTATTTGACATGGGGGACCTTCATGTTGAAGATAAAATTGATTGAGGTAGCGGTATTTACTATGATCACAATGAGAAGGACTGGTATAATTATTAGTTACCAACAACGAATTAATGAGAAGTCATCTAAATAAAAAAATTTCTTCCTCAAAGGGAGGACCTCAAAAATAAATCCCTTAGGAAGACCTCTCAGAATCATGTAATGTATTCTATATAAATGAAATTAATCACTTAAATTCACTAATTATGAGTTTGGAATGTGTAGGACCTCCTTTCCTATCAATCGTAATGATTTGTTAATGGCCTCTATAACACTTTTCCGGAGGTAGACCTGCATTTCTAATCATTATATTACAACTGTAAGGATAACTAATACATGTACTCCGGATATTACATATAGAGTTATTATAATAGTATTATATGGAGGACCTCCAAATATATAACTAAATTCTCCCATTGATAATGTGATATGAGATTCTTGGGCTATTATCGATATATACATAAGAATATCAAGAATATAATTTGGAGTAGATATATGAAACTTCTTATGGATTATAATTAGCCAATATTGAGCACACCTAAATATATTCAAATGAGTGACAAATATATGATGATGATTATCATTGGGGTCATTAAATGTAGGAAATGACCTTTATAAATAGTATCCCATTTATGAGATTCCTTTGTTATCAATGAAATATACATATCAACATTTTGGGTGGGGAAAGGGTATAATCCAACACTGGGAATCTACAAGATTAGTTCAATAAGATATTTGATTGTTGTTGCGAGTAGTTGTATTACCCTATTATCAAATAATAGTTTGAATAAACCAAGGAATATCTTGATTATTGTTGGGAACATGGGAATCATCCACCACAACTATTGGAATATATTAAAGGGTTTCTAAATGATGATTATGAATATTGGACAACTTTTATATCATAATAACAATATATATATATATTAGGATCATTGATTCTAGGAGACTAAAGATACAATCATATCAAGATAGCTCTTTTAGAATATGTCGAAAAAAATCAAAAATAGGTGTAGGGATATGTTCCTAGTTATTATCTACTCATAGAATACTCAAGCATGATTATTGAAGGATAATACTAATATTGGAATTTTCATTTATCATTATTAGAATATTATGACCACCTTCTTAAAATAGTGTATGTATAAGTGCATAATCTATGAATAAAATATGAATACAATTGTAGGGCTCATGATGGAGTGTAAGAATATTAAATCCTTCATCGATATTCTCCAAAATATGAAAATTCACATCTTGAAAGTAAACATACATATATAGCAATAATTTTTTGTTTCCATTGGAATATAAAAAATATATTCTTATGAGATTAGTAGTAATAGGCGTATTCTATAAAATCATCAGGTAAATATGTCAATAGAATTAATAAATGTAATTTGGTATATGGGTATACTTTTGGGATGGAATTGGAGTAAATTTTAGGATTCAACAATATTGAAATGACTGGGAACAAATCGTAATACTACATCTAGATTATGAGTATGGGATTTTATGGTTGGAAAATGCTATGGGTCTATACTACATTTAACAGATGTATATTCCACTATGTACCCTTGATATGAGTTACGATAAAAGGGACGCATTTATATTAATGGGAATAAGGATATAAGCAGGATTATTATGATTTATGGGTGTGGGTATGTAATAAAACTATTACACATATAGGGATTCTTTCTGCAGATTGTTTCTCCTCCTAGATATCATGGTTTGGATAAAGGATACTAGTTTTCTAGAAATGGAATCCATAGTATATTCATAATGGGATGCAGTGAAACAGTGGTGGAAATGGTGAAATATGGAATGAGAACATTTAGGTAACTACTAAGAAACAATAATGATTGATAAAATTCGTATTTCATATCCCGAAGATATGATATGTATTGAATAAATTCCACTAAGGAGAAGGTACTAAATTATTATCACATGGAATCTATTTAATTTATATTTTTCATGACACATTATATATAGGATGACCAATATGCGTTATACAAGTAATGTTATTTTTATAGCCAAAAACAATGTACCCATGTGGAAAAGGTTCGAGCATTGTATCCAAAAGACCCAGGATCGAATTTGGGGATGGATTAATTTCTAGGTTACTATAGAAGCACTATATCAGGTCAATGTAGATGGTCATTGTAGAAGCACTGTAGTAGGAAGAATTGTAGTATTAGTGGAACTATAGCGGATGAGGTATTATACCAGGAACTACAACATTCGAACATCGGGCAATGTAATGGGTCTCCTTCTATCCAGTTCAAAATAGTTTATTTCTTTAAATATTAAATGATGTTTTGTGTACAAAAATTAACAAAATGAAGGTTATTTATTCCTTATAATTGATGAATGGAGTTACCCAAAATCATTTCATTGATGTTTCCTTTCAATGTTTTGAAGGTATATTTTTATAAAAAATTATGTGTAAGTAATTTTCAATGAAATGGTATCCAATTCCTCTTAGGATTCGATTATATTTCTTGAATGTCTATTTTTGTAATAATTCTTGAATCCATTGTTTCAGAATAATTTATATAATATTTGTCATAATTATTTATAAAATCCATTCAGTAATGTTTTACAACTGTTTATAAGAAATTGTTATCTAAATGATTTGAAAAATCATTTCGAACATTTAAATGAATTTTTATTAAAATTTTATTATATAGGATTTATGTTTTAATTATTATTTTCAAAGAATAATTGATATTTCCATCATGAAATATATTAAAAATAAATTTCCAATTATTAATTTTTATAAGACTACATTCGTTGATGATAATATTGCAGTTCTAGAAAATGTTCTAATTGTTCAATTCATATTATATGTAGAATGTTTTATGATTTTATTGAGTGATTATCATGACAACAATTTATTATCCATGGGTTATATGATTTTTGAACCACCATTTTCACCCAGTTAATTAATTTATAAAATGAATAAGAGAACTAACTCATTCATATTCTTTATGATCTTAATTTATTTTAATGATAGCAATTTCATTTTATTAGTTATGACTTTATGTTCATAAAAGCAATATATTTTTATTGGTTTTGATTCATTTAATTTTTTATGATACATGCATGTATGATTTCATTATGTGATCAGAAGGACCTATATCCACCTCAAATGCATTGAGTAATGATGGATGACTCCTGAGTATAAATTTCATGCATTGAAATGATTACATATTCAAAATTTTATGCGCGAACCTAGTTTCTTATCTATATGATTATTCGTTAATCTAATTAAATATTAACAATTATATAAGTTAACCATATTATTCGTTATAATATAATATTTAAAACAGATTAAATGTTCAAAATCTTATAAATGGACATGTATTATTTCCTTATTTTTATGACTGAACCTAATTAAAAATTTATGATTTTATGTGTGATATAGATTTAAAGATCACAATATTAAGCACGAACCTCTATTAATATCTATAAATATTTGATATGACCCGATTTCATATCTTTAATGTAATGTTTGAATTTGTTACTACATATATATATTCAATATTTTATAACATCATGTTTATGTCAGAATTACATGTCTTATTCCTATGGTATTCTTCATGGGTATTGATCTTGATTTTATAATGAGGAATATCATATAAACTTTAATCTATTATTCCATGATTCATGTTTATTGTCACTGATATGTATTGTTTGAACATCCAATGATCACGATCATGATTTTATAACCTTTTGGGCATCATATGAATATAATAATTACTTTATTTACCATTAATTATTATTTTAGCTCAATCATTAATTATGATTCCATTTCCCAAGTTATAAATAATGGTTTTTTATTATAATTACTAATGGTGGAGGTTCTATTTGGAATATATTAATATATTTTTCTCATTTAGATAAATTTATTTCGTGTTTCCAATGGAGCTAAACTCATATGGCCTTGTGGAATCCATTATTATTATTATTTAAATATTCAAAAATTTGATTTAATGTTAATGTATATTAATATTATGTTATTTTATTTAGAATTAGAGAATATTTTTCATTAACCATTTGAAACTATGATGACAATATATTAGAGAGAACTCAATAGAAATGTTTAAGGATATGTATTAGGATAAGGAAATGTATAGTAAAATTTCATAGTATTTGATAAAATTATAGAGTGAGTCGTTTTGAAGAAATACATCCTTTTATAAGTACTAAAATAGTTTTTTGGTCATATCAATGATTTCCCAAGTGTAAAAATATCCAGAAATATGTCTTAGAGATAATATTTGGTAATCGGGTACATAACAATGATCATTGTTGTGAAATTTCTTTTACACTTCCATTGTATATCCTAGTGAAATTTAGAAAACACTACTTTAACTGTTATAAAATATTTGAATATAAAATTACTATTAATAATATAGTATAAACGGGCTGTTTCATAGATTAAAATTTAGGTGTCATGATCTAGACACCATATATGTAATTTTCCATTAATATTTGTCTTCCTTATTTGATATGTATTTTTCACATAATTATTTCATGTATTACAAAATAAATAAAACTATAAGGAACCACATTAAAAATAAAATTTTATGTTATATTAATTATTGGAATTATAACTATATATTTCCCAAGTGGAAATATATTAAATAGAATCAGGAAGTTTGTAAGATTATTGATTATACATCTGGATATTAAGAAACCACAAACAGTGTGTGGAAGGTATATTATTTTCTTCTAGTTTTGTATTTTTTATTCATAAGAATGAGGAATAGATTGTGGTAAATTAACCCATTATCATTATTCATATTTCTTATTCTTGGAATGATATTTTAATGAATATGTTAATCAATCGTGAGTAATGATTTAAGAATAGATTTAGAATTATAAACATCATATGATTCAGATTTAATTGATTAGGTTATATGAAAAATGAAATATAAAGGTATTTTATGTATCCAATTTCAATAAGGATTTATAAATATATAATTAATGGCGATGATGACGTCAAAAATTAATTGTTTGGTTAAGGGACGATAACCCTTTAAAGGATTAAGATGTGGAGAAAATTGTGTTTCTCTTGGATTTAGATGTGATTGATTCATATAAACTTAAATAAAAAGAACTTTCTACACTGTATCTATTTATTAATGGGTAGAAAAAGTGATCAATATAGTCATGGATTATGTTTTCAACTTATTTAATTTATGTTATATATCTAGTAACCGTTGGAAAAATGAAGAATTCAAGTTATCGAATGTATTTATACAAATTCATATCATTATAAAGTATCAAGATAATATATAATGAGGGTTATCACAAGATTTTAATTCGAAAACAAATATAGCATTTTTGATAAACATGTGATAAATGTTAAGATTATTTTTTGACCTTCTATATAATATTTTGGATTTTCATGTTTTAGAAATTTTATAAGGTTATTCATTTTTAGAAATATTAAAATAAATATTTTATTATGTTTGTATGAATAATGTACTATCTCACCACATTAATATTTATCCTGATTGGATATCTTGTAATAAAAACTTGGGTTTGATGATAATTTAATATAAATGAGAAGGCATATCATGTATCTCATGATTGGTTTTTGATTTAGGAATGAAAAAAAATTACTATTCATTTTGGAAAATTAAATTTAGAATCTCAATGAACAACACATGGTGATGTTTTCATGATATCATGGATGTATATAATATAATAAAAATTCATTGTATTTTGAAAAAATGATCATAATTTTATTTACCCATGTACCTCTGTTTCAGATGAATTAGATGGTCATTTAGTTCATCGTATATTTATGGTTTTGCGATTTCTAACTTTTTCATAACCTTGATATATATCATAACACATAAAGAAATGTTTGTTGTATTTCTAATCTATTTCTGTGTTTAAAACATCCATATATGATCTATTTCTGAACACCATATTATACATTACCTTGGGTAACAATTATGGTTCCATCGTTCAATTTTTTGGGATGTTTTATTATTAATTTTTAAAATGTGTTCTTATATGAATGAAACATTAAATAATTAAAACATTGACAGCCGAGATTGATTTTTATGGAGAAAATTAGTTTATGGGGTTAGAATCTAACACACTGAGATTTTGTGATTTTTTGAATTAATTTATTATTTTTGATATTTTTCATTTCACACAACACTGAAAATAGATTATTGTGATTTGAATCTCTTATCTAGGATTATGTTATAGAAAACAACACGATAATAACGCTCCAAAACCAATATAATTTATATCTTGGTCTACATGGAACAAAAATTTGAGGATTTTTTACATTAAAAAAGAAATTTCGGGATGGCTTGAATAATGCACTTGATCTATTTTACCAAACCATAATATATCACATAAATTTTATTTTCTTATCTAATAAGATATAAAATAGTTTTTAGATTATAATTTATTAAAATTATTAACTGATTTTTTTAAATATATGGTCTACATAAATGTAAGATGAATTCATAGTTTACCTGTTAAATCCAAATGAATATAAAAACCGATTGAATATAAATGAATATATTTTTACTTTTTTGGTCACAATGAAATTTTACCCAATAATATTTCATTAATTACGACTATATCTTGATATAAATTTAATATATATTTTATATTTTAAATAAAGTATTTTTATATACATCCAATAGACATTATTGGAAATACATAACCATAAATCAAATTATATACTCTAAACCATATATTTTTTATATGGAATGATTACAACCATAAATGTTGCACAAATTGTAAATAAGATTTTTATATATATAAATGATTTAAAATGTATAATTAAATTCAAAATAAAAATAATAATATATTAATTAATTTAATGTAAATAATTTTTATTTATATGTTATGTTTTATTTTTTAATGAATAGTGAATAATATTGAATTTTACTTCAAAACTTATTTTTCATAAAAAATTTTATATAGATAAATTACATATTTCAGTTGTTTAAAATAATAAATATATTAAATTTTAATCCATAAGTTTAATTTAGTTCAATTTAATCAATCTGACATTGAAATTACAAATAAGAAACACAAATATTTTTTGATCAAATTCTTTAAAACTCACACGGTCGTCTAATCCGTAAGATTAAACATAAATTAATTTCTACCACATTTGTTACAGAAATGCGAAAAAGGGATTAAATATTTGGTATGAAAATAATTTATAATTTATATTAACATCGAGCTAATTTTTTACCAAAAATGTTAGTGAATGTAGTTAAAATTAATTAGAGCGATCAATAGAATGAGTATTTTATAAATGTACTAAACCTTACTTTTAGGACGAAAAATTTAATTGAAAAAATTCCTAGAGGAATTGTATGAAAATATTTCTAACATATACTCACATGGATCCGTTAGGGTCTATAAATTGATCTCATTGATATGTTAAAAAAATTTATGGGATTTCGTTATCAATTTATTACAATTGTTCTACTCATCCTCTAATATAAAATACCCTTATAACATACACATCCTAACACCGTTCAAGAAAAAATAAATCAACCATTATCATTAAAAATAGATACAATAAATGTCTCCCCTAAAAATTGGATGCCTCACCGTTAGTTGAATGAAATCCATTGAAGACCGTTAGAGAAACCGAAAAGGACATACCCTATTATGAAGTAACACCCTTCCTCTAGGGATGTTCTTTTTTTCCATTATCCTCATTATAAACTCTAATTATTCCAATATTATATAAAAATAAATGTATCATAAATATACTAAGAAATTTTTTAATAAATTTTTTCTTCATTAATTTACTGACACATCTATCTAATGGGTAAAGAACATTCTGTTTACGTAAATGATAAACTACCATCTCACGAAATCATGTTTGATCATTTTTCCACTATCATTTCTAATGTTGAAAATAATGAAGGAATTTATATTTATAAATGATATATGTGATATATATATGTATGTCCTTTATGATTATTTAGTTTTTATATATAACATAACCATATTCCTTCCCTGTTCTGAAAATATGATAATTTAATCCGAGGAATTGTATACTATTGATCGCTTAGAACAATGTGATTCATTCCAAAATTACATAGAAGGTATTATGTATGTTATTAGTTAACATATAATATATTTATAACATAATAATGATACTATTATTATATTATACACATATATTCATATAAAAAAATTTAATTTACTTTCAATATTTTTATACAGCAATAATACAGATGCATCATTCATGCTTATGTATGACCTACCATCACCATAAACTTTGTGTTCCATTTCAGACTTATATATTATTTTGATTACTATTGTACAAATAAAATTAATATTAAGGATAATAATTTAATGTAATAAATTTTCTTAATATTGATGAAAATATAGGTACTAATGATAAAATAAATTTTTATCCATGTGAAAAACAAAGTGAATATTAACCTCATTTTAAACATAACATAGAATTTTTGACAACATGGAAATATAAATCCATAAAAAAACAATATATGTGAATAGATATAATAATATGGTTCTTTTAATATTTTATAATAAAATTATAATTAATATATACTATGTTCTTATGAGTGTGAATAGAGTAAAGATGGAAGGTAAGGGAATTTGATCTCACATTTTCTAATAATTGTGAGTTTCATTCCAAGTTTGACACTATTTTCTGTTAAATATTTTTTATAATATATATAAATTCATTCAAATTTTTTTTATTACATTTATGGTTATATAAAAACACATTATATGATATTTCATTCATAATGGAGATGTTTCAGAAGATACCAAATCTATAAAATAGATTTTTCCCACATTGTATTCGTTGAGAGAGTATTTTATTATGCACCTAAATTCCATTTAAAAGTTCATATAAATACAATTTAAATGTTTAATCATGAGTATCCAAAATTTCACAATATTCTATGTTTCATTTAATTTCATTTCAATACCATGAGATTATAGATCAAGTTACCAAGTGGTACGAGTTTATTAGAACATTCTCTTCTCTTTTAGATATTGTTTATGTTATTCATCAGATGATGAAATATTATGATCCATCTGTCATTAATATTATTATTGTTACTTATCCTCTAATTATTAATGATATATAAATGTATTAGTACCGTTTTCCCAATGTTTGGTACATAATATATTAAATAAATCATTTTTATGAAATGTCAATGTTCCCATATCATTTGTTGGGAAACTGTGTTCCCATTATATTTTCTAAAATGGAGTTCAAAAAATATTATTATATTATAAAATAATATTTTAATGATATTTTAATGCTTTTTTCTTGTACCAAGGCTTTCAATGGAATATTAATTTTCACTATAAACTATATTTTTGTATCCTTTTTTACTATGGAAAAAGAATGATATTTTTAACATGTACGACATGAACATGGTTACCTTGAATATTTTCATTTATCTTTCGTTTTCATATATAAGTATTTTTTTAGAAATTATTTTTAAATGTAATTTTTAATGAAATTTTATTAAAAAAGTTTAAAATATTTCATTATATGTATTGAAATTATTTTTCATGGAAAGTAGCATTAAATTCATTTTCAATAGTATATATATTTTTGTAAATATTTTTTTTTCAAGATAATATTATATTTTTTTAAAAAATTTAAAATGATTTCAAAATAATTTCACATGATATTTAATTGTTTTTTATACATATTCAAATAAAATTGTTTTCTAATTGGTTTAGGTATAAAAAAAATTTCTTTGAAGAACATATATTTTCATCGAGAAATTATTTCAAAATAATGTTCCTTTTTAGTTTTCATTTATAATAAAATAGGATGATGTAACAAATTCACTTTATGGAAATGATAACAATGATAAAATAATATCATTTATTTATTTATGTTTTTATGGAATGAATATTATGAAACCAATTTCATTTTTATGTGTTTAATGATTTTGAAAACCTATTCATGTCAGGTGTTATGCACTGATGAAATAATTATGAATCCTATCTTTTTTCAGTAGGTAATGATGTGATGAAATTTTAATGATACTCATTTCATTTCATGGGTTATGATTTCTTATTTATAGAACCCATCTCTTTCTTGGGATATGATATGATTAATGATTTTGGGGATTTGCAGGTACGATTTCATTTGGCGATGGATGTGACCTAAATCTCTATCTAATACCCTAGGTAATGATGGATCACTTATGAGTATAAATATTATATGTGAATCAAAATAAATTTTCCCAAAATTATGCCTTCACCTTGTCACTTGACAATAATATTATACATGATCCTAGTTACATTTTCATAATGTTATGTGTAAACCATTTTTGTCTTCATAATACTTTGTGTGAACATTCTTACTTGTTCACAATGTTATTTATGGACCCAGTTGCATGTACTTAATATTATGTGTGAACAATATTACATGTTCACAACACTATGAATGTTCCTAAATTTAGTTTCATAACGTTTTTTATAGAACTAGTTAAATGTCCATATGTATATCAGAGGGATTGATTTTATGTCCTTTACATAATATGTGAACATAAATTTACTTATACATTACCACAATGTTATATGTTGATGTGTATCCCAAAATTTCATTCCTTAATCTAATTTTATTCATTAGATTGTGTGGTCCATTAAATTATAAATTGATGTACCGTATTAAATGATATATGAATATTTAAAATTTGGTATGCCAAATATAAAATTTCCCTAGATTTATGTATTACAGATAGATATATTGTTTCGGAAAACATTAAATTGTATATTTATTGCATGTAATATGTTAAAATCCATGGTCTACTAAAATTTCATCACATATGGTAACTAGTGGGTATATTAAAATTGCAGAATTGATACTAGTACAGTTATTACTTAATGTTGGTAGTTGATTAATTTTAATGTTTTACAAAATGGTGTAGATTTGGTTTCTTATTATTAAACCCATTAAGTAATTATTACTCATTTGATTCCATCATTGGATGAAAACCTTTTATCAAATAGAAGATTTAAATAGATTATTGGATGATTTTGACAATATATTTTTATGGAATCATATTTAAATTAATATTTTGTTATATAATTTTTTAGATGACTTGCTCGATGAAGAAGTGGTCATATATTATATTATAATGGTTATATAATAAATGGTTTTACATTTTATATAATTTTACACGATGAATGATGTACAATACACAATGTTGTAACAATTATGGATGAAGCAATGCATGTATCTAGTTAAAGGGATATAAATATAATTTATATGAATATATCTTACTTTGGAATTATCGAATAAATACAGGAGTTCAAATATATATAATAGAATATGATTATTTTTTAATGCATGTTGGATGATAATTGGAGTGAAGCTATCATCATGGAATTGTGTTCCATGTTGTTGTATTATATTAATTAATGGTTCAAGCAATAATAGTTTATAATGGAATCAAAGTACATATATGTTATATATCGTATAGATCCTACTAATAGAATACAGGAAATTTTCCTATTATTTTCCAAGACCACATAATCGTCAAATGACAACTAAATTGAAATTGGACCATCCTTTGTGATTCCTAAACCATTTTATGTCAGTAGAAATATAGAATATTACTTGAATGTTAGATGATATAACAATTGAGGAATTTGGATACTATATAAATTAGACAAATCTCATAAACATTTATTAAAAAATGTACTTCAATAATTATATTTTATATCTTTTTAATATTCACTATGTTAACATATAAAACAATCTACTAAATATTACCATTACATAATCTAAATTAAGTTATTGAACACTTATTTAAATAATTTATTGCATACATTATGATGCTCACAATACCATTTAACAATAGGTTTTAAATTTGATAATGCTCTAAATACCAGGGAACATAATGTTTCTTTCAATTAGAATGCCACCAATCCCAAGGAACAACATTTTGATTATGATGAAGTCAAGGAGATTGAACAAGGAAGATACCCAATGATAAAAAATAAGATCATAATTGTAAAATTTCTACATAATGATGATGGGAAAAATGATAGACATCAAATTTTAGTTTGTATGGAATGCACATGACCATTATGTTAACCCAAAAAGTACATTTCCATTTGTTAAATTGGGGTCACTAGTCCAATGTATGAAATGATTGATATAGAAACATGTAAAAAAGTTGGGATAATGATTAGGTTAGTAAATTGGGAATAGATTATGGTAACATTATTATATTCTTTATTTATTCTATTAATAAACAAAGTAAAGATATTTTCAAAAACTCATCATTATACATTAAAAATTTAATTATCAGTTAATGATTTGGGTATTAAATTTTTATTAATGGTCACTAGAAAGAATCATATAGCATTTGAGAAAACACTAACAAAGAATCCCCTTAATGGTTTTAAAGTGAATGTTAACATACACAAACCACAAATTTTTTAACATTTAATAAAAATAAAATGTTGAATGTGATTATTGGACTTCAAGAAGAGGCATCTGTTCAGGTACAATGTGATTGGTAATAAAAACCTGAAAAAAATAATTACTCATGTGGATTAATATTTTTAAATTTATGATATAAAAACTCATTAATGGATATAAGTAGCATGAAAAAAATATAGTGTTCCACATCTGTAATTTATTTATAGGGATCACTTCACATGAGAAAAATCAGTATGTATTTTAAATATACATTAATAATTTAATGTAGCATAATAAAACTACAAAATTATAATCCTTTGACTATATTGAGATCTGTGAATCAAAATATAAATCCACTTCACTTGCACCTTATATTCACGGGAATTTGGATCTTGTAAATAAATACAAGATATTTATAGTTAAAAACAAATAATGAAAATTGAATCATTTTTATGTATGTCATAATAAATATTTATTCTATTTTAAATTAGTATTGCATAAAAATGATTACATTATTTAATTTATTTTAGACATTGTTTGGTAATAATAATATTCATCAACCATACCCAATGGACGACTATGTCTAGATTCAGTGTTATGGATAAATAGTATTGTTACACCAAAGGTTACAATTTGGATTGTCCCCTAAAAATATATGGAGGAAAAAATTCAAAGGGGGATAAAGATAATAAAAAAATTAAATGAAAAAAAAATTATCTCTTTAAATGAAAAACACAATTTGTATCATTAGTTTTCAAATAATTTAAATGGGAATAAGTAATGATCTATAAAAACATAGAAAACGTTTAGAATTATATTATAATTTCATCCAATTTGGATACTCTAATTATTTAATTTTTGTATTTAATTCATCGATACACAAAAATCAGCCACATGTGATGAAGTTTATCAATTTTTAATACACCATCAAAAACATTTTTTACAAATAAACATAATGTTATATATATATATATATATATATATATTATCTTTAAAAAATAATTAGGATGTGTTTTAATGTCATAAAATCCATCGAATGGGGAAAATAAATGAGCATAAGAATTATAATGATTTCTACTGGTGGAAATGTTTTATTTTATATATAATAAAATTTCACCATCAAAAATGATTCAAAAATATTACTTATTTGTCTCCATGTTTCTAGAGTTTCTAAACAAACAAAAGGAAAATGTTTTTGTAATTAAATTTAAACAGATTTCTGTGATATTGAATTCTATAAACAAAAAATCATATAGAATGTGGTAATTGTGATGATAATTACAATTTCATACATGAAATTTATAAATCCTTTATTTATTTCCACACAAAAAGGACTATCAATATTCTTCATTGTCAAATAAAGAAACATATTGGTTTGTAAATCCATTGGAAGAATACATAGTGTTATAATGCTTGAAAACAAAATTATGAGGTGACTTACTAATATTTTTTAAAAATTATCATTATTTTTATACTATTTTTGTTAATTTCCATATAATATTTATCTAATAAATGTTTAGATAATTTTCATTGAGATCACAAATAAATTACTATATTGATAATATTTTTTCCCACAATAAATGTCTGATCAATTATTAGAAACAATTGATTCGTGATTAAACTATTCTTGAAAAAAATGTCAGGATGGATGATAGTATAAATTAATTTTTTTCTATTCATAGATATCATTATTATTTATTTCAGATTTTTAGATATTGAAGTATTTTTATGATTAAAAATTTATCAAGTGGATTTTTTAATTTTAAATTGATATATTATTTAAATAGAAACATGAAAAAAATTAAATCGATGGAAATAAATTTATATTAATTTTATATTTTATGAAAATTATCCAATAGTCAACTGTAACATGTAAGAATGAGTCATACTTCAATCTGACACAAATTGTATCTTCTATTACTGAAAATTATTTTATTTTGTTTTAAATTTTATATTTGAGTAATAAACATATGTCAGTCACAGAAAAATGATCAATAGTACATGAATTTTAAAGATACATTATTAAAATGAAAAAAATGAAATGTGTGATTTTTTGGAATTAGTTACCCATCAATCAATGTCATGGAATGATAGATATGATTGGATGTTCATATTTCCAATTTATAATGACATGATAGTTAACCAGACTTTTGATATACTAAGAACTATACAACAAAAATAATTATTTGGATACATTAATAAAAAATATAGAAGTCTTTTATAATTTATATATATATAATTAAATTCAATATGATACATGGAGTTACTAGTACGAGTCATATTGGTGTTTTTATTTTAAAATCATTTTTTAAATAAAAAGGCATGTGACAAACCCAATATATATTAAACATATTCATATTAATTTAATATTTTATAAATTGATTCAAATGTAGTTTTTGAGTTGTAGTAATTATCCAAAACACAATCCAATAACTATTGTGACCAGTAATTCTAAAAATGTGTGGTTTAGTTTAAAAATTACATATTAGTTAATACCATTTTCCACTTACTTAAATCTGTGAAAAAAACTCAAACAACTTGATTTATAGGTAAAATTATCCATACATAATTTTTTATATTTAGTATTTATATGAAGATTAATATGACACATGGTGACACTAATATGACTCAATGTGAATGTCTTCATTTTAAAATTTTCATTTTAGATAAAAACATCGGTCTCCTATTTATATCTTGTAAAACATGTTCATAATTTATTTGATGTAGTTTTTAATGTGAACCACAAGTAATTTGGGATGTGTTGTATTTAGACTAACCCCAATATGATACAATGTGTCACTAGAATGAAATAAAATGTATGGATTTGATTAATAATGACATTATAGTTAAAAACAAGCACAACATAATAAAAACTCAGAAAAAATATTATTGTTTTGATATATTTGTAAAATGATCCATTTTATATTTATAGCCTATATTAATGAGTCATAACTCTATTTAATACAAGTTATTGTGCTTATGACTAAAAATTTATGTTTATTAATTTTTCATATATTATTTTATATAGTTTTACGCATGTCAAATCAAAAACTTAGTAAACAGTTCATTTTTTTCAAAAATATGAATAAAAATAAAAAGGAAATTTTGGTATATAATAATCAATTCCACATCAATAAAATACGTCGTGTGGCTTGTATGACTCGACGACTACGTATTTAATTTGAAATTAAGTTTTAGTAAAAAACTCAAGTGATATACCCATAATTCTGAAAATATATTAATATTGTTTTGGTATTTGTGGAAAATGATCCTATAATCATTTTTATGAGTATAAAATAACTGTATCTCAATTTGATACATGGTTTGAAAAATATTCCACAAATTGTGTTGTATATATTAAATAATGACATTTTAGTTAAAAAATATTTTATAATTGAAAACTAATAAAATGAAATCATATTCTCTTGATGCGGTATGAAAATAATCCATAAATGTTTTTATGTATATGAGATTGATACACATCCATCTGATGCAGAGTGTGACCAATATGACTAAATATATATGTTTTTAGTTTATAAATTTAATCTTCAGTAAAAAATTATATCATACAATAAAATTCTAGATAAGATGATTGGATTGTTTTTATATTTTAGAAAAATTATCTATAAGATAAATTAAATGGGTAATAATTAGTCACTTTTCTATATGATACAAATTTTGAATTGTATGACATAAAATGTGTTTTCCTAGATAAAAATAAAATTTTAGTTAAAAACATAAATGAAATTATAAAATATTATAAAACTATTTTATTTATTATTAAATAATAATGAATATTATATACAAGATAGTTTTTATGTGTAAGAGAAGTCAATTCAACAATTTGATAAATTGGGTTCTTCAAATGACTTGAAATGAGTGTTTTGATGTTCAAAATTTACATTTTATTTAAAATGTCACTTGGAATACTCAAAATTGATAAAAAAATTCTTATTTCATAGAAATATAATAAAACTATTCATATTAATGTGTATGAATAATTTGTAACAATGAATGATACTTGGCCTGACTATAATGAATTGAAAGGGGGTTAGTTTACCGATGGAATCTTAGTTAAAAACACATGTAACTCAATTAGTTCCAGGAAAACATGATTTTATTTTATTGAATCATTATTAAATTGATCTAAGGTTATTTTTGACAAGTTGAAAATTTTAAGACCTCAATATGAAACATGGAATGACATGTTTTATGTGGAGTTTGTGTATTTGGATTACAAATAATATATTGGATACAAAATTTTATCACTCCCTAAAAAATAGAAAATAAACTCAAATTATCTTTATACAATTAGGGATCATTAAATTTTTAATTTTTTTGGTGTTGGAATAAAAATCAGGTTAATATTATTCATGGTGTGATTGATGTGTTTAAATATTTTTTTTAATTTGTCTATTTCTAATCAATGGAAATGGAGAATACTAAAAACCGTTAAAACTTTTTTTATTAGGCTATAGAAAAAATGATCCATATTTAATATGTTATAATTATGATTTAGACACACATAATTATTATACACAATACGTCCAATATAACAAAAATTTTGGTTTATTTTAAAATAATCATTTAAATAAAAATTACATGTGAGGTACTAAATAAAGAAGAATTTTCATTTAACTATGTTGATACATAATAAAAATTATCCATATGTCAACATTGATTTATATGAAATTATCAATATGTAAATATGATTCATGATGTGACTAGTATGACTAGAAATGAGTCTTTGTATTTCAATGTATCATTTTAGTAAGGAACATGTGTCACTTACTGAAATATAATAATAATTCTATTTTAAGTCTAGGAACATTAAGTCAAGTAAAAATAAGTGATTTTTGTTTTTTAGAAATCATTAATTTTTTCATCTGATAAAAGATATGACCAATATTAGTCATAAAAAAGTTTCATATTGGAAATTTGAATTGTTTGTTCCAAACACACATAAAATACTCATAACTATGAGAAAAACATTAACAACGTTTTCATAGAATTGTAAAATAATCTATAAGTCGTTTTTTGATCGGTGGTAGTTTACCCTAACTCAATATGATACATATTATGCCTGATGTGTCTCCATATATGTGTTCTAAAAAATGATTTTTTTAAAAATACATGTGACATAAATAAAAGCAATAAAACACATTCAAAATGATTTGATTCCTTATAAAAATGATTCGTACTTTATTTTGGACCAATAATAACTATTTTATCAATTATTCTATAAAAATTATAGAATGAATGATATGAAATATGGGTTTTTAGTTTAAAAAAAGGAGTTTAGTTCAAAACATATCCCACTATGTGATAATGACGAAAACACGAAAGTATTACATTAATATTTTATTAATACAATCCAAAAGTCATTTGTAAGGTTTTTTGATTAGTATCAGATAAATATGAAACATTGTGGGACTATAATGACTCAAATTTCATGTTTTTATTTATAAAAATAAAATTTTATTCAAAAGTTTCATTCACATAGTAAAAGTTTAAAAAACACCCAATGACTATTGTTATACATTTGGAAATTAATATTTAGTTCATTTATAACATTTAGGAATCAAATTTATGTTAATGTGACACCTAGTGCTATTTGTATAACATAATGTGTGAGATGGTATCTAAATTTATCCTTTTATTTCTAATACATGTCCATAATTAAAATTTGAAAACAATTATAATTTTTTTTTTGATTTAGTAAAATTGTCCATATATCATTGATGATGAGTAAGAATAAAATATATACTAGTACAACTTATAGTTTTCTCGATGTTACTTGAATTATATGTTTTCTATTTAAAATGAACAAATTATTTCAAAACACACACTAACAATATAAATATGAATTTTTTTCATGAATTACCTATATACATCATGAAACTAATCCATAAATAATTTTTGATGTATATAATGTAACCAAAAATTAATATTATTCACAATGTCCTAATATGAATAAATATTAGTTTTATTAGAATAATGTAAATTTTTATTAATATATTATTTTATATTTATGCATAAATTATTTTATTATAACATTTGTTGAAAAATAATTTTTTTATACAGATGAACACTTTTCATTAATCTTGGGTGGTTTTTTAGAAACTATATCATGATCACGCTCATTTTAGAAGGGGTCATGGACCAACAACAATGGAACATTGTTTTATATGAATGTTTGTGATAAATTTTGACATACCTATGTAATTTTACTATACAGTTTTGTAACTAAATTTAAAATATCATTAATTCATTGATTTTTTATGTAAATTGATTTTCAATTACATTTTGTATTTATTTCTCTTGTGTTCATTAGTTTTAGTAGAACACTATAGTATCATGGATTTTATCATTGATTCTTGTATAGTTAACAACAATTCTCTTTATCATCAGTGAAATAACACTAATAAGTGAACCCATTTATCAGAACATTATTTTATCTATGATGATCAATCATATTATATCTTCTATTATTCTTATTGTTAAAATAAGTATGCTTTTTATTTTGATACAATTATACTGTTTTTTTTCTTATGATTGATATTTATTTAATTATAAAGTCCATATCTATTCTAGTCATTTTTCTGTAATATATAAAATTAATTTTAGAGGAATTAATAACACCGCGTAGAATTAAAAAATGCGTCATAAATTTTCCTATAACCTGAAAATTAAAAACACATTTCACTACTCATTTTTCTACTTTATAATTGTAATTATTCTTAATATCATGAATTTCCTTAAAATCTACCATGAATATAAATAAATAATGATCATAATATAGAAAACATTATCCCATTTGAACCAGTGTTGGATGGAGGTCTATTTTATTTGTAGGTTACATATTATAGTTTATTTAAAAATTTCTATGAATTTATCTCATCAAAAACATAACCCTCCTAAACTAATAAAGGGTTTCAAAATTCATATGAAATGTATAACGAATAAATAGATGATGTATAAATTCAAAATAGTATTTTCAATTATTTAGATAAATTATTAGAAATATTCAATTTAATTTACAATACATGTTTCGAGTACAAAGTTAAAAATTCCATTGCATTACATAGAAATATTGAATTTTTTCAATGAATTCTTTCGAAATTCATATTAATGACCTAAAGAAGTAGAGACAATTTTTGTTTCTCTAATGAATCACCTAACTAACATAGATATTTAGGTGATTTAAATTACATAAATAGAATTGTATTGTTAGATTTAAGTGGAATAAATATGGAAGTTAATTTTTTGTTCCTAATTTAGATAAATACAAAAAATAGATATATGAGTACTTCATGACTGATAACATATTATAAATTGTTATAGGATGATAACATGTAAGAAAATTAAAAGGGATGAAGTATTGATATGATAAAATAAAATATAATTGAATTTTTCAAATAATTAATGATTTCTAGGAAATAATTTTATTGTAATGGAGTTGGGTGAGAGACAAGAGGGGCTGTGCATCGAAATCATGTTGTGACGACGATGATGAATATGAAGAGAATCTCTGAGTATATTGAATCATATAGGAGGAAACACATTCAATAACATATAATGGTGATTATATAAAAGTATTTGATGAATGAAACCATTTGGATGATAAATATATATATAGAATATCCTTATTGTAGCACATAGAATGGTAAAATAGATTCAATTGTGGTGGTTTAGAGTTTCATGAACCAACCATTCCTGCCACCTAAACCAAAACATTAATCATTACTATATAAGGCCCGGGGTAAAATTATGATTACCAGATACTAGATATAGGATCCAATGTATCATTGGTGAACACATGGAAATGATATCAACCTTAACGAGATGGAAATCAACATTGGATTCCTACCAAGAACATGAATTGAGGTTTCCATGCATTAGAAAACCCTGAAAATGTCAGTATATTGTATAATATAAGAATATACTAATTAAAAATAATGAAATTGAATGATATCAAAATAAATTTCAATTTTTTTAAAAAAAATGTAAACTATATCTATATAAATCAATTACAATGTTGAAAAATGGAACATTGTTAACTAAAATTTTAGAAATTACATAATTAAAAATAAAACATTACCTAACATTTCCATCAAAATTTATACAGAAATGATAACCAACATGTGAAACTATATTCCATCTCATAAGAAACAACACCCACTTACGAACGTATAATTTTATAAATCAATCGATTAATATTAAAATATAGATCTTATAGAAAACATGAAGGCCACATAAAAAACCAATTAGATTATGTAAGTAGTAAGGTCAATCCATATAGTATAACTCCCTATGTCCATTATATTCTTTTTAAATAGAAACCAATTTCATTAATTTGAATAAAAAATAGCATTAAGTGATTTCATTTCCGTTATGAAAAATGGAAACAAATATTTCATATATTACATTATATTAAAAATTGAACCTTATAAAAACATTCCAAAATGAGGACATATAAAGGTAAGTTCATTTCTAAAAACAATATTTTACATTTTAAAATAATACTCATTTCCAAAATAAACAAGTGAAACCATCCTTCTTAATTTAAATCTTTCCATTAAAAAAAACCATCATGTGGTATAATATATATTTCACGCATAAAATTTTATAATGACTTATATTTAAAACAACAAAATCTATCCCTTTTTAAAACGTCAACATACCAACACTCCTCAAAATTGAGTACAAAAAATAAAATAAAATATAATAAATTACATTATTTAGATATTCTAAAACATGTTTATATAACAACAAATGGAAACCCACAAATCAATAATTCTCAATCATAATTCATCAACTAATTAATGCATGATCACACATTGAGTATGTATCTCCATTTCCAATAAAAAAAGATACATAACCAGTATTATATTTCATTAGGAAAATTAGTATGGAATATTCAGAATGGCATTGGACATGAAAAGGTAGAACCATGAATGAAAATCATAACAGCAACACATCCAATCAACAAAATCACTCTCAAAAAGTCTCATCAGTGACACCACATAAAGAGTTTTTAACATTCAATTATTGTAAAACCCCAGGTAAATAAAGAATATGACATTTTCATATTTATCCATATTTGAGAATAAAATAATAATATGACTTTAAAGGGGACGCTATGATCGATGTCGTACCCAACACGCAACAACGAGTTTCTTGGGAATCTTATGTTGCACTCTAAAAATAAAATAATATTATTTTAAATGGTAGTTAACATGTAGCCGTTGTATTGGCGGGAATGGATAGAAATAACTAAAATATGATTATATATGTTTTTAAATGTTTTTTACATTTATCCAATAAAAGATAAAGGCATAAAATATGGAGAGAATTAAATTTTAGGCGTATATGCCCTAGTTTTCACTAAAGGTTCACATATCGGCTTTTTATACGAAGCGTTTTACTAAATGACAAAATGGAATGTTTTGTCGTACGTATGCGGTGACAATGACTTCTCCGCTGTCGTGACCATTATTTGAGTTTCGGCTTCCTCTACAAGCCATACCATCTTTTTAAAAGAAAAATAAATACCATGATTTACTTTTCTTTTATTTTGGTATTGAAAATGGTTTTCCTAATGTATTTATATCAATGTGTTGTATTGATATCTTGTTATTGAAAGGTGGAAATGTTATATTTCCTTTATGCATGTTTTATGTGATAAGATTATTTTATGGTTCTTGGGCATTGTTATGAAGACGGGTGGTTCCATGATAAACTAAGGGCGGGTGAGCCTGATATATCTCTCCAATGCATTGGGTAAAGTGAAGGAGTGAAACGTTAAGGTTTCTCCGAAATGGTTTAGAGAATATACTATGATGGGTATTCCAAATGTAACCAAGATGGTTACTCCCTACGTAAGAATGTTATGAATGCATCAAGTTACCTTTATGCCTTTTGATTTCTATGACTTATTCATGGTTTGATGAGGTATGTTAAAGTGCCTATGTTTTATGGGTAAAGTATGATTTCATTCTTATGTATATATGAACTCATGTTTCCATTCCATATTTTTATAACCCTTACTGAGCTTTTTATGCTCATCCCATGTTTTTGAAATGTTTTTCACAGGTCAAGGGAATGGTACATGATGTGATGATAGTGTCAAGGATGTGTCAAGAAAGAATATGTGTTTTATTTTAAATATGTTTTCATTGATGGGAAGAATGAATGTTGTCTTTTATGTAACCACTTTGTTTAAATTTGGAATGTAATGCAAGTCTCATGATATAATTCTCTAAAACTAAAAACCTAAAATGATCCTCAATGTGTAATCTTATAATAACTCAAGATTAAGTAATTTTTAAGGCTGGGGCCTTATTGTTGGTATCAAAGGTCGGTTTAGTTAACTTTAGAGGTTAGAGTAATCTTTAAGCATAAGTGACATTACCATAATGGTTTGGATTTCAGAAAGAGTCCTAGTTTTAGATAAAGTGAATGAGTAAGTATATCTTAGTGTTTACCTTACTCATTTGTACATGATGGTTTTGTTGATATACTCACCCTGACATTTCTGTTTTTAGTGAATGGATGGATCTAGAAAGCACCAAAGTGATAATAGATTTGAAGGAAACGGTGGTGGTTCTCTGATTAAGAGACTGGATGAAATGGGGGATTCAATGAGGAAACTTGTGGTTGTTCTAAACCAACAAGCAAGGAGTCATGATCCACCACTTGAACCTTGGTATGATCTGTAATGCATCATGTATGAGACGACCAATCGATGTGGAAGTTCAGGTAATAATTATAAAGGTAACCATTAGAGTTTATATGATCCTTACTTTTTAGGTAATTATGGGTTATTATATGTTATGATGGAAATTGAAAGGCATGAGATAAACTTGAGGTTAAAATATGTTATGATTATTTTTGAAGATTTTATCTCGTTTTGGGGAAAGTTTGAAGAATTATATAGTTTTGGAAAAAGGAAAACATGCAGACCGTGTGACAACCCGTCGCGTCGGACAAAGCTGTGGGAATCAAACCCACAACCAAAGTGCGACTGGTATTTATCGCCTACCACTAGACTACATGAATTCCCTAGTTAGTTTGACTAATTCATTTTAGTTAGATGATTTTAGGAACCAATAGTAAGTTAATTTTGTGTTATCTATGGATATTATTAACCTATCATCGAGGATATGTGATTAGGTTAATTACTTTTCAATATGAGAATTTAAGAGCAACTGATGTTATTTGGAGATAAAAGTTAATTTGTACCTTGGAAGACTATGTTACTAAATCCTTCAAATATTTGGGTTTCAATCTTATTTTGGTTTACTTTAAATAATTTAATGGAAAATTTGTTTATCGAATGGTCCTCGTTGAACTTTGGGTTTTGTTGGACAAATTTTGGACATTAAGAATGGATTTTCTTTTTATAAAGGTTTATCCTTTTCTGGATTATCTGATCTTGTACTAACCTTTTTGGTTTTGGATTTGGTTGAATTCTAAAGACATGGGAAGTATACAGTTCTCTTTTTTGGATTAGTTGATTCTCTATAAGTTGATTATAGTGAACAAGTCTTCCTAAATACTCGTCTTTTGGAAAAAATATGAGATTGTGTAAGAAATCTAATAAAAGATGAAAGTCATCATGATAATTAATTATGTTTCCTTATTCCTCAATAAAAAAATGTTGTCTTTTAACTTTTCCTACTGGGGAATCGAATACCGTTTAACCCATCACAAGTTTGTGATTTTCTTGTGGTTAACTTTCTCCTAAACATGTTTTCTATCACTCTCCATCATAACATGACCCTATGTTTTCTCCTCCATGTCCATGTTTTCCTACATGGAATCCTAGTATGGGTTAAATCGGGTGACATCTGTACTAATCTTCTTTTATTTTAAAGTGATTGTTTTACCGACTCTTGTTCCGATGTGGGACTTTCAAAGATGTTTCTAAGCTCAATTTTAAAAAATTTGCGAGGACGCAATTCCCAAAAGGGGGGAAGGATGTAACACCCCAGGTAAATAAAGAATATGACATTTTCATATTTATCCATATTTTTGAATAAAATATTAATATGACTTTAAAGGGGATGCTATGCTCGATGGCATACCCAACACGCAACAACGAGTTTCTTGGTAATCTTATGTTGCACTCTAATAATAAAATAATATTATTTTAAATGGTAGTTAACATGTAGCCGTTGTATTGGCGGGAATGGATATAAATAACTAAAATATGATTATACAGGTTTTTAAATGTTTTTACATTTATCCAATAAACGATAAAGGCATAAAATACGGAGAGAATGCAATTTTAGGTGTATATGCCCTAGTTTTCACTAAAGGTTCACTTATCGCCTTTTGATGGAGAACCATCATTAAATATAGTTTTGTTCACTCTTATACATAATTTTTGACCAAATAAAACTCTTCTTAAGAATTGGGTCATCAAAATTTACTTTGTGTAAATTTTTGGTATCTTTCTGATAAAGTTCATTTTTTATTGAATAGTGTAAAATGTTGTATTTTAATTAAAAACATCTTTTTAATATAATTTATTTATATGATTAGATTATCTTTTGAATTGGTTTTAAAGTGAAATTGGAATATATTTTTACCATTAAATCCAATAGTGGTCGTTGGAATTATTTTCACTTTGAAATCAGACATAAACTACTGTCAATCTTTTGATACTTATTGTTTCATAAAAACACGCTATTTGCTCTGACAGCGGGAAATTAATGATTAAATTAATTAATGTGACTTATATGTTTTTAATTTTGTAAAATAGACTTCATTTTTGAATTCGGAATATCAAATATATCTTAGGGTGTTTTTTGGGATTTTTCTGAAAAACTTCAATTTTTGATGAATAGCGAAACCACTAAGTGGTACTTATAAAAACTGATTTTTCCGATTAAATGAAATTTTTCCATCTTTGTGTTTTGAATTTAAAAAATCCTACATACATGGTTGTCATTAAAATGTAAAATGTGGTTCAATGGGATAAAAATAATTTTTTGGTGAATAGTAACTTATTAAGTTATTAATCGCGATTAGACGTAATTAGTGTAGTTTAAGGTAAAAATAATGTTTTAATAATATGAAATGAACTTGACACATGTCCTAACCTCGTTGGATGTGTCATGGACGACCAAGAAAACCCATGGGTCAACTTGGGGACCCCATGAAGCCACTTTGGTTGGAAAATGACTTTAATATCATTTTATTTAAAGTTAAAGTAAAAATGAGACAAACATGAAATATTTTACTAAAACAATTTTTACATGGGGTTATACAAATCATATTTTTGACTATAAATATTCATTGTAAAGATATAAATATTTTATACATCATAGTATTTCTTTTATAATTTTTAGACATTATATAAATTAAATTATTTATGACATCATGATGATGCAGCGATGACCTCATTATTTAACGATTTAAATAAATGGAATGATAATGTAATATCTAAGACCTAAACATGTCCAAAACCTATTGGATGAGTGGATTTAGAACCCTTATCACCTTATCCTCGAAACACATCAATGTGGGACCTCTTAAATCCGAATACCATTTTAAAATAAAGTGACTTTTCTTTACCTTCCAATAGTGCCCCTCCTCTCTTCTTATAAAAGGCCCCCACCTCTACCTCCTTACCCACACTTCCAAAGCCTTTGGCTCGGCCAACCTCTTCCCATTTTGTCTCCCCACTTCCCTCTCTTACTCCTTGAAGCCTCACTTTGGGCGGATGTCTTCCCAAGGAAGCCTTTGAGCTCAAACCAAAGGGAGTTACCCGATTTTAAGGACGTTAAAGAATGATCGAGTCAAGTCGGACTCGAGGTAAGGGATCCTACTCCTCTATTTCTTTTTAAGTACACTCTTTTATGTCATTACTTATAAGCTCATATTTCTTGTTATTGGGATGTTCTTTTATATTACTCTTACTATAATTTTTATGTTCATATAATGAGAGACCATATTCTCTCTCATCAATCCATTTTGGAAGTTTTGAGTGGCGCCATTAGGCTGCCAAATTTTCGTAAGAGATCTAAAATCTCTCTTTCTCTTTAAGTACTCTCCATTATGTCACTTATTTTAGGATCCTATTTGTTATGATGGGAGATGTTCCTTTATATTCCTCTTTCTGTATATTTTATTGTAATGTGATGAGATACCCTATTTGATCTCATCAATCCATTTTTAGAAGTTTTAAGTGGCGCCGTTAGACTGCCGAGTTTTCTTAAGGGATTTTCATCTCACTTTTATTCTCGTGAGATTTATGAAACATTTCCCACAATTTCCTTTGAGTGGTGTATGTACTGACCATTATTTTACTCATTTTGTAATATTCTTTCATTTATGAGTATTTACATCAATGTTGTATTGTCCTTCATTCACGGGGAATATGTTTCGAAAGATATCCATGTCGGTAAGGGAGCCTTTCACCCTCATCTTTTTAAAAGACTTATTTTGTTATGTCTTTTAATTCACATAATATTATTTTGGGATATGTTTTTATATATACTTATTGATGTAAATTTTATGTCAAAGTGATGAGATACCCTTTTCATCTCTCATCAACTCTTTTTCTGAGTTTTGAAGTGACGCCGTTAGGCTGTCTAATTATTACAAGGTAACTTCTTAACCCAATTACGATTCTTTGGTATAAACTTGTACACCTTGAATATGTCATTCTATGATTATTTTTTAATGTCCTCTGATTGTTTTACACTAAATACCCACTTATATTCTGTGTATTCGTTTGTCACACATAGTTATGTAACTGATTTATCCATAATCCTAGGATACCGTCTTTATATTGGACTTCGTCTCAATCTCCTTTCATTGAGGCATATTTTGTTTTATACACACCTTTATTTTATACGGTGTATAAACCCCTTTTACTTTTACGTTTATCCAAAAGGAATCTTTTTATATGATGCGTCTTACTAAAGGACAAAAGAGAATGTTTTTGTCGTACGTATGCGGTGACAACGACTTCTCCACCGCCGTGACGATTATTTGAGTTTCGACTTCCTCTACAAGCCATACCTTCTTTTTAAAATAAAAAGAAATACCATGTTTTACTTTTCTTTTATTTTGGTATTGAAAATAGTTTTCATAATGTATTTATATCAATGTGTTGTATTGATATCTTGTTATTGAAAGGTGGAAATGTTATGTTTCCTTTATGCATGTTTTATGTGAGACGATTATGTTATGGTTTTTGGGAATTGTTATGAGGATGGGTGGTTCCGTGATAAACTAAGGGCGAGTGAGCCCGATATAGCCCTCCAATGCATTGGGTAATGCAAAGGAGTGAAACGTTATGGTTTCTCCGAAGAGATTTAGGGAATATACTTTGATGGGTATTCCAAACGTAACCAAGAGGGTTACACCCTACGTAAGAATGTTATGAATGCCTCAAGTTACTTTTATGTCTTATGATTTATATGACTTATTCATGGTTTGATGAGGTAAGTTACAGTGCCTATGTTTTATGGGTAAAGTATGATTTCATTCTTATGGATATATGATCTCATGTTTTCTTTCCATATTTTTATGACCCTTACTGAGCTTTTTATGATCATCCCATGTTTTTGAAATGTTTTTCACAGGTCAAGGGAAAAGTACATGATGTGATGATAGTGTCAAGGATGTGTCAAGAAAGAATCTGTGTTTTATTTTAAATATGTTTCCGTTGATGGGAAGAATGAATATTGTCTTTTATGTAACCACTTTGTTTAAATGTGGAATGTAATGAATGTTTCATGATCTAATTCCCTAAAACTCTAAACCTAAAAAGATCATCAATGTGTAATCTTGTAATAACTCAATATTAGGTAAGGTTTATGGTTGGGGACTTATAGTTGGTATCAAAGGTCGGTTTAGATAACCTTATAGGTTAGGGAAATTTTTAAGCATAAGTGACATTACCATAATGGTTAGGATTTCAGAAAGAGTCCTAGTTTTAGATAAAGTGAATGAGTAAGTACATCTTAGTGTTTACCTTCCTAATTTGTACATGATGGTTTTGTTGATATGCTCACACTGACATGTCTGTTTTTAGTGAATGGATGGATCTATAAGGCACCAAAGTGATAATAGGTTTGAAGGAAATTGTGGTGGTTCTCTGATTAAGAGACTGGATGAAATGGGGGATTCAATGAGGAATCTTGTGGTTGTTCTAAACCAACTAGCAAGGAGTCATGATCAACCACTTGAACCTTGGTATTATCTGTAATGCATCATGTATGAGATGACCAATCGATGTGGAAGTTCAGGTAATAATTATAAAGGTAACCATTAAAGTTTATATGATCCTTACTATTGAGGTAATTATGTGTTATTATATGTTATGATGGAAAATGAAAGGCATGAGATAAACATGAGGTTAAAATATGTTATGATTATTTTTGAATATTTTATCTCGTTTTTGGGAACGTTTTAAGAATTATATAGTATTGGAAAAAGGACAACACACAGACTGTGTGACAACCCGTCGCGTCGGACAAAGCTGCGGGAATCGAACCCACAACCAAAGTGCGACGGGTATTTATCGCTTACCACTGGACTACGTGAAGTCTCTGGTTAGTTTGACTAATTCATTTTAGTTAGATGATTTTAGGAATCAAGAGTAAGTTAATTTTGTGTAATCTATGGAAATTATTAACCAATCATCGAGGATATGTGACTAGGTTAATTACTTTTCAATATGTCAATTTAAGAGCAACTGATGTTATTTGGAGATAAAAGTTAATTTTTTACCCTGGAAGACTATGTGACTAAATCCATCAAATATTTGGGTTTCAATCTTAGTTTGGTTTACATTCAAGAATTTTATGGACAAATTTTTTATCGAATGGTCCTCGTTGAACTTTGGGTTTTGTTGGACAAATTTTGGACATAAAGAATGGATTTCCTTTTTATAAAGGGTTATCCTTTTCTGGATTATCTGATCTTGTACTAACCTTTTTGGTTTTGGTTTTGGTTGAAGTATAATGACATGGGAAGTATAAAGTTCTCTTTTTTGGATTAGTTGATTCTCTATAAGTTGATTATAGTGAACAAGTCTTCCTAAATAGTCATCTTTTGGAAAAAATATTAGTTTGTGTAAGAAATCAAATAAAAGATGAAAGTCAGCATGATAAGTAATTATGTTTCCTTTTTCCTCAATAAAAAAAATGTTGTCTATTAACTTTTCCTACTGGGGAATCGAATAACATTTAACCCATCACTAGTTTGTGATTTTCTTGTGTTTAACTTTCTCCTAAACAAGTTTTCTATCACTCTCCATCAGAACATGACCCTATGTTTTCTCCTCCATGTCCATGTTTTCTTACATGGAATCCTAGTATGGGTTAACTAGGGCGAACTATGTACTTATCTTCCTTTATTTTAAAGTGATTGTTTTACCGACTCTTGTTCCGATGTGGGACTTTCAAGGATGTTTCCAAGCTCAATTTTAAAAAAATTGCGAGGATGAAATTCTCAACAGGGGGGAAGGATTTAACAGCCCAGGTAAATAAATAATATGGCATTTTCATATTTATCCATATTTGTGAATAAAATATTTATATGACTTTAATGGAGATTCTATGCTCGATGGCGTACCCAACACACAAAAACGGGTTTCTTGGGAATCTTACGTTGCACTCTAATAATAAAATAATAATATTTTAAATGGTAGTTAACATGTAGCCATTGTATTGGCGGGAATGGATAGAAATAACTAAAATATGATTATATATGTTTTTTAATGTTTTTACATTTATCCAATAAAATATAAAGGCATAAAATATGGAAAGAATTCAATTTTAGGTGTATATGCCCTAGTTTTCACTAAAGGTTCACTTATCACCTTTTGATGGAGAACCGTCATTAAATATAGTTTTTTTGACTCTTATACATCCTTTTGGACCAAATGAAACTCTTCTTAAGAATTGGGACGGTATCTTTTTGATAAAGATCATTTTTTAATGAATAGTGTAAAATGTTGTATTTTAATTCAAACACTATTTTTAATCTAATTTATTTATATTATTAGATTATATTTTGAATTGGTTTTAAAGTGAAATTAGAATACATTTTTACTATTAAATCCAATAGCGGTCGTTGGAATTAATTTCCCTTTGAAATCAGACTTAAACTAGTGTCAATCTTTTGATACTTATTGTTTCATAAAAACACGATATTTCCTCTGACAGCGAGAATTAATGATTAAATTAATTAATGTGACTTATATGTTTTGAATTTTTTAAAATATACATCATTTTTGAATTCGTAATATGAAATATATCTTAGGATGCATTTTTGGGATTTTTCTGAAAAACATCAATTTTTGATGAATAGTGAAACCACTATGTGGTACTTATAAAAACTGATTTTTCCGTTTCAACAAAATTTTGTAATATTTGTGTTTTTAATTTAAAAAATCCTACATAAATGGTTGTCATTAAGAAGAAAAATTTGGTTCAATGGGATAAAAATAATTTTTGGTGAATAGTATCTTATTAAGTTTTTAATCGCGATTAGAGGTAATTAGTGTAGTTTAAGGTAAAAATAATATTTTAATAATATGAAATGAACATGACACATGTCCTAACCTCATTGGATGTGTCATGGCCTACCAATACAACCCATGGGTAAACTTGGGGACCACATGAAGCCACTTTGGTTGAAAATGACATTAATAAATTTTTATTTAAAGTTAAAGAAAAAAATGAGACAAACATGAAATGTTTTACTAAAACAATTTTTACATGGGGTTATTCAAATCATATTTTTGACTATAAATATTAATTGGAAATATAAAAAGATTTCCTACATCATATTATTTTTTTTATAATTTTTAGACATTAAATAAATTAAATTATTTATGACATCATGATGATGCAGCGATGACCTCATTATTTAACAATTTAAATAAAATGGAAATATAATGTAATATCTAAGACCTACACATGTCCAAAACGTATTGGATGAGTGTATTTAGAAACCTTATCACCTTATCCTCTAAACACTTCAATGTGGGACCTCTTAAATCAGAATACCATTTTAAAATAAAGTGACTTTTCTTTACCTTCCAAGAGTGCCCCTCCTCTCCTCCTATAAAAGGCCCCCACCTCTACCTACATACCCACACTCCCAAAGCCTTTGGATCGGCCAAACTCTGCCCATTTTGTCTCTCCAAATCCTTCTCTAACTCCTTGAAGCCTAACTTTGGGCAGAAGTCTTCCCAAGTAATCCTTTGAGCTCAATCCAAAGGGAGTTACCCGATTTTAAGGATGTTAAAGAATGACCGAGTCAACTCAGACCCAAGGTAAGGGATCCTAATCCTCTCTTTCATTTTAAGTACACTCTTCTATGTCATTCCTTCTAATATCATCTTTATTTTTATTGGGATGTTATTTTATATTACTCTTACTGTAATTTTTATGTTCATATGATGAGATACCCTATTCTCTCTCATCAATCCATTTTGGAAGTTTTTAGTGGCGTCGTTAGGCTGCCGAATTTTCGTAAGAGATCTAACCTCTCTCTTTCTCTTTAAGTACTCTCCTTTATGTCACTTCTTTTAAGCTCTTATTTTTTATGATGGGGGATTTTATTTTATATTTCTCTTGCTGTACATTTTATTGTAATATGATGAGATACCCTATTTGATCTCATCAATCCATTTTTGGTAGTTTTTAGTGGTGCCGTTAGGCTGCCGAGTTCTCGTAAGCGATTTTTCATCTCACTTTTATTCTCGTGAGATTTATGATACATTTTCTTCAATTTCCTTTGAGTGTCATATGTACGTACCATTATTTTACTCATTGTGTAATATTCTTTCATTTATGAGTATTTACATCAATGTTGTATTGTCCTTCTTTCACGGGGCGTATGTTTCGAAAGATACCCATGTCAGTAAGGGAACCTTTCACCCTCCTCTTTTTAAAAGACTTATTTTGTTATTTCTTTTAATTAACATAATATTATTTTGGGATATGTTCTTATATATCCTTATTGATGTAAATTTTATGTCCAAGTGATGAAATGCCCTTTTTATCTCTCATCATCTCTTTATCTGAATTTTGAAGTGACGCTGTTAGGCTGTCTAATTATTGCAAGGGAACTTCTTAACCCAATTTCGATTCTTTGGGATAAACTTGTACACCTTGAATATGTCGTTCTATGATTATTTTTGAATGTCCTCTAATTGTTTTACACTTAATACCCACTTATATTTCGTGTATTCGTTTGTATCACATAGTTATGTAACTGATTTATCCTTAATCCAAGGATACCGTCTTTGCATGGGACTTCGTCTCAATATCCTTTCATTGAGGCATATTTTGTTTTATACACAACATTCTTTTATACGGTGTATAAACCCTTTGACTTTTATGTTTATCAAAAAGGAATCTTTTTATACGAAGCGTTTTACTAAACGACAAAAGGTAATGTTTTTGCCGTACGTATGCGGTGACAACGACTTCTCCACCACCGTGACCAATATTTGAGTTTCGGCTTCCTCTACAAGCCATACCTTCTTTTTAAAAGAAAAATAAATTCCATGTTTTACTTTTCTTTTATTTAGGTATTGAAAATGGTTTTCATAATGAATTTATATAAATGTGTTATATTGATATCTTGTTATTGAAAGGTAGAAATGTTATGTTTCCTTTATGCATGTTTTATGTGATAAGATTATGTTATGGTTCTTGGGCATTGTAATGAAGACTGGTGGTTCCATGATATACTAAGGGCGGGTGAGCCCGATATAGCTCTCTAATGTATTGGGTAACGCGAAGGAGTGAAACGTTAAGGTTTCTCTGAAGAGATTTAGGGAATATACTATGATGGGTATTCCAAATGTAACCAAGAAGGTTACTCCCTACGTAAGAATGTTATGAATTCCACAAGTTACCTTTATGTCTTATGATTTCTATGTCTTATTCATGGTTTGATGAGAAATTTTAAAGTGCCTATGATTTATGGGTAAAGTATGGTTTCATTCTTATGTATATATGAACTCATGTTTCCTTTCCTTATTTTTATAACCCTTACTGAGCTTTTTATGCTCATCCCATGTTTTTGAAATGTTTTTCATAGGTCAAGGGAAAGGTACATGATGTGATGATAGTGCCAAGGATGTGTCAAGAAAAAATCCGTGTTTTATTTTAAGTATGTTTCCGTTGATGGGAAGAATGAATATTGTCTTTTATGTAACCACTTTATTTAAATGTGGAATGTAATGCAAGTTTCATGATCTAATTCTCTAAAACTCTAAACCTAAAAAGATCCTCAATGTGTAATCTTGTGATAATTCAATATTAAGTAAGGTTTAAGGCTGGGGCCTTATTGTTGGTATCAAAGGTCGGTTTAGTTAACTTTAGAGGTTAGGGTAATCATTAAGCATAAGTGACATTACCATAATGGTTAGGATTTCAGAAAGAGTCCTAGTTTTATATATAGTGAATGAGTAAGTATTTATTAGTGTTTGCCTTCCTCATTTGTACATGATGGTTTTGTTGATATACTCCCACTGACATTTCTATTTTTAGTGAATGGATGGATCTAGAACGCACCAAAGTGATAATAGGTTTGAAGGAAAATGTGGTGGTTCTCTGATTAAGAGACTGGATGAAATGGGGGATTCAATGAGGAAACTTGTGGTTGTTCTAAACCAACTAGCAAGGAGTCATGATCAACTAATTGAACCTTGGTAAGATCTGTAATGCATCATGTACGAGATGACCAATCGATGTGGAAGTTCAGGTAATAATTATAAAGGTAACCATTAGAGTTTATATGATCCTTACTTTTGAGGTAATTATGGGTTATTATATGTTATGATGGAAAATTAAAGGCATGAGATAAACTTGAGGTTAAAATATGTTATGATTGTTTTTGAAGATTTTATCTTATTTTGGGGAACGTTTTAAGAATTATATTGTTTTGGAAACAGGAAAACATGCATACCGTTTGACAACCCTGTCACGTCGGACAAAGCTGCGGGAATCAAACCCACAACCAAAGTGCGACTGGTATTTATCGCCTACCACTGGACTACGTGAAGTCCCGGGTTAGTTTGACTAATTCATTTTAGTTAGATGATTTTAGTAATCAAGAGTATGTTAATTTTGTGTTATATATGGAAATTATTAACCTATCATCGAGGATATGTGATTAGGTTAATTACTTTTCAATATGAGAATTTAAGAGCAACTGATGTTATTTGGAGATAAAAGTTAATTTTTACCTTGGAAGACTATGTGACTAAATCCTTCAAATATTTGGGTTTAAATCTTAGTTTGGTTTACTTTGAAAAGTTTTATGGACAAATTGTTTATCGAATGGTCCTCGTTGAACTTTGGGTTTTGTTGGACAAATTTTGGACATTAAGAATGGATTTTCTTTTTATAAAGGGTTATCCTTTTCTGGATTATCTGATCTTGTACTAACCTTTTTGGTTTTGTTTTTGGTTTAAGTCTAAAGACATGGGAAGTATATAGTTCTCTTTTGTGGATTAGTTGATTCTCTATAAGTTGATTATTGTGAACAAGTCTTCCTAAATACTCATCTTTTGGAAAAAAATATGAGTTTGTGTAAGAAATCTAATAAAAGTTGAAAGTCAGCATGATAATTAATTATGTTTCCTTATTCCTCAATAAAAAAACAAAAATGTTGTCTATTAACTTTTCCTAATGGGGAATCGAATATTGTTTAACCCATCACAAGTTTGTGATTTTCTTGTGGTTAACATTCTCTTAAACATGTTTTCTATCACTCTCCATCATAACATGACCCTATGTTTTCTCCTCCATGTCCATGTTTTACTACATGGAATCCTAGTATAGGTTAACTCAGGTGACCTCTGTACTTATCTTCCTTTATTTTAAAGTGATTGTTTTACCGACTCTTCTTCCGATGTGGGACTTTCAAGGATGGTTCCAAGATCAATTTTAAAAAATTTGCGAGGACGCAATTCCCAAATGGGGGGAAGGATGTAACACCCCAGGTAAATAAAGAATATGACATTTTAATATATATCCATATTTTTGAATAAAATATTAATATGACTTTAAAGGGGATGCTATGCTTGATGGCATACCCAACATGCAACAACAAGTTTCTTGGGAATTTTACGTTGCACTCTAATAAAAAAATAATATTATTTTAATTGGTAGTTAAAATGTAGCCGTTGTATTGGCGGGAATGTATATAAATAACTAAAATATGATTATATATGTTTTTAAATGTTTTTAAATTTATCCAATAAAAGATAAAGGCATAAAATATGGAAAGAATTCAATTTTAGGCGTATATGCCCTAGTTTTAACTAAAGGTTCACTTATCGCCTTTTGATGGAGAACCATCATTAAATATAGTTTTGTTCAATATAATACATCCTTTTGGACCAAATAAAACTCTTCTTAAGAATTGGGACATCAAAATTTACTTTGGGTAAATTTTTGGTATCTTTCTGATAAAGTTCATTTTTTAATGAATTGTGTAAAATGATGTATTTTTATTCAAAACCTCTTTTTATTCTAATTTATTTATATGATTAGATTATCTTTTTAATTGGTTTTAAAGTGAAATTATAATATATTTTTACCATTAAATCCAATAGTGGTCGTTGGAATTAATTACACTTTGAAATCAGACTTAAACTAGTGTCAATCTTTTGATACTTATTGTTTCATAAAAACACGCTATTTGCTCTGACAACGGGAATTAATTATTAAATTAATTAATGTGACTTATATGTTTTGAATTTTGTAAAATAGACTTCATTTTTGAATTCGGAATATCAAATATAGCTTAGGGTGAATTTTTGTGATTTTTCTGAAAAACTTCAATTTTTGATGAATAGTGAAACCACTAAGTGGTACTTATAAAAACTGATTTTTCCGTTTAAATGAAATTTTTCCATCTTTGTGTTTTGAATTTCAAAAATCCGACATAAAAGGTTGTCATTAAAAAGTAAAATGTGGTTCAATGGGATAAAAATAATTTTTTGGTGAATAGTAACTTATTAAGTTTTTAATCGCGATTAGAGATAATTAGTGTAGTTTAAGGAAAAAATAATGTTTTAATAGTATGACATGAACTTGAAACATGTCCTAACCTCATTGGATGTGTCATGGCCGACCAAGGCATCCCATGGGTCAACTTGGGGAACACATGAAGCCACTTTGTTTTGAAAACGACATTAATATCATTTTATTTAAAGTTAAAGTAAAAACGAGACAAACATGAAATGTTTTACTAAAACAATTTTTACATGGGGTTATACAAATCAGATATTTGACTATAAATATTCATTGGAAATCAATAATTATTTCCTACAACATAGTATTTCTTTTATAATTTTTAGACATTAAATCAATTAAAATATTTATGACATCATGATGATGCAACGATGACCTAATTATTTAACGATTTAAATAAAATGGAAAGATAATGTAATATCTAAGACCTAAATATGTCCACAACCTATTGGATGAGTGGATTTTGAATCCTTATCACCTTATCCTCGAAAAAATCAATGTGGGACTTCTTAAATCGGAATTCCATTTTAAAATAAAGTTACTTTTCTTTACCTTCCAATAGTGCCCCTCCTCTCCTCTTATAAAAGGACCCCACCTCTACCTCATTACCCACACTTCCAAAGCCTTTGGCTCGGCCAAACTCTGCCCATTTTTTCTCTCCACTTCCGTCTCTTACTCCTTGAAGCCTCACTTTGGGCAGAAGTCTTCTCAAGGATGCCTTTGAGATCAAACAAAAGGGAGTTACCCGATTTGAAGGACGTTAAAGAATGATCGGGTCAAGTCGGACACGAGGTAAGGGATCCTACTCCTCTCTTTCTTTTTAAGTAAAATCTTTTATGTCATTCCTTCTAATCTTATCTTTTTTGTTATTGGGATGTTCTTTTATATTACTCTTACTGTAATTTTTATGTTCATATGATGAGAGACTCTATTCTCTCTCATCAATCTATGTTGGAAGTTTTGAGTGGCGCCGTTAGGCTGCCAAATATTCGTAAGAGATCTAACCTCTCTCTTTCTCTTTAAGTACTCTCCTTTATGTCACATATTTTAAGCTCCTATTTGTTATTATGGGGGATGTTCTTTTATATTCCTCTTTCTGTACATTTTATTGTTATGTGATGAGATACCCTATTTGATCTCATCAATCCATTTTTGGAAGTTTTAAGTGGTGTCGTTAGGCTGCCGAGTTTTCATAAGGGATTTTTCATCTCACTTTTATTCCTGTGAGAATTATGGTACATTTGCTACAATTTCCTTTGATTGGTGTATGTACTGACCATTATTTTACTCATTGTGTAATATTCTTTCATTTATGAGTATTTACATCAATGTTGTATTGTCCTTCTTTCACGGGGCGTATGTTTCGAAAGATACCCATGTCAGTAAGGGAACCTTTCACCCTCCTCTTTTTAAAAGTCTTATTTTGTTATGTCTTTTAATTCAAATAATATTATTTTGGGATATGTTCTTCTATATCCTTATTGATGTAAAATTTATGTCCGAGTGATGAGATACCCTTTTCATCTCTCATCAACTCTTTTTCTTAATTTTGATGTGATGTTGTTAGGTTGTCTAATTATTGCAAGGTAACTTATTAACCCAATTACGATTATTTGGGATAAACTTGTACACCTTGAATATGTCATTCTATTATTATGTGTGAATTTCCTCTGATTGTTTTACACTAAATACCCACTTATATTTTGTGTATTCGTTTGTCACACATAGTTATGTACCTGATTTATCCTTAATCCAAGGATATTGTCATTGTATTGGACTTCATCTCAATATACATTCATTGAGGCATATTTTGTTTTATACACAACTTTCTTTTATACGGTGTATAAACCCCTTTGACTTTTACGTTTATCCAAAAGGAATCTTTTTATATGAAGCGTTTTACTAAACGAAAAAAAGGGAATTTTTTTGTCGTACGTATGCGGCGACAACGACTTCTCCGCCGCCGTGACCATTATTTGAGTTTCGGCTTCCTCTACAAGCCATACCTTCTTTTTAAAAGAAAAATAAATACCAAGTTTTACTTTTATTTTATTTTGGTATTGAAAATGGTTTTCATAATGTATTTATATCAATGTGTTGTATTGATATCTTGTTATTGAAAGGTGGAAATGTTATGTTTCCTTTATGCATGTTTTATGTGAGAAGATTATGTTATGGTTCTTGGGCATTGTTATGAAGATGGGTGGTTCCGTGATAATCTAAGGACGGGTGAGCCTGATATAGCTCTCCAATGTATTGGGTAACGCAATGGAGTGAAACATTAAGGTTTCTCTGAAGAGATTTAGGGAATATACTGTGATGGATATTCCAAACGTAACCAGGAGGGTTACTCCATACGTAAGAATGTTCTGAATGCCCCAAGTTACCTTTATGTCTTATGATTTCTATGAATTATTCATGGTTTGATGAGATATGTTAAAGTGCCTATGTTTTATGGGTAAATTATGATTTCATTCTTATGTATATATGAACTCATGTTTCCTTTCCATATTTTTATAACCCTTATTGAGCTTTTTATGATCATCACATGTTTTTGAAATGTTTTTAACAGGTCAAGGGAAAGGTACATGATGTGATGATAGTGTCAAGGATGTGTCAAGAAAGAATCTGTGTTTTATTTTAAATAAGTTTCCATTGATGGGAAGAATGAATATTATCATTTATGTAACCACTTTGTTTAAATGTGGAATGTAATGAAAGTTTCATGATCTAATTCTCTAAAACTCTAAACCTAAAAAGATCCTCAATGTGTAATCTTGTAATAACTCAAGATTAAGTAAGGTTTATGTTTGGGGCCTTATAGTTGGAATCAAAGGTCGGTTTAGATAACTTTATAGGTTAGGGTAATTTTTAAGCATAAGTGACATTACCATAATGGTTAGGATTTCAGAGAGAGTCCTAGTTTTAGATAAAGTGAATAAGTAAGTATATCTTAGTGTTTACCTTCCTCATTTGTACATGATGGTTTTGTTGATATACTCACATTGAAATTTTTGTTTTTAGTGAATGGATGGATCTAGAAGGCACCAAAGTGATAATAGGTTTGAAGGAAACTGTGGTGGTTCTCTGATTAAGAGACTGGATGAAATGACGGATTCAATGAGGAAACTCGTGGTTGTTCTAAAACAACTAGCAAGGAGTCATGATAAACCACTTGATCCATGTTATTATCTGTAATGCATCATGTACGAGATGACCAATTGATGTGGAAGTTCAGGTAATAATTATAAAGGTAACCATTAGAGTTTATATGATCCTTACTTTTGAGGTAATTATGTGTTATTATATGTTATGATGGAAAATGAAAGGCATGAGATAAACTTGAGGATAAAATATGATATGATTATTTTTGAAGATTTTATCTCGTTTTGGGGAACCTTTTAAGAATTTTATAGTTTTGGAAAAAGGACAACACGCAGACCGTGTGACAACCCATCGCGTCGGACAAAGCTGCTGGAATCGAACCCACAACCAAAATGCGACTGGTATTTATCGCCTGCCACTGGACTACGTGAAGTCCCTGGTTAGTTTGACTAATTCATTTTAGTTAGATTATTTTAGGAATCAAGAGTAAGTTAATTTTGTGTTATCTATGGAAAGTATTAACCTATCATCGAGGATATGTGATTAGGATAATTACTTTTCAATATGAGAATTTAATAGCAACTGATGTTATTTGGAGAGAAAAGTTAATTTGTACCTTGGAAGACTATGTGACTAAATCCATCAAATATTTGGGTTTCAATCTTAGTTTGGTTTACTTTCAAGAATTTTATGGACAAATTGTTTATCGAATGGTCCTCATTGTACTTTGGGTTTTGTTGGACAAATTTTGGACATTAAAAATGGATTTTCTTTTTATAAAGGGTTATCCTATTCTGGATTATCTGATCTTGTACTAACCATTTTGGTTTTGGTTTTGGTTGAATTATAAACACATGGGAAGTATATAGTTCTCTTTTGTGGATTAGTTGATTCTCGATAAGTTGAATATAGTGAACAAGTCTTCCTAAATACTCGTCTTTTGGAAAAAATATGAGTTTGTGTAAGAAATCTAATAAAAGATGAAAGTCAGCATGATAAATAATTATGTTTCCTTATTCCTCAATAAAAAAATGTTGTCTATTAACGTTTCCTACTTGGGAATCGAATACCGTTTAACCCATCACATGTTTTTGATTTTCTTGTGGTTAACATTCTCCTAAACAAGTTTTCTATCACTCTCCATCATAACATGACCCTATGTTTTCTCCTCCAAGTCCAAGTTTTCCTACATTGAATCCTAGTATTTGTTAACTCGGGTGACCTCTGTACTTATCTTCCTTTATTTTAAAGTAATTGTTTTACCGACTCTTGTTCCGATGTGGGACTTTCAAGGATGTTTCCAAGCTCAATTTTAAAAAATTTGCGAGGACGCAATTCCCAAAAGGGGGGAAGGATGTAATACCACAGGTAAATAAAGAATATGACATTTTCATATTTATCCATATTTTAGAATAAAATATTAATATGACTTTAATGGGGAAGCTATGCTCGATGGCGTACCCAATACGCAACTACGAGTTTCTTGAGAATCTTACGTTGCACTCTATTAATAAAATAATAATATTCTAAATTGTAGTTAACATGTAGACGTTGTATTGGTGGGAATGGATAGAAATAACTAAAATATGATTATATATGTTTTCAAATGTTTTTACATTTATCCAATAAAAGATAAAGGCATGAAATACGGAAAGAGTTCAATTTTAGGCGTATATGCCCTAGTTTTCACTAAAGGTTCACTTATCGCCTTCTGATGAAGAACCATCATTAAATATAGTTTTGTTCACTCTTATACATCCTTTTGGACAATATGAAACTCTTCGTATGAATTGGGACATCAAAATTTACTTTGTGTAAATTTTTGGTATCATTCTGATAAAGATCATTTTTTAATGAATAGTGTAAAATGTTGTATTTTAATTCAAATCCTCTTGTTAATCTAATTTATTTTTATGATTAGATTATCTTTTGAGTTGGTTTTAAATTGAAATTAGAATATATTGTTACCATTAAATCCAATAGTGGTCGTTGGAATTAATTTCACTTTGAAATCTGACATAAACTAGTGTCAATCTTTTGATACTTATTGTTTTATAAAAACATGCTATTTGCTCTGACAGCGGGAATTAATTATTAAATTAATTAATGTGACTTATATGTTTTGAGTTTTGTAAAATAGATATCATTTTTGAATTCGGAATATGAAATATAGCTTAGGGTGAATTTTTGGGATTTTTATGAAAAACATCAATTTTTTATGAATAGTGAGACCACTAAGTGGTACTTATAAAAACTAATTTTTCCGTTTAAATGAAATTTTTTCATCTTTGTGTTTGGAATTTCAAAAATCCGACATACATGGTTTTCATTAATTAGTAAATTTTTTTTCAATGGGATAAAAATAATATTTTGATGAATAGTAACTTATTATGTTTTTAATCGCGATTAGAGGTAATTTGTGTAGTTTAATGTAAAAATAATATTTTAATAACATGAAATGAACATTACACATGTCCTAACCTCATTGGATGTGTGATGGCCGACCATGAAAACCCATGGGTCAACTTGGGGACCACATGAAGCCACTTTGGTTGGAAAATGACATTAATATCTTTTTATTTACAGTTAAAGTAAAAATGAGACAACCATGAAATGTTTTACTAAAACAATTTTTACATGGGGTTATACAAATCAGATTTTTGACTATAAATATTCATTGGAAAGATTAAAATATTTCTTACATCATAGTATTTTGTTTATAATTTTTAGACATTAAATAAATTATATTATTTATGACATCAGGATGATGCAGCGATGACCTCATTGTTTAACGATTTAAATAAAATGGAAAGATAATGTAATATCTAAGACCTACACATGTCCAAAACCTATTGGATGAGTGGATTTTGAACCCTTATCACCTTATCCTCGAAACACATCAATGTGGTACCTCTTAAATCCGAATACCATTTTAAAATAAAGTGACTTTTCTTTACCTTCCAAGAGTGCCCCTCCTCCCCTCTTATAAAAGGCCCCCTCCTCTACCTCCTTACCCACACTTCCAAAGCCTTTGGCTCGGCCATCCTCTGCCCATTTTGTCTCTCCACTTCCTTATCTTACTCCTTGAAGCCTCACATTAGGCATAAGTCTTCCAAATGAAGACTTTTAGATCCATCCAAAGGGAGTTACCCGATTTTAAGGACGTTAAAGAATGATCGAGTCAACTCGGACCCGAGGTAAGGGATCCTACTCCTCTCTTTCATTTTAAGTAAACTCTTTTATGTCATTCCTTCTAATCTCATCTTTCTGTTTATTGTGATGTTATTTTATATTACTCTTACTGTAATTTTTATGTTCATATGATGAGTGACCCTATTCTCTCTCATCAATCCATTTTGGAAGTTTTGAGTGGCGCCGTTAAGCTGCCGAATTTTCGTAAGAGATCTAACCTCTCTCTTTCTCTTTAAGTACTCTCCTTTATGTCACTTCTTTTAAGCTCCTCTTTTTTATTATGGGGGATTGTCTTTTATATTTCTCTTGTTGTACATTTTATTTTAATGTGATGAGATACCCTATTTGATCTCATCAATCCATTTTTGGAAGTTTTAAGTGGCAATGTTAGGTTGTCGAGTTCTCGTAAGCGATTTTTCATCTCACTTTTATTCACGTGATATTTATGATACATTTTCCACAATTTCTATTGAGTGGTGTATTTACTGACCATTATTTTACTCATTGTGTAATATTATTTCATTTATGAGTATTTACATCAATGTTGTATTGTCCTTCTTTCATGGGCCGTATGTTTCGAAAGATACCCATGTCAGTACGGGAACCTTTCACCCTCCTATTTTTAAAAGACATATTTTGTTATGTATTTTAATCCACGTAATATTATTTTTGGATATGTTCTTATATATCCTTTTTGATGTAAATTTTATGTCCAAGTGAAGAGATACCCTTTTTATGTCCCATCAACTCTTTTTCTGAATTTTGAAGTGACGTCGTTAGGCTGTCTAATTATTATAAGGGAACTTCTTAACCCAATTTAGATTCTTTGGGATAAACTTATACACCTTGAATATGTCGTTCTATGATTATGTGTGAATGTCCTCTAATTTTTTTACACTTAATACCCACTTATATTTCGTGTATTCGTTTGTCACACATAGTTATGTAACTGATTTATCCTTAATCCATGGATACCATCTTTGTATGGGACTTCGTCTCAATCTCCTTTCATTGAGAAATATTTTGTTTTATAAACAACTTTTTTTATACGGTTTATAAACCCCTTTGAATTTTAAGTTTCTCCAAAAGGAATCTTTTTATACGAAGCATTTTACTAAATGACAAAAGGGAATGTTTTTGTCGTACGTATGTGGTGACAATGACTTCTCCGCCACCGTGACCAATATTTGAGGTTCAGCGTCCTCTACAAGCCATACCTTCTTTTTAAAAGAAAAATAAATACCATGTTTTACTTTTCTTTTATTTTGGTATTGAAAATGGTTTTCATAATGTATTTATATCAATGTGTTGTATTGATATCTTCTTATTGAAAGGTGGAAATATTATGTTTCCTTTATGCATATTTTATGTGATAAGATTATGTTATGGTTCTTGGGCATTGTTATAAATACGGGTGGTTCCGTGATAAACTAATGGCGGGTGAGCCCTATATAGCTCTCCAATGCATTGGGTAACGCGAAGGAGTGAAACGTTAAGGTTTTTCTGAAGAGATTTTTGGAATATACTGTGATGGGTATTCCAAACGTAACCAAGAGGGTTACTCACTACGTAAGAATGTTATGAATGCCTCATGTTACCTTTATGTCTTATTATTTCTATGACTTATTCATGGTTTGATTAGGTATGTTAAAGTGCCTATGTTTTATGGGTAAAGTATGATTTCATTCTTATGTATTTATGAACTCATGTTTCCTTTCCATATTTTTATAACCCTTACTGAGCTTTTTATGCTCATCACAAGTTTCTGAAATGTTTTTCACAGGTCAAGGGAAAGGTACATGATGTGATGATAGTGTCAATGATGTGTCAAGAAAGAATCCGTGTTGTATTTTAAATATGTTTCCGTTGATGGGATGAATGAATATTGACTTTTATGTAACCACTTTGTTTAAATGTGGAATGTAATGCAAGATTCATGATCTAATTCTCTAAAACACTAAACCTAAAAAGATCTTCAATGTGTAATCTTGTAATAACCCAAGATTAAGTAAGGTTTAAGGCTTGGGCCTTATAATTATAGTCTAGTATCAATTTCATAAAACTCAAATACAACATCCAACATCCCTTAAATCCCCAATTAGAATCGTATTATTACACATGATAATTCTAATAAGGGTATTCCACTCTTGACCCAACCTCAATAACATGAAATTCACATAACCTCTTGTAAATAAAACATAAGTATTATTTAATGACCTGGAAATCTTGTGAATTTTTATTAAATACATAGTAATTATACGAGTCCACGAATATTTACGATGCTTGATTCTGAGACCTGATGTGCCCATAATAAATTTATAATTTTTTGTTTGGTTGTGTTCAGTAAATGTATGAGAGATATTTTATAACAATTGAACCGGTGCTCGGAATTGAAATATGAGGGCACCGTTGAACTTGTAGTGCCGGTATTCACATAAGAAGACATTCAAATCGATGACCGATGGACGAGAATAAAAGTTATTTTTTTTATTTTTATAAAAAAATAACAAAATAAAGTGTACACCACTTTATTTTTTATTTGAGCTTCCATGAGTGTGAGTGGGTGTTTGTTAAAACCTCCACTTGGGAGTTGGAGGAGGGAACACCACACGCTAACCTCCCATTTAAGGTTATGGAAGTGGGGCCCACCCGAACATAACCTCTCATTATAGGTTACGTCGTGGGTACCACACGAGACTAAAAACCCCCAATTAATGGGAGGGTGGAAAATCTCCCTACTCCCCTCATTAATGAGGGTGGAGTCCCTTGAGATCCTCTACCATTAAATGGAGCCTCTATCCACTTTTAATTATTTGTGGCAGATCATGTGGTTTAATTCAGCGGAGCCTACGTAATTTAATTCTCCATTTTTAATTACGTGCCAAAATTAAAATAATTGACAAACTATTATAATTATTTATGATGTCATTCTCTTTTGGTGGAGTTTGGGAGAAGGGAGAAAAGCTCCCCAAAAAATAACCATTCTTCCAATGAAGAATGCAAATAATGCCAACGATGTTTTCCTCTTTGACTTCCATCCTCGAATCCTACCCTCCGCAATGGCATCAACGAACCTACGTAGCTCTGAATTTGGAGTGTGTGATGAATGTGGAAAATGATTATCTTTACCATCTTCTTTCCACAACTCTGTCAACGAAGGACCAACGTCGAACGATGAATCCAAGGTAGGTGTTTATTGCATATAGATGTTGTAACTTTTTTTTTCATAACTTCTTAAAAGGATAAGATGGGTTTGACGCATACGTATTAATTGATCATATTCATATCATCATGAGAGAAATGATTCCTTCCTAAACATGGAGGGTGTAGGACATCTTAACATGGCCCAACATCATCCACTGTTTTCTCTCTTTTTGCGGCGTTCTAAAGCATGGCGATGACGCGACGATGACGAAGTTGGAAACAATAAATGTCACGCTACCCGCTGCCTCCATGAATCATGATGGCCCCACAACACACAGATGCTTTTGGAAGAACCTCGTTGGCCCGGGTGGCCCCCGGTCCAACTGCCCCCAGCCCCCCGGTGGCATGCACGGCGTGCGACCCGCCTGCCCGCAACCCCCGTGCACTGCCCAACGCTTTGCTGGTGCACCCGCGGCATGCCCAGACGTTGTCGTGCCCTACCCGGCACCCAGCCCGCGCCACCACGCCCTACCCGCGCCCCTGATGCCTTTCTGGTTGTTGTCGCGCTCTTCCCAGCGCCCCGCAGCCTGTCTGGTTCCCCCGCGGCCTTCCCGGCACCCTGCTGATGCCCCTGTGGCATGCCTGGACCTATCGCTCCCTACCCGGTGCCCCCGTGTACAACCTAGAATCCAGCCAGCCTTCCCACGCTCCACACGGTCTACCCGCTGGCATCCCGCCCGGACCGACCTCCCGGGCCGAGTTTCCTGAACTTCACCCCTCGCGGCGCTGAACGAATAGTCCCCGACCTTTGGGTCAAGTCGCCTACATGGCATCCTCCGGGCCGAACTTCCTCGCAGTCCACTGGGCCGGTCCCACTAGGCCAGGCATAATTTATTGGGATGACCGAGTGGACTGAGACCAGGACATCCCAGTCTGGATTGGGCTGAGACGGTCCAACCGGGTCGGATTGGGCACATGCCCATTACAGACCCTTTTACCTTCTTGGGCCATATCATTGGCATGGTATGTCCATTTAACGAATAGTCAGTGGCATCATTATTCATAGAGAAAAGTTGTGACCTTGATAATACCCCACTAGAGTTGGGGTATATTTGAGTTATGGTCAGGTTGTATATTTCGCGAATCCAACTGGGCCCCCGATACTAAAAGGATAATAACAGACAGAGCAGACGTCCGATCGATGTGTCGTTTGTTGCATTGATACCCTAATGACATGGAGGTCCATTGAGATACTTACTCGTGGCACATAGTGATAGTTGAAGTATTGAACAGTAGATCATGGAGGGGATCCTTCAAGAGGTGAGAAGATAGAGTTCAGAGTAACATGAGGTAGTAGAAACCTGATGACTCCCTGACTGATTCGACTTGAAGTATCTTGACTAGCCCAGTGGGGAGCTCCTCTGTGTGATGAGGCATCCCAACTATGGGTAGTGCCCCTTTGTGAGCACGGTAGAACCATGGTACTCCACATGAGGAGTACCTCTATATTCTACGAGGGGGTGAACCTCTATGTGAGTGCGGAAGAATTGTGTTGGGGAGCGCCTCTGTGTGAGTGCAATAGGCATGGTACTCAACATGAGGAGTACCTCAGGAGTCCATGGTTTGTGGTAAGCATATCTATGTGCGCAGAAGACCCACTGCACTCAATAGAGATGGATTACAACACCAGTCATGGTTTTGATAATAAAAATCCGAGTTTGAGTAGAGTCAATGAATTTTTTGTTTTACTCATGATTGAGATGGGTTACTAGATAACATAGGTATATGTGTTGGCATATATATAAGTAATGGTTATCTGTTGATTTCATACATAGTGGATTATCCTTGTTTGATTTTTCGATACCTTGAGGGACATAGGGTCCCTATAGAGTGTAGTTATACTCACCCCTGCACATGATATGGCCGCACCTCATTCTATTGGTTGTAGATGACAGACATAGCTGACTGAGGAAGATAGTAGCAGGACTAGATGGTACCCCGAGGTGGACCACTCGGTGTGACAGTACACGGGGGAGACGGACAAACGAGAGCACTAAGGAGTCCCTTTGTACCTACCCTTCAGGTATGAACCCCATAGGACGACCTAGTAGCTACTCTACATTTCTTCATATGTACATGGTTTCAGTTGTACGTATGCTTTCTTTTTGGGCCTGGATTTCCAACCCTTTAACTTTCCAGCACTTCTTTTGTATATAGTCTCACTAAGTGTTTTGCATCCAGTTTTGTACTATGATGTGTTAGTTTATAGTTATAAAGGAAATGCCTTCCCATTTTATAGATTTACATCTTTGATTCTAGTCACCATCCCCTAGCCTATGGATGGCGGGCATGAGGTAGTCACGATATAGTTCTCGGGGGATGGGTAATGAAAAATATATATCATAGGAGTCAGTTCTATCATAAAACATAGAACTGTAATGCTTCTTTTAACTAAAGAAATAGTGTTAAGGGTAGTAAGTGTGGTATTCAGTTCAGGGAGTCCAATGTTGGTGAGAGCGGACGGCGTATCCATACACCAAGACCCAGACATCTGATTTCCGACTATGTGCACGAAAACACTGATTGTGTGTGTGATTCCTAATGTTTTCTTTATGTCAGCTCGTATAGGTCAGCTCACCACATATAATCTTTTGTCCATGTCGCATGTGTATAATTTAGGATTCATCCCCACAGACGACTAGTTAGTGCACCGAGATTCGTACGTACTGACAGACCACCGAGTGACGAGGCCTCGTTGTAGGGACCTTTACCAATGGAGGCACCAGTGGTGCTACTTTCCATTCGGCCACTGATACCACTGGGCCCATCTTCAGATGATGCATGATGCTTGAGCGTGTTGCAAGAAGTTCTAGTGCTAGAGACCACCCAGGATTTCATTAGAGACAGACCCATAGGTGGCTGAGGATTGGCTGGAGGCTGGGGTGAGAGTCTTTAGGCTAGAAGGTATAGTAGAAGAATTCAAGGTGATCCTTTCCAGGAGTCTTCTTCAAGCATCAACAGAATGATGGTGTATCCTGATCTAACATGTGCATGACGAGAAGACGCTACAATAGGATGACTTCAAGATCCTGTTTCGGGTAGAGTTTGTCCCAACCACTCTCCGCGCAGTGCAGATACAGGAGCTACTACATGTAGAGTAGGGTAGCATGACAGTGGCACAGTACTCGATGAGGATCACCAACCTCTCACACTACACCTCATATATGGTGAGGGAACCATTCTTCAGGACCCAGACCATTGAGCATGGGCTCATGAAAGAAATTAAATCATCGATGATCTCTCTCCGTATACCGACATAGGTGGGGGTTTTATAGAGAACCCAACTAGTGGATAGTTTTCATGCTAAGCCATCACCGGACACGAGGCCCACTACTAGCCAACACACAGCGGATTCTTCTCTAGATGGAAGTATTTAAACTTGGCCTAGGTCCAAGAGGACCAGACATAATGGTGATCGACCACATGAATCAGGATCAGTTGTGTGGGGAACACAGAGAAGAGACACAAATGCCAAAAGAAGTCAGTGTTACTGATGCGGCAAACATGGTCCCATGTCTCGTGATTGTCCAACCCGCCATTCAGATGATCACCAGATAGTTGAGGGACCTTCCAGGCAGAGGTAGAGTATCGAACGAGGCTGTCTACAGGGAGCAGGTGAATGTGGAAGAGGAGCTGGTCGAGCATATTACGGTGGTCGATGTTTTGAGGTGTTACCACCACCACCACTAGGAGGTCCACCCTGACCATAGGGAGAAGGTTTATAGAGGAGAGCTCCGCTTCAGGAAGCTGAGGCCTACGATCACGGTGCTCTAGATATGATTCAAGGTTCTCTCTTGGTCAACTCCACCATAGTTGCAGTTCATATAGACACATGTTCCAGTCAATCATTAATTACCACTACCCTTATTCGGAGATCGGAGATTTTGATCGAGGCGTAGGCTTGATCATTATGGGTATAGACCCATATGGGTGAAAACTCGACAATTACACAATGGTGTTGACAGTGTGAAGTTACTCTATGAGGTGAGAGATTCAGCTGGGATCTCCTCATACCAGCGTCGAGGCCTTATGACATCATCTTGGGTATGGACTGGTTATTTACCGTCCATGCTCAGAGTGACTACATTAGGCACAAAGTGTGGTGTGTTCACACAGATGGGACCAGGTTAACCTTCACTGATGAGAAGGAAGCCTTTTTAGCGCAAGACAGACTTACTTGGAGGAGGGTGCAGCCGACTACTTATCAGTCGTCCTACCTTACCCATAGAGTAGTAGATGTGGAGATTCCGAGCTCTCCCGAAGTGGGGGAACAGTACACAGATGTTTTCCCTAACAATGTTCGAATATTAATCCCTCGCAAATAGGTGGAATTTAAAATTAACATGTACCCCATGAAAACATCGATATCTACTCCATCATATCAGATGGCTCCTGCTGAGCTTTGTGAACTGCGGGAATAGCCAGAGGACTTACAGGGGAAGGGATTCATCTGACCATGTGTATCCCCCTAGGCAGCCCTGATTCTATTCTCCAAGAAGGAGGATGAGAGAATGGGGCTTTTTGTTGACTACCATCGCCTGAACCAGTTGACCGTAAAGAATAAATACCCACAATTGACAATTGATGACTTCTTTGATCAGCTTAAGGGAGCATGATAGTTATCTAAGATAAACCTCAGATCATGCAATCACCAGCTCATAGTTTGAGATGAAGATGTGAAAAACACTCCCTTCAGTTGTTGGTACGACAACTATGAGTTCATGGTTATGCCCTTCGGTGTAACCAACACAACACTAGTGTTAATTGGAATCATGAATTGGATCATCCATCCATTCCTCGATCGCTTTGTCGTAGTCTTCATTGATGGAATTCTGATCAACTAGACTACTGAGGAGGAGCATGCCTTCAATTTGCAAGTAGTCCTGGACACAAACCAAGAGCACTAGCATTATTGTAATCTATTGAAGTACCAGTTCCGGATTTCAGAGGTTCACTTTATTGGACAGGTTATCTCGGAGGCTAGTGTTGTAGTGGATCTAGTGATGATTGAGGAGGAACATTCTTAGGAGCCAGCCAAGAATGTGATGAATGTACGATGTTTTCATGGTTTGCCTAGATATTAATGGAGGTTCATGCCAGACTTCTCTAGAGTTGCAGCATCATTATCATCATTGACGAAGAAGGGGAAACCCTTCGTGTGGTCGGAGAGATGTCATTAGAGCTTTCAGGAGAAGATGTAGAGGATGACTAGTGCCCCCATCCCGATACTTTCAGAGGAAGGCGTAGTGTATGTAGTCTACTTCGATGCATCAGGGAACTAACATGGGTGTGTCCTGATGTAGTAGTGAGTAGTGATCACATATGGTTCTCATCAGTTTAGATAGTATGAGCAGAAATACGATACCCATGACCTGGAGTTAACAGTAGTGGTCTTCAACTTGAAGATGTGGCGACACTATATGATTCTTGAGTGTCTTACTGTGTACTCTGATCATAATAGTCTCAAGTATATCTACTCTCATAATTACATGAATATAAGACAACGCTGATGGCTTGAGTTCCTATAGGACTACGACCACAAGATAATCTATACTCATAGAAAGGGGAACATTGGGGCAGATTCACTCAGCATGGGGTCTGGTATATATGTGATAGGAGAGGAGACCTAGTAGCTCGCTTCTTTTAAGATATACTTTGTGGATATAGATAGATCAGCCTTTATACAGTCTCTTACAGTCACTCCACCAATCCTTCAGTGAGTCAGGGAAGGACATCAAGGGGACACTGACTTCGAGACATGACGTGCTCAAATATAAATAGGGCAGGCACCTGATGGATTTTATGAAGGTGGGGAGCACATCATCCTATTCAGAACACATACTCTTTTACCTGTCTCACAAAAGGATGAAATGTTGAGGGAGTTCCACACATCCCATTTAGCAGTACATCAAGGAGTGGGGATGATGTACTAGGACCATCGACGACAGCACTTGTGGCCAGGTATGAAGAAACCAATAGTAATGTTTGTCTCATGATGCCTCACTTTTCAGCATGTGAAGGAATAGAACTAGGTTCCAGTAGGCGTGGGTCAACCTTTTGTGTTCCCATAGTGGATTTGGGATGTGATATACATGGACTTTGTGATGGTTCTTCCACGTACATCTAGGGATCACGGCTCAATTTTTGTGATCGTCGACCGACTCAACAAGTCGGCCCACTTCATACCAATCAGAGAGTCAGTTCAATAAAGAGCATGGGAAGCCTATATGTGAATGTGATTCTGATACTACATGGAGTACCTTCATTTATTTTCTCTGATCATGACACATTGTTTACTTCACGGCTATGAAAGGGGTTGAAAGAGTCTTTTAGGAAATAGCTTCGCTTGAGCACCACCTTCCATCCTCAAACAGATGGTCATACTTAGCGGGCCATTCAGACCCTCAAAAACATGCTACATGAATGTGTCCTCGCCATTGGTCATAGTTGGGAGGATCACTTTTATTTGGTGGAGTTTTCTTACAATAACATCTATCAATCCATCATAGAGATGACACCATTTGAGGCCTTGTACATGCGACCTTTGAGATTCAGACTTTGCTGAAAGACCCTAGGGTGTCAGCACAAGTGGGACCAGAGCTGGTACGGGCTACCTTGGAGAAGGTGTAGATCATCCAGGAGAGGATGATGACTGCACAGAGTAGGCAGAAGTCCTATGTTGACATGAGATGAAGACCTCTTGAGTTCGAGGAGGGGGACCACATATTTTTACGGGTCTCACCCCGATGAGGTTTATGGAGATTTAGCCGAGGCGGCAAGTTATCTCCATGGTTAATCGGACCATTCCAGGTACTCAGCAGATTAAGTGAGGTGGCTTACTGCCTGAAACATCCACCTTAGTTGCACCGGGTGCACAACGTCTTCGATGTATCCCGGTTGAGGAGATACATGCATGACCCTTCACACATCATCGACTATGGAGAGCTAGGCTTCGACGATGGGGCTACTTTTATGAAGGTTCCAGTGGAGATTGAGGATCGATATGAGATGGTCCGATGTGGATAGTTGATACCTCTGGTGCGCGTTCTCGGGAAGTACGAGAACCGCTAGATGAGCACATTGGAGCGAGTGGTTCAGATGCGTGGTCAATACACCCAATTATTCCCTTATTTTGGATTGTAGCTTACGAGGATGTGAAGCCCGGACGTGGGGAGAATGTAAAGACCCTGAAATCTCGTGAAATTTGTATTAAATCACATAGGAATTTGTTTAGTCTGTGAAATATTATGGTGCTTCATTGCGATGCCCGATGTGAACGGAATCAATTTCTGATGTTTTTTCTACTACATTCAGTAAGCGTACGTGCATGATTCTATAACATTCGAACCAGTGCTCGTAATTGAAATATGAGGCCACTATTGAACTCGCATCACCGATATTCTCTTTAGAAGACATTCACCTCAACGGCATATGGTCAGGAATAAAATAATGTTTTTAGATTTTTATTAAAAATTATAATAAATATAAGTGTACAACTCTTTATTTTATTTTTGAGCCGCCACGAGTGTGAGTGGTTTTTGGATAAAACCAACACATGGGAGTTGGAGGTGGGACCGCCAGAACCTAACCTCCCATGAGAGGTTATGGTGGTGGGGCCCACCCGAACATAACCTACCGTGATAGTTTACGTCGTGGGGACCACACGAGACAAAAACCCCCAATTAATCGGAGGGTGGAAAATCTCTAAACCCCCTCATAGATGAGGATGGAGTCCCTTGACCTCCTCTATCGTTAATTGTTGCCACCATCCCATTTTAATTAATTTTGCCAACTCCAGTGGTTTAATTACGAGAAGTCTATATAATTTATTTCTCCATTTTTAATTACATGCCCACATTCAAATAATTGAAAAGCTATTATTATTAGTTGGGTTGGAATTGTCGTTTCGTGGAATTTGGGAGAAGGGAGAAAAGATCCCAATGATGAACCGTTCATCCAATGAAGAACGTGAAGACCAAGAGAGAGGTTTTCTTCTTTGACTTCTTTCCTTGAATAATACACTCCGCAATGTCATCAAAAAAACCACAAAACTCGAAATTGGGATTCTGTGATGAACGCGGAAAACAGCGATCTTCATCGTCATCTTTCCACAACTCCATAAATGAAGGACAATCATCAAACGACGAATCAATGGTTGGGGGCATATTGCATGATGATGTTGTGACATTTTTTCTTACCTTCATCAATGGATAAGACGGTTTTGATGTAGACGTATTTAATGACCACCATCTTCTAATGATTAGCTAAATGATACCTTCCTAAATGCGGAGGGTGTGGACTACCTATAATGCCCTGACATCCTCCATCATTTTCTCTCAATTTGTGGCGTTCTTCGACAAGGATATGAGGAAATGAGGACGGAGGTGGAAACAACGAAGGCCACACAACCCATAGCCTCTGTTAATCACAATTCTCCTACGACGCCTTGATGCTACCGGTCGAACATCGTCGGCCCGGGCGGTGCCTAGCCCACCTACCTGTCGCCTCCTGGCGCCCTGCCAGGTGTGCGGCCCTCCTGCCTCTGGGGTCCTGGCCCTGCCTGGTGCCTTGCAGATGCCCCCACATAATTCTTCTCACCCCCACCCCACACCATGTGTGGCACCCTTCTAGTGCCCCCGCGACCTTCCCGGCCGCTGTCGAGCCTGCCCGGGGCCCTGCCAGTGGCCCAACGGCCTTCCCGGACCATGTAGTTCTATACCCGGTGCTCCCGCAACCTTCCCATGCTCTGCGCTATCTTCCCACTGGCCTCCCGACCGGCCCGACCTCTCAGTCCTAGTACCCCGAGCCTTTCCCATCACCGCAATGGCCGAACCAGCCCAAACCATCATGTCGAGTCGCCTAAGTGGAAAACTCTGGGATGAACAACCCTTGTAGTCTACTAGTCCAGACACAGTGCACCGGGCCAAACATAGTGTGCTGACCGGGTTGACCCAGACCAGGTCGCCCTAGTCTGGGTTGGGCCGAGACGGTCCAACCGGGTCAGATCGGGCCCATGCCCATTATGACCCTTTTACCTTGTTCGGCCATATCATTGGTACCAGACGTCCGTTTGACGAACCGTCAGTGGCGATGATATTATTAGAGAGAAGCCATCCCTTTATGAATACCCCACTAGAATTGGGGTATATTTGAGTTACGATCAGGTTGGATCATACACGAATCCGACCAGGCCCCCATGATAAAAAAGGATAATAACTAACAGACTGGGCGTACGATCGACACACCGTCTGTTGTGTTGAGATCCCCATGATGTGGCAGACCATTGATATATATACTATTGGAATTTTGTAAAATTTGGTGTATTGAACAGTAGATCATGGATAGAATCCTTCCAGGGGAAAGGAAACATCGTATGGAGTCCCAATAACATACTACCACTTGACGACTGCTTGACCAATTCGACTCGGATTGACTCGACTAGCCCAGTGTAGAGCACATCTGTGTGACGTAGTAGACCAACTATGGGGAGTGTCTCTATGTGAGCGTGGAAGACCCACAATACTCGACAGGAGGATTACCTCTACAGGCTATATGGGGGAGCACCTCTGTGTGAGTGTGGCAACCCATGGTGGGTAGCGCCTCTGTGTGAGTGAAGCAGAACCATTGTACACGACATAATGAGTACCTCAACAGTACAAGGTTAGTGGGATGCCCCTATGTGTGACAAGGTAGACCCAATATACTAGATAGAGGAGGAGTATTCCAGCAGCCATGGTGTCGATAATAAAAATCCTGGTTTGAGATGAGTCGATGTCTTTTCTGTTTTCCTCATGATTGATACAAGTTAATAGATAACTTATGTATATGTTTGGGTATATAACTAAGTAATGGTTATCCGTTGAATATCACACTTTTTGGTTTATCATTGTTGGATTTTGTGATACCTTGAGGGTCCCAGTGTCCCTACTAAGTATCGTTATACTCACCACTACACGGGCTATGCCTTCACCTCATTATGTTTGTTGCAAACGACGGAGAATGCTGACTGAGGCAGAGAGAAGTAGGATTGGAAGGTACCTCGAGGTGGAACACTCGGTGTGACGGTTCATGGGGGAGACAGTCTGACGAGATAGCTAAGGATTCCATCTGTACCTACCCTTTATATAGGAACCCTAGACGACGACCCAATAGCTACTTTACTTTTCATCTGCATTACTTCTTTTCTTTTGTACATGTACTTTCTTGTTGGGCTTGTATTTCCGTCCCTTTTACATTCCATAACTTATTTTGTATAAAGTTGTGAATAGGGTTTTGCTCTTATTTGTGTACTCTCATGTGTTATTTTCCAGTTATAATGGAAATGCCTTACCAGTTTTGCGATTTATAGCTTTGGTGCTAGTCGCTAACCCCGGGCCTAAGGAAGGTGGGTTTTGGGTAGTCACGATACGAGCCCTGTGGGATGGGTCCTAACATATGTATAAAATATGGTAAAAAATAATATTATAAAATTCATCTTGTACATAATACTAATAATTATCATTTACCTTGTTATGAAATGTTACACCATTGGAAATAAATTTTTAGAAGAACTATTTGAAAATTTTGAAAGTACAATGGACAAAAAATAATACCAAATGACATTCTCAATTAATTAAAGGAAATACATAAATGATCATTTCATTCAATTAACTCTCTTAATGGAATTTGGATAAACTTAAAAACACAAATCAGCCTTTTCAAAAATAATTTGAATTAATTTATATAACAAAGAAGCCATATTTAACAATGGAAACCACTACAGTAGAAATTAAATGTGGCATAAAACATCATGATTGAGAATATTCATTGATGATTAATATAAATGGAATTATATCAATTTAATATAATTCATAATAAACAATAATATAACAATGTTTTTTGAAGCATTAAAAATTACCCATTTTCAAATTTTGAAACCTAAAAATCGTGGAGAACCTTTTATTACACATATATATGTATAATTTGTTTCATTGTTTAAGTTCTAAAATATATTGAAAATATTTTTAATTAATGGAAATCTTTAATAATTGAAAATTGGTTAAAAACCCTTTCAATAACAAATGTAACCATGATAACTTCAATGAACACCCATCGAATAGTCATCAAGAGAGGGGTCATAACTCTATAGATCTTAAATTACCCATTTAAAATGAATTGTAAAAACGAAAACCACCAAACCATGGATATTAGTGTAATATCATAAAATAATAATTAACGATACATATAGTGTAAGAAAAAAATGATTTCATACCTTCCGATTTTTGGACGAATGACATAAAAAACAGTCAAAATACACCGTGAAAGCAATTAGGAGTAGAATAAGAGAACATAAGAGGTTCATAATTCAATTATTATTAATACAGGATGTTGTGGGTGTAAGACTAAATTAAAATCATCCAAAATATCCAATTTTTATTTTTGATCAATTTTTACACACACAGTATAATAAAACATGGGGAATGAATTTAGATCACCACTAATAAATACATTTCTATGTTACACACATAGGTTGTACAATTTGTTTTAATATTGCTGACCCTAGTTTCATGGAGAATATACCTTTATTTATAACACTGATATAGATAAAATGCATGATTCCCAATGCACTAGATAGTTTATATATTATTCAAACTATATTAGATACATGAAAATAACATTAAATATTAAAATAAAATAAAACATATGAACTCTTTTGGAAACACCCATAAACGTCTATATTATCCCTCCATGTCATTAATAATATTTTACCTAAAATCGTGGGAAAATATTAAACATTAGAAATGGGTTATCTATGATTCTCACAAAGGGTAAGTAATAAAGCTGGGTCAATCATAAACAATACTAAAATGGGAATGACTCTTGAAAGTAAAATATAATCTTGATAACAATATGGAAAGAATAAAAACAAAATATAAATTCCCATATAAATATTCATTTTAGAATAAAATTTCACCGTGGATATTCTACCAGTCTAATAAACAAATGGAATATATTCTTCTAATTCCATAATTACATAATTTCGAATTTGGGATATCATAAAAAAATCATCAATGCCTTATCCAAGACACCATACAAATGAGGGTAAAAACTCATTATATTTTGACTAATGAGACCAACAAATTAATTGAGGGGACAAAGAAGGACCCTCATCTATTCAAATGTACAATACATTCCTTATATGTTGAATAATAATATATATATATAAACATAACTATCAAATACTACTTTGTAATATTCTAATCATATTCAAAGGTGAAAGTAAACTAATAAAATCATTGATATATTCTTGAGTAAAATAATCATAAAACATTTTGAAGGTTCCCCAACCACTCTGATACAATTAAATAAATTCAATATAAAAATATATAAATCATATAATATCATGTTAATAATATAATTCATTATATAATATATCAAATATAATTTTGTACATCAGACACAATTAAAAAGTGAGGAACAATTGATATATCTCATTGAAGTAAAATGAATATGAGAGAACACATTTTTTACATTTGAAATACGTTTATTTTTTGGAAAATGATATGTATCTTTCACAAAATCATAATTTAAATATGAATATCAAAGAATTGTAAAATTAGTGAAAATGAATATATATATGAGGCATAAATTACTTCCAAATGATGTGTAAACATTTCAATAGATTATTTAACAATCATTGGAAATTGGTATCTATAATTAGTAATATGGAAAAATAATATGTAATAATTAAAATATAAAAAAGATTACAGTTACAATAAAAACTAAAAGGAAAAGATTTGGTTCTTCATGATAGAAATAGTTTTTTTATAAAAATATTAATTTACTGAAACATATTATGTAGTACACTTGACAAAGTGTATGAAACTAGAAAGTTCCCTTTAATCGGTCATGCTTATCTGGATGATTTTAGAGGTGAACATAAAAACATTAAATTTCAATAATTGATTGAATTTTTTAGATAGGTAGATAACTAAGGTTAATTATAAATTAATTTAGGGGAAGTACATAAATAATTATACGAATTACATTTGGGGTAAGATAGATATTTAATAATTCATATGAAAAATGGATATTCAGGGAGAATCCCATAGCACTTAGAAAACCATTGAACCATGTTCCCCAAAAGAATAATGATTATAAAATAATACATTTAATAACATTAAAATAATATATCGATGTTATGAAACATATTTGGGCTGTATACATACACCTCACACATGAAATAGTGATGAATATTTCATATATCATATAAATTAATGTAGTTGAGAACTCCAAAAACATGTGTTTTAATGTGTTATAAGCTATTACCTAATTTGCTGAAATTTGAAATTATATTAATTAATAAATTTTTTCATTTACAATTAATCATATATTTTATTTATTTATATTTTATTATTTTATATTTTAAAAATTTTTGATAAGTTATATGATATAATTTTATCACTTGGAAGCATTCGTTTACATTGTTTTCGGATGTGTATACTTTTATATGAGTATGTCATTCCATGTGGAGTGGATATAATTCACATGAATTGAATTTTATTGATATTAACAAAAATTTAAAGTATTAAATTGTAATATTGTTTATTTTTTATATTTTATGATGACAATTCATGAGATAAAACATTTGTGAGCTTGAGTTGGATTATTTTGGCACTTTTTTATTCATCACGAACTAGTTTTGTCATACGAATTTATATTATATATATATATAATATTTTTACAAATTTAAATATGTTTTAAAATATATTTGGTAGACATTTATAACCATTAAATTGTTTACATGACCAGCCGTGCAGAAGAAATTGGAGAAAAGAAATATATCATTCATGTTAGATGTAAATCGACACCTCAGAGATGAAGATTTTATTTTTAAAATAAAAGGGCAGGATAATATACATCGTGGTGGATTTTCCATTAACATAATAACATTATATTATATTTACTAGAATGTTGTTATCATTCATATTTGGAAATATGTTGTGTTGAGAGTACATGAAATGAAATGAAAGAGGAAAAAATATAAATAAATCATATTTGGAATTTTCCTCTTCATGTCATCTCCATGGGAACCACTTAAAGGGAAATTTAAGAGGTATTATTCATAGAAAAAAGATTCATAGAGGTGTGATATTTAATTTTTATGTGTATTCAGGTAGAATGTGAAAATTCCTCAAGGCATGGAGGTGTTATGGGGAGAGATGGTGATGGGATGTATTTATAGTTGATGATAAATGAGTTTTTTGAATATTTTATTCATTAGTTTATTACTGTGGATAATGTATATGAATAGATTAATAATTATCTCCATATATATTAATATAATATAGGATATTTTCATATTTTTAGCTTATATCAGCTGTACAACACCAATGAATCAATAATTTTTGTAATTAACAGTTATCTTAAATTATCTTATTTAAATATTCACAAAAAATAAAGAATTTAAAATTTTACAAAAAATTCATAAAATTTTATTAACTTTCTAATTAAAAAATAAGATCCATTTTATGAAAATAATTTCCTAAATTTGAGAAAGTTAATTTTAATTAAATTCACCACTTACACAAAAAATAAATATTTTAAAATTATAAATTATTTTATAAAAATAATGAAAATCTAATTTAGTCTCATAAAAATTTATTGATATTACAATACAACATGATATTAATATATAAAATAATTTTATGAATATATATTTAGTTTTAAAAAATTATATAAATTTTATAATTGAAATAAAATAATTATGAATGACAACAATACGAACAACTAGTTAATAATTTTACAAATATTTATTTACTTATATTATGATATAATTATATCCCATAACAATTTAAATAATTTTTATAATTTTGAAATACATTTAGAGGTTGTGTTAATATTCATTTGAATATATTACAATTAATAAGGAAAACATTACAATTCTAATAGGTCATGTTACTATTAACCAAAAAAAATCCTATTGATGATTCCAGACACTACATCCCTTATTTATCACAATGTTGTATGACTATTTTTTCAAAATTCTATTAAATTATGTGTTAAAAGTACATTCAGTTTTGGGCCCATAGTTGTGGTGATAAGGTGGTTATAATGTACATTGAGATGTTTAGTAAGACATTATATATATGTATATTATAAATATTGATCCCAATGACTTACAAGTGACTAACATATCTATAATTTATCTATTGTGACTGAAAAAATATATTCAATTATTATTATTTTTTAAAATAATAATATATAGTTTTTAATCAGAATGAAATATTTTTCACGATTCACAAAAAAATGATACTTCACATAAAACTAAAAAATTGAACCCTATTATAAATTTTCCATTCAATATTCAATAATTTATTTTATTATAAAAAATATTATATAATTTAATTTATTAATTTATATATATATTACAAATAATATTTAATAGTTGTTAATACTATTCATGTAAATTTTTTAATAGTTTGGTTACAAATGTCACCTTATAATATTTATAAAATGAAAGTGTTGTTTTTTAGATATATAGGGTTTCACGCATTGTAATATATGTTAAATTTACTTGAAAATAATTGTTGGGTTATAATTTCCAATAATATAATACCCATAATCATTGAAGAATATTTAAATATTTATAAAATTCAATATGAAACACCTAAAACTCATGTGACCACGAATTATAGTGAATATATAAACATAAAGGTTACATTATGGTAAAAATTCACCCCAACATGCCACATTCACCATTATAATTTTTTTGACAACTAAGTTAAAAGGAAAAAAATTATAAAAACTCACTTCTAAAAATAATGTGACCATCAACTCATATATATATCAAAAAATGTGAAAATATATCCCAAACATCTGATTATCCAAGAGGGTAAAAATGACATAATTCAAAGAATAATCTCTAGTGAATGATTATGTACGAAAAAACAACACAAGAACCTGATATTTCAATCCATTAGTTTTGATTATATTTGTGTCCACCAATATAAATTCTACTATATGAATCTATGACATCTCAAATCATTCAATGGTTTAAAACATAACATAAATCTCCAAATAAATTACAGTGTCAAACAAAAAAAAATAATTACCAAAGAAATTAGGAAAAACACATTATAGAAATAATAAATCATACAAATATAAAAAATAGTTTTCCACATAAATTATAATTTATATGAAATTGTGAATCATTGGAGATACAACCACATAAAAATGAATGTATAATAATACATTCATCTCTAATCAAGGAAAATAATAAAACTGATTCTCATAGAACCCAAAAAGAGAACATTCATATGTATATTCATGTAGGCCTCAGGACAAGATCTCCTAACCAACAAACTCCAATAAAATAGATGGTACAACCCAAATAGAATCCCTCTTCAACATGGAGTATCATGTTTCTGTCATTGGGTAACACAAAATTCTAGAGTGTAACTCATGTAAAAATACTTTGAATACCCACTCCTAGTGGCCACAAATGAATTTTCTAGTCTAGTATCTCTATTGAAATACCTAACAATGAAAAATATGTCAATATGTTCCCACTCCATATCAAATTAACTACCATGTCATTTATCAATAAAACCTCAATCTATAGCCTACATAATCATTAAAATTGTAGAATAACTATAGTTAAATGAGCCATTTATATAAAAAAATAGAAAAAAAATATTTAAATAATATCTCGTTTACTACAGATATAATACGTTTTGTGTAAATTAGATAGAACAAGGTCCAATAAAAATAGATTCATTTAATTTGATTAATCCCAAACTCAAAAATATCATTTGACTATCTAATAGAAGAAAAACATGAATCGAATTTTAGTTGTATAATCGGACCCAAGTCATATTCTTCTACAACTTTTTAGTTGAAAAATAATATAAATGTTATTGAGATATCCACACTGGTAAATGATCTATAATGTTGATATAATATGGGGTTTAACAATCCTGGACCTCTCACACTATATGCACACAACTACCTACTATTTTCACCAAAAAAACCACCTTCAAATCCACCAAATGGGTTGGAATAATTTCCCACCACATGTTACCATACTGAAAAATCTATAGATTTGATCACCATAAACATCAAATTCATTATGGTATCTAGGATAAAATGAAACAGAACTAAGATTGAAATTGGATTTATTTCGTTTGAAATATTCCAATCATTAATTGAATTTTTTACTACAAACAAAGGAGTGAATAGAAGATGCCATGTAAAATCATTACTATAATTTTTACCCGAATGATATATATAATTAGTAATGAATAATTATTTCACCATTATAATTAATAATTCACTTGGGTGAATCTGATGATAATGGTGGCCTTGAAATATCCCCTTGTAAAAATCATAAGTGGTTATGCATGGATAATGAACATATATTTATCCAAATACCAACCCTAGATCAAAAGATTTATTCATATCACTGTAGGTTTTCATGGATGTCATATTGATATTAAGATATATTTATCAAATTATAGAAATTATATTGCCTCATAAGATCATTTATAACAACTAAATACTAGCATATTCCTTTTAAACAGATATTACACATGATCAATCAGTAATGGTGAAAATATACCATCCAATCAATTGATAGTCTAGGAGGAGTAAAAAAATGAATATGATATCATGATCACTAGAAATACTTCCAATTGGATTCCCTTATATAATTTATCATTAATTTCCTAGATTTGTATTGAAAATGATCACAATGAATAAGAACATTTATTCAATCAATCAAAAATCCACAAACATGGGACCGAAATAAACAATTAAAAAATAGAATTTTAATTGTACTTTAAAATATTATTTCGAACGCTCCAAACAAGTATGTTAATTCATTTAAAAACAACATGTCATTTTATAAAAATTACCATCAAGTATATATTTTAAAATCCGTAAATCAATTCAACACAAATGCTATGAAGGACACTAATTTTTGAGAAATTATTAACCCTTAATACCACAGACATAAAAGTCTCGTACTGTAACATAAGGAAATTAATTATTTGATAATTAAGACTACACCATCAGATTTTTTATATTTTTTAAAAAATAAAAAACCATTGAAGTAATTTCCATGGAAAACATAACTACTGCATGTCATTTTTTCAATAGTTCAAAAACCTCTTTAAAAGTTTTTCATAAGAACCAATATCGTTTATGTCGAAAAATTATTACATACCAAATCATAAAATATATGATTGAAATATTTTTTATTAAAATGAAAAATATAAAAGGTTCACATTATCAATCATTATAAACAACATTTATCATAAGAGTTGTTAATTGAATAAAGGCAGAAATCACTAAATAAAATAAAAATATTGTAGACTACAAATTTATTTGTTTTTTGGTTTTCTATAACATATGGTAATCATGTTAGATCATCATGATATTATCCATAATAGAATATATGAACTACCTATTGTTTGATATCATGTTCACATTAACCATGTGACTTGATATTGCCTCTTATATTATTTGAAAAGTTTTCATCTCCCATGATGTCCCACATGAAGATGTTAAATGTCAGATATTCAGTAAACCACATAAAAATATCAAAATAATAAACTACAATATATTAAAAATTAAAAATAAAACTCCTTGATTCCATGGAAATGCAATGTTGTGCATGGGAAATAAATTTCCAAGAAGTCCTCTAGACCCCCCACTTTAGATCAATACATTCTACCAATTATCTACCACTAACACAACATAACAAGAGGTATCAAATTACATTTTTAAGTAAACTAACTAGTGATTCAACCTGAATGAGTACCCAAACCATTCCAATACATTTCTTGTGCTACATTAATGCTCACCTTCTGATAATGATTAGTGATAGGGTATCACATGTGAATGCATGGTAACAATTTTTACCACAATATGAGAAAAAATCAATAATGTGATCCAAATAAGAAGCCAACGTGATGTATCCTTGGATTAGAAAACATGTAAGGGTAAATAAGATGATTTGAAATTAGGACATCCCAACATGGAATATTAAAAATGAATAACCTGAAAATATTTTTAAAATCAATTTTCCAAAAAGTAAAATCTATTTTTATACAGTTATTTTAAAATATATTACATCAGAATAAAGTAAAATGAATAAATTGGTTATATATAGGAATAAACACCACATTACATAAACGATTCATTACAGAATGGTGATAGTTGATAAAACCATTACGTGACTCTTGATTAACCACTATAACCATCAATTTCCTCTTCCAAGTTGAGAGATTTAGAGAACAAACCTTTAATAAATAACTTCAAAACCAACAGAAAATATGATTGAATTATTACTAAAAACATGATTGTGTAGGGTGATAGACAAAGGGTTGTAGGTTACAACCATAATACAATTGTTATTATTTTATATTGTAACCAATACCTGTAGTTTTAATGTAATATAAATATATAATTTAATTTTCAGAATTAAAAATTAAAATAAAAATACAGAACAATATATCATTTAATAAAATATATTGTATATATAACATCCCTTAAATAACACTATATATGTTATTATAATATAAAAAACAATTAAAATTTGAATAAAACATTCATTCTAACATGTTACATGTGAAATATTAATTTTTTCATTAAAAGTACCTATTTTAAAAAAATTATTTTCACAGAAATTTTTCTTTTATAAATCATATCATAAAATTATTTAAAGTAAATTATAATGGAAATATTTTACCATTTATAGAATTTTGAACAACCCCATATTAATATTAAAAACCATAATCACACACGTACTCAAAAAATAGTACAGTCATAGAGAAAATACAATTAATCATATGAAATTATGATTAATAAAAATATGAAAATAATAAAATTATTAACTACTTAAAAAATAATTTATCAATAATAAATAATCAACACATTAAAGAGAGATAAATCATGGAATAATCCAATTAAATAAGATCCAATGATAAGACTCATAACATGGAATACATGTCATGATGGAAAATATTACGAATTGGATAAGTAACAAATGAGAAATATTGAATCAAACTATTATCAATTTAATGTCCACACATCTTATCTATCAAATCACACTCTACTATTCTCATAGATTATTCTCCCCTTTCTACGCTATAAGATTCATCCAAGGAAACTCGATAGCGCAAAAATACCATCTGGCATGACTAACATACCATGAATCTCTAATCAGTATCTTAGTGTTCCTTGGATAATAACTAATTTTGTTGGATCACCATATAGAAAATTTCAATAATATTAAATACTCATTGTAAAATGGAAATAAACAAAAATAATAAAACACATTCAATCTCCCACACTCACACATAATAAATTGATGTACACCAAAAATGATAAACATTGATCCTAATTTCCATTAAACAAATTCACATGAATACAATCATTAAATGAAAAAATTGTTTCTCAACTAGAGTTTAATAATAAATCAATTACAACCAAAATTAATATATGAGGATATTTGAGACTTTTTCTTGAAACTAATAACTTATCCTTTCAAAATCCAATTTAAAACAATTTTTTTAAAATGTGAAAATCCAAGGGAACATACAATGATACCACATCATAGTCTAAATAAAACAAATGAAATAATTATATGATCACATCAATGAATACCTCAAATTAATCAAATATAAAAAAAATATTTAAAAAATTAACCCAATATAACATTAAGATACACTATTATTAAAATTACAAAATTTATTTTAATAATGGAATACTCTAGTTTACGAATCAACATATTCCCAAAATATTCTCACAAATTAAATTTTGATTCAAAATAAAAAAATTACTTTTTATCAAACACTAAAAATTCATAAATATTATGTAATACAAATGGTATATTATTCTATAAAAATGAACATTCTCTAAAGACAACCCCAATTGATAATGATGAAACAATTGATTACCCAAAACAAGGTAACAAATACGTAATTAACATAGCTAAAAAACACATTTAAAATCAAATTAATCTAAGGAAACATTTTACAAAATGTAATTTAATAAAAACACCAATCTCAATGTATATTGGAATTGTGATGCCTATTCAGTTTTATGAAATTATTTTTACAGAAGTACATTTCTATAAATCACATTTTCATAGTCATTTTTTGGCAGTGGTCATGGGAAGAATATTTTATGATTAATCTTAACTAAGGTGTATTATTATGAATCTATGTTGGATGTTATAGAAATTTAGTTTCGGTATATAAAATCATACATGTTAACCAATAGAAAAAAGATAATACAAATGTGTAATATAGTATTAGAGGTTTTCAATGTTAACTAATGGTCGATGATGACTCTCAAAATGTGGTGGAACTAGTATATCATGAGAATTCCTTTATAAATAAAAGGTGTTAAATTGAAATGATGAAGAACAACATAAAATCATATATTTACATTTACTTGCCATGATAAGAATATTAAAATTTAGTTTGTGTAAAGAATTTTATAATCTATAATACATCATTTTATAAAGTGAACCCATTTTCCTCATGAAGATATAGAATTAGTCAAGCCCTATTATTATTTATTGTTCTTTCATTGTTACTTTTTCATTTAAGAATTTTTTTTAATATGGTTTAGTTGTTTTATTGATCTGGATGATTAATAATTAGTCATAGAACATGATTTCAATGGGATACAATTAAGATAAGAGAATAAAAATTTTAAATGAAGCTCATCAAAATTATTAGTGTGTGTTTTTTTATAGTTCCAATCAAAAATATGTTTTATTAAAGGATGTTTAATTTAAATGAATATCATGGAATGAAAAATTACATTTGGTGTAGGAATGATATGGATCAATAAGATTTCATGAACATAAAATTTCTTAAATTAAATACATTTAGGAGATAATATGATACTCAATGATCATGATACTCCATTATGTCATAAATTTTAATATTAAATGGATGTATTAGAATGTGAGTGGTTTGATGGGAAGACTATACAATGGCTAACAATATCTATGGAATGAAATGTGAAATTCAATAGTTTTGGGAAAAATTTTTTTATCAAAGTAATTATTGAATATTATGGAATGTATTATTCAAAAAGAACTCTGAATAATGAAAATTTAGTGGATTAATTATTAATATTGAGACTATTAAATGGTTGATCAGTAGTGAAAATTTTTAATTACATCAACATGATTTGAGAGCATGAAGAAATGGAGGGTAAATTGTTGGATGATGATTAGTGGTTTCTAGTTTTATATTCCCTTATAAAAAGTGGGGATGATATTTTGGAAATAGTGTGTAACTAAAGTAAAAACAATGACCTTGTATCATAAGAAATTTTGAATCTGATTCATTATGTGTTGTTTTAGGAAGTAGGATGTAATGTTATCCTCCAAAATATGACTTATTTTTGGTGGATAGGTTCGAGCATATACATGAAAGGGACATTAAAATATCTAATAAGAGGATTTATCTTATGAAAGAAGATCGAGTATATAAAATTGTGATTTCCTATATAGAAAAAATTATAGAAAAAACAAAATATTATGGGTAATATAAATTTTATGATTCCTTATAAATTTTGATAAGTACAATAGAATGTGGAAACATATTTTTATTGAATGTGAATATTCTAAAATAATTATTTCCTCATGACTTGTGGGATTTTTTCCATTATACTAATGAGTGTGGGTACATAGTAGACATTGTCATTGAAATATTTTTTAGAATATATGGAAGACAAAAAAGTAATAGAGATAGATAAACAATAAATTTTCCATATTTGAATGAGTAATGGATGTTTCTTGACGAGGAATTCTTCTATAAACACTCATTGTCTGTGGAATAACCTCATATCATTCAGACAACATGATGATATAGGATTCAAAATACTTTCTAAAATATAGTATGGAATAAAACAATAGGATCCATGAGGAATACTCGGGTTTTTAATTGTACACCCATATAATTTACTAAATTAATATGTTATGTTATTATTATAACACACTATAATTTTAAATATACTCTATGTTTGATAGTGTAATCATCACTGGAAATCGAATTTAAACAAAATAAAACTATTAAAATATTAATTTTTAATGTGGATGTATTAAACATGATTCTAAATTATTGGGAATGTATAGTATTAACAAAATTATGAATGTTATTAGATATAATCACTAATTAATAATTAATTTAAAATGATAACTAAAAAACGTTAAAATTAAGTTAATTTTTTTCTGAAAATCTTTTTATTGAAATGTTTTGAAAATTATCATAAAAATCCAATTTTCTTCAATATATTTAATAAAAAATATATTTTTAATGCACTATAATTTTTTTATAAATCCAATAGTAATTTTTATAGAATGAGATAAGAATGAATCCAGTTTTATTTTTAAAATACGTTTTTATAAAATGTGATTCCTCATCATTTTGCATATATATATTCAAATTCAGTTTTTAAAATTTAATGAACATTATTAGTTGTAATTAATATAATTATCTAAATACAAATACCATAAAAAAATTTGTATGAAATTATTGAATATTTCTTAAAAACAATTTATAGTTTAAATATACTAAATTTTTTAATTCTTAAATATATTTCTATAAATTATATTATTAAAAAGTACACATATACTAAATTTTATTTCAAATTAAAAAATTATTCATTACATGTGTGTAAACAAATAACTGTGTTGGAGTCATATTTATACTAGATTTTAGCCTATATTATTTTTGGAAGTAAATAGGTATTTTCCTGAAAACTAATTTAATTCGAATAATGAATCTCCTGTGTAATTAATTAATAAAACCAAGAATAAAGAATTCTTTAATTGAAATTTAATTATTATAAATATATAAATATAAATTGAATTTAATGAAATTATGTTTACAATTTTTCTATTTTATATAAAATCATATAATTCAAGAATGTTTCATTTCTTGATATAAACATCTTCACTACATATATAGGACTAATTTTAAATATAATTATATTTATTTTATTTTTTATAAAATTGATTTCAATTTTTTATTCTTCATTATAAATATTGACTTATAAGGGGGTCTTAGGTTTTTACCAAAAGAAATAGTCATAAAAAATTAAATTAATTGTAGGGCTTAAGGTAAAAATTTGACTATCTTGGGGCAAGACAAAAATTATTTTTTTTAAATGACTTAATTTTTTTAAATTATTTTTTTTCATCTTTGGATAGTATGTCATCAATGTATCTATATGTTTCTATTTTGGTTATTTGGGAATGGAAAAATGTTTGATTATATTTTTATTTCTAAATAACTCATCTTTTCTTATCCCCCACTTATAGAGGACACACCCTATTATTTATTGCGCACACCTCCAAGGACATTTCATAATTAAATCAGTAAATAAAACTTTTTTTTAATTTATTAATAATTAACTAGAGAATTGTTTAATTTAGAAGTCATTAAAATAATTCTCTAGTGCAAACAAAATTAGATTTTTGAAAGATGAGGTAGCATTCTTGACAAAGAATTTTTTTTCTTCATCCTTCACATCATTCGAATATTGTTCAGCTATACTATAATAATGAAAATAGAATCTTACATATACATATCTCTTATTATATTAATTTATTAACCTGAATCCATTTCCACATCTATCAAATGAAGAATGAATTTAAGATTCATGTTTATGGGGGACTACGCCTCCTGAATCATCATGGATTATCATATATTACCACAATGATGGATTTAACATAAAAATATGATATTTTTAACATTAAATTTTTTTAATTATTATGTCACTTATAAATAAATTTTTATTCCATTAAATAAGGAATTTGATAACATCACTCGCGTGTACAGTGGACTACTGCCTCACGAAGCGATTTGATTCATTTTACACTACAATTTGACATAGATTGTAATATGATTTTTGTTAATAAATATAACAAATATATATTAATTTTTTTTCTACTAATGAAATCATTATCGGTACAAAATATAATATATAACTTTTTTTTCTTACCATTCACATAAAAAGGATAACTTCATTCGTGAAACGTGTAGACAACAACCTCCAATAAGTGATGTAATTAGTTTGCCATCACCACATCACATGAATTATATATATAAGTAGGTTTGATGAAATAATATGCTTTTTACGATATTTATAATTTCGAGTATAAATAATAAATCATGCATTATTTAAATAATGATCATTTATATTTTTTAATGTTACTCATTATACAAACAACCTACCATATTCATTATAGATATGTGTGTTAAAAATTTCATGATTGTCATTTTGGATAAGATTAAATATAATTTTTTTTATTTTCATATACCTACTGAATTCATTTTTTTATTTTTGAACCAAACATCAAAAAAATTTCCACCCCAAACATAAATGATTACTTAATTATATAAAAGATGTTAATAAGTGAAATAAAATGAATAATAAATCCGAAATGGTAGTAAATAAATTAGATAATTGAGGTAATATTATAGTTCTGGATGATAAAGAACGTATGTAACATAACGATTCTAATGTAATGTACTTAATATATATTACATTTAATTAATTATTTATTGATGTTTTACATCAATCTCATTTTATTTGGTGTATATAAAGACATAATGACATGTTATACAAAGAATTTATTTTGGAAACATATTTATTTTTTTCTTCAATTTTATTCTTATTGAGTATTATGATTCAATTGTTTCAAAAGTGGAAAAGGATTGTACATAATAAATTCACATTTTAAAATGATTTAATGATTTATACTCTAAAACATTTTATGATAATTACATATTCATTATATTGTTTTATAGATGTTAATATATAGATACAAAATAAATATAAACGATATTTTATTACTATTTTAACATTATTTAATTTTTTTTGTAATCGAATCAGATAATTGTTTCAATTTGAATCTTTTGAGTTTTTTATCAATTACGCAAAGAAAAATCAATTTAATCATATATGATGAAAATGGAATGTCCCATTATCGAACCCATTTTTTTATTTCCATAATAACAATATTTTTTTCAAACAATATATCCTCCAATATATCATTGAATATATGTATTTAAAATGGTTTTATAAATGGAACACATATTTTGTCTAAATTTTTTATTATGATAGAAAATAGTATTTTATGTGTGTAATGATGAATATTATTAAATTATAATTATTAGTGTGATATTATGGAATTTGTGAGATATTAATTATGTCTTTTTGTTCTATTATAATCCAGGGATGGGTGGTTGCTATATTATCCATGGATTGATGGCTTCATTATTTACTAAGGATATTGGTTTCATAACAGCCCCCTAATTCAATGGGAACTGAAGTTGATTGCATTATTAATATACTTGTAAAAGTGATATGGAAATTTTCTCCATATTTATATATATTTTTTAACAATTACTGAGATTTAGTTTTATGTTAATATTAAAATGGATAAAAAGATAATAATTAATCTATGCTTTTAATAATCCATATTCTAATTATAATGGTGATGTTTATAATTCTCTATGAAATTGATAATGTGTTTATCATGTTTTCAATAAAAACTTTTTTATTTATATTTATTCAACTATGTTTCCTTATTACCTGTTTTATGAAATTATATTTATAAATATGTTGATTTAATGGGTATGAATATGTTTATTTGGAGTTAATTGTTAACTTTTAATGTGATGATTTTTTAACTACACCTAGAATAACATGTTAATTTCATCTAATTAATGTCACATACATAGATTTTTTTAATATATCCCTATTATTAATATATTTCTCGTTTTTTTAAGAATATGTAATGAGAATGTGGAAGTCATGTTTGAAGTTATTATTTTTTCCAGAAAAGAAAAATGTGTCCCAATTTAAATTAATAGTAATATGAAAACTTGATAATGAGTAGAAGTGTACACCTTGTAATATATTGTTTTCATAACTATGATTGATGAAATAATTGTATGGTTAGTTATGCTAATGTAAAATGGTCTAGTGGGGGTGAATATAAAAGATCGAAAAATTTATGTATGTAAATTGATTAGTTAAATAAATATTCAATGGTAATAATTATAGATATAGAAGAGGTCAAAAAAACTCAAATATTTTGTTCCTATTTTAGTCTATATGGGATCTTGACCACCGTTATACCTACCTATTCATTGAGATATATGGTTACAATATATAGATTTTTTAGGGGGAATCATACCCCAATTATAGAATACATTTGTTAGTGATAGATAACCATAAAACCAAATTTGTATGGGGATTTAGAACAAAATTAGTGGAGGAATTTAGACGCTATGAGTTGAAAAAAAATTAGTACTCATATTCAAATAATAGGGTAGAAACTAGATGATATGATACGAATAAATTCATTTTTATCTGAATTCTTAAGAAAAATACAATGCACGATGGATATGATAAATACTTTTATAGATTCATAAAATACAATATGAGAATATATATAATAAAATAACATAATTGTTTCATTTAAATTATTTCATTTTGAGGTATTTCATTATTTATTTTTTTTCATTCATTCATTCATTAGTTTTCATTTTTGATTCTAGTGAGAATGATCACTTTTCTCTAGTGCTCTTGTGTTAAATGAATAGAGTATAGTTAGTGGAATCTATGTTCACTTAACTAGGAAATGGTGCAGAAAATATTGTTTTTAGACAGTGGAGACAACATGGTATGCGCATGGTTTGTCAGACTGTGGTACATCATTATGTAGTATATCCCTCTTTGTCAGTAGTTAATGCATGGTGGCTGGATGATTTGGAAAATTGTGCTGGAAATTCAAGTGAATTTTCTAGGTCATTAAATTTTTTCAATTCATTTATTTTAGATATTCTATTTTAACCTAAAAACATATCTAACCCACCCCATTCCTGATTTATAGATAGGGTTACTGCCTCCATGACGTTATATAAATTTAGTGCCTCATTCTATGAGTGTTTCTGGGGGTGGAAACATCAAATAATCTCCACATATATCATATTTCTAATGATTTGTCTATTTATTTAGGGGTTTTCTTACATCCCTATTGGTTCAATATATTTTAGTACAACATTTGAACTATTTATGGATTTATCTTCTAATGTAATGTGTATTATTAATTTTTTTGTTTCAATCCTAATTTTATATGATCTTTTGATGGTGTAGGTATGATTTTCCACTAGTTCTCATAAGTTTCCTAGTAAATGGTAGGTGGATATATGATTTTATATTATTAGATTATGTTGAGATGAATTAATTTTTGTTTATATATGATCAATGGGTTATTGATTTAGTGTGAAATGTGTTAATAAATGTATTATGGATATATAAAAATATGAAAATGGATTTTCTAATTGAAAACAATTATATTTTATGTGTTCTTGATTTTTGTTCTTGTCGAATTGTTTTTATTCCTTGTTTGAAATGTGAGAAATCATTTTTTAAAGTGATTTATGGGTGAAATATATATTTAAAATTACTTTTCCATTAAATATATAGGATTATTGCATAATGTGTTCATTTTTTGAACATTAAATACATCTTAAAATTTTAAAAGTAATGAAAAAAAATTATAAAAAGGATTTGATGTGACTGTGTATTTATGATTTGGGTTTTCCCATGAAATTTTTTCGATGTAATATGATATAATAATTTTATGTTTATCTATGGGATTCATGATATTTAAATGTTTTTTGAAATGTATTTCAAAATGGGTATTCTATTTGTTTGGAATTTTAAAATTGTATCATTTTGTGAAAAATGATGGGTTCCTTTCTATTATTTAGCATTGAATGATTATAAATCATGAAAGTTGTGTTTTTCTTATATAGTTGTTCTAAATTTATTTTGTAGATCAATTTGATTCTTTGTTTGATTAGTTAAATAAGTTTAAGATGAGAATTAATCAATTGAATCTATGTTGGAAAATAGTATTAGATCTATTGTAGACTTGGATGTGGGGAGACATGGTTCATCGAGTTGGATTTATTATTGAAACACTACGTAAACATGTGATATGACAAGTGACCAGTGGATCTTGGGATGAGATCTCCTCCAGTATACCCTAAATAGGAATACTATCAGTAAAGGACATTGACGTGGACACCATTTAATATTTCAAAGAGATCCTCTGTAATGGAATATGCATGGGAACATTATATGTTGCTTAATTATTGGATTTTTATCACTAACGTTTAATGTTTGTTGTGTCTCACTTTTTATCTTTATCCCTACAAATTTCCCATAAATATCTCTTATTATATAATAGATTATACTATTAGGTGATTACTATCAATATATGGTGGACATTGTGTGATTTTTTTATGTTTTGTTTCATGAAAGATTGCTTATCATAACGTTTTTCTGACAATGTATTTCAACAGAATTTTTTCATAAAAAAAATTTCTCGCAAATCATTCAAATAATCTCATATAAATATTTTGGTTGATATTTCATCTAATGTTATATAATGGAATCTTACTTTTTCGTCAAATAATAATGTTATGTGGATTACACCATCAATACACCATTTGTTGAATGTAGATGTTTTTTGAATGATAATGATAGAGTAATGATGTCCCATGGTGGTGGTGGTGGATCTGGTTTCTAGTGTTCAACTCATTCTAGGTTATGGTGGTGGCGGAATGGGTGTTATAACCCTCTTTCATCATCGGTGTTTTTGGGATATTTTTTGTGTTACCTTTCAAATGTGGTACTTTTGTTTTGATTAAATTTTTATACATTTTATAAAATAAAATTGAATATTGATTGGCATTGACTATTTGTTATGTAATTGTTTATTCTCATGAGTTTCTCATTATTTTATTAATGTTTGATGTTGTTACCAAATTGGATTATTGATACTAATTTACTCTGAAATGTATCATCCAATCATTTAGTGTGAATTTAAAAAGCACAATTATTTTTTATGGATAATAGTGGTTCTAATGTGTGTATTGATCATTAGATCAATGTGAATTGTGAATTTAGTGGATTATTTTAATTCCATTTCTACTTGGAATTTATATAGAAAAGTGTTAATTAATGTGATATTTGAAATTAGTTTGATAATAAATGGAATCTCAGATATCTTGGTGGGGAAACTAGAACAAGTAAGATGGTTGACATAGATATAGAATGGACCATATATTTCTAGAAGTGCTAAAAATTTAATTTTCAAATAATCATTTTATATTATCATATAAAACTAGAACATGGGATGGGGTCCCTCATTGAGGACCATTCACAGAAATACTATGGATATTGGATAATTATATGGAGGCAATAAGACATTTTCCTGACATCCCCTCTAATGTCACATGTATATGAACTCTTTTTATAGTTGTTGTGGAGGATTTTGACCCCTGAGGCATAAGGTTCATAGAGTTTCACTAGTTATACGTAACCTTATATATTTCACATGTTTCACTTGTGTGATATAATGGATTATGTAATTTTGTGTCAACCAATAAATATATAGTGGATCATGTGTGAATTGTCTATGTTTATTTTCAAGAAAGGTAATTTTTAAATATTTTTCCATTAATTAATGAGAAATTGGTTCTGAAAATATGTTCTTGAAAGCGATTCATATATTTTCATGGAAATATTCATGTTGTATTGTCTTATAATATTATATAATGGAATGATCCTTTTGGTTGAAATCATATTATGCTTGTCTCACAAAAACATACATATTTGGGTGAATGTAGTCATTGTTATGTATGACCATTTTCAATGTAATATGTTCCATAGTGGTGATGGTGGAACTAAATGATGGTTTTCCACTATATATTAGTGTTTTTGTTAGGAAATAAGGGTTATTACCCTCTTTTTGAATGAATATTATTCGAACTGTTTAATTTTTCCCATTCTATAATCATAGTTTTGGTTTTAATTAATGTTGAAAATATTAAATATATAAATTGTGGACATTGTTTGGTTATGAGTATCTTGTATATGATGGTACATTCTCATGAAAATTATTTTTTTATACTCATAGGTGAAATCATTTTCAATGACTATTTTGATACCAAGGAGCTATTTACTAGACCATTGAGATCAAGGAAGCTCTTTAGTAAATTCCATGAATTTGATTATGGGTCTGGTTGTATGGAGTCCTTTTTTGTTTTTTGACATAACTACTCATATATATTTGATAATCTCTTCTAGTTAATTAATTAAAATTTAATGAAGAATAAATTAGGCCCTTGGGAGATTATCCGGGTGATGATATGATGATCCAAAAAAGACAATAGTGTTTAAAATGGGTTCCAAATTTCATAGATTATTCTCATTAAAAATGTTGATTGAAGAAGTATTTTGATCTGTTCCATGAAGTGTGTTAGAATGATTAAATTAAATATATAAATAACTATAAAATCTATTGTTAAGGAAATTCTATTTCAATAATGGTATATTATTCCCAAGTGATAGAAAATTATTTTTCCAAAAAATCACCACAAATAAATGATTGATCCAATAACTAATTACTAATTCAAACACCTTTGGATTAGCCACTAAATGATAATAAAAATTGAATTCCACCCACATAAAAATTGTTAGAATAAATTTACGAAATATTAAATATATTTTAATTAAATGTAACAGGTTATTAACAATTAATACTTATAATTATACTACTTTAAATTAACTAAAATTATATTTAATATATTAAGCCTGAGTAAATATTAATTCATATAAGATTATGAAAAACAATTCAATTCATGTAATAAATCATATATATGTCTAAAATATTTTTTCTATGTAATAAAATAATTTAATAACATTTTAAAAAATTAATGTAGTCAATTAATACTCACATATGTCATTTGAAATATATTTTAAATTTTTATGTCAATACAATGATTAGAACAATTAATATTATTAAAAATTTATGATAAAAACTCTATGAGTAACAAAATGTTCAAAAAAATGATGCAATATTAGTGAAAGGACATATCACTATTACACACAATGTGAGTCCCTGTTTAATTTTAATGACCCAGTGTTAGTCCAAATAAGGAGTCATCATAAGGGTAAAATGATTCAACCTTATAATGTGGAATTTAATCTACATTCAAAAGTTATAAATGTATCACCATTATAAATATTGAAATATATTTATGATGTAATGTTTGAAATATGTCTACATTGGAAATATGTATATAACTCAACATTATAAAAAAGAAAACTAAAAACAACAGCATTATTGAAGAATAATGATTCACTGTTGGATTTTTTTAATTGTTCAGGGAGGTATGATTCTGAACTATAATCATGATTTGTATTATTGTTGAAGAAATGAAGACACAGTTTTTTTAAGCTGGTATCCTATATGGATAATAGTTTTCGATGAACTATAAACATGATGGTCAATATTCATGAATCTTGGAGGATATGTTAAATGCATATATGAATGGTATTCATTAATGAGATAAATATTTAGGTCCTTCCAATAAGAAATCTTCTCTAGGAAAAAGACAATGAATATATATCAATAAATATTTTTGTACATACATTGAAATAGTCAATTCAGTGAATTTTTAATACATTTAATCTATCGAATTAGAATTATTCCCATTACAATTATTGAATACAATTTAAAGTTATTTCTAACTGATAAATAATGGATTTATTGTGATATGTATTTTATCTTATTTAATCAATGAATATAGAATACATTTATGAAATATTTTTGAAATAATTACAGAACTTAAACCAATTTTCAATGTATATAAATGTAAATTATTAAAATATCATGTATTATACAGAAATAAAGAACAATAATTTGTATTTGTAAAATAAATAACTAATATTCATTCCATATATAAATTAATAGATATTAATGAATTTAAAAGTATTTTGAATTTTATAAAATTCATTATACCTAAACCCTTTCCTGTTATTCAGACAATGTGAGCACCCATTAAAAATTAATATCTAGAATTAATTAAGTATAATTAAATAATGTAAATTTATTTTAATTTCCAATGTAATATGTTTCATAAGAATCTATTAATCATATTACATTTTATGAATGATATTTATAAGAAAACAAATATGAAGTTTCGTAAAAAGAACATGTTGAAACTGAACGGATGTATCACAATCAGATCTAAATTTGAACAGGCTATAGATATCTATTGAAATTGGTGTTGGTTAATAATTGTTATATAAACATGAACTATTACAATTGAAACAATAATTATAAATTTACGATAAATACAACTCATGTAATAATTTATATATGTAGTGGTTTTTTTAAAAGATCAAATAAAATTATGAAATGATCCTTAATATTTTAAAACATCAAATTACATTTCATTATAAAAAGAGAAATTCTTGAATCCCCATGAAAAAATATAACCCTTTTTCAATTAAAAAACATTAAATAACAAAGAAACACACATATGGAAATAAAAAAATTATTAAACCCCCCTCCCCAAACAAATTAAATAATAATATCATTAAAAATACAACATTTAATGTTAGAACATAATTTTATCATAATGTGAAGGGTTTAATGTCTTAGTTGTGATTTATGCAAGATGATTTTTAGTATAGAAAAATTCTACAAAAATATCACCATAATTAACACCATCCATAATAAAATTAAATCATTGATCTAAATTTTTGATCTCAAATGCTGAAAATGACATTTAGAAATATAAATTTTATAAGTATTCGAAAAATAAATATGAAAATTATCCTTATTAAAATCAAAATCATATAATATTTAAATAACACATAAACATTTATAAGATATAATGTAATTATTGATATATTTAACTTCTTATTTACCTTTTCTGTCAATTCAATATTCAAAAAAATCATAGTTTCTATTAGATAGAAATTAAAAAATATTTTATATTGATAAAATTAATCCAAATAAAAAGGTTCTTCCACATACTTAATTATTCATTATTATATTTTTAATATGTGTCTCTTTCGGAACATTATTAAAACTACAACATAAACATTACATTAAAATGATATCATTTATATAATTAGTTAATGATAAATATATACAAAACATTCCTCTATATTTAATAATATAAAAAATTCACTAGATGCATCCACGTATAATTTAAAATTAGTACCTAATGATTTTTACTATATTTAAAGGAGATGAGACCAAATAAATTAAATAAAATTTTAATATACTTATAATGATTAAGAAAATTACCCTATTTTCAATGATAAATTTCTATCCAAAGAAGTAATTTTAATTTTCCCTATTAAACTTGTTTCAAAATTAAAAGACATCAAATTAGAAAAAAAATTATGAATAAGATAACTAGTTTAATATAAATCTATATCATCAATATAAATTTTCACATTTAATATATAAATTTTATTTCTTTTCAGAAAATTTTTATGATCAAAAATTACATTTCTAAATCCATTAGATAATAAATATAAATATTGTACTTCATATTAACAACGGGTGTGATTTTTTGAGACCCTAGAACACTATATAAAATTTATAACAATTGTTGTAAAATTTATCATTTTCAAATAACATGTTTTGAGAAACATAGAATTATTATTTTATAATACCATTTTATATATAACATTTTTCAACAATTTGATAAAATTCAAAACAATAAAAATATGAAAAATCCATTTCCATTCTAATAGAATCTAAAACCAAAAATAGTGAGAATTAATATTAAATATATATATACATTCTTCTTGAGGGTATCCTTGATCAACATATCTTGTTTTTATTTTCAAATTATATATATATTCAACTAGTTTCTTTCTGAATATCAAAATACTTTCAATTACCTTTTTAACCTCATAAAATTCTACTAATGTCCAACCATTATTTCTAACAAATTCATCTCATGTGGCATAAAAACAATCCAGTTAGTTGTATTCAAAGAATCATAAATATAATTAGAAAATAACTATAAAATAACATTTTATTTGGAAGAAAAAATAAAACCTAAAGTCTTTTATTAATACCATACTCAATATTTTAAGTATCATTTTCTATATGAGAATCTTTATAAAATTTAGATGATAATGGGTCAGATTGAGAATGTGTATTCACCATCTATATTGACTAATAAATATAATGAGTTTTTTATATAAAATATTGTATCTCAAAACTAATAATAAATAACAGTAGAATAATAATTTAATTAAAAATATTTTCATTAGTATTAAAATAATCAAAATTTTCAATAACCATATATATATTTTAATAATATATAAAGGATTTTCAATTTCTTAAAAAAATAAAAATACCCTCATCACATTTAGAATCTTATTTACCTAAATTATACAATGAATTTCAAATATAATATTTACACCAAATAATTACAAAGTATCCATATTAAATTGTTTTTAATAATTCACATGAACTATTTTATCACTGTTCTACTAATAATTCTATTTGAAATATTAACCAATGATAAATAGCCATCCAAGAAAAAATATCAATGTAAAATATATTCACGTAATAATGTTCCAACCATTAGAACATGTGTTCTATTTTTACGATCTTCAATTTCATTTTCTATAGTGTTATAGAGGCAGAAAAATTATAATAAAACATTATTTTCAAAACAAATTAAATTAATAGATTATAAAATTCAAATATGTATCACTAATAATTTTACAAATAATAAATAAATTTTTATTTTGATTTGAATTCAAATAATAACTAAATCTCTAAAATGTAACACTTTTATAAGGAAGATGAGAAACCCATGTAAATATATTATAATCATCAACATATCTAATTCATATTTTATTACACCAAGGATTAGATATTTCATTGGATAAAATAAATCAAGATGTACTAAATATAATGGTTGATTGGTATTTATTTGGTTGATAAATATTGATGAAATTTTAAAATTTTTCCCTTTAATGATAGCATCACAAACTTATAGTTTTTATTACCCCTAGTGAGGTAGGTGTATAACAATCTCAGGTTTTCAGATATTTTTTAATGTTGTGAAATTTACATGACTAGAATGATTATTACAAGAGGTTCTATCACATTACAAAATATTCAAACACTTAATGTGTGATTATCTTTTTATAAAAAACAATAGTGCTTATATTTTCATTTCCTAAGCATAAAATAATAACCAATAAACCTTTAAAACAATAATTAATTAATTTTAATGTTTATGTTTCAATACATCATCACAAAGTCATGATTGTAGAGACCCGTATCCTGACGTACATGGACATTACATTACATTTGCGGAATACTTAGTACATAACAAAAATACAAACACACAAGGATCGTAATAGTTTAGTGTCTTTGGAAACTCGGAACGTAATCTTATAATCGTGGTGAAAGATCTTCAACATCTCCCATAAATATCTTTTTTTTAATACCTAAAACCTTTCTTTATCTCCTGGGGAAAAGAAAACATAAAAGGGTGAGCTCAAATGCTCAGTAAGGGTAAACAAAAGAAATATCAATCATATCATATAAGAACATAGCTTTTGGAAATCTTAACCTGCAAAAGAGCTCATAATATCATAACATGGGATAAATCATAGAAGTGAAATGTAATCCCAATAATCATAACTTAAAACATGAAACTTTGTGGCATACACACATAATCATAGAAAATCATTTCTTGTTAGTCAAGACTCATTGCCAAGACTATCTTAGTGGACAAAGTCCCTTTCTGAATCGAGTAACCCTCGTTTCAGTCCTGTTTCACTGAACCGGTATAACCTACCATTTCAGCCATGTCTATCTCATGATATATAAAATCTTTACCCAATGCATTGGAGGGAGATATAGGTCCCACCCATCTCATAATGATACCATTCTTATGTGTGCCACAAAATCATAAATCATACATCATTGCATAACCCATGTAATAAAAATGGGAATCTTAAACATCATGCCATCATAATCCATAAACAATTGATATCATTCAATCATAAGAATATTGAAACCATTTAAATCATAGAGACATTTTACTTGAAACATACATATCAAATAATTTCATCTTAGATGGAAAATAGTTTTGAGAAAAACACTCGAAATGAATTCTTGAGGAAAATATCCTTTCTTCTTTAAAATCATTTTCTTTTCACAAAATTCCATGCAATTTTAAAAGATAAGGGTTTGGTTGAAAATAATCATGAAATCTTGTAGAGGAAGCTTCTTTAAAATGAGGTGTTATGAAACCGTAAAAATCCTTTCACGCCGTATAAGTTAAAAATAACATTCTCCTCGTACTTTTTTCGGAAAAGTCAAAAAGTACCTTATATGGTAACCAAAGGAAAGATTCCATTCATACAATGTGGTAAAAAGTAAATAAAGGGTAAAAATGACTTTAAACATTCATGGAAGAATGGCAAACATTTTATAAAAACATTTTTAGAAAACATGGTCATGGATGTTAAACGTAACCCCAGTAAATACTTAAGTATAAGCAATCTCGGATAAAAATGAGATTGAAAATTTATCCATTACCTTAGGTCCGACTTGCTTTGTACGTGTCCGAACCTCCTGTATAATGATTTACATAATGTTATTGACTTATTACAGAATCATATTCATTGTTATGATATCATATATGGTTCTCTTATGGCTTTATATTACCCGGTCTTTTGTAAATTCATGTTAAAGTAGCATTTTGGGTAAAATCGTCTTATTTGTCGTTCGTCTTTTTAACTTGTAATTGTTAATATGATTACTTGGATCATGATTACTTATATCCAGAATGTAAAACATGATTTATATATAATATATATTCAGAATATACATATATATATAATATATTGATAATGGAATGAAATACACTGTTCATGGAGACGGTAGTCCGTACGTACGCATGAACGCTGTTTCCGTTTCCTTATTGAATCGAATGGAATTAGATGACATACATATAAATATACATAAATCCAGTATCATTATTATGTCATATATTTCATTAGTACTTATTATATATACTTTATAATCATTCATGAATGGATAATCATTGAGAATGAATCTCATCGCGTCGTGGAGACGGTAGTCCGTACGTACGCACGAGCGATGATATCGTTCCCATGGTCGTGGAATTGTGTTGAAGTGTTTGTATACTATTTATGTATCAATATCACTTTATAATAATCATATATAGTTACTCATTACACCATTATACCCATCCAATTAAGGTGGTGGCGGAAAATAGATTACACCACGGCGTGGAGACGGTATTCCGTACGTACGCACGCGCGGTGATTTCTTTTTCCGTAGGATGGATAGATGGTGAAATAGGGTTGTTTCATACTTATAATAACATATCAGTATATGAGTGATACTGATGTTATTACTTCATAATGAAACAACCTAATAAGAAGAAGTGGAAGAAGAAATAAAGATGAAAGAATTGGTAACGGTAATTACCTCTTCTTTGAAGCGCCTCTTTGAGACCTCCTCTTAGGGCACTAAAATTGGTCTTTGAGGAAGACCAGAACCTCTAGAATGTTGCTAGGGAAGTGTAGAGGTGAAAATGGCAGGGGTTGGCCGAGCTTGAATGCTCAAATTGGTGTGAGGAGGAAGGGGGAGGAGGTGCCCTTTTATAAGGGAGGAGAGGCGCACCTTAGGAATTCTTAAAAATATTAATTTATAATAAATCTAACTCCACTTAAAAACCTCCAAAAATGACTCATATTCGAAGATTAGATGCGATAGGGTTGTAATCTCATCAACCAATCAAATTTAGACATGTTTAGATCTTATTTTAAACCTTATCAATTAGATTTAACTCTAAGTTAAATAATTTAACTTTTACCGTGTCTTTTTGTTTTCTTTCACTATATGGTTAATACACTTACTATAACATGCCAAACTAACCCCAAATTGTTTATTATTAATATATATATCCTTATCTAAGTCATTTGGCCGAACCTTAGATTTTTAGGAATAAAATAACAATTAATAATATAATATTTGATTTAAAAACTATTTTGTGTCAATTTTGACACTATTTGATATATGATTTTTGTGAAAGTCATAACAGAATTAAATGTTCGAACCAAGTTGATTAAATCAACATTAATATATCATAGTAACCTAGAAAATTAGTGGAATTCATAAAAAATCTCAAATTACATTTATTTTGGTGTTTATAACATCAATTATGTCAATATTTCATTAATAAGATAATTACTGCATCATCGTTGTGTCATAAATAAATTAAATTATTTAATGTCTAAAAATTATAAATAAAATACCATTATGTAGGAAATCTTTTTAGCTTTCTAATGAATATTTATAGTCGAATTTATCTTATGTATAACCCCATATTAAAAAAATTTTTACTTATTAAACATTGATTTTAACTATTTTAACCCTTCTTTAAATAAATTAATAATAAATGTCCTAATCTAATCCAAGTGGGCCTAAATGGTCATATTTTATTCCTAAGTTTGTTTGTGGTCGAATTACACTTGTCCAATAGAATTAGGACATGTGTTAGGGTAATAGTAATATCATATTTACCCTTAGTTACCCTATTTACTATTAACCGCGGTAAAAAAAAGTAAAAAGTTACTATTCACCAAAAAATTATTTTCAGCTCATTGAACCACATTTTAGTCCTTGATATTAACCGTGTCTCTCGGATTTTCGAAATTCCATTCACAGAAGCGGTAAAATTAAGTTTTATGCAAAATTCAGTTTTTTAACCTACCACTTAGTAGTTTCACTATTCATCAAAAATTGATGTTTTTCAGAACAATGCCAAAATTTCATCCCAAGCTATATTTCATATTCCGAATTCAAAAATGAAGTCTATTTTACCAAATTCATAACATAAAAGTTGCATTAATTAATTTTATAATTAAATCCCGTTGTTAAAACAAATAGCGTGTTTTTAAGAAACAATATCTATCAAAAGATTGACACTCGTTTATGTCTAGTTTAAATGTGAAATTACATCCAATGACCAACATTGTATTAAATTGTAAAAATATATTCTAAATATACTTTAAAACCACTCAAATTAATTATTTATCACTATTAATTATTTCGATTAAAAAAAGTTGTTTTAAATTATAATTTAGTAATTTTCACTATTCATCAGAATATGAAAGTTATCCGAAATGTACCAAAATTTCACCTTAGGCTAAATTCGATACTCCGAATCCAAAAATGAAATCCATTTTGAAAAATAAAATTTACAAAATTTCAAAAAGTGGTTATTACTATTCATAACGGCTAGTTTTAATAGCATATCGCTGTTTAGTGAAACTCGTTATTGCGTACTACACACACTATCGAGGAAGGTTGCGATTGCGTGTAATGCAAGGCAATTCAAGGATGCGTGTTGTGCAAGCTCCTTTTGGTGTAGCGTACAACACAAGACATTAATAAAATTAAAAAGAATATTTTTCATAAAATCTTGGGCTGTTACATTCTACCCCCCTTAAAATGAATTTCGCCCTCGAAATTCGTCGGGGTTATAAATGGTTTTCTATTCGAAAGTTTCCCACATCGTAAAAAGGAATACCAAAACTTGGCTTTAAAAACTAAAGTATGAAATGTAACGATTACCCAAATAAACTAATTGTTGGGTTTCCACATAGGTAAAAATATGGATATGGAAGAAAAATCTAACCATCATGTTCTGATGGAGAGTGGTAGAGAACATGGCTATGGAAAAGCCAAAAATCACAAATCCATAAATTTGTGATGATATAAGGTACCATCTGATTCCTCAGGTATAAGATCACTAGGACAACATTTTTGGTTTTCAAGATCATTTCCCTAAAGTTGAAAATTTGAATTAGAATAAATACTTACTTTATTTTGGTACAATCTCACTGTTGTTCGTGCCTTGAACAATTTCCACTTCATCTCTTAAATAAATGAAGTTGAATTTGTTATTCGTGAAGTGTTAGCAGATAATGTGATAGAATGACGGGTCATTCCATCTGTCTCAAACAAAAGGTTAGCAAAAATTATATGCATAAATCGATCTATAGTGAGATTAATCATATATGGTTCCTAAAATGGACTTATACTTCATATATCATACTGCTTAATATAATAAAACTAGTTTCTACTAAATAGGGACTTCCTGTAGGTCAGTGGTAGGCGATAAAGGCCAGTCGCACTTCGGTTGTGGGTTCGATTCCTACAGCCTTGTCCGAAGCGATGGGTTGTCGCCCGTCCTGCAGGTTGTCCTTTTTCTAAAACTATATTACTATAACATCCCATCAATAATATCGAGAAAACTTCGATCCTTAAACAATACTCACTTATGTCCAACATAATCCATTTCAATCTTTAGGCTTATCCATAATACTGCAGTCCACTCTCATAATATAGTGACAACGATTACCAGAGATTTAATACTGTCGTTGATCCCCACATATCATAAGATATGTTTTGTTGGTCACATTCTAAACATTCAAAGTCCTTAATCATGTATTCTCTTGAATACCTTAGTGAAAACATGAATGCAGTTAAAAGTTAACACTTTCCACATACCAAAATCCTCAAAATTCTATATACTCAATCCATGATCTCACTTAGTCCTTATATCAATCATGAGCTCATGAATATTGTTAAACATTTCATTTTCTTATTTTCCCTTCATTATGCGCATATCATCTTATTTCCAAAAATATCTCAATCACTTTGAATACCACATTAAACCAATACATAAATATTCCAATACTCCATGATACAACATTATTTTGGAATCCCATTACATAAACACTTAATCATTCCACCACATCGTTATCATATTCAACATTGCCAATAGTAATCGCATGTGATTTCCCTTTGTCCTTTGCCTTCAGTGGTTGCTCATGTTGATCATCACTAACCCTTGGATTAGGGAAATTATTAGCATAATGCCCCATTTCCTTGCACTTGAAGCATTGAAGTGTTGGCGGTGCGTTCTCTGCAGTGTTTTCTTTATTCACATCATTAGAAACCCTTTTTCCATTACTTCGACACTCAGCTGCTCGATGACCTTCTTTTCCACACTTAAAACATTTTCTAGTTCCTTTAAGACAATCTCCACCATGCTTCTTTCCACACTTTGTGCATAAGGAAACATTCATCTTCTTTTCACCATTATTATGAGATTTCTCCTTGAACTCCATCTTTCGTTTCTTGTCAAAACCATGAGATGGATATGTAACACCAACTTCCATTTCTACCTTGATTGCACAACGCACAATTTCTTCATAGCTACTGAAGTCTCTTATAGCTAATGCCCTTCGAAGACTTGGTTTTAAGCCACTGAAAAATCGATCAACTTTACTTTCAGGTTGGATGATAATGCCAGATGCATACCTTGCAAGTCTTGTAAAATTCGCTTCATATATACCAACAGATTCATCATCCTTCTGCTTCAGCTCAATAAACTCCTTTTCCATCTTTGTTCGAAGAATACGAGGGAAGTACTTACTGAAAAACAAGTTCTTGAACTCGTCACATTCCATGGACTCAATTTCATCCCTTGGCCTCGTATTCTTGATAAGATTCCACCATTGATCAGCTTCACCTTCCAAACGATATACTGCTAAGATGACTTTATCATGTTCAGAACATTGAAGAACTGAAAATATCTTTTCAGTGGTACTGATCCATTGTTCAGCAACAAGTGGATCGGAAGTCCCACTGAAAGAAGGTGGACGTTGCCTCATGAAGGACTCAATAGAATATTGTTCCCTTCTCTGCTCATTTGGAAGTCCAGAATGATTCATAGCATGTGTAAGTATAGCAATAATATTTTGCACTCCATCTCCCATAACATTTGTTTGTTCAGGAGGGCAATCATTGCATTGTCCATTGCATTGATCAACACGGTTCCCTCGGGTTCCAGCCATCGTCTAAAACCCAAAAAGAATAGTGTGAGAGGAAAAAATCATGCTAGGGAAAACAACATAATAAAGGGGGAGTACCTTCAATATCCAACATCTTAGGTTTAATTCTATGATCGTTAGCGTAGTTCTATTACTATAACCTATACGTATACTTATCCCTAGGGACATCCCTAGACATACCTTAGAAATATCTCTAGGGATCTCACTATCGTTTTCGCATCCTAGTTTCCAAAGGTTGACTAAACCTTTCCTCTGATACCAACTGTAGAGACCCGTATCCTGACGTACATGGACATTACATTACATTTGCGGAATACTTAGTACATAACAAAAATACAAACACACAAGGATCGTAATAGTTTAGTGTCTTTGGAAACTCGGAACGTAATCTTCTAATCGTGGTGAAAGATCTTCAACATCTCCCATAAATATCTTTTTTTTTAATACCTAAAACCTTTCTTTATCTCCTGGGGAAAAGAAAACATAAAAGGGTGAGCTCAAATGCTCAGTAAGGGTAAACAAAAGAAATATCAATCATATCATATAAGAACATAGCTTTTGGAAATCTTAACCTGCAAAAGAGCTCATAATATCATAACATGGGATAAATCATAGAAGTGAAATGTAATCCCAATAATCATAACATAAAACATGAAACTTTGTGGCATACACACATAATCATAGAAAATCATTTCTTGTTAGTCAAGACTCATTGCCAAGACTATCTTAGTGGACAAAGTCCCTTTCTGAATCGAGTAACCCTCGTTTCAGTCCTGTTTCACTGAACCGGTATAACCTACCATTTCAGCCATGTCTATCTCATGAGATATAAAATCTTTACCCAATGCATTGGAGGGAGATATAGGTCCCACCCATCTCATAATGATACCATTCTTATGTGTGCCACAAAATCATAAATCATACATCATTGCATAACCCATGTAATAAAAATGGGAATCTTAAACATCATGCCATCATAATCCATAAACAATTGATATCATTCAATCATAAGAATATTGAAACCATTTAAATCATAGAGACATTTTACTTGAAACATACATATCAAATAATTTCATCTTAGATGGAAAATAGTTTTGAGAAAAACACTCGAAATGAATTCTTGAGGAAAATATCCTTTCTTCTTTAAAATCATTTTCTTTTCACAAAATTCCATGCAATTTTAAAAGATAAGGGTTTTGTTGAAAATAATCATGAAATCTTGTAGAGGAAGCTTCTTTAAAATGAGGTGTTATGAAACCGTAAAAATCCTTTCACGCCGTATAAGTTAAAAATAACATTCTCCTCGTACTTTTTTCGGAAAAGTCAAAAAGTACCTTATATGGTAACCAAAGGAAAGATTCCATTCATACAATGTGGTAAAAAGTAAATGAAGGTTAAAAATGACTTTAAACATTCATGGAAGAATGGCAAACATTTTATAAAAACATTTTTAGAAAACATGGTCATGGATGTTAAACGTAACCCCAGTAAATACTTAAGTATAAGCAATCTCGGATAAAAATGAGATTGAAAATTTATCCATTACCTTAGGTCCGACTTGCTTTGTACGTGTCCGAACCTCCTGTATAATGATTTACATAATGTTATTGACTTATTACAGAATCATATTCATTGTTATGATATCATATATGGTTCTCTTATGGCTTTATATTACCCGGTCTTTTGTAAATTCATGTTAAAGTAGCATTTTGGGTAAAATCGTCTTATTTGTCGTTCGTCTTTTTAACTTGTAATTGTTAATATGATTACTTGGATCATGATTACTTATATCCAGAATGTAAAACATGATTTATATATAATATATATTCAGAATATACATATATATATAATATATTGATAATGGAATGAAATACACTGTTCATGGAGACGGTAGTCCGTACGTACGCATGAACGCTGTTTCCGTTTCCTTATTGAATCGAATGGAATTAGATGACATACATATAAATATACATAAATCCAGTATCATTATTATGTCATATATTTCATTAGTACTTATTATATATACTTTATAATCATTCATGAATGGATAATCATTGAGAATGAATCTCATCGCGTCGTGGAGACGGTAGTCCGTACGTACGCACGAGCGATGATATCGTTCCCATGGTCGTGGAATTGTGTTGAAGTGTTTGTATACTATTTATGTATCAATATCACTTTATAATAATCATATATAGTTACTCATTACACCATTATACCCATCCAATTAAGGTGGTGGCGGAAAATAGATTACACCACGGCGTGGAGACGGTATTCCGTACGTACGCACGCGCGGTGATTTCTTTTTCCGTAGGATGGATAGATGGTGAAATAGGGTTGTTTCATACTTATAATAACATATCAGTATATGAGTGATACTGATGTTATTACTTCATAATGAAACAACCTAATAAGAAGAAGTGGAAGAAGAAATAAAGATGAAAGAATTGGTAACGGTAATTACCTCTTCTTTGAAGTGCCTCTTTGAGACCTCCTCTTAGGGCACTAAAATTGGTCTTTGAGGAAGACCAGAACCTCTAGAATGTTTCTAGGGAAGTGTAGAGGTGAAAATGGCAGGGGTTGGCCGAGCTTGAATGCTCAAATTGGTGTGAGGAGGAAGGGGGAGGAGGTGCCCTTTTATAAGGGAGGAGAGGGGCACCTTAGGAATTCTTAAAAATATTAATTTATAATAAATCTAACTCCACTTAAAAACCTCCAAAAATGACTCATATTCGAAGATTAGATGAGATAGGGTTGTAATCTCATCAACCAATCAAATTTAGACATGTTTAGATCTTATTTTAAACCTTATCAATTAGATTTAACTCTAAGTTAAATAATTTAACTTTTACCGTGTCTTTTTGTTTTCTTTCACTATATGGTTAATACACTTACTATAACATGCCAAACTAACCCCAAATTGTTTATTATTAATATATATATCCTTATCTAAGTCATTTGGCCGAACCTTAGATTTTTAGGAATAAAATAACAATTAATAATATAATATTTGATTTAAAAACTATTTTGTGTCAATTTTGACACTATTTGATATATGATTTTTGTGAAAGTCATAACAGAATTAAATGTTCGAACCAAGTTGATTAAATCAACATTAATATATCATAGTAACCTATAAAATTAGTGGAATTCATAAAAAATCTCAAATTACATTTATTTTGGTGTTTATAACATCAATTATGTCAATATTTCATTAATAAGATAATTACTGCATCATCGTTGTGTCATAAATAAATTAAATTATTTAATGTCTAAAAATTATAAATAAAATACCATTATGTAGGAAATCTTTTTAGCTTTCTAATGAATATTTATAGTCGAATTTATCTTATGTATAACCCCATATTAAAAATTGTTTACTTATTAAACATTGATTTTAACTATTTTAACCCTTCTTTAAATAAATTAATAATAAATGTCCTAATCTAATCCAAGTGGGCCTAAATGGTCATATTTTATTCCTAAGTTTGTTTTTGGTCGAATTACACTTGTCCAATAGAATTAGGACATGTGTTAGGGTAATAGTAATATCATATTTACCCTTAGTTACCCTATTTACTATTAACCGCGGTAAAAAAAAGTAAAAAGTTACTATTCACCAAAAAATTATTTTCATCTCATTGAACCACATTTTAGTCCTTGATATTAACCCTGTCTCTCGGATTTTCGAAATTCCATTCACAGAAGCGGTAAAATTAAGTTTTATGCAAAATTCAGTTTTTTAACCTACCACTTAGTAGTTTCACTATTCATCAAAAATTGATGTTTTTCAGAACAATGCCAAAATTTCATCCCAAGCTATATTTCATATTCCGAATTCAAAAATGAAGTCTATTTTACCAAATTCATAACATAAAAGTTGCATTAATTAATTTTATAATTAAATCCCGCTGTTAAAACAAATAGCGTGTTTTTAAGAAACAATATCTATCAAAAGATTGACACTTGTTTATGTCTAGTTTAAATGTGAAATTACATCCAATGACCAACATTGTATTAAATTGTAAAAATATATTCTAAATATACTTTAAAACCACTCAAATTAATTATTTATCACTATTAATTATTTCGATTAAAAAAAGTTGTTTTAAATTATAATTTAGTAATTTTCACTATTCATCAGAATATGAAAGTTATCCGAAATGTACCAAAATTTCACCTTAGGCTAAATTCGATACTCCGAATCCAAAAATGAAATCCATTTTGAAAAATAAAATTTACAATATTTCAAAAAGTGGTTATTACTATTCATAACGGCTAGTTTTAATAGCATATCGCTGTTTAGTGAAACTCGTTATTGCGTACTACACACACTATCGAGGAAGGTTGCGATTGCGTGTAATGCAAGGCAAGTCAAGGATGCGTGTTGTGCAAGCTCCTTTTGGTGTAGCGTACAACACAAGACATTAATAAAATTAAAAAGAATATTTTTCATAAAATCTTGGGCTGTTACAATGATATACAAATTTGAAAGTTTTTATTAAATTTATCAACTAAAACATTTGAAATTAAATTGTAATTTTAAATATAAAGTATATGAAATCCTTTTAAATCCACATTCAAATTATCACAAAATGTAATTGTGCCTCAATCACATGTGTTGTAAGTGGTATGTTTTGATCAGTCACAAGTATTATTTATGGACAATAATCCTTTTTGTTACATTATGTGTTCATTGAGACGTCCATGTTATTATTTATACGAAAATAAATTACATGCTTATTTTGGAACCCTCGTTAATTTGAGTCCAAATGATATAGTAATATAATTTTTATGTAAAATATTGGATTCTGGCTTTTATAGAATGGTAAACATGTAAAAATCATTTAGATATAATAGTTTTTTATAGATAATACTCCATGAATATAAGAGAACATTAATTTTCATAGAGAACTATCATGAAAAATTTAATTGAAGATACAGTAAAATTGCAACCAATTTTTATTTTAAAAAATAAATTTTAATCATTTGAGGTAATCTTCAATCATATCCAAAATATGTATATTTATTTATTTAGCTTTTCGATATAAATAATCATATATATTTTCCATGGACTTGAATAAATTAATATACACTTATTTTACATCGCCCAAATCATATTCGAATTATTAAATCATATTTAGAAATTATTTAAAATTTTCATATAATGTAGAATGAGATGTACATGCAGTTTTCTAAATTTATTATTTTTTGTAAAGTTTTATTGGAAAAATATTCACATTATTTTTGTAATAATTAATTAATAATCCACATCTTTGTAAATCAATTCATAAAAATTGAATTTTTCACATTTAGTTATATTTAAATTTTCATATTCATAGTTGAAATCAAAACATTCTTATTAAAAAAATACATCATAAAATTATATATTGATTCTAAGAAGAAAAAGGTATATATTCATTTTTTATTTCTAGATTTTCAGTACAATAATAATCATCTGTTCAATACAATCATGTGGAGAATTTCATGTTATCCTTGATTATTTAATTTTATTTATAAGAATGGAACAGTAATGAAATATATTAACTTTAGATTTACATTAATAATAAGTGACATAAGAATATTTATCTTTAATATTAGATTTTTTAATCTCATATGTTTTTTTGTATTAAGTACTACTCATAAATATGATATTTAGTCCTCTCATTGTCATTATCTTGTAATATTTTGTAACAATCATTGGTAATATTTATTTTTCACTATTATATTGTTTATAAACTGATGATTTAGTAAAAAATGTACATGTTCTAGAGGAATAGATCAAATATTCTCCTTAATAAAGAACATGTCAATGAAAATGAAATTCATCCAATGAATGATTTCTATGTGTTGAATCATAATTTCACTCACCACATTAGTTTTTATAGTAGGTTAATAGTATTACAGGTTTTCTTAATGAAAAAATAGAGTATTGGAGAAGTAATCTAATCTCTTATTCTATTTTTCATGGATTCATTAATTATCCAATATAAATTAAATTTATGTACGAAAAAATAGTGTAAGGAAATTCATATAAAAATAGATTAATTATTCAAGAGAGGTAATGAATTACTATTATGAACAACCCTAACCCAAAAAAGATTTAATGTCAAAAGAAAGGGTGAATCAAACATTGTTGAATCATATATTAAATAGTAATAACAATTCAATGTAATCTAATACAATTCATTAGATGTAATACAAAAAATAATAAATTAATTTTCAGATCAAGTATTGTGTCATCAAAAATTAAAATAATCATAATACTTCATTAAAATCCTTAAAATAAATTACATTATTTTTGTCATAAATAAATATTCATTTAAATTACCATAAGACCCATAAAGCGATTTAAGATGTACATATTATAAATATATTAAATACATGTATGTTTAACAATTTAATTTAATAGGATTTTAATACAAATTTAAATTTATAATAATAATTCACATTGATCATATATAATATATATATTAACTTTTGAAATCAATAATATACATAAAATAATAAATTTAAGTAATAATTAATGAAAAACAGAGTATGTGTCACCATTAGTTCCATAAAAATGAGTCACCATTATTTCAAAAAACATAAATTGTTAGTTCAAAATTTTATGTGTTTTAAATAAAAATAACGCATAATAAGATAAAAATGTATACCTATTGGAATTAATAAATATATCTATTCTAGAATGTGCTAAATATATCAACATTGCAATTTATGAATTGTCTCACTGTTAGAATGATTGAAATGTTCATCTTTTAGAATAGAAAAAACTAGAATACACGATTAGTTATGATTAATCAAACACTATTAAATTTCTTTAAATGTCGAAATTGTTCCTATTTTGTACAATAATACCGACATTCAAGCATTTGGAATATTCAAAAATGAAAAATTAAATAAAATAGTGTCCAGGATGAAGATAAACTACTATAAAACTATAAGCATGATGATAATGATTATTTAAGGATGAAGGAAATGATGAAGGTAATAAAGTAACCTATTGATGAGGTAGAATAATCATGAAGAGATTCCCATACTGAAATATATTATAGGAATGAGAGGCTAAATAATATTTCATCATTTTATATAAACATATCAACACATAATGATTGGTGACCTTTTAGACCCTTAAAAGGAATAAATTATATGTAGTACCAGAATATTAAATTAAATATAATTTAGTGATATAACTATTCAATAAATAATATCATAATTCTGATAATTAATAAATGCAGTATATTTAAATAAAATTGAATATATTTTTTGAATACTATAGAATGAATTGCAACATTTATACTAATTTTTTAGGTATCTAAATTACATTTTTGGTGTCTCATGTTTTTGAAGGAAATGAATATAATAATATATATTTATAAACAAATAAACTATGTGTTATTGTAATTATAATTTAATGAACAATAAAACATAATAGATTTTCAATAATGTAAATCTCATAATTCCATAACTATTTCATGATCATCAATAAACTAGAACAACCCATAAACAGTAAAATTATGAAACATTTTATTCAAATTATATATGGATAAATTATTTTGAATTATAAATGAATATGTTTTATAAAAATATGATTAATATATAAAATTTTAGAAATGAATGATTGAATAAATATATAATGTAGTTTACGCTGAAAACACTTCATGAAAGAAAAATATTTAATCATATTTTGACAAAAATTATGACATTCTAGATATATAATTAGATATATTCGTGGTCTAATAAAATTTATTTAAAAATGATAAATATAAAATGAATAATTAATTAATAAATTATGACCTCTTAAACTGAAGTAACAATTAAAATTTAATGTTGTTTTAAAAACAAATTTCACAAAAATAATAAAATTGTTTCTAATATTTAACAACATTAAATAGAATGAAATCAAAAAATATAAAAACACTTATATACACATTAAATATAGTAAATCTAAAAAATGAATACCTTAAAAAATCCGCCAATGTAATTGAATGAATTATGTATGTAATATTATAGATTTTTCTCTATTTATGGTTAGGAATTAAAATAATGATAAGAAGCATAATTTCAAATCGTGTGAAAGTATATAACTGAGGATATTTCCATAAAATTATTATCTTATTTTTACATGTAATTATTAAACACATCCACATGTATTTTATTTAATATGATAACTCTATAATGGGAAAATATAAGAATGTTTCCCTAATTCATAATTAATAGAATCCAAGGAATTATTATCTACAACTTATTCATTAAAATGTGAACAGAATATAAATAAAAATATAATTGATGGATCAATATATGTTTTATATTTAAATAATGATTCTACTCATAAGATCTATTTTTACATCTTATTGAATATTTATTATATTCTTATGAATTTTTTAAATGTTATGATTTTTTCAAAATGGAATATGATTTAAAGTTGATATTATTCTAAAAATTTGTGGACATTACATCAGAAAAAACAAATGAATCTTTAGGTTGAAAAGGGGATTTAGGATTGGGAATAAATTTCATAACAAATTCCAAATTGAATGTAATGGATGAATGAAGTATTTGAAACAATCAATACAAAATCCTATATATGGGACATGATTCCAAAATTCCTAAGTAAAACTGGTAAAACACTATTAAAAAGGGGGAATAAATATTCAACAGAATACCAATTTATACTAATCGGATAGAAAAAATTGATTTACATAATTCTTAAAAAGGAATTGATGTGAAACAGATCCGAATATATTGATGTGTATTATATGATCATTTATATTCCAATGAAATAGTGTTGTTGGATTTTAAATCAAAAGTGAGTTTTATATTCAGATATGGTGATGAGAACATTAGTTATGTTTTATGGTATTTTATAAAGATATTATAATTTAGATAATACATATTTTCTTTAATATGATATATATGTGTGAATTCAAAAAATGTTTGTGATAAATACTAATGAAAAAAAATCAACTACTCATGCTCATGTTGAGTAGAATGAGAATATTAGAAGGAAAAAAATACATGTAAAATCCTAAAAGAGTAGAGAATCATGGGAGTGTAATGAAATAAATATTTATATTCTGATTATTATAATAATTTTATTATCAAAAAACCATTTCATCTTAATAGATCATGTAAAGTCCCATAATTTCCATGATTTTTTTCATAATAACATGGGAATTTTACGAGTCCATGAAAATTGACGGCGTATAACTCTTAGGCCCGGTGTGACCTGAATCTATTTCCGAAATTTTATTCGGGTACATTCAGTCAATGTACGAGCATGATTTTATAAATTTTGAACTGGTGCTCAGAATTGAAATTTGAGAGCACCATTGAACTCATAGTGCTGATTTTCTCTAAATAAGAACTTCACCTCGACTGCAGTTTTTTGAGAGTGGAAAATAAATTGTGGGTTTTCGAGGAACATAATAATATAATGTGAGTCTTCATTTTATTTTATTAGAGCGCCATGTGGTGTTTGGTGGTTAAAACCTCCTAGTTGGAGTTGGAGGTGGGACCACCACACCTTAACCTCCCTTGAGAGGTTATGGTGGTGGGTCCCACCCGTACATAACCAACCATGAGAGGTTACTATGTGGGGATCACACTGGTCTTAACCCCATTTTGATGGAGGAGAGTAAAATCTCTCAACTCTCCCTCATTAATGATGGAGATCCTCTTCACCCACCATAATTAATTACTTTTGCCTACCCCTTGAATTAATTAAGGGGAGCCTAACTAATTAATTCATTAGTCCAATTTCAATATCTTGCAAACAAATTAATAGGATATATCAATATATTATTTCATTGGCATATTACTTTTGGTGGAAGCTTCGAGAGGAGGATTATTTTGGAGAAATGTCTCAACGAAGAACCCCATCTCCCAACAAAGAATGACGAATGAAGAATGCCGACCTTCTTCGACTTCTACCAAGAAACTTCAAAGGTCGTGAGACTTCTTCGACGACCGACTTCCACATCATCATCAATGAGCAAATGCAACACTGGTTTGGAAGTGTGTGGCAGATGTGACGAATGATGAACATATTCGTCTACTTTCCGCAACTCTATCAACGAATGACGAACGATGATCAAAGGTAGGGGGTTTGATTTTGTATATTAATCATTTATCTATTTCTCTTTTTCGGATAGAACAAATTCATTGTGTGGATGTAAAATAATTGTTGTTCATCGTACTTCTATGATGAACCATTTTATACCACCCTAAATGTGGAGGGTGCGGGCCAAACCAAAATCGCCCGACACTTCCGCTGATTTTTTTATGTTTAAAATTCTACATGGCAATGAGCAATGTGCAGACAAAGTTGACAACAACAAAGGCTACTCTAACCACAGCCTTCGCGAACCGCGCTGTGCCTGTGGCGCTCCAGTGCTCCGGGCAGAACAGTTGTCCTCTGGCCGAGCCACCCCGAATGAATCGGTGCCACCCCACGCCACCCGGCTCCAAGATACAGTCAGCCTCCAGGCCTCTCAACTGCTCACTAGACAGCCTTTCTGAGCCACCATCCCACCTAGTCGCACCCAAACTGGCCCACCTAGTTGGGCCATGCACGAACCACGCCGGCCAGTACTGGCTGCACCTTGCCCAAATTGGCCAACCACCATCCCACATGATCGCGGTCTTCCCGGCTGCGTCCCCGCCGCTTGGACGTCAAAATAGGTCTGCATGCCCGATTGTGGTGCCCTGGCTGAACCGGCTCGGCCGCTCCCTCTAGGGCGAGCTGTGCCATGTCACGGCTTCACGACGCTCCGCATCAAACAGTCCCCAAGCTCGAGACGAACCGCCCTCACGGCCTGTGGGGCTTGGTCTAGCAGCCATGGCCGAAACTAATAGGCTGACCCTCACAATGGGTCAGGCCTGACCCAACAGGATTGACCTTGGTCGGACCGGACCCGGGCCCACTAATGACCCTTTAATTTCTTTGTCTATATCATTTCCACTGAATGTCTGTTTGGAGAACCGTCAACAGCCCTAGTAATATTGGTGAATGATGGTCCCTTTGAGTACACCCCACTGGATTTTGGGTATTAGATGAGATACAGTTAGGCTGGATCGTACACAAATCCAACTGGGGCCCCCGGGACCAAAAAGCTACTAACTCACAGACCGTGCATCGGATTGACGCAACTCCAGTTGTGTTGAGACCTCTATGGTGTGGCTTTCCTTTGAGATACACCTACGTGGGACTACTTTAAAATAGGATTATCATCCAATAGATCATTGTGCGGATCCTACCTTAGATGAGCGGTCATAGTGCAAAGACCTAGCAGTTGGCTGAGACCTAAAAACGGTTGACCGATTCGATAGAGAGTGATTCAACTAACTTAGTGGGGATAGCCTTGGTGTCGTGATAGACCCATGGTGGGGATCGCCTCTATGTAAGCATTAATGTCCCATGATACTTCACAGGAGGAGTAACTCAGCAGGTTATGAGGGAGAGCTCGTTAATATGACGCAACAAACCCATAGTGGAGAGAACATCTATGTGACGCAGCAGACCCATGGTACTCGAGAGGATAAGTACCTCAGTAGTCCATGGATGGTGGGATGCACCTCTGTGTGACACGGTAGGACCAAATTACTCAATAGAGGAGTATTACTCCAGTAGTCGTGGTTTTAATAGTGTGATTAGGTATGTTTTTTGATACTACCCCTAGAATAAATCCTGGTTTGAGCTGAGTCATAAAATTTCTTGTTTACCTCATGATTGAGATGGATTACTTAGTAACATAGTTATATGTATAGGAATATAACTAACTGAGGTTTTCTATTGATTTCGTACTTTTAGGTTTACCCTTTTTTTTATTTCGAGAGATCTTATATGTCTCGGTATCCCTACGGAGTATATTTATACTCACCCCTACATGGGCTACACCCACACTTCATTGTGTGTGTTGCAGAAGAAGGACAGTGCTGACTGAGGATCCGATTTGCTGAACTAGATGGTTCTCGAAGCTGGACCATGTGACGAGCCGACACCCAGAGGAGACTGATGGATGTGAAGTGCTGAGGAGGCTATCAGTACCTTCCCGTCAGGTAGGAATCCCTCGAGGATGACCATGTAGCTGCTTTACCATTTCATCACTTTTAAACGTTTTTCAGTTCTACTGGTACATTCCAGTTGGGCTTGTATTTTCGTCCCCTTTTAATTTTCAACACTTCTTTTGTATACTCATTTTTTTATTGTTTTACTTCTAGCTCGTATTCTATTGTGTGTGTTTAAACTTTATAAATGCAATGAATTACTAGTTATAGGGATTTTCACCTTTGGTTCTTGTCCATGCCCTAGTCCTATGGAAGGTGGGGTTTGGGTAGTCACGACACAAGCCTCGAGGGATGGGTCTTGGAAAATTAGTATCAGAGAAAGGTTGTACCATAGAAATTAGGACTCTGATCCTACTTTTCTATGACGGAATAATAATAAAGATAGTTAGTGTTATTTTTAGTTCAGGTAGTCTACTGTTAGTGCGACGGCCAACGTATCCATACACCAGGACCTTGACATCTAATAACCGACATATTGCAAGAAAACACAGATTGCATGTGGGTTTCCAAATGTCTCCTTTATGTCATATCAACCAGGTCATCTCGCCAGGTATTTCTTCTAACCACGTCTCATCTAATTCCTTTCAGGATGCCCCCTTGTATTCATCTAGTTAGAGTTATGAGATTTGTACATACAAAAATCACACTGAGCAATGAGACTCCAGTCCAGGACCCTCATAATATGTTGGCACCTTCATGTGGTTTACCAGCAGCACCACCACCCGTTGGACAGCTGATACCACCATCCACACTGGCGGACGGTGCATGCTGACTAAACATGATTCATGAGATCCAGCGCCAGAGGCTGCCCAGGTTCAGGGGAGAGACGAACCCACAGCCTACTGAGGATTGGCTAGAGGTTGTGCTGAGAGTCTTCAAACTGTTAGGAAGACCAGCATACAGTATGGTGAACCATGACATGAGTCTACTTCAGGCAGCAGCAGGTAGATGGTGGAGCCTGATTCTCCAAGTGCATGATGTGGAGACACTTCTCTAGGCAGTCATTGAGAGCCTATTTCAGGCGGTGTTTTTCCCATCCACCCTATGTGCGGTGCAGATATAGGAGCTACTACATTTTTAGCAGCGTAGCGTGATAGTAGCTCAGTACTCAATGAGGTTCACCGATCTATAGCGCAACTCCACAGATATGGTGCGAGAGCCGTTCCTCAAGGCCCAGACCTTCGAGTAGGGGCTCAAGTGAGATATCAGGGATTAGAGGATCTCACTCATCATCCCGAAACATGCATGGGTGCTATAGAGAGCCCGCCTTGTGGAGAGTTTCCATCCTAAATAGTCTCCGGCTATGAGACCCACCACTAGTCGACATGCAGTGGAGTCTTCTGCAGTGGGATGTATATAGATGTCGTTGGGAACCAGGAGGACCAGACCCATGGGAGGACGACCTCATGACTCAGTATCAGTTGTTAGGGGAACCCAGGGACGTGACATAAAAGTGAGGAGCCATTAATGTTATGCATGCGTCATGAAAGGTCACATGGATTGTGACAATCTGTCCCGCTGTTCAGATGATCAGCTGACAATTGAGGGAACACACAGTCATAAGTATAGGTTCTATCGAGGATGTCCATAAGGAGAAGCCAGACGTGGTAGAGGAGTTGTTCGTTCTGGTGGTAGTGGACGATGTTTCAAGGTGTTACCGCCAACACCTCCAGGATTTCCACCCCCACCACAGTAAGCAGGTGGGTAGGGGAGAGCTCAGCATTGGGCAGCTGAGGCCTATGATCACGACACTCTAGAGATGATTCAAGGAACAATCTGTGTCTAATCCACCATAGAAACAGTTCTTATAGACACAGCTCCTAGTCACTCTTTTATTTCCACCACCCTCATTCTTAGCTCAGAGATTCTGACAGAGCTGTTTGCTTGATCCTTACATCTAGAGACTCCTACGGGAGGAGACTCGATGATCATGCACTAGTTTTGGCAGTGCGAGCTTACTCTAGGAGGTGAGATCTTCAAGTGGGATCTCCTCGTAGTGTCAGCAAGTCCTTACAATGTCATCTTGTGTATGGACTAGTTATCTACTATCCATGGTCATATCGAATGTATTTGGTACAAAGTGTGTTGTGGTCGCACGAATGGGACTAGGTTCACCTTCACCATCGAGAAATAAGCCTTTTCATCACATGACTGGCATACTCAGAGGAGGGTGCATTTGATTACTCTTCAGTTGGCATGCCTTACCATTAGAGCAGTTGATGTGGAGAGTGCGAGTGATCCTGTAGTGGTGGACCAATGTGCAAATGTTTTCCCTGAAAATGTTATAGGACTACCTCCGCATAGAGAGGTGGAATTATACATTGACATTTATCCTTGGAAGACAATGATATCTACACTAGCATATCATATGGATCCTGGTGAGATTCGTGAGCTGTGGTTACGTCTATAGGACTTGGAAGGGAAGGGATTCATTCATCCAATTATTTTCCCTGGGTAGCCCATATTCAATTCTCCATGGAGGAAGGGATCCTGAGGATTTTTGTTAATTACCGTCTCCTAAACTAGTTGACCATGAAGAACAAGTACCGACTTCCAAGAATTGATGCCCTATTTGATCAGATAAAGGGATCACAGTGGGTCACCATGATATAAGTAAGATCAATCTATCACTAGCTCAGTGTTCGATATGACGATGTACAAAAGATGGCTTTCAGATGCTGGTACAACCACTACGAGTTCTTGATTATTCCGTTTAGCATAACCAATGCTCTAGCAGTATTCATGGTAATCATAAACATGTTATTCCATCATTACCTAGATCTATTTTTCATAGTCTTCATCGAAGACATTCTGATCTACACGGCTATCAAGGAGGAGCATTCCTACCATTTGTGGGTAGTACTGGACACACTCTGAGAGCACCTACTTTATGGTAAGCTCTCGAAGTGCTAGTTTTGGATCAAAGTGGATCACTTTTTGAGACATGTCATCTCGGAGGATGGAGTTGCAAAAGATCGATTGAATATTGAGGCGATACATGATTGGGAGCCACCCATGATTGTGACGGAGGTACGATGTTTCTTGGGTTTGGCTAGATATTAACAGTGGCTCGTACAAGACTTCTCCAGAGTTGCATCACCACTATCAACCTTGAAGAAGAAGGGTGAACCCTTAATGTGGTCGGAGAGATTCTCATAGTTCATTCATGAGATGAGTCCGATGCTGACTAGGGCCTCCATCTTGAGGCTTCAAGAGAAGGTCGCATGGAATGTTGGCTACTGCGACGCATCAGGGACCAAACTAGGGTGAGTCCTGATGCAGGAGCGAGCTGTGATCATGTATGGTTCTTGTTAGCAGAGACAACATGAGAAGAACATCGTTGACCATGAACTAATGTTTGTATCATTTTTCGTTTCCTTGAAGATGTGGAAAATCTATCTGATGGGTGAGCATTTCACATTCTACATGGACCACCCGAGTCTTAGGTATATCTTCTCCCTGAAAGACCTCGACATGAGACAGTGGTGATGGCTTCAGTTCCTCAAGTACTATGACTTCTAGATAGTCTATACACCTGGGAAAGGGACTGTTGTAGCAGATGCACTCAGTAGGAGGTCTGGTATATAGCTTCTAGGCAGGGAGACAGAGTAGCTGGCTGCTTTACAGATATGATTTGTGGACAAAGATGGAGAAGCATTCCTTCATTCTCTTACAGTGACTCTGCCATTTCATCAACGAGTCAGGTAGGCACAATATGGAGATGCTGACTTTGTTACATGATGTTCTTAGATATCAATATAGAATACACCTGATAGATTTTTTGATGTCAGGGAGCATGTCATATTCTTAAGAGGGCGTACGATGGTGCCAGTGTCAGTTTATGAGGATGGGATGAGGGAGTTCAACACATCCCCTCTAGCAGTACATCATGGAGTGGTGATGATGTACCAGGACCTTCGACAACAGCATTGGTGGCCAGTTATGTAGAAAACAACAGCGAATATTGTCTCTTGATGCCTTATTTGTCAGCAAGTGAAGGCAGAGTATCAGCTACCAGCAAGCTTGGTTCAGCCTTTAGAGGTCCTATAGTGGATGTGGGATGGGATATCCATGGACTTCGTGATGGGTCTTCCACGTACGTCATGGGGACATGACTCTATCTGGTAGATCGTCGTTTGAGTCACCATGTCGGCCCACTTCCTACCAATCAGAGTGCAAGGTTCAGTAGAGGTCTTGGGATTCCTCTATATGCAGGAGATTATGAGGTTACAGTTAGTACCTTATTCAATTTTCTCCGATCATAACACATGATTTACTACCAAGCTATTGAAGGGGTTGGAGGAGGCTTTTGGGATGTGGATTCGTTGGTGCACCGCTTCCATCCTCACACGGATGGTCAGACATAGCAGACCATTCAGACCCTTGAGGACATGTTGCGTGTATGTGTCATCGACTTTAGTCACAGCTGGGGGTACCACATACCATTGGTTGAGTTTTCATACAACAACATCTATCACTCCACCACTGGGATGACACCGTTTGAGGCCTTGTATGGTCAACCCTGTAGATCGCCACTCTACTAGACAGACCCAGGGGAGTCAGCACTAGTTGGACCAGATAGGGTATGGGCTACCACAGAGAAGTTTCATATCATCCAGGAGCTAATGAAGACATCACAATGTAGGAAAAAGTCATACGCCGATAAGAGGCAAATACCATTGGAGTGTGAGGATGGCGAATTCGTCTTTCTACGGGTCTCACCTCGACATTGTTTACAGAGATTTGTATGAGGCAGAATGTTATCTCCAAGATTCATCAGACCGTTCCTTGTCCTATGTACAATAGGCGAGGTTGCTTACCGCTTAGCTCTTCCACCTCAGTTGCACTGGGTGCACAACATCTTCCACCTACCACAGCTGTGGAGATAGGTGCACGACCCTTCTCACATCATCGACCTTGGGGAGATGGACATCGATGATGTGGCACCTTTTATGGAGGTTCCTATGGATATTGAGGATCAACATGAGCATGTAATTTTTGGATGGATGATACCTCTGGTGTGCGTTCGTTGGCAGCATAGAACCATCCAGGGGAGAACATGGGAGTGGAAGGTTAAAATGAATTCTCAGTACCCCCATTCGTTCCCTTAGTTCGAGTTATATCTTACAGGGACATAAAGCACTAACTTGGGGAGAATGTAACCCAGAATTTCCATGAAATTTTTTTTCTTATATAAATGAAAATTTTATGAGTTCATGAAAATTGGTGATTCATTATTCCGAGACCTAATGTGCCGGGAATCAATTTATGTAGTTTTGTCCGGGTACGTTCAGTAAACATACAAGTGGTCTTTTATAAATTTTGAACGGGTGCTCGGAATTGAAATATAAGGGAACCATTGAAATCACAGTGCCGATATTCGCTTAAGGAGACCTTCACCTTAACGACAATTGGTCGAGAGTAGAAGTTAGGTTTTGGGTGTTCGTGGAAAATAACAAAATAAAGCGAGTATTCATTTTTTTTATTATAGCCTCCATGTGGTGTTTGGTGGTTAAAACCCCTCATGGTAGTTGGTGGTGGGTCCACCACACCTTAAACTCCCATGAGAGGTTATGGTGGTGGGTCCAACTTGAACGTAAACTCTTGCGAGAGGTTACGATGTGGGGACCACACGAGGCTTAACCCCCTATTGATGAAGGAGAGTAAAACCTATCAACTCTCCGTCATTTATGAGAGAGAGCCTCATCACTTCCACAAATTAATTCCTTGTTCTAACCCCTTGAATTAATTAAGCGGAGACTATCTAATTAATTAATTAGGCTAATTTTAATATCGTGACAACATATTAATAGGATTTTTCAATCTATTATTTCGTTGGCATATTCATTTTGGGGGCATCTTTGAGGGGAGGATTATTTGGGAGAACGCTCTCAACGAAGAACCCTATCTCCCAACAATGATCAAAGAATGAAGAAAAACAACCTTCTTCGACTGCTTCCTCTATGCTTCAATCTTCGTGAGACGTCTTCGATAACCTAATTTTGCATCGTCGTCAACGAGACGACTCAACTCGGATTTGGATGTGCATGGAAGATGTGATAAACGACGATCATCATAATCCACTTTCCATGAATCCATAAACGAATGACAAACGATGAACCAATTAAAACCACCTTAAACATGGAGGGTGCATTCCAAACCAACATGGCCCAACCCATCCGCTGATCTTTTTTATGATGATCATTCAGCATAGAGATGGGAAACTAGGCGAAGAAGGTGACGAAGACCAACATCATGCTACCCGCGGCAACTGCAAACCGAGCCACCCCCGTGGTGCTCTGTTACTCAGGGCCGAACTGCGGTCCTTCGGCTGAGCCACCCTGACTGCCCCGTCGCTGGCCCGCATCACCAGGCTCCCATCCACCTGCGGCCTCCCGGCCAACCTGGCCACATCCGTACCTGCCCTCATGGCCGCGCTCGGCCTGATCCATGACGGCCAGCGCTGGCCGTGCCCTGCCCGATTCGTCCACCCGCAGGCCTGCCTGGCTGCGCCCTACCCAGCCGCCTCCCGGCCGCTTGGCCATCCAAACCACTCTTCGGTCCCCCTCACAGTGCCCTGGCCAGGCCGACCCTAACAGGCTGACCCACTTAATGGGTCGGACGAAAGCCAACATTTTATACATGTTCTACCTAGACCAGGTTGACCCAGACTAGAATGGGTCGTTTCTAGTCCAACCATGTCGGACAAGACCCCGGCCCACTACATACCCTTTTCTTTCTTTGGCCATATCTTTGGCACCATACATCCATTTGACGAACTATTAGCAGTGCTGTTAATATCATAGAACGAAGGTCCCCTTATGTATACCCCATTGGATTTTAGGGTAATCTTGTGATGTGGTCCAGTAGGATTGCACAAGAATCCAACCGGTCCCCCGAGACTAAATAGATAATAACTCACAGATCGGGCATCTGATTGACACTCTATAAGTTGTGTTTAGTCCTCTATGATGTGGGGGACCTTTGAGATACTTCTACGATGGACTTCGTGACAGATGGAGTTTAGAACTGCAGATTTTTGAGTGGATCCTCCTAGAGATGAGTGAGAATAGTGTAGAAACCTAGTAGCTAGATGTGACCTGACGACTGCGGACCGATTCGACCCAGTGTGATTCGACTAGCCCAGTTGGGACCGCTGTGGTGTCGCAGTAGACCAACGTTGGGGAGCGCCTTGGTACGAGCACAATAGACCCACAATACTTGATAAGAGGAGTACCTCAGCAGGCAATGAGGGGGAGAGACTATGTGTGACGCGGCATACCCACAGTGGGGAGCCCCTCTGTGTGACGCAGCAGACCCACAGTACTCGACAGGAGGAGTAACTTAGTAGTCCAAGGATAGTGGGAAGTTCCTTTTTGTGATGTGGCAGGCCCACTATAATTGATAGAGGAGGAGTACTCCAGCATTCGTGGTTTAGAAATTATGATTGGGTATGTTACTTGATACAAACTCTAGAATAAAATCTGGGATTGATATGAGTCAGCAACTTCTGTGTTTACGTCATTATTAAGAAGGATTTCTTGGTAACTTAGGTATATGTATTAGAATATATCTATGTGATGTTATCTGTTGATTTCATACATTTTGGTTAATACTTGTTGGATTTTGTGAGAACATGAAGGTCTTAGGGTCCCAAATGAGTATCATTATACTCACCCTTGTACGAGCTTTGCCTATACCTTGTTGTGTTGGTTGCAGACGATAGACAACGCTTACTGAGAATCAGAGTAGTAGGACTGTATGGTACTTGGAGGTAGACCAAACGACGATTCGGTACATGGAAGAGACTAATGGATGTGGATTGATGAGGAGGATATATGTACCTAACCTTTAGGTATGAATCACTGGAGGACGACCCAATAGCTCGTTTACCTTTTCATCAGTTATATATCTTTGAGTTGTACTTGTACTTTCCAATTAGGCTTGTATTTCCGAACCCTTTTACATTTCCTCACACCGTTGTATACATTTTTCCTAACTGTTTTACATTCATCTTGTACTATGTTTTGTGTGTTTACAATTTAAATTGTGTTTTTCTGTATTATATGTGGATATAATGGTTTGATTCGAGTGGATTATGAGCCCCCAAGGATCATAATTTAGCAAATTATTGGGTTATTTTTCAGAAATAGTTGTTCCATGGATGTTTCTAATGATTATTGTCTAGAAGCCAAGACAACACAGTGTGTGGTCGTATGAACAAATGCCAAGGGATATTCTATTCTAGAAGAAAATAACTATTCTAGGTGCAAATATTGTACTCTTAGGATAGGTCGTGTGATAGATGTTTGTGTCCCGGCCACGTGATAGAATACAAGGGTTGTAGAGTTTTGATCAGAACATATAGTAATCCTAATGTACACACCATTTAGTTCTACACAGGTAGACACATGTATCTCTTTCCATGTAAAAGTACATGTCTAGGAGGGAATACTTGACTACACATCCTATGTCAGGATGACACTCTTTGAATCTTGGATGTTTACATGACCAAGATAGGAGAAGTTACACACCCGTGTTAGAGTTTTAGGGGATAAAAAATGTATTTTCCCTAAATTTCGTTTACCTTGGATGTTAAAATTCCCATGATGGTAAAAATACATGACCCTATAAGGGAATATGTGGATATGTCTTGTATAGTACCAACATTCCATAAACTCATAATTTTCGAAATATCAAGGATTTTAAAATCATGTTTATTTCTTTCATTCTTATCATATTTTCCTTGATTTATTTTTTTATGTTGTGGTGTATGTGTTGTCCATTACTGAATAATGCCCCAAGAATACCACTAGTTGTACACTAGGAAAGTGAATAAGTTCATTCCCCAGAGCTAGTAGCCCATGGGCTACCATTAGATCAATCATATGTGTCAGCCCCAACACTAGCTATTGTACTGAACAAAAATGTTGATTCATAGTTCTTTGAGGGATTTTTGAGGTCTGTAAATATCTTCTATTGGGTACCTTATCCTCCCATGCCTATAGAATAACTAACGAGAGTATTCAAGCAGTAGTGTCCCCCTATGTTCTCAATGGTGGAGGACCACATGCATCATAGTAATGTATGGATTCCATTCTTATGATATTTTAGAATCTAGATATTCCTCCTGATATGAGGGTCATACTTGCAACTAATATTGTGCATGATACGAACAAGTGGTGGTTTGTGTTATAAAATAGATAGATCCTCATCTTAATAAATCATGGGGATATTTTTGGATTGTATTCTATGACTACTGATTCCCCGAGACATGGAGGGCTAATAGATCCCATGATTTCTTTCATATTATGTACGTCACTATTTTAGAATTGGAATACTCTACACATTCTACTATGCATTAGAGATTATCACATTTTATGATTGGTACAAGATATCGAGGGAATATAATTGAAAAATTGTCTTACATACGACATTTGATCGTAGGTTTATGATTCAAGTTTTCCATATGTATTTGGCATCATGAACTCGATGCTGATTACTGATCGTAATCGTCAAGATGTTAGGAGTGTGAACAAGGGTGGTTCGGTACTGAGTTCTAGTATGTTCTATACCGTGAGAAAGAAGAATCATATATATCATTATGGTGGTGAAATCAAGAGTCAGACTATTTCTTCATGTAGCCAAGTGAGGTGCTATCGGTGTGTCAGATCTAAGAATATGAGACAATAGTGCATGATGAACCTATATGAGTGGTGAGCATGCAGTCAGATGGGACATAAAATGAGCTGCTATTGGAAATTTCTACCACCGTCTAGTGAGTGAGGATTCACACTAGCTCCACGTTTAGGATTTGAGTCATTGGATTTTTACTAGCTATGGATCTTGAATATGTTTGGCCTCTTAGGAATAGGTGGTGGTCATGACCGAGGTAACTAGACTCAAGGTTTTCAATGATAATATAGTGGTTTGACTCCGGGAAAACAAGAAGTGTCACATGGCCATGATATAGGCCATAAATTTATAGTGTAGCAGACCAACATGTTTAGGATCCCAAACCTTCTACTATCAAATTAATTATTCTAGATGCCATTATTTTAACTTCTACACAATTTGATTTAGGGGCTTATCATAGTTTTATATATGTTCCCCTTGTATAGAGCCTAGGTCTCTATGTATTCACTTCAGATGATGTTATGATGTTAGACACACCATTATGGATAAGAATGTCATGTGTGCATTAGTGTATAGAGTTAGACCTTGATGTTTGTGGGTTCCACTTATTTTTATAAATTTTTTTCGTAGAGATGATAAGAATTTATGTATTACATGGAATGGACTGTTAAGTATCATTTATATCAATTTTCGATTGATAACACAGTATGGTGAGCTTTACATCCCCAGGTCGTGGATTATTTCAATATAATGGAGAGTGGGATGTCCAGGAAAGCTAAGTTGGACCAGAGCAACAAGATAAGTGTAGGATGAAAACATATATTTCCAGTATATATTTGTAATTCCAGGGAATATGTTAGATAGATTTATCTCCATGGTTTGATTATTTCAGGGATGTTTTCTTGGATGAGTTTTTATAGTTACCTCTAGTGGGAGAGAGGGGGGGGGAGTTCATGAATGATATACATCCATGAGTTTCACTAGTTTCCCTTACTTCATATCTGATTTCTATGAAGCATGTAAAAGTGATCAATAGGTATCTAGAGTATATAAAAGAAAATGAGGTATATTCGACCATGTGCATATCCAAGGGGTTTTCTGGTCTTTTTTTTAGAATGGTTGTTGGTACCCTCAGACTATATATGGACTATAAATAAATGATCCAACTAACGGTAACAAATGATATACCTTAACAAAAATTGATCAATATTTTATTAACATCGATAAGTCTGGTGTTCTGGGAAATCGACCTAATGTTAGGATATAAAGGTCATTTTTATGTCCTTGTGGAAGCATTTGTTTTATGAAAATCTCTCAATGTTCCAATTCAAGATGTATTTTATTCCCTTCCCGTGTCATGACTTCATGGAGACAATAGAATTAGTAGACCAGAGAAGGTGTATGAAGTAGTTACCTAGGAGAAAAAAAAAAGACGGAATTTCAGGTGAGGATTTATATAGGGATGGCTGGTAACTATGAATATTTCATATACGACATCTCAAGCATAGCATCACTGATTATGAGATTGAATAAGGAAAGTGTAAAGTACATATGTTCAGATTATTTCATGGAGACCATTTAATATATTAAAAGGTGGTTGACATCATCACTGATATAGATTTTTCTAGAGTTGGGTATGATTCATATTATAAAATATGATAAATAATGTATCATACTGTGGGTAGAGGTTATTCTAGGGGAATTATTCATTACATAAGGGTCTCGATAGTTGAAACCACATGAGTGTATCGATCTGAAACAAGATCTCGAGTTATCATAAGTTGATTACAACATAAACTGTTTGAGAAATTAGTTATTGGGGGGGCATTTTTTGGTGTACAGAAACTAAAAAAATCTCATGTAAAACATTACTCATCATGTTCAAAATCTGAGGCAGTGAAGGTGTGTAGTGTACCTCTAGACCTTTGACTTTATGATAGAATACACGCCTAGAAATGTCCATGTATTAGCTGATGCATTGAGTAGAAGAATCAGTTTTAGTCTGTGCAGTAGACCAGTATCATGTGGCAGCTAATGGAGTTTCTCATTGGTTTGCATTTGTAGGATCACAAATGTCGAGGATCGACCACACATACTTCATTTTTTATGAATTATAACCTCATGGACAGTGTGAGGTTGACCTAACTATCAGAATATGAAGGAATTATACTATGGGAAAGTGATTTAGGTGATGATCCACCTCTTTGATGGATAGTTAGTGATGATTAGATCTTGCATATGCATTTTAATTTCATGGTTCCATTGGACATTTGTGAAGAGTTGATGAGTGAGTTTCATACTTCATCTTGGGACATGCATTCTAGAGATACAGGATGTATCATGACTTGCGATGTTAGTGCATGTGGTCTAGTATGAAGAGAGAGGTTGATTGTTTTTTATGAGGTGTTCCACATATCAGCAGGTGAACGTAGAAAATCATCTTCCATTTTAGATTTTAAAATAGTTAACTATTCCAGAGTGGAAATTTTATGAGGTCTTGATGGATTTTGGGACAAGTTTATATGGTCTTCAATGGGTAATGATGCAGTGTGGGTGGTGGTTGACAGTATTATGAAGGTCGACCACTTCTTAACAATAAAGGAGTCATTTGGTGTTATTGATCATTATATTATGTAAATTCATGAGGTGGTACAACATCAAGGGTTCCATCATTCTATAATTGTAGACTGTGGTGCTTGGTTTAATGCTTTTTTAGAGTTTTCAGAGGACTTTGAGTACAAAATTACCTCAATGAACAACTTGTAATGCCCCGACCCCAGTTACCCAGAGTCAGTGCATTATTTCATAACATTGGCATGATCACAAAAGATCATGTCTCGAAATACCGATTAGTTTAGTATCCTTGGAAACACTAGATACATTCATAAATGTTACATTACATCATAAAGTGAAAAAATACAATAACATAGTATCCATTTTCCACACTCATATCCCTTTAAGACTATCCTTGTAGGTCATTCCAAAAATACTTCTTCACATCCTGGAAAAATTAAAACATTGAAAGGGGTGAGCTCAGATGCTCAGTAAGGATAAAAATATATAGGAATCTTTAATAAATAAACATTAACATTTAAGGAAATTTATAACTAAAACAAAAGCCTTTTAAACATGAACATCCTCATAATATGGAAAAAATAAAATGAAATAATTCCATTTATTTATTCAAATGGATATTTTACTAGTAGAATAATCAAATGAAATATCAATAACCACTTTCATAATGATAAAATGCATAATTCCAGACTACCATAACCACGTAGCCAAGGCCTCATGCCAAGACTACAAATAATATTTTGTCAAGGCCTCATGCCAAGACACTAGTTTTTCTCATGAGACCTACCGATGTAATTTTTTATAATATACTTACGTTTAAAATTGCTCAAATATAATCCAGTGTTTTCCTGAAAATACTATGCAAGCTTCTGAAAACAAAATAACTAATTCCCAGACTGCTCGAATAATTACAGGCCTTGATTGGTCCATGCCCAATCCTTTCATATCTACCACACTCGAGAGTCATGTTTTCTGAAAACATTTTTAAGCTTGCGTTAAATACGTATACATTTGCACTGGATTTTCATATATTTGAGAGAAATATATCTCTCTTTTTTGAAATCATTTAAAAAAATTTATGGCATGTAGAGGAAGTCGAAACTCAAATAATAGTCACGACAGCAGAGAAGTCGTTGTCACCGAATAGGTAATAAAAAACATTCCTTTTGTCATTTAGAAAAAATTCATCGTATATAAAGATTTCTTTTTGAATAAACGTAAAAGTAAAAGTTGTTTATACACCATATAAAAGAAAGTTGTGTATAAAATAAAATATGCCTCCATGAAAGGAGATTGAGACGAAGTTACTTACAATGAACTTTTTTTTAATAAAATAGATCTATTATGTGTATTCAATATAAGTACACATAAAGAAAGTACAAATACAATATAGGACATAATAAAATCATGATATAATTTGAAAGTAGGAGATTAACCCAATGAATAGAAATTGGGTTAAGAAGTTCCCTGACCTCGTATCCGACTTGACTCGATCATTCTTTAACCTCCTGAATAATATACTATAGTTAATTTTTTTTTCTTAAAAACCATCTACATGTTCATTATTCCTTTTATATCACTTATTACTATGCGATGAAAATTATGTAATTATTTAAGTTAATAACAGTGATTTTGTCGATCTTTGGTACTTGAGCCAAAAATAACGTTCTTATAATTACATGTTGATCATGTGGTAAAATATACATTATATCCATAATTATATTCCTAATGTAGATATAAAATATATCATATATATACATTATATACATGAATTTATAATATTACATAACATTTAGAGGTAAGAAATGAAATGCACCGTTTATGGAGACAGTAAGCCGTATGTACGCATGGACGCTACTTTCATTTCTATTTCGTATTTAATGGAATGTAATTATAATTATATAAAGTTTTAATATAATTCTAGTACAATATAATTTAAAATACCATTTACTCTATCCTTTATACATCCCACGTATGTCATTAACGATTAAAATCACTTTGAGGGGGTTGTAGTCCACACTTCCTAAAATGAAAATATCGTGTTTACCCATAATGGAAACCATAAAGATATGCCGTAAATGAAATATACAGAAGATTAAGTAAAACATAAACACAATATATATCATATATAAAAATAGTGACTTCTTAATGGCCACCTTTTAAGGTGTTATATGAGGTTGAACAATCATCGTTTCGTGAGGCAGAAATTCTCCAACCGCAGAAACAGTAAGTTATTTAACCATTAGATGTAGGTGTGTGTAAGTGTAGCTCGAATACTTTTATAAAAACATCCTAGTATATTTAATATACTGGTTTTGTTACAATATAAAGGAATAAAAAGAGTTAAGGGGTTTTAGAATCAAAATAATACAAAATATCATATATGAAGACATTACCTTAAAATCAGGTAACTCGTTTTGATTTGAGCCAAAGGCTTCATTGAGAAGAATTATGTCCAAAGTGAGGCTTCTAGAAGTAAGGGAGGGAAGTTGAGAGAGTATTTGGGAAGATGTTGGCTGAGGAAAAAGGCGTTGAAGGTGTGAATATTGTGGTAGTGGTGGGGGCCTTTTATAAGAGCAAAGGAGTGGCACTCTTGGAATGTCATGAAATGTTACATTATTATATAATGATTTTAGGATTTTAAAGGTCCCACACTTATATATTTCGAGGATAAGGTGATAAGGGTTCGAAATATATTCATCCAATAGGTTTTTGACCATTGTATGTCTTAGATTTTACATTATCTTTTCATTTTATTTAAATCATTAATTAATGAGGTAATCGATGCATCATAATGGTGTCATAAATGATTTAATATATTTAATGTATAAAAATTATAAAAAAAAGCATGATGTAGGAAATATTTTTATATTACTAATGGATATTTATAGTAAAAAATTTGACTTGTACAACCCCATTTAAAAGTTGTTTTAGTAAAACAACTCATGTTTGTGACATTTTTATTTTAACATTAAATAAAAAGTTTTTATTGCTATTTTCCTACAAAAGTGTCTCCATGGGGTCCCCATGTTGACCCATGGATTGTCTTGGTCGTCCATTACTCATTCAATAGGGGTAGTACGTGTTTCAAGGTCATTTTCATATTTTTATAATATCATTTTTACCTTAAATTTCACTAATTACCTTTAATCGCGATTTATTAAACTTAAAAGTTACTATTCACCCAAAAAAATTATTTTAATCTCATTGAACCACATTTTACTTCCTAATGACAACCATGTATGTCGGATTTTTGAAAATCAAATCACAGAATTGGTAATGATTCATTTAAATGAAAAATTATTTTTTTAACTACCACATAGTGGTTTCACTATTAATCAAAAATTGAAGTTTTTCAGGACAAAGGCAAAATATCCCCCTAAGCTATAATTGATATTCCCAATTCAATCCTGGTTTCTATTTTACAAAATTCCAAACATATAAGTTGCATTAATTAATTTTATAATTAATTCCCGCTGTCACAATAAATAGCATGTTTTTAAGAAACAATATATATTAGAATATTGAAAATTGTTTATCTCCAATTTCAAAGTGATATTAATTCTAATGACCATAATTGGATAAAATGGTAAAAATATATATTCTAATTATACATTAAAACCACTCAGTAGTATAATTTATCACTATAAATAATTTTGATTAAAAAAGTTGTTTTTAAGTATTTTTCACTACTCACAAAAAAATTGGAAGTTCTCAGAAAATAAAAAACAATCAACTTAGGATAATTTTGATATTCCGAATACAAAAATGAAGTCAATTTGGAAAGATAAAATTTATAAAATTTCAAAAAGTAGGTATTACTATTCATAATGGCTACGTTGATTGGTTGTGGTGTGTGTTAGAACTCGAAGTTGCGTACAACACACGCTACTGTATTATTCAAAGAGAAGTGTACCATGGAAGCTTGGGGTGTTACATTCTCCCCTCATTCAAGTAATTTAGTCATCAAAATTTGATATAATATCACTGTATAAAAAGACTCGGGTGATTCTTCATCCTAAGTTCATCGGGTTCCCACGTTTCCTCCTCCATCTTATGGTTTCTCCATAGAACTTTTACCAGATGAGTCGTCTGATATCTCAGCACTTGTTCTCTTATATCAAGAATCCTGACGGGCTCTTTGAAATAAGACATATCGGGTTCCAGTTCTAATTCCTCATAGATGAGTACATGCATTGGGTCAGGCATGTATTTTCTCAATAGTGATATGTGGAATACATCGTGAACTTTGGAGAGACTTGGCGGCATTTCCGAACGGTAAGCTACAGCCCCAATTCATTCTACAATTTCGAATGGTCCGATATACCTGGGACTCAATTTACCCTTCATAACAAAACGTATAACTCCCTTACATTGAGATAACTTCATGAAAACATGATCTCCAACCTGAAATTCCAAATCCTTCCTTCGGTTGTCGGCATAGCTCTTCTGCTTACATTGAGCTGCTTTGATGTGGTTTTGGATTACTTTCACCTTTTCCATAGTTTCCTCCACCACTTCTGGGCCTACAAGTTTTCTTTCACCAACATCATCCCAATAGCTTTGTGTGCAACATCTATTTCCGTATAACGCTTCATATAGTGCCATCTAAATACTTGAATGGAAGCTATTGTTATTAGAAAATTCTACCAGAGGAAAATATTGATCCCACATTCCTTTAAAGTCACGTGAGCATGATCTCAACATGTCTTCTAAGGTTTGAATAGTTCTTTATGATTGTCCATATGTTTGAGGGTGGGAAGCAGTTCTCAAAACGAAGTTCAGTATCCAAGGACTTCTCAAGACTTTTCCAGAATCATGATGTAAAACGGGGATCACGATCCGAGACAACCGATAGGGGAACTCCATGATGTCTCACAACTTCATTAATATATCATCATGCTAGATGTTCAAGTGGTAGACATTCCTTTATAGCATTAAAATTTGTTGACTTCGTGAGACGATCAACAATGACCCATATTGTGTCATTTCATCTCGGAGTATTTGGTAGTCCCATGACAAAATCCATCGTAATATTTTCCCATTTCCACTCAGGCATGGGAAGAGGTTGGAATACTCAACCGGGCAGTTGCCTTCTAGCTTTCAGTTGTTGACAAACCATACATCTTGACACATAATCAGCAATCTATTTCTTCATGTTGTCCGACCAAAAATGTCCCTTTAAATATCTATATATTTTGGTGCTCCCAGGGTGTAAAGAGAAACTGGAACTATGAGAATCATCCAACAATTCCCTCTTTAAATCAGGTATATCGGGAACACAATGTCTCCTCCTAAATTTCAAAATTCCATCTTGATACACAAATTTACTCAATCGTCCATCATTCACATCTTTAGTCTTCTTTTTCAACACTTCATCATCGTCCGGAGAACACTTTATCCTTTCTAGTAATGATAGTTTGGCAACCATTTGAAAAAAAATTGATGTTTCACCCTCAATGGTGATTCCCATATCCATCTTTAGTAGATCCATGAAAATAGGATCCTTTTCCACTCTCATCATGTTCAAAACTCCATGATATTTTATACTCAAAGCATCTACAACCTTATTTTCCTTCCCTGGGTGGTATTGTATCATGAAATCATAATCCTTGAGTAGTTCAAGCCATCGCCTTTGCCTCATGTTGAGTTATTTTTGTGAGAAAATACATTTCAAACTCTTGTGATCGGTATATATCTCCCATTTTTCACTATAGAGATAATGTATTCATATCTTCCAGGAAAATATTACAGCATCTAAATCGAGATCATGAGTAGGATTGTTCTGCTCATGAATTTTTAGCATTCATGATGCATAGGCAATAACCCTATCATTCTGTATAAGGACACAACCAAGCCCTTCCATTGATGCATCACTATAAATAACGAACCCATCATTCCCTAATGGTAGAGTCAATATAGGATCGTTGAATAATATTCTCATCAGTTCTTCAAAATATTATTCAAACTCTTTTGGCAAGACAAATGTAACCCCTTTACGTGTGAGCTTCGTTAATGGGTTATCCAATCGAGAAAAATTCTCGAAAAAACGTCGATAATAACCTTCCAAACCAATAAAGTTCCGTACCTCATTTATACTTGTCAGTGGTGGCCATTCATTTATTGCCTTGATATTAGAAGGATCAATGGAAATTCCATCCTTAGATAAATTATGACCAAGAAAAGAAATCTCCTGAAGCCAGAATTCACCCTTGCTAAACATCCCATATAATTCATGACTTCTATGAGTCTTCTAGATAACGCGCAATTGATTTTCATGACCTTCGTAGCTTTTGGAGTATACCAAGATATCATCAATAAATACCACCAAAAAATCATAAAGATATTCCTTGAAGACTCTATTCATTAGATCCCTGATTATAGAGGGTTCATTAGTCAATCCAAAAGGCATTAATGTAAACTCGTAATGCCCGTACCTTGTTCGAAATGATGTCTTCAGAATGTCTTCATTATTCACACACAACTGATGGTATCCAGATCGAAGGTCAATCATTGAAAAGTATTAGCTCCATGAAATTGGTCAAATAAATCATCAATGTGAGGTTGGGGATACTTGTTCCTTATTGTTATAGCATTGATCTCCCTGTAGTCAACGCACAACCTCAAAGATCCATCTTTATTCTTAACAAAAAGGACAGGGGATCCCCAGGGAGAAACAATAGGGAAAATAAATCCCTTATTGGTCAATTCCTCTAGTTGTTTATTTAGTTCAAATAATTCCACGGAGGCCATTCTATAAGGGGTCTTCGATATGGGCCTTGATCCAGGAATTAAATCAAGGGAAAACTCAACTTCTCATTCACGATGATGTCCATGTAAATCTTCTGGAAACACATCTACATATTCGTTCACAATAGGTACATCCACTATTTGAAAATTCCATTCCTCGCCCTTAGAAATGTCATTCTCTTCCTCCCCAATAATTGAATTTAGTTGTGCTACTGGGGGTAGATCTAAATAATAATTAGGTGGTGACGATTTTTCTCTAAAAATAATGCGTTCCTTATCATCATCAACAAAAATTGTAACCTCCTTCTTCTTACAATAAGTCATTTCATCATAGTCCGAAATCCAATCTATATAGAAGATTATATCAAACTCAATCATATGTATGAAAATGAGATCAGTGGATAAAAAACATTTATGTTCTCTAATGGGGACTGATTTAAAAAACTCTGTTGCAATAATACTTCCCTTAAGAGTTTTGACTGACAATTCTCTTGCTAAATCAAAATGGAAATATCTAATTTCATTATCAAACTAGGATGATATGAAACAATGTGAGGATCCAGATTCAAATAATGCATTTGATAAACTTGAGGAAACCATTAAATTACATGCCACCATGTCTTTCGGAGCTTCAACCTCAACAGTAGTGATAGCATAAGCTTGCCCTTGATACTTGGCCTCATCTGAGGTATGTTAACATGACGCTTAGGAAATTCCTTTTCATAATGTCCCATCTCTCTACAATTATAGCATTCCACATTGACATAAACTTTCTTTCCCATGCAATCATTAGCTTGGTGGCCTTTTTCACCACACTTGTCACAGACTCACATTCCCTTCAAGCAAGTACCGGGGTGTTTCATCCCACATTTACTGTAGGACTGATATTAAACTTTTCCCTTCTTACCCTTATTTCAATTTCACAGTCTTCAACATGAAACCAACACCAAGTACACTTTAGGTACTTCAAGTTCACAATATATACCTTCTTAGCTGTCTACATTAAACCCAAAGAAATAACATAAAATTATTTCTAAAACCATGAGGGGTCATAGAAAAAAGAAACTCACCTATCAAGGTAAAATGATGTTACATACTCCCCACAATAAATTCTTATCGTCCCTAAGAATATATTTTGTAGAGGTAAACCATAAAAAAAGATAAGGCCAATTCCCCCTCATCAACAACTCACATTCCCAAGTCTCATGATAATTCGATCCTTGTTTCCCTATAAATATTACATATGAAATAAACTTCTCATACAAGAATTTTACATAAGAATAATTAATTACAACTTTTTTCTCAAATATAGAAAAATACAACTCTAAATTAATGTGTTCCTATCATATAACATGAGAGGGTAAGGGTGATACTTCCTGAGTTAGGATATATGGAAAACATCTTGAATGACCTTCAAATGAATTGTTAATGATAACTGATAAGAAACATGCCAGAGTCGTTCAATAATCTCATACAGTCCAACATATTCCTGAGACATCATTCCAAGTTTTCAATGTTTATAGAGACCCAAATAAGGAAACACATTCATGAAAACCCAGTCACCATAGGAAACGCCAATGGAAAATGGCCCCAATCTGAATACAATTTCTATCAGATCCAGTCATTTCTCCTCTTGAATCGTTGATGACTTCTCCTGAATGTGAATTGGTCAATCCATATATACTTCTCCCACCTGTGCTAAAAAATGAGGCGATCTGTAGGGGAGTCCATACAAAGCCTAAAAAAGATCCATTATGATTGAATAACTAAGAATGGTTTTGTAATAATACTCATACTGTTCCAAATTTCTATCCCATGATCCACCGGAAACAAATACACATGCACAAATCATATCATCTTAAATCTGAATTGCATGCTCTATCTAACCATATGACTAGAGATGTTATGAGTTGATCAACATGACCTGAGTCTCCATTTACTCTTAATAGATCCTCCAAATCCATGAGGTAAACTAAGTATCTGTATCTAAAAAACAGTATAAAGACTCCCATGCATCCTTGTAATGGCTTGCAAATACCACATAACCTTATCATCAAATTATGTGTTGTGTTTGATAGGAATAAAATAATAATACTTCATGAATTGATAAAAAACCTCCATTATATAATTTTTCCCTTAGGGAATCCATGTAAAACAAAGAAAAAGATCTATGGAAAACATGTCCCCTTTCCAAACTGGTACCAGAATATGATAATGAAAACCAAAGGGCTTCATGTGTTATTCCATTATACATTTGAAGGAGTAACTGTGGGACAGATAATCAAAAATGTCATGCCTCATATCTTTCCACTTGAATCATCATCTCTTTTCATAATAAAACATCATAGTGCCTAGTTGAATGATTAATGATGAACAATGAAAAAAAAATGAACACATCATAGAACCTGTGATGAGAACAGGCTTTCTATTGTGAAGTATTACATTAGATGATAGAGACTTGACAGGAATCGTCCCCAAAATAAAGTCTTTTATGAGTCTTCTGAAACTCTTCATCATGCTATTGAGTTTTCAAAATAGAATTCAGGATAGATGATTATAATTGAAAACAAGCCCGAACGATACATGAATCATCTCCCTTAGTGTCCAAGCATAACTGAACAAAAATATCCAAAAGATTCCACTCGTCCATTGATTTCAGAACAACCTGTGTTCGTATCTTTTTTCATAGAGCATCCTAAAAAAAATCCATCTCGATAGGGTGTTTCTGATTTTGATGTCAAATTTATAGTGGAATTTCACCCATCCTATTAGCCTTAGATTCCAGACATTATGTGAAAATATATATCGTATACTCTTATGATTAGAGAACACCATGAACTTCTCCCTGAAGAGATAGTGCCACCAACAATTCTATTTAAGAATCACTGTATAAGGATCTAATCCCTTTGTGTGGTAGTTCTTCTCATGTGGTCGGACCTAATAAGATAAATAAGCTACCAAATGGCCTTCCCACGTTAGTACACATCCCACACCAGCACCAGATGCATCACAAAACACCACATACACCATAACAAGCATAGGTAAGATCTGAATAGATAATGACATCATATTTCATTTTAGTTCATCAAAATAATCAATAACCATTTCATATAATGGGAATTTTTACAATTTTATGGTATGAGTATTCAAATGTGATGCTATATTAGTGAAATAATTGATGAACCATCGGTATTATCTTGCAATACCATGGATACAACGTATCTCAAAGACATTGTGTGGTTTCTTCCCTGTAAAAAAAACTTTTACCTTCTCCAGATCAATTGATAAAACATTCTTTGAAATTCTATGCCCTATGAATGTCACTTCCTGAATCCGTAAATTACACATCAATGCTTTCTATACAAACATGTATCTCATAGAAATTTCAGAACCAAACTCAGATGGTTCCCATCATCATGCTTGTATTTTGAATAAACCAGAATATCATCAACGAACACTACCCCAAAATTGTCCAGATACTGAGGCAATATCTGATTCATCATAGGTATAAAAACTAAATGAGTGTTAGTCAGACCAAAAGGCATCACTAGTTATTCATAATTTCTATATCTTCTCCTAAATTCCTTATTAAGTATACCAGACTATGAAATGATGATAACTCAACAAATGACCAATATTCGAGAAAATATTTTCATCGTTTAAATGATAAAAGAAATCATCCATTAGAGGAAATGGGTATTTGTTCTTAATAATCACCTAGTACGACATATAGTAGTCCACACACAACTGAAGAGAAAAATCAACATTCCACGAAATGAGAAAAAAGGATGTCTGAGGAGAAACACTTTGGATGAATGAATCCATTCTCTAATAGGTCTTCCAACTGAATATTGATCTATATCAGGTCTACTAGATCTATATGATATGATGAAATCAATACCACTTGTTTACCTCTCACCGGGTCAATCATATTATCTATGTCTCTATCTGGAGGAAGACCAGATAAGTCATCTGGTCAAACATTAGGAATATCTCGAATGACAAGAGGGAGATCACCATATGAGGACAATTCATCAATCTCAAATGAAACAGTAACCGATAAACTTTGGAGCTCTGGGTAGGATCGTTATGCACATCTTAAATATGGGTCCCACTCTCTGTGGAACACATGATAGATCTCATCTGCATCCCAGAATAAAACACATCAATGATAGCAGTCAATATAAGCTCGATGAGTGACAAGGAAATAAATACTGATAATGACGTCAAATAGGTCGAGATCATGAATTAAAAAATACCAGACCAATTATGTATCAACAATAGTAAACGAACCAGAAGAACATTGAATCCCTTACTCCTTCCTCTTTCCCAAAGGTGTGGTAACTCCATTACAATAAAAATATGTTCTATTGGTATTTTAATCATTTCAACAAAAAGTGATAATATAAACAAGTTGGAGGAACCAGTATGAAACAAATCAATTTCTACTAAAGCTGAAATACATAGAATACTTGTCACTATTTTCAAACCAATATAAACATCCATTGTAAAATGATCTACATCTAGTAAATTTTTCAATATTTAGGCATGTGGAAAGAGCCTTCTTGTCATTTATGCTTATGATATTGTTGTAGTAGCCATTAGAGTAGAGGAACCCTGACCATAAGAGGTCATATTCAACACCAGACTGAAATGATGAAGAGGACCAACACGTCCATAACTATAGAGTCACCATGGATTCGGAGGAAATGAACATCTACTATTTCCTCCCTTGAATCACATATAGAATTTCAGAGTCACACATCCAGTTGCAATAGACAATGCAGTGGAGACTCATTACTGAGAACCACTTCAAACACTACTGTGACTGTCTTGCCACATTCTCTCTATTGACGCTCTTTTTCGTCACAGAATCTAAAGATCGGAAAAGGAAATATTTGAGCTCAAAGTGATTCAACCTTTGAAGAAAACATCAAAAATCGACAAAGGCATGAACAAAGGATCATCAACAACTGCACCGTGCAAGTTATATCACTGTCGTGCAAGTACACAAGCGCGGCACCCTTGGTCTTGCAAGTGACTTGCGCGACCTAAGTGGTAACCGCCCGGTAACCGCCTGGGGTCTTCTTTTGCATATAAATAGACCCTGTGGGCCCCCCACTCGAGAGGATATTTTTCCAGAAACTCGGATTGAAGCTCCTGACGCCCAAGTCTCTTCTCAAAGCTTTCAGAACACTTCTAAGGTAATTTCTTACATAGAACGGAAGATCTAAAGAGAAGAAGGAAGGCCTAAGTGTTGAAACATATCAACACTTGCGCGCCGACTTATTTCCTTCAATATAACTTGCGTGTCCCTTTTTTGGAAGAACCTCAAGAAAATTCTAAAAGTTTTAAAAAAGAGTCGCTCAAGTATTTCAATGCTGGTTGAAAATTGCGCAAGTACACCATGTGTCGCGTAGGTATACCAGCGCGACCAATACTTGCACGCCCACGCAAGACTTGCGCGCCTTTCAAGACTTGCGTGCCCCTACCTTTTTGCGTGCCCATCTTTCCCATTTTACCCCTCTTAAGCCACTTCACCTTTCCTTTTCAAGATTCAGTCTTCAAGACACTCTTCAAAGCCATTTATGGCATGATTTCTTGATTTGACATCCTTATCTGAAAGGAATTCTGTGGAATATCTCTCAAAACCTAGTGATTTAAATATCCTTATGTCACTAAATATGGAGAGTTCATTCATTCAACCTCATCCTTAAAAATGAGAGAATCCTTAACATGGGTCTCCTTTTTTTAGGAATAATCCCCAGTTATAAGTCCTTTAAATATGGGCATCCTCCTTAGGAGTAAGCCCCCAACACAATCCTTTAAAATGGTCATCCTTCTTAGGAGTAAGCCCCAACTGCAAATATGGGCATCCTCCTCAGGAGTAAGCCCCAAACCATAATCCCTAACCTGGGTCTCCTTTTCAGGAATAAGACTCAGTCATAATCTTGGGCTTCCTTTTCAGGAGTAATCCCCAAGTCCCCTAACCTGGGCCTCCTTTTTAGGAGTAAGTCCCAGTCATAATCTTGGGTTTCCTTTTCAGGAGTAAACCCCAAGCCCCCTTAAATTTCTCTTAACCAGTCCTAATTTACCCTTGATTTGGGTTACCTTTTTAGGAGTAAAACCCAATCATAAGTCCCCTCCTAACTTGGGCATCCTCCTTAGGAGTAATCCCCAAGATTAGAGTATTAAAATCTCCATAAATCACATATACCTTTATGGACTCTGTTCCTTGATTTTCTCCCTAAAAGTAAATCCTAAACCTTCATCTATCTGGGCAGTCATACATACATAAGCCCCAAACAAATTCTTATGATTGAATCTTTCATGGCACAATTGTCTAATTTTTACCAATACCTCTTGTTTCTCACACCGAGTATTACTCACGTGAGCTTAGAGTGTAAAAGTAATTATGACATTCTTCTTTGAGCCATCAATCATAAACATCGTACTCCATTACTCGAACTACGTGGGTTCTTATTCCTTTTCCAAAACAAAGGATACGTAGGTAGCCCATTTTTGGGTTCGATCCCAACATTGAAATAATCCATGTCCTTCTGAATGACGATAAACTTCAAGTGCCCCACTGAGTGGCTTTAAAACCAGCCTGGTCATCATAATGACCAAGAGACTTTTATATAAATGTTTTGAAGGATACCATTGACCAAGAATCTCTAAACAGATATAGATGATTCTCTATTGATGATGAACCTCGAATACATATAAAAGATTCTCTAAATTTCATGCATTTTTAATCATTGATTGTTAAAACTAACGAAAAGCACATTTTATACTTGGTAATGTAATAAGGATTCAAGAACATAACTTAAATCAATAAAGAGAGTCCCGGAGTAGACAATAATTCCCCTCAAAAAGGTGTGATGAGTCTGACCTCCCATCCTCTAGACCAATGCAAATTCCTAAGCCTCATCAGTCCACAAGCTAATGAGTGCCTACCTTTGGAAAGTAGGTCCAAATGGATGTGGAATCATTGGATGTTTCCGGTTCTACGAACAAACCCGCTAGAAACCGATCAGAACATTTGAATCCCAAATCTACGAGGTCATCCCCGAAATCCGTGAGGAAACAAAAATGGTGAACGCGACGTGAATCCTTAACCATGTTAAAGTGATATTCTACTTATTTGTTAGGCCCCTTGGGCCAACAAAGCTATCATTGACATGTGCTCATCCAAAAGATGCAGTGGCCAGATTCATCTTGATTATGTCTGTTATATGGAACAGGCACTCTTTTCTCAATATCTTCTGCAAAATGGCTTTCCTTAAATTCACCCCTGTGAATACTGCTGCTGTGAACACCTCTACTGTGAGGTCTGCTGCTATGAAAACCAATGCTACTACTCCTGCTGGAACATCGTCCACTCTGAGGATGACATCACCAACTCAGCGTCTTCAACGCTGGGTTTCTAATGCACTGGTTAAGGAGAATCGTCATAACGGTACTATCCCAACTCTAGAGGCCGCTCGTCAAGCCCTCCAAGTTATCAACTCTACCCGGTCGTCCGGACAACGGCGGCCAGCGATCAAGAAGCAGGCGGTGCTGACTACCGTCTCCAACCGTTTCGGGTCGTTATCCCCGAAACGCAATTTCCACTCACTCCCTTACTCTGAGTAACTGAATGAGCAGGTCCCGCATGACCTTAATTAAAAAAGACAAGAGTCCTTCTCAAGGACTCCCATCAACAATCGCCGCCAGATTCGTGCGGTAGTGCGCCCTCAATATGATAAGGGTACCGACTCCAGACATTCAGCTCAGGTTCCTCGAACCCGAGCAGGCAAGATGAACCGCCAGAGACGGAATCCGGTGAACAATGGGTAGTTTTTCATCCCTGCCATCTCCGGAGAAGTCCACCAACCTAACTTGGTTGCAAACAATGAGCAGGAACAATCACCTTTCCGTTTTAATTCTGCTGTCCAGCTGACTCGTCTGGCAGCATCACGCCAATCCCGCCAAGAAATCCCGGTGGAGTACAATAGGAAGGAACATAAACCTTCTTATACATCACCAGTTAGTCAGCAGGCTCGTCTGACTACATATGATGGATCTTATCAACCGCGTTTGGCGAAGTGTAATAAGCAGGCACATACACCTGCTAATACTAATCAATCCTACCAACAGTCTCTCTTAGTAGCGCACAGAGAAGTCAGTAGGAAAGCCCTGACGACAAACAGGAGGCAGACTCAACTCTCTGCCTCCACACATGAGTACTTTCAGGATTCACTGACAGGAAAAGGAGAACAGGAGAAGGCACATACACCAACTCCAAGCCCTGAATGGACGTATATCCCCGTTCCAGCGGCTGAAGTCACCAAACATATTTTTTCAATGGTGAAAGAGCAGAAGCAAATTCCTGCTCATATTCTGGATGCTTTCCAGGATATCTTAACAGCTTCAGCATCATCTTAGGGACAGACACATAAATCTATCGCTAGCAGTGGAGTGACACATCAACGATTCACTCCGGAACAGACACACACATCTGTTCCAGTCCAAGAGGGTTATGGGGCATACTCCCCCATATCAAACGGACAACCAATTCAGGCACATAAACCTGATTTGAGTGGAGATCGTTAGCCTAACCTGACCATCGTTCCTGATCAGGCACATACACCTGCTCAGAGTAACCACTTTCGTCAACAAGTGGTTTCTAAAGTGAGTAAGAAGTCATCTAAGAAAAAGATCTGCCCAGCACGGTCAGGATATCAAAGGCCAATCTGCAACAAGGCCTTGCTCGATGCTGGAGTTCTTGATGCCCTCAGACATTTATCTGTCGGAATTCAAGATTCTACTCCCTCAGTTCTCAATAAAGGGATAATTAATTTTGAAGGTCTTCAACAAAAACATCCTCATGAAGGCTTGCTTCATGAAAGTTCGGTCAATCTTGAAGTTTCTTCTTCAGATGAGAGCCACAGCAACACTCTGTGTGGTCAGAAGACCAAGGACCAAGAGATTTCATCTTTTTCTATAACCCATCATGATGGTCCTCCTCATGGTGATGAACTTCGCTGCGAAATTACTCTCCGCAGTAGTGATTCACGTTATCTTGAAAATTCTTCAGAAGGCAATGTAGTGATGGGAAAGCCCTCCTATCTCGAGGCACTTGCAAACGTAAAACCAGTCATGTATGATGCTTTACTATCGGCAGGTGAAACTCTTTCTCCATCAGAAGATAGCCTGGGGTTCAGGTTATTCTCCGAACCATCCCTGGGTCATTCATCTTCCAGCATGAATAGTGATCTCTCTACCAATCTTGTTGAATCCGATGAAGCAACAAGGAAACACCAAATCTGGTCCAAACAGGTAGAAGAATCTTCATTTAATGATAAAGAGGAAATGCTGAACATGAGGAAAAAACTGGCAAGAGGTGATGTACCAGTCGTGTTTTGGACTTTAGCTGACTCCCAGTACGACATTCCAAAGATGTTGACGGATGATGGAATCCATGATATTCGTCTCAACATATAAAAGACTCTTTGTCAGTTGAAGAAGAAAGTATTATCTTACGGTGATTATGAAAATCATATTAAGATAATAGAAGGGTTACAATGCCAGATTGATTTGGCATCTCTATGAGTCTCTCGGTATCCGAAGGCTGAAAAGCAACAAAGAACCCTTCAATGTTCATGCCTTGGCACACTATGAAAATTGCGTCAGTTAATTGCCAATGCTCCATTTGATGTTCATATCAGAGGATAGGGTGTTAACGGAGAAATACATTTCACAGTGCTTTCTAGTCAGCAAAGACCACCGAAAATGGTCTCATGCAATGTTATTGCCCATGGCCGGCCACAGTCAATAGCCTTTGTTCATAATCAAAAGCATTCTCAAGAACATGCTTCAACTAGATCCTCTCAAAATCAAGTATATAGAGAACAAGTTATTGAATTGCTCCTACATCAAGCAGGTGAGAATATTGCACAAGCCTCTCGTCTGGAGAAAACACGTCATCAAATGACAGAAGTTTCAGAAATCATCCAATGGTCTGTTGAACCAGGCGATAAAATCGGATACAGGTTAATGCATCCAGCTAATTTCCGAACTAAGATTCGCAAGATCAAGAGAGATTTTAAGAAGATATCAGACATATCATGTCAAGAAACACCCCTGCTTGTCAGACTGGGGACTTCTCTAACCCAACCCTCAGAGTCAACAAATGGGATTCGAGGAGTTGAGCGGAAGCAGCAGGAATATCCCCAGTCCACCGGACTGGGGACTTTTTCAAATCCTCAATCCCTCCCTCAGAGAAATTCAGTATTCTCTCGATTAGGGAATAAGCCTCAAGAGGAACGAAGAGCCAAGCTATTAGGGGATTCTCTCCATGTGACAGTTCTCCAAGAAGTTCCTGAGGGATCAAGTCAGCGGAATGCCATGTCTCATCATGGACATGGAAGAAGACAATATCAGAGAAATGCTGATAGAAAGGATTCCATGCAATATGCATCCATTAATGTCATCAATTCCATTGCTGCTGATTCACCAGATGAGGCTCACTCAGAGGGATCAGACGAAGAGGTTCCTTCTCAATAAGTTGCGCACACATACCTAAATGAAGAAGTTTTGCGCAGATGTAATCAAAGGCTTACTCAAAATCCGAGTATTCCTTCAAGTAACCCACTTCCCCCTCTCCGAAAAGGATCCAATAAGGGGAAAGGAAAGAATTAGGTTACTTCTCACCCTTCCTCCGAAGGAGGTCAATCGCTCTCATTAGAGCAAAGGTTTTCACAACAGGAGGAAGAAATGAAAGAATTAAGAAGGTTGAATGCAGAACTACTTCAGAGTAGTCTTCTTCTTAAGAATGCTGAAGTCCGACAGCCGAAGGAATTTGTTGTAACTACTGAGATGGATCAGGAATATCCTCCTTTATCAGTACACCCTCAGAGGTCTAATCCTATGGGTCAAACGCAACAACGGTTGGCAGCACTACCATCAGTTGCAGCACCAACCACCACGTCTGTCCAAGCTCCATTCATTGCACCTACCCAAAACCAAGTTCAACCTGATGTTTCTCAAAAGTTAATAACTACTATTGAGTCATTAACAGCTCGGTTAGAAACTATGGAAGGGAAACGGGTGCAAGTTCAACCTGAAAAGAAAGTTTACCCTGAATGGGTAGATTCAATTTCTCCTCTATCTAGTTTTGGAAACCCTGTTTTCCCTACTTTCAATGTATCAGGCGACCCCGAACAACATTTGACGCATTACGTGTCTTGTTTTGATCCTATGATAGGAACTTCAGAGCAGCAAGAAGTAGTGAAACTCAGATGCTTAGTGTGAACCTTGCAAGGAACAGCTTTTGTCTGGTATACAAGCTTGAAATCCTGGTCAGTCATCGGATGGGAGGATCTTCATCAAAAACTCCTTCTTCTGTTTAGCTCAACTTTTCCAAAAATGACAGTTTTCGATCTTACAAACTGCAAGCGAAGGGAGAATGAAAGAGTCACTGATTTCATTGCTCGTTGGAAGGGATTAACGTATTCCCTGTGTTTAGAACTCGATCAGGAGGAACTGTTTCCAATCTGTGTGGCAAACTTGCGTGACGAATTACGCACTCCATTGATCCCTGTGAAATACAAAGGAGGGTTTCGAGACCTTACTTCAATCGCTCAACAGATTGAAGATTCCCTTATACAGGATAAGGTTAAATCTCGTCTAATTCCATCAGCTCCAGGAAGGAGAATGGGTAAAGCGGAAACTGCTACAGTTATGCTAAAACATGCAGCTGTACCTATTTCTACTTCAAAACCTTCAACTTCACGAAGGGCTCCACCTCCTGAACGCCAACAACAAAGGATGTTTCGTCCAAATGATCAAAAAGATCAATGAAGAAAACAATTTGAGGATATGAAGAGTAAAACATACTCTTTCCGAAGTGAGAAAGTTCTTGGTTACTTCATTTCAGCTCTGGAAAATAATTTGGTTCAATTACCAGTGCCCAAGAGGCCAAACAAGGAAGTAGATGAAGACCGTCACAATTATTGTCCCTTTCATCAAATGTTGGGGCATCCCATCCAGGAGTGTTTTGTCTTTAAAGACCTCCTGCAAAAGATGGTCGACTTGGGACAAGTCAAGTTGAAGGGTTCTTCAGCTCATGTAGCATGTATTACTGCTACAGATCCAGGGGAAGGAGGCGAGTGGCAGGAAGTCAAAAATAAAACTGCGAAAAAATATGATGATTGGATGGTCAGAAAGACAATCAATCGGACCCATTCCATTTTGCGAACACAATTGAAGAAGCCAATTGTGTCTCCTACAAGAGCTGCAGTAAAGCCTCCATCAAAAGATAAATCCTCAAAAGGGTAGTGCAATTCAATGAAGAAAGAGGAATCAGGAGAGGATGAGTATGTATCAAAGCCTAAATTGTCTTTGACTCTGGCAGATTTCATGCCATCTACTTCAAAGCCACGAGCACTATCCCACCAAACGGCACAGCCTAAACAGGCTAACCAGGCAGAGTCTTTATCAGACGAAGAGTTAATCTTTGGTTCTGTTAATATGATTCAATTAATAGATCCATATTCCAGTCTTGATGAGCCTGAATTCCCTGTATCAAATAAGGGAATCCGAGGAGGTTCTAGAGGTTCAGGATATAGGGGAAGACGTTGATCTTTCCGAAGCCACTACTCTAATTTTACCCCTGCTAGCACTGTATATGCAGTAGAAACCCATGGTAGAGCCCTTCAGCGAGCTCAAAAAGAACAAGAAAGTTCTTCTGCCAATGGCCAACTCAGTTTTGGCACAGTTTTTTTGGAAGACCGATTAAAGGTTCCATATTCTTTATCTCAGCAAATAAATGGATCTAATCAGTCTAATCTTCCAAAATCAAGGATGTTACCAACTTCAATACAAGATGCATCAGCTTCCAAAGCATCTTCTTCCAAGGTACCTGCTAAACCGCATATTCCTATTTGGAAACGCAGACCTCTAGATCAAAAGTATGATATATTGAAACACTTGGCCCATGTACCAGCCGAGTTATCAATTTTGGATGCTTTGAATCTATCAAAAGATCTTCGGGAAGCACTCATCGAAGCTTTGTCAAGTCCACAGGAGTTTGAAGCTGAAATTGCTGCAGCTGAAATCTATCATATAGAGAATAATCATGCAGAATGCCATGCAGTGATATCTTTTACTGATAAAGATGATGATGATGTTATGCATGGGCACATAAAACCTTTGTACTTATCGGGAAAAGTCAATGCTGTAGATGTTCGAAGAACATTCATTGACAATGGTTCAGGAGTCAACCTCATGCCCATTCGTACACTTCGTCGATTGGGCCTCACAGAATCTGATTTATCTCCTTTTACCATGATGTTACAATGATATGATAAAAATGAACAAGAACCACAGGGATAAGTTACACTCAGAACTCAGTTTGGAGATCTTGTATCCAATTCGGATTTCATGATTGTTGATCAAGACTCGACTTTCAATATCTTTCTTGGAAGACCCTGGCTGCATCAGCATGCAACTATTCCTTCATCATACCATCAATGTCTCAAATACTGTTTTGATGGCCAAGTTGGAGCATTGTGTGGTGATAAGGCCTCGTTCAAGACATGTGAGTCTCAATACATTGAGGCAGAATTTTATCACATGAAGGGAATAAAAAAATCTACAATGAAGGAAATTACCAAAGTTAATGCTCCATATGGTTTGGAGAAAATTCCAATAAATCCATTTTCACATGTGAGTACAGATTATGTGTTACCTATCAGTCAAATTGACAAAATAGGCCAAATAAAAATACTCTTATGGAAAAATCCATAATGTCAATTACGGTGATCGAGCCAAACAACATGGGAGAAATTGGTAACCTACCAAGCAGTGATGAAAGCATAAGTGGTGACGTTTTCATTTCATCTGATGAAGTCCAACAAGTCTATACTTCGCTAATCAAGACAAAAGAAGTTATAGAAACACCAGAGGTGAATAATGATGTCGATTCTCAATCCATCATCTCCTCTTTATTTCCCAAATAAGACCCTTTATCATCAATAGGTTCAGAAATGGAAGCTTCTTCTTCAAAATGTGAAAATTTTGACATCTCTTATGATCCTGAGAATTTCGTTTTTTCATCTATATTGAAAGTAGAAACGGAAGAAATAACACATGATGAAGAGGAAGAGGAAGATCACAGAGATGCTCCTCCAGCATTTGAAGAGGGTATCTCTACCACTGTGGATGAACCCAGAGAAGTAAATCCGGGTACAGAGAAAGATCCACGCCCCACATTAATTAGTGCGGCCATGACCCTTGAAGAGCAAGAGATGTATATTTCTTTTCTAAAGAAAAATAAAGATATTTTTGCTTGGAATTATACAGAAATTCTTGGGATTGATCCTGATGTTTCTACTCATCATTTGGGTTTACCAAAAGAACATCAATGTTTTAAACAAGCCGCAAGAAGAACACACCCAACCTATGCTTCCAAAATTAAAGCTGAAGTGGATAAGCTGATCAAATCCAACTTCTTCAGAGAAGTTCAATATCCCAAGTGGTTGGATAATATTGTCCCTGTAAAGAAGAAGAATAGACAAATTAGGGTTTGCATCGATTTCAGAGATCTTAATCGGTATTGTCCTAAAGATGATTTCCCAGTTCTGATTACAGAACTCTTAATTGATGCGACAGCTGGCTATGAAGTAATTTCTTTCATGGATGGTTATTCTGGATATAATCAGATCCTAATGGCCCCAGAAGATGAGGAGTATACAGCCTCCAGAGCTCCTCAAGGTGTGTTTTGTTACCGGGTGATGCCCTTTGGTTTAAATAATGCAGGTGCAACATATCAACGCGCCATGCATCGTATCTTCAATCCTCTTTTAGGGAAGTTTGTTGAATGCTTTGTAGATGATTTGGTGGTTAAATCCAAACAACGTTCTAATCACTTGGCTGATTTGGAAGTCATATTCCACAATCTTCGACAACATAATTTAAAGATGAACCCCTTAAAATGTGCTTTTGGGGTAACCTCAGGAAAATTCCTTGGCTTTGTTGTACGCCATCGTGGTATTGAAGTCGATCCTGAGAAGGCCAAATCAATCCTTGGTATGTCACCTCCTCATAATTTGAAATAATTAAGGGGAATTCAAGGACACTTAGCCTATATTCGGCATTTCATCGCTAATTTGGAAGGCAAAAGTTTACCCTTTACCAAATTATTGAAGAAAGGAGTCACTTACCAGTGGACTGAAAAATGTCAAGAAGCATTTGATGTTCTCAGGAAATACATCTTGAGTCCACCAGTACTCATGACACCTATTGAGGGTAGACCACTTATCCTCTATGTGACAGCTTTAGAGCGATCATTGGGTGCCTTTCTCGCTCAAAAGAATGATTCTGGGAATGAAAATAGTATCTACTATCTCAGTAGAACTATGCTTGAAGCAGAAACCCGTTATTCAATTATTGAAAAGTGCTTCCTAGCATTAATATTTGCAGTTCAGAAACTGAGACACTACCTGCAACATCATGAGGTCCAATTGGTATATCGTAATAATCCGGTCAAATTCATCCTTAGTCGTCCAATGCTTACAGGACGTCTGGAAAGGTGGGCGGTTATTCTACAGCAGTTCGACATTCAGTATGTGTCTCAAAAGGCAATTAAGGGCCAAGCTCTGGCTGATTTCCTGGATGAATATCCTTTAGTGGAAGACACATATTCAGATATCGAACTCCCTGATGAGGAAGTTTTATCTATTCAAGAGAGTCCTCAAACATGGGAAATGTATTTTGATGGTTCTTCTAGAAGTCCAACAGGGAAGAAAATGGAAAATCCTAAATTCAACAAAGTTGGTTTAGGAATTCTGCTCATTTTTTCAGATAAGGAAGTGTTACCTTATTCCTTTTTGTTGTGGGAAGGTGGTACCAATAATGAAGATGAATACCAAGATCTCATTACAGGCTTGGAATTAGCGCTTCAAGCACAAGTTAATCACTTAAAGGTAAAAGGTGATTCAGACCTAGTAATCAAACAAGTCAATGGGGATTATGCCATCAGAAAAGAAGAATTAATCCCTTTGTATGATTACGTCAGAGATTTAATGTCGGAATTCCCTTCAGAACCGACATTTTCTTATGTCCCAAGATCACAAAATGCTCAAGCTGATGCACTGGCTAATATAGCCACAGCTTTAGCAGATCCAAATCGGGAAGAGACAACCATCTGTATTGCCCACCGTCGTGCAATTTCACCTTATGTCCAAGTCAGAACAGAGGAAATTAATGAAATTAGTCCCATTCCTGAACCGTATGGTCATACTACAGGATGGATGTCACCTATCAGGGAATACCTTCAAAATGGAACACTTCCACCTGATAGAGCCGAGAAAGAACAAATTCGGTGATGTGTGGTCAATTTTACTCTTTATGATAGCCCAAACCACCTCGAGAAAATTCTCTACAAACGTGGTTTTGATGGAGTTCTCTTCAGATGTATTGATGGTGAAGAGACAATGGTTGTCATAAAAGAAGTGCATGCAGGAGTCTGTGGTTCCCACCAGTCTGGACATAGACTGTCTGATCAAATTCAAATGCTTGGATACTTTTGGCCTTCAATGATACAAGATTGTGTTAATTTTAAAAAGAAGTGTCATTCATGCCAAATATATGCCAACTTCATTCATAAACCTCAAGAGTTGGTTCATACAGCTAAATACTCATGTCCATTTTCCACATGGGGAATGGATGTGGTGGGACCTTACCCTTCAGCTACGGCCAAGCAGTTTAAGTACATTCTTACTGCTACTGATTTCTTTTCCAAATGGGCAGAGGCAGTACCTCTCAAAGAAGTCAGTTCTAAATGCATTGTTATCTTCATCAAGTCTAACATCATTACTAGATTTGGTGTCCCTCATACCATATTGATGGACAACGGCACCAACTTCTGTTCTTCTGAGGTAAAGACATTGTATCAAGAATACAACATTAAGTCCAACCATTCATCTCGATATCATGCAGTGGCTAATTTCCAGATAGAAACCTTCAACAAGACTCTTTCAAATATACTACAAAAGATGGTGGATAAAGATAAGAGGTCATGGCCTGATAAACTCTTTCATGCTTTATGGGCTTATCGGAATACCACTTGCAATGCAATGCGGTCAACTCCATATTCATTGGTATATGGAACAGAAGCAGTCTTGCCAATTGAAGTTCAATTGCCCTCACTCAGAATAGCCATTTGTGATCAGTTATCTACAGATGAGCAATCCCAAAAGCAGTTGAATGAATTGGAACAGTTAGATGAGAAAAGATTGTGCACTTTGCACCACTTGGAAATCTATCAGAATCAAATAGCACGAGCTTTTAACAAAAAAGTTCATCTTCGTTCATTCATTCAGGGAGAATTTGTATTGGTTCTCAGAGAACCAATGATACCAGGAAAGAAGCCTCCCAAGCTTGAACCAAAATGGGTAGGACCTTATTCAATACATAAGGTCTACTCCAATGGAGCGTATTCTCTAATATCAATGGATGGAGAACACATCACGACTCCAACTAATGCCAGATTTCTGAAGAAGTATTTTGTATAAAGACAAAATATTTTTCCCAGAGCCAAAACAGTCACATTGGTTCATAATATTGTCCTACATGACACTAAACTGTATTATGTCCTATCTACATGACATTAAACTGTGTGGCACTTCCAACGTCTAGCATGACGATAAACTGTAAAAAGTCCCCAGAACTGATATCCTCGTATTGGTTCACCTTAGTCCTAGCTACATGTCTTTAAACTGTACAGCACCAGTTCGTCCTTGCTATATGACGTTAAACTATACAGCAATGGTCCAGTATGACTTTAAACTGCAACTTCGTCCTACACGACATTAAACTGTGAATAAGTTCCCTAAACCGTCCAGCATGACCTTAAACTGCATCATCCCTGGTCCATGTATATGACCATAAACAATTTTCAAATCCCTTATGTCCAGCAAGACGTTAAACTGTGACGTCCTAACTACATGACGCTAAACTGTATAAAAGTCCCTCACGTCCGGAAAGACGTTAAACTATATAATCATCAATGGTCCAGCATGACATTAAACTGCACCATCCACGGTCCATGAATATGACCGTAAACTATTCGCACTTTCGTCCAACATGACATAAATGGTGTGTTATTTTGTCCTTACTGCATGAAATTAAACTGCACAATCCCCCTTTCATCCAATATGACGTTAAACTGTATTGTCCCTGTCATCCTAACTACATGACGCTAAACTGTACAGAAAGTCCTTGATATGTCCTACATGACATTAAACTGTTATTTTGTCCCTGCTACATGACACTAAACTGTGCAGCACCAATAGTCATAACTGCAAGACTTTAAATTGCATAGTCCCTTTTTTATGTCCTACATGACATTAAACTGTGCATCGTTAAGGTTGTTATTACCTCTTGTTTCTCACACCGAGTATGACTCACGTGAGCTTAGAGCGAACATCAACCATAATACTCCCTTTGGGACACTAACCATTTGTAAGTCCCAACAACATTTTTTATTAGATCATTGTCCCCAAGAACAACTTGATAATTAATTCATTCTTTAATTGAACTACACGGACTTTGATACTTGCCCTCCAGGCTGGGTATGTTGGCAACCTCCCAGGGTTCAAGCCCAAAAACAATCTCTTCACATCGGTTCACCACCATCTCATATGATGTTGATTCGTGAAACTGCCCCAGGAATCAATATCTTTACATTGATTCACTTTCGTCCTTGTTATATGACGTTAAAATATACAACACTTTTGTTCGGTACGACAATAAACTACAATATTCTTTGATTTCCTCATTTGATAAGGAACCATTATTGACATTGATTTTTTTCAATCACGTTTCATTTCAAAAGACTATGTGCATACATGGTAATGCCAAAACATTTTATCTTAGGTTAAACCATCATTGCACTAAAGTACCCTTTCACCCTTCACATGTATGAACCAAATTTGTACAAAGGGTAGTTCTAGAACTACGTTGGCATGATTCCCATCCTTATGGGATACGTAGGAACGTTCGAGTATCCCTCGAATCCAGCCCCAAGTCTTTTGGGCTTAACCCCAAATTTCACTTTCAGTCCCTTAGTTGAAAAGTCCTCATGAAAACACACACTGTGTATTTATTATTATGGTCCAAATTCTATGACCCTAAACTAGTATCACTCATACTTTCGTCCTGCACGACGTTAAACTGAATTTCAAGAACTACGTATGGCTTCATTCTCATTCTTATGAGATACGTAGTGAAGTCCAAAATTTCAATTCAGGACCCAGCCACAACATGATTATGGTTATCATGGACCTATGTATCTCTATATACATTGGACAATACCCATATTTATGCGTTATAATCCTAACCTTAAATATTTTCAGATCTTCATAACCCTTTTCATGACTTCTAGTCACAAAAATGTCAAACATCTGAGAATTATTTTGCCTGACTATGCAGCACGTTCCCATAGGTGGCCTTGCATAAACAGTCCACATAACAGACTTGCCAGCCAAAAGATACTATTTATTTGACCATGCAGCCAATGCCCTTAGGTGGCCCTGCATATTTCAACCCCCTAATGGGTTTGTTAAATAATGGTAACTTCATTCTTGGGAAGAATGGCTCTTTTGTCGTTATTTGTCTTAAACGACAGTATGTAGGGATCCACAAAAAAAATAGCCATCCTTATCATATTTGTCCCATATCCTTTTTCATGATCTGAAAGTATTCAAGTCTATGGTTTATTCTTCTTCCCTACGTTTGGGTCAGACCTTCGTAGGAGTGATATTCTTCAAGTTCTTCGATATTCTTGTTTGGAAATATTTTCTCCATATTCAAGTACATCTTTCCATACAACAAACTCTATACTTTAGAAAATTTGAATCTCCATAAACTTTCACTGGCTTTTATCACTAAGAAAGTAAATTTCTGGGAGTTCTTTTGCCTGACTATGCAGCACGTGCCCATAGGTGGCCTTGCATAAACAGTCCACATAACAGACTTGTCAGCCGAAAGATGCTATTTATTTGACCATGCAGCCAATGCCCATAGGTGGCCCTGCATATTTCAACCCCAAACGGGTTTTGTTAAATAATAGTAACTTCATTCTTGGAAACTACTTCTTCTAATGCCTTTTAGCTCTTTTTCATATCATTCCTCAGATTCAAATATTCATAAGCCATAGTTTACATATTTTCTCTCATACTTGAGTATGGTAATTTGTTTTCAGATAAATTTTCAAGGAATTGAATCAATTTTAATCCATTTCGGTCAAAGCTATTTCGACCTTAAACATTATCCCCTTTATGTCCAGCATGCATGACATTAAACTTCCCACAAAAGAAAAAGGAACTATGAATAAAAGTCAAGTTCCAGCTCACTAAATATACATTTTTTGTATGATTTAGGTAATATTGAGCAATTAAAAGGTTCATAGTTTGTAGGATTATTTGTAATAATCCTAGTGAAAATCAAACTATGCTTACTAGGCCAATTGGCTTAAGTAAATTTGAAGCAGGTAATGAAAGAATGAAGGTACAAATGATTGAAGACGGAAGTGTTTTTCATTGATACACAGGAGATAGAAAGACATCCACAGACTGGAGTCTCTTCTCTTTTTCAAGAATTATAGAAGATTGTCAACATAAGTCTTCATTTGATGTATAGAATCATGAGCCTTATCAGAAGTTACTTGAACCTCGTGCACTTGACCAACTTCACTCTTTTCAGCTTGCTGAAGTGCCTTCTTAGCATCTTTGATGGCTTTCATGCCATTCATATGAGTTTCATCCATTGATTTATTAAGCTGATCAAGTTCCCCAGTAACAACATCTAACTGTTGCTGGAGTTGAACCTGCTGGACGACCTTTTCATTGATTTTTTGATTCAGATCCTTTATCTTGGAAGCATAGTCAGCTTCAGCTTGGGATATCACGGCCTCAAATTCATCTATGTTGACTGAAAATTTCACTCTGGTCAATTCTTCGCGACTTGTCTGCACTTGCTCCCTCCTGAAAAAGATCTGTTTCACCGCAGCTTGGATCTTTTCATACCCAAAACCACCAAGTCCCAGTATAACAAATTGGGATGACAATCGGGAAATTTTTGATGGTATCTCTTCTAAAGGCACCCCAGATATGATGTTCCATATGTTGTTCCATGCCTTACGTCATGAAAAGCTGAATGCTTTAAGCTTCTCTGGATCTGATTCAATATCATCGTCAGAAGGGGGTATGTAATCTGGAATTAGTGCACGTAAAGAAGTGCCATGTCCTGCTTTTCCCCCCTGATTTGTGCTTCTTCACTTTCAATTCATGTTGGGGCAGAGGCTGAGGCCTCACCTCCGGATCTAGTCATTCCAGTTGATGGTCTTGCATGATTAATTGAAAGGTTTAGTCATCTTCAAAGGATAACAAAAGAATAGATTGTCTTGCGAATAATGTACAATCACAAATATTGTTATCCCTTACCCAAGGATGGTTTAGCAACCTGAGAAGACTTTTCCCCATCTTTCCCGGTTTCAACAGGATTTTCAAGATGGGTCTCAAGAGGGTTTATTGGATTTAGCTCTACTTGAGATAATGTTTCTGCAATGATAGGGTTGACATCAGTGTCCACACCCTCTTTAGGCATTGGATGTTCAGCGGCTTCTACGGAAGAAACTGCATATTATTTTCCATCATGGTTAGAAGTATAATTTTTAAAAAAAAATTGGGCGAATTGTAGCACTCATACCCAAGGTCTTCTAAATCACATGACAATATAGCATGATCATAAAATTCTTCAAAAGTCATTCCTTGATTCATCATTTCATCCAATGATACTTCAGAATCTTGATTAGTCTCACCAGTGGGAGCATTTTCTACATCTTCTTGCCGACTTATGTCCTGCAACCCATGACCCAGGACAGCATCTTCAGTAGTAGGAGGGATACTGGGAATGGATGGTAGCTCTTCTCCAGGAGCAACCAAGTCAGCTTGGGTCTGTGATTGTTCTACAGCACCCTCCACGACCATTGAAGGTGGGTCAGTCCCTTCCCTCATGGGAGAAATTGAAGAAGCCCCTACAATCCTCAGAAATATGAGTAACCATAGGATTATGGGTATAAACTCATGATTGTTCGATGGACTTACCACTGCTAATGAAACTTTTAGATATGGTTTTACTCCTTCATTGCCTTGGCTTCTTTTGTTTTTTCGTAGTATCAGTAGTCTCCCTTATTGGCACTTGGATTGGCAAATGGAAGGCTATGTCCAGTGCCTCATTCATGGCCTGCTGGCCTAGAGATATATCGCCTGGTTCGCGAGGAGAATCAGCAGCATCCCCGATAGTAGTACCACCATGGCTATACTGTGGCGAAGGAAGCCCAGTTCCTTTCTTTTCAAGCTGCAAGATGAAGAAAATAACTTCCTTAAGTAACAAAGCTTCAACTGAAATCAAGTTGCAATGAAAATAAGGAAAGAAAACTTACATCTTTAGGAGCCACGTACTCTTGCAATTCCTCATCTCCAGAACCACCAGCCCCCTCAGTGGCTCCACGATCAATCATTTCCTTCACCTGCCTGGTGATAGGAACCGAGTCATCAGTGGCATATATGAGCATTTCCAGCACTCTGACGTAAGCTCTCACTTCATTGGGGTTATCTCCATATTGAAGATTTTTAGAAGCTACAAGATTTCCTATTCCAGGAAGTTGTAGGCCCTCACACAAATCCAGCCAGGCGGTCTCAGTACCACAGTATAAGCTCTGCCATTGCTGAACAACCTCTCGTCTTAGATATAATGGTTGTGAGGAAGGTCCAACAATTTTTTATTTTAATTTCTTCCCAGCTCCTGCAACTACAGATAGAGAATAAGAAAGTAATAATTATTACTTTATAAAGTAGCAGTGATTGAAATTACTACAATGAAATAACTCACCAGGAGTTGATGGAGTGGGTCTTTTAATTCTGGCCGGAGGATTATATCGGGCACGAAACCGCTTTGCTGCCGGTTGTGCCTCATCATCCCCATCGTGATAATCCGATGAAGATGTTCTAGAAGAGGAGTCTGTTGAACCTATTTTAGGTGGAGAAGCGTCACCTTCACGAGGAAGGGTTTCTTTCTCTACAGTCCTCTTCCTCTTTCCCACTTGATATACTGGGTGATTCAATATCCCTTTGGGGAATGATGCTATCCAGTGTTCGGCATAAAATGTAGTCAGATTATGTGCCGGTTTTTCAACTGGTAGATCAAATACTACCCCAGTCTTCTCTCTTGATGTCAGCAACCATAGTTGTCGAGCAACCATCGGATGTTTCTCTAAACTGACATGTACCAGAGGGGATACAACAATCTGTTGCAAACATTTTAATTGGCGTGCAAATCTATATGGAGCATAGGCCTCAAATATGATTTCTCCATCAATCCTGGATACTAACATGCCATCCCTGCAAGCTAGCATGTATGCCCTCAAATCCAAATGGGTTTTCCCATCATCAACAAACCACCCGGATGGCGGACTTCCATAGGGAAAGAAGTTGAATTCCTTAAAAATGCTCAGCCTTACTTTCATGTCATAACCATTAACATCTAATGGAGCAATTCCAGATAATGGTTGCACTGACGGTCTGAAAGATCATCTAGGAATTTGTAATCAATTCTATACATTATAAGTCCTGAAGTGAGTGGCGATCCATCCCCACAAAACCTGGAATGGTCCCACTATTCTTAAAGGAGATTTACCCTAGAAGACGTGAAGTAAACTCCTGTGAATCCTTTCTAAAATGGGGGTAGCTAACCCAACCATTTTCCCCTCAGTCAACTTTGCCGCAATGACGAAGGTCCCTGGCCTAACGCCTCCCTTCGAATCCCTGACCGGCAAGAGATAAACACTGAGCCACATTGCCAAGAAACCCGCCAGATGAGTTTTCATTGGAATTATTTGATTCACTTAATATCCCCACTTTTCAAACTCTCCTGCTTCTAGAGTTAGCCAGAATGTGCCAGGAGCTCCTCTCTTCTCAGGTTTGAGACAAGTGGTAGGACGTCTGGGCCTGGTATCCTTGTATTTCTTTTTCTTAGATCCTTTTTCTTTTGGCTCCATCCCTTTATTCTCAATAAGAAACACATTCATCCATTCTTCTGGATGAATATCTTTTTTAAAATGAGTTAATGAGGTCTCTAAACTCTTGAGCCTATGGAAGATTTTAAATAATTCTCGAGCTAAAGAAAGAGTCTTCTCTGAATCATTCCAAGTCACCTTGGGAGGAATAAATTCATCATACATATCTCCCAAGATTAGATCTCCTGAAATCTTGTGGACATCCCACAAACTGATACCTACTTCTCCATGAGTCAAATGGAAATAATTAGTTACTGGGCTCCAGTGGCTGAGTATCTCTGGCACGAAGTTATCATGTCTGTAAACATATTTTTTCCCAACCCAGACAGCCTCATATATTGCAGCTCTCTTCAGGTCCTCGATAAACTCTGCGCAAGTCTGTTGCACCCAGTATACCCACATCCAATTTGGCTTCACACCTCCCCCAGGACGGAAATCCCAACTTTTCTTCCAGCCTTTGGATTGATCCATCTGAGCATTTCGGAACATTGAAGGATGACAATGTGGTTGAAGCTCAGTTGTATGATTTTTCAGATCTGGTGTGCAAGGGCTATGATGCATCACATAAGCCTTCTCCACTGTTCCAGCAGTTAGAAATACTCCACCACCTGAGATATTTGCTGAAGAAAAAATGGTATAATTCTGAAACCATGAAAATGGAAGATATTTCTTTACTTCTGGAATAATGACTTCTTGTAGATGACCATAGCCATACAAAGGCAGATAAGTGCTTTGAGGAATGTTGCGATGATATTTTTTCAGATACGTAGCCAAATATAGAAGAGTACTATCCATGACAGTATAGTAATCGTGGCCAATGATGTCCATCATATTATCAATCCGCTTTCTAGCCAGTTCATCAATTAATCCAGGTCTAAGAGCCATTGAATCTGCACAAAAGTTGAATAAATTTAACTCTTAAATGGGTTTATTTTTCATAAAATTTGTGAAAGAATTTGGAAACAATGGCTAAGGAATTAAGGCACACAAGTATGGAGATGTCGCGCAAGTGTTACATGTGCCGCACAAGTTTCTATCGCGCATGTATCACCGCGCAAGCCCTATTACCTTGAGAGTAGCGCGGTAGCCAGGAAACAGTGGAAAAAGAGACTTGAGCGGAGAGGAAGACTTCCACGGCGAGAGCTCGAGAAATTCGGGATCAGATGTTATCCACGGCCAAAAGCGGTGTATTTATAGGCCAGGAAACCTATCTGCGCGCCGTACCAAGAGCGCTTAAGGCCTGCGCGACGCAAACTTGTGCGCCGCCCTCTATGCACTGAAGGCTTGCGCGCCACCCTTTTCCTTTGGATGGATTCAATTTCCTCAAAGTCAAATCCTCATGTCTCTCCGGATCCAACTCTGAGGGGGGACTTTTGTTGACGCTCATTTTCGTCACAGAATATAAAGATCAGAAAAGCGAGTATCTGAGCTCAAAGTGATTCAACCATTGAAGAAAACATCAAAAAACGACAAAGGCATGAACAAAGTATCAACAGCAACTGCACCGCGCAAGTTATCTCACTCTCACGCAAGTACACTTGCACAGCACCCTTGGTCGCGCAAGTGACTTGTGCGACCTAATTGGTAACCGCCCGGTAACCGCCCGGGGTCTTCTTTTGCCTATAAATAGACCCTGTGGGCCCCCCATTCGAGAGGATCTTTTTTCAGAAACTCGGATTGAATCTCTCGATGCCCAAGTCTCTTCTCAAAGCTTCTGGAACACTTCTAAGGTAATTTCTTACCTATAACGGAAGATGTAAAGAGAAGAAGGAAGGCCTAAGTGTTGAAACTTATCAACACTTGCGCGCCAACTTATTTCCTTCAATATAACTTGCGCGTCCCTTTTTTGGAAGAACCTCAAGAAAATTATAAAAGTTTTAAAAAAGAGTCGCTCAAGTATTACAATGCTGGTTGAAAATCGCGCAGGTACACCATGTGTCACGCAGGTATACCTGCACGACCAATACTTGCGCGCCCACGCAAGACTTGCGCGCCTTTCAAGACTTGCGGGCCCCTACCTTTTTGGGTTCCCATCTTGTCCATTTTACCCCTCTTAAGACATTTCACCTTTCCTTTTCAAGATTCAGTCTTCAAGACACTCTTCAAAGCCATTTATGGCATGATTTCTTGATTTCACTTCCTTATCTGAAAGGAATTCTGTGGAATATCTCTCAAAACCTAGTGATTTAAATATCCTTATGTCACTAAATATGGGGAGTTCATTCATTCAACTTCATCCTTTAAATATGAGAATCCTTAACATGGGTCTCCTTTTTTTAGGAATAATCCCCAGCTATAAGTCCTTTAAATATGGGCATCCTCCTTAGGAGTAAGCCCCAATCACAATCCTTTAAAATGGGCATCCTTCTTAGGAGTAAGCCCCAACCTCAATTATGGGCATCCTCCTTAGGAGTAAGCCCCAAACCATAATCCCTAACCTGGGTCTCCTTTTCAGGAATAAGACTCAATCATAATCTTGGGCTTCCTTTTCAGGAGTAAGCCCCAAGTCCCCTAACCTGGGCCTCCTTTTAGGAGTATGTCTCAGTCATAATCTTGGGTTTCCTTTTCAGGAGTAAACCCCAAGCCCCCTTAAATTTCCCTTAACCAGTCCTAATTTACCATTGATTTGGGTTTCCTTTTCAGGAGTAAAACCCAATCATAAGTCCCCTCCTAACTTGGGCATACTCCTTAGGAGTAAGCCCCAAGATTAGAGTATTCAAATCTCCATAAAGCACATATACCTTTATGGACCCTGTTCCTGGATTTTCTCCCTAAAAGTAAATCCTAAACCTTCATCTATCTGGGGAGTCATACATACATAAGCCCCAAACAAATTCTTATGATTGCATCTTTCATGGCACAATTGTCTAATTTTTTCCAATACCTCTTGTTCCTCACACCAAGAATGACTCACGTGAGCATAGAGTGTAAAAGTAATTATGACATTCTTCTTTGAGGCATCAATCATAAACATCATACTCCATTACTCGAACTACGTGGGTTCTGATTCCTTTTCCAAAACAAAGGATACGTAGGTAGACCATTTTTGGGTACGATCCCAACTTTGAAATAATCTATGTCCTTCTGAATGACGATAAACTTAAAGTGCCCCACTGAGTGGCTTTAAAACCAGCCTGGTCTTCATAATGACCAAGAGACTTTTATATAAATGTTTTTAAGGATACCATTGACCAGGAATCTCTAAACATATATAGATGATTCTCTATTGATGAAGAACCTCGAATACATATAAAAGATTCTCTAAATTTCTTGCATATTTAATCATTGATTGTTAAAACTAAAGTAAAGAACATTTTATACATGGTAATGTAATAAGGATTCACGAACATAACTTAAATCTATAAAGAGAGTCCCAGAGTAGACAATAATTCCCCTAAAAATGGTGTGATGAGTCCGACCTCCCATCCTCTCAACCAATGAAAATTCCTAAGCCTCATCAGTCCACAAGCTAATGAGCGCCTACCTTTGGAAAGTAGGTCCAAACGGATGTGGAATCATTGGATGTTTCCGGTTCTACGAACAAACCCTCTAGAAACCGATCGAAAAGTTTGAATCTCAAATCAACGAGGTCATCCCCGAAATCCGTGAGGAAACACTCTCCTTCCTATACATTCCACTAAAGTTGTCAACTATTTGAAAAGAAGAGGTTGTAATGATGAATTTTCCTTCTATTTTAATCTATTACATCATTTCTTTGTCTTCCATTTTCAGATAGTTGGAATTATTCAACATGAACACCTACGATCGAATGTCCAATGACATGTCATGTTAGTACATCTACCCCTTCAGCTCATCCTTCTTTACCACGTCTGCAAAAAATTCACATGCTTAGTAAAACTGTTGTTGTATTCAAACACTGAACTCACTCAATACTGCTATGAAAATAACATTAGAAATTTTTACATCATCATAGAATGTTAAAAAAATTGATGAGAAAACATGGTCTTGAAACACTTCCAATCCAAGCCCAAATGCCTTCCTTTATAGACCACGGAGTCCCACCAACTTTTTCCGAAACCCTCAAGTTTTAACACTACACACATTAACCTAAAACTATTTAGTGTTTCAAGGTTGTAAAAGAATTTTCGATTATGTCACGCTAATCCTACACCTCCTGTGTTTTAGTCATCCATTTACAAGAAGGTGGCATCTCGTGCAATAACTCCCACGATCGATCTCTATCTCCCCTAGCTTCGGGATGTACCTCTACCACAGCTTTATGAACTTGTAGAGCATCCTGGTCAACATAACAGACTGATCGTACAATATTATTGATAATATTTTGATCCATAGGTGAATTTCAATGTGGATTATTAACTATACCCTTTTGAGGAACCTGTGGAAGATGACCTAGAGAATATCACTCCACACCAAAACAAAACAGTGAATAGACGAGAAACAAAACATAGTTCAATCTAGAAAAACCTTAATAAAAATTGGCATTATAAAACCAAAAGCCAACACTAGAGACACATATCATAATATACCAAGGTAAAATGTGTATTTTTATGACAATAGATGCCCATGAACATATCAAAACAGACCTATGATGTCTAAAAATATAAACTCCAGTCTATGAGATGTCCGAAGAAACTGTTCTTAAGTAAAAAACTACCACTAATTCCAAATTGTAATGAAGCGACCCTGGTTGTCCGGAATCCTAACACCTGAACAGATTGCCCACATACTAGAATGGCGTTCCCGATCACCATAGGCTAGAGACATGCACCATGGAATTAAACAATAAAACTGACCGAATGATTTCACCCAACATGAACTACCATGAATCATATATATATATATAGTGCAAGAAGAAACAATTAAAGTCTAACCAATATATATTCCTAAACTATAGGGAAAACAAAAAAAACAGAATAATTGTAATAGTATCTAAATCCAAAAAGAGTAGTCTAAATGAAAAGGACTAAGAACCAAACATTTATTCAAATGATGGAATTTTCAAACTCCAACCATCTCACCACCATCTACCCATCCCAGCTGACATGAACCTTGCTTCATCACTGAGGTTTCCTGACATTACATACACTTGAATACAAACATTTTTCTCCACACCACCTTAGTAGGGTGCAGGGTGTGAGCTAACAGGATTAGTAGGATCCCACCTAGGTGTTCCATAACAAGTCTCTATATAGAAACTCACGTGTTGACATTTTAATGTAAAACATTGCATGATAAGAAGTGATGAAAATTGAAAAGAAATATGATAAATTTCCCTTTTTACATAATTCTACACAAATTCATGTGTAACAGTTTCATGAGATGTTTCCATATAATCTATCTCAAGAATCAGCATTCAATTCATGGCTAACATAGAATTCCAAGCAGTACAAACAGAAGAATATGTATGAAAGCACCAAATAATAATATATGTGTTTGTAGAAGAATAATAATACCAATGTAATCTATTTTAAATAAACTAATCATAGAACATTGTCCCAAATATGAAGGGGAATATCACATTAGTAAACCCCACCCCCCTCACAGAACAATAAAGACACTATTGGACACCTAGAACATTGGGACTAAGAAATAGAAGAAATCCCCCCGACAAACCTCTTTGATAATCACAAAGAAATTGAAGATGGTTTCAAGATAAACTTCCACCTATGTACCCAGTTAATATAATGACCAAAACCCGATCATCAACCCAAACATTTCCAAATAGGTCGGGTGCTTATACCTTAGGTGCACCTCCCCTGAATGCCAAAGGCTGATGACTAGCAGTGAGGGCCTGGATATGTATAGTGGGGAGGCTATACCCTCACTGGAGGAAATCAAGGTACTATTCTGTGTATAAAGTCTATGAGCAGTGGAAATTTAATGACTCGGCGGACTCAAACCAGACCCAAAGAGTGGTATCATATCAAATATCAAATAAACAGTGGAAACCGTAAAGAAACAATAGCAGCGGAATGTAAACAGAACAACATGATGAACATCACTACAACTACTACTGTAAACAAAAAAAATGCATCCATATAAATTAATACATATCTATATATAACGGTGATAATGTATAACCAATAGTTACCACATAGTAAAATAGGCATGTTGATACAAAACTAAACTAAAAAAAGTTACTCTAGCAAGACACGACCTCAAGTTCCATGCTAGTATCCATGCCAACATCACTATGGTCCAACTCCTGAGGGTGACCCTCAACCTACACGCAATTTAATAAAATCTACACGCGTCCTGAAGGGCCCATGTAGGGTGTGAGATGTGTCCCATTTGAATACCACCCAGAGGTTCGTACCTAATAGAAGTTTTTGGGAAGACATGCTTATATAAGAAAACCTATAAACAATTAAATTCCCAAAAGTAATCACAAACTTCTCTGGTGCTCAGCAGCCACCTGGAAGTGTCACCTGATTCGGCCAACGATGGAATCTCTGGTCTGAACCTAGCCACACGTGCCACATGAAACCATGTGTCTCTAGTACCGACATCCCAGAGGTATGCCCAATAATCGTAACCCAGCTTGAAAGCTCAACCTGCCCATGGCATAACATCCGAACCAACAACGATACATGTCGTCAAAATAATACCCGGAGGGACAACGATGTCTACCCTCAAATAATGTCTGTACGGACAGCGATATCTGCCATAAAAATCATGATCAGCCTCGGCCCTGATCCTAGCAGCCTCAACGATATCTCCTGAAGGCTCCTCACATTCCACGTGGCTTCATATGGGAAGCACCCCTAAAACAATATCACATAACTGCATCTATCGGGTGCCTCTACCTATCGAGTGGTTGTACCACCTCATCACAGAGTCTATTTGTGCGCACACTACTGAAAATCTCCCATTGTGTGGTAACCCCATCAATAAGTTCACAAGCTACAACACTTCTGACACCTCGTGTCCCTGTGAACCTGTGTCTCAAGTATGATGGCCCTGTCATTCAAGTACTCTGGCCAAGCACAACCTGATAGTCCAACTACCTCAACTGACATCCATGACGCCCAATGCTGTGGTAAGAACCACCCAGGTAACCCCGAGAAAATCCCCAACCTGTAATCAACATCACCCAACAAAATATCGGGGCCACACCCAACCTAACTAAACAGTTCAACACCTGAAAAATCACACATTGCATATATATACTGGAAAGCAACCCATTGAACAGGAAAATAGTAAACTGTCAAGTTGCACCACACGTGTTCCATCCCAAACAAGCACTTATGGTCTCGAATTCCGTATCCAAATTCAATCATGTTGTAACAAATTAATCCCAACAGTTTAATCTAACAGTTTCATATTTTTCCAATTTTGTCTTCCCTGGCAAAAATTTCCCAAACATGCAATGACTTATAACCCATCTTCGCTCAATCACAAATAGGCCAGGGAATACCCAGAGGCATCCCACATTTCATATAATCAATAAAAATCAATTAAACTGGGTTTTTCTCAATACCCGACGTCGCACTCAAAGGTCACAACAACCAAAATTCTACAAAAACACAAAATAAGGTATGCACCACACTCCTTGTACTCGTACGATGACCCTCCTTCGATATCCACCTTTGAATCATTCTAAATCGTGTTAGAAATGAGTTTATGTAAAATTCAGGAAATTATGCTTGGATGGAAACTATGGGGAAAAGGATAAGGAATCTTGAACAAAATAGGGTGTGTGGGGTTAGATGTTCTGATGCGGTCCCGCAGCCACCCAAAAATTGAAGAATGGATGTCGTATGAATAATCTACGAGGAATTCGGTTTTTCAGAGGTTCTCGGATGAAGCGTTCATCCAACGGGGAAGAAGAAGACAAATCTAGAAAAAAGACTTAAAGGTATCTCAGGTACTCAAATAAAAATTAATGTACACGAAGTGTATTTAAAGACTACATGACATGTAAATGTCTTTTCCTTACTCCTACTTAAGCGGAGTCCAGTGCACAACTTGGACCATGTAAACGGTCAACAAACAGCGTGGGACTCGGCCATTTCATGGAATGAGGTTACACGGCATGTCATGGAAGACTACACGCCATTTATATGGAAATTTACACACTATTACTACATGGCATTTACTTGCACACAGAAGGTTTGTCACAGGCCTAGCTGATACACAGCGTGTACTTGGGAGTACATAGTGTGTAGTCTGGAAATTTCCAAAAACATCCCCGATTGTCTAGACCTCTGAAAAAAAAAGCCAGAAATTTTATAGAAAAGCTGACAATTCAAACAGGATTGGAAATTTTAACCCACTCTAAAAACTCAAGTTCTTACAAACTCTCCACTTTAACATAGCTCATCCCCGAGCTATCAAACAAAACCCAGAGATGGTACCGAACATACCACCGCGATCAAAGTAAGCCGGACATCCCCAGTCTCAACAGTCATGGATAAATTCTCCAAGGGGCTCCCAACCTTAGTAATTGCCTAGTTGGTCTAAAACTGAAACAAAGTTCAACACAATAAAAATAAACAATCAAGGCCCAACGACCTATTTCCCAGACACATGGTTCCTCCCGTGACACATCGTCACCCCTGCACCTCCTCGGTGCCCACGTGTCACTTCCGACACCCGACGTAACCCACACCGCATCAGTGTCCGCCTCCAAGAGGTCCTATATCTCAATGATGATCCAATCAAAACCGGGTGCCTTTCACCTCAATTAAACCACATCCACGATTCCCTGATTCCCATGGCACATGATGTAACTTGCATCCATGATGCTTCCGATGCTACACATCTCAGATATATAATAAAATATATAACACATCTGATATGATGCCAATCCCACTAACTAGCATCTAGTCAGTTCACAAGTATCTTGTGAAACTCGTGCACTCAACTAGACATGCCTCAATAGGCCATGTTAAAAGAATTCAAAGTAAATCACAGCCACAACTGTGTTGTACCTGCCACAGTCATCGGCTCACTAGCCTGCTTAGTCCCTGGCAGCTCCAGAGCGTGCACTTAGCCTAATGTGCTACATCCTGATGTCGGACCTCCCTGCGGCACTTCTCCAGTCACCGGCCACTGAACCCTTAGCAGGGTCCCATCATCTCAGTCACATCCTCCGTGCACAGCTGAACCTCGACTACCCTCTCCTGGTACCGAACCTGATCCAACACCTAAGGCCACAGTCTTTCATGGTCCCTTCCTATAGGCTATATGATAAGGATGCCTGGAAAACCTATCTAGATGCCTGACCTATCCACACTCCTTGCACTCCTTCGGAGGCCTATCACACTAATCCCGAACATGTCTCAGCTGCCCACACTGAAAGAAAACCACCATTGAACTGCCACGAGGTGGCTTAGATGAGTCCTTGGCCTACCTGCCCTGCTGGAAGTCATCATTACCTTGCATCCTACTATCCATACCATCACCTGAAGTAGCAACCCTGCCAATCTGGAACCTATCCCTCTGTTTTCCCTCTGCTATAATTTCTTGGTTCTCCACCTCTGATAAGAAACCCAGCTTGAAGATGTTAACCTGGACCCAAATGGCATGCCATAATCCATCCAAGAAGTGCTTCACCCAAGCTATATCATCACAAACCATACCAGGTGAAAAGCGAGACAACTCAGTGAAGGTAGCTGCGTAGACCATGACAGACTTATCTCCCTGCTAAAGACTAAAGAACTCCCGAGCTCTCTCTACCCTCAGTTTCTCTGGAAATAAGTTCTCAAATAACTTGTCCTAGAAGTCCTTCCGTGACAGTCCCTCATGAGTATGAGCATGTACATGTGCATCCCACCAACGATTCACCGGTCATCTCAGCATGTAGGTCGCCAGCTTGAACCTCCACCCTGGAGGCATCTCGTGCTGGCCGAAGAACATATGGAAACTCTATATCCAATTATATGTTTCCTGCGGACCAACCCCTCCCTAAAAAAGAACTGGGTGCTGCTACTAGAACTCCCGTGTCAGATATTCCATTGAAGGCTCTGTACTCCATGTGCCTCTGCCAATCCCCTATAAGACACGTACGAGGCTAGCTCGCAGATGCTCGTTAGGCCATTGTCCGAATGCTGCCAAACCCGGTTGTTTCCCTGCCTATAATGGATCATGAACATGATCTTGTCCCTGAGCATGTACCTGCGGCTCATGCTCTACCCGCACCAGATTCTGAAGCTAATCATGCGGCACTACATCCTCTCCCACCTGACACTCCATCGAGTCGTGAAAGATTAACCCTCTTAATACAATAAATGGTCAGACATCCCATATATATATGACAATATATTCTATGAAGATAAAGAATGCAGTAAAGAGGAAGTGTATAACAACTACACTTACTGACCCCTATCGCAACTGATGCCCTTTGCATCCCAACCTCACGGACTCCTTACCCGCCCTCAAAAGAGACAATTATCAATGGTAACTCGGGCCATGCCCGTCCTGAAAACCAACATTGCTTCTAACCTGATGTCTAAGTCGCCCCATCCTGACAGTAACACTGCCTCAGTTATAATACTTTCCTACTCTAATAAGAGCCAGACCCAAATATCCTGAAACATGCAATTCAAAAAAACCCAAAGCACATCATTCATAATTCAATATAAAAGAAATTTTCTCAGGAGTATCACCTATTCACATTTCAAAGCAAACCTTGCATGGAAATTGTTTTTTTTGTAAATGGCATTATAACTTCACCAAGCATATGTGCATTTATGTAATTTAAATACCCTAAAACGTTCCAATAAAAATCCAAGCAATGTAGCCTTTCCATACCAGTAAAAAGTTCAATTATACCTTACCACATCAGATCAAGGGTCATATATCACAATCAATAACAGCACAAATAAAGTGAGCAACCAAGGTGGAAATCATTTAAACTGTAATCTGAACAAAATCAAAAAAAAATCACACATGTGGAAACTAAGTCCATCCCTCATACCTGGGGATATAGGGACCCAAAAAACAAGCTAGGAACCCCGTTCCGGTAATAATCTATCTCTAGTCTAGCATAAAAAAAATAGTAAAACCATCATAAATAGAAGAGAAGTCTCAATCTCATTAGTAGCCACAAAAATTATGCTACTCAATTTCTGTCAAGAACACCTATAATACAACTTTGTAATGACCCGGACCCGATTAGCCACCCAAACAGTGCCAAATGGGTCAGGTGTTACTACCTTAGACTCACCTCCCCTAAACGCCAAAGGCTGCCGACAAGTAGCGAGGGTCTGAATAGGTATAGTGGGGACGATATACCCTCATATAGGAAATAAAGATACTACTATGAGTATAACATCAATGAGCAGTGGAAATTTAATGACTTAGTAGACCCAAACCCAACCCATATAGTGGAAACATATCAAATATCAAATAAACAGTGGAAATAATATAGAAACAATAGCAGGGGAAAGTAAACAGAACAACATGCTGAACATCACTATAACTACTACTGTAAAAAAAGAAACATGCATCCATAACAAGTCATACATATCAATATATAACGGTACCAATGGCTAACCAGCCGTAATTACATAGTAAAATAAGCATTCTCATACAAGAAAACTAAAAAAAGTAACTCCAGTAAGACACCGACTCACGGTCGATTCCAGTCTCCATGCCAATAGCACTATGTTACAGCTTCTGATGATGACCCTCCACCAGCACGAAATTTCATAAAGTCTACACATGTCCTGAAGGGCCCGTGTAGGGTGTCATGAGTCTCAGTGGGATACCACCCAATGTAGCGTACCTAATATAAGATTTCTGGTAGGCATTCTTATATTAGAAAAATGGTAAACAGTACAATGCCAAAAAGAAAACCCAAACATTGCTGGTGCTCAACAGCCATAAGGAAATGTCACCTGCATCGACTAACACCGAAATCTCTGGTCTGAACCCGGCACCATGTGCCACCTGACACCATGTGTCTCAAGTACTGACATACCGGAGGTAAGCCCAATAATTGTAACCTAGTTGAAAGCTCAAACTTCCCATGGTACAACATCTGGAGGAATGACGATACCTGTCCTCAAAATTATACCTAGAGGGACAACGATGTGTGCCCTAAAATAATACCAAGAGGGACAGTGATATATGCCCTAAAAATTATGGAGAGCATCAGCCCCCAACCTGAAATCCTAAACGGTATCTCACGTAGGCTCCTCACCTTCCATGTGGCTTCCTATGGAATGCACCCCCAAACCAATATCACCTAACCGCATCTATCTGTGGCATCTACCCAGTGAGTGGTTGTACCACCTCATCACAGAGTCTATCTTTGTGCACACTACACAAAAGTAACCGGTGAGAGGTAATAACCTCAATATGTTCCCAAGCCACAACAATTTGGACACATCATGTCTTTGGGAACCTGTCGCTCAAGTCTTATGGCCTCGCCATTCAACTAACCCCGGCCCAACCCAACCTGACAGTCTAATTTCCTCAACTGGAGTCCATGACACCGAATCCCGTGATAGGAACCACCCAAGTAACCCTGTCAATGCCCCAACTTGTGATCAACATAACTCTAAAATATATATGTGCCACGCCCGACATAACTAAACAGTTCAACAGAGAAAAAATCACACATTGCATATATATACGGGAAAGCCTCACTTTGAACAAGAAAATAGTAAACCGCCATGTTTCACAAATGTGTGTCGTCCCAAACTAGAACCTAAGGTCTTGAATGCCTTATGAAAATTAAATCATGCTTTAACAAATTAAAATAAACTGTTTAAACTAACCAGTCCAATTTATACACATTTCGGCACCCCGGCCAAAATTCCCCAAACAAGAAACAACTTTAATCCATCCTCGCTTGATCACAAATAGGTCATGGAATACCTAGAGGCATCCCACATTGAAAAAAAATAATTAAAATCAATTAAATAGTTTGTCGCTCAATACCCATCATCGCGCCCAAAGGTCGCAACCACCAAAATTCTACGAAAACATGAATGAATGTATTCCCCACCAACCCCGTACTCATACGATGACCCACCTTCGATATCATCCTCTGAATTATTCTAAAGTGTGGTCGATCTATGTTTCCATCAAATTCCAGAAATTTTGCTCAGATCGAAACTGGGGATAAAAGAATAAGGAATCATGAACGAAATAGGGTTTGTGGGTTATCCTTTCTGATGCGGTCCTGCAGCCACCGACAGATTGAATAATGGAGGGCGTATGGAGAATCTAGGAGGATTTCAGTTTTAAGAGTTTCTCGGATGAATCATACTTCAAATGGGGAAGAAGAAGATGAATCTGGAAATAAGACACGATAGAGTCTCAGATACTCAAACAAAAATAAAATTATATGGCGTCTATTTAAAGACCACACGCCGTGTAGATGGATTTTCCATACTCCGACTTAAGTGGAGTCCAATGCACGACATTGATCGTGTACACGGAAAACACAAGGCGAGGAACTCGGCCATTTCATAGAATGAGGTTACGTGGCATGTCATAGAAGACTACATGTCTTGTAAGAGGAAATTTACACACATGTACTTCATGTCATGTACTTGGTCTCAGACGGTTTGTCACATGCCAAGGTGACACACGGCGTGTACTTGGGAGTACACGCCGTGTAGTCTGTAAATTTCCAGAAACATCCCAGATTTTCAAGAATTCTCAAATACCAGCCAATAATTTTATAGAAAAGTAGAAAATTCAAACAGGGTTTCAATTTTTAACCCCTCTAAAACCCGGGTTCTTAATGTTAACCAATGTTCTCTTTCTCATAAAAAAATTTCAATTACATTAAGAACCATTCAAAACCATTTAACTAATTATTTCAAAATCCTGGAAAAATAATTTTTCTTTTGAAAACCCTCTTTCAACACTCATAAACATCCATTCAGATTTTTTAAATCAATTTTTAAAGCAATATCAATTCGTCTCATTATCATAGTCTTAGAGACCAACCCTCCTACAACAAATTCCAAGCTGCAGAAGACCACATCAGAATTCAAAACCATGAACAAAACCAAACAACACAAATAGTGACCCTAGAATAGAATCAATGACAAGATTGATTCATATGTAAACACAAAATTTTGGAGGAAGAGGTGAACCCCACATACCATTAAGAAGATAATATTCTTCACAACAACCAACAAATGGATAAGGTATCTGGAATGAGATCTCATAATAGATCTGTAATAAGTTAACAATCATCAACCATCTTAGGAAAATGATCTGATAACACAAGGAAACAGAGTTACCATGATCAACATCAATGCTGAACAGGAATGAACTCTTACATGAAGAAACACATCGTAGAAGAAATGATGAAACAATGCCGATCATATTGATCTGGATGGTGAGTCGCCTTAGAAAATATCATAGAAGAAGTTCAGTCTCAAAAACCAAGAGGATAATGTGAATAAGACCGCGAAAAACATACAATGTGTGACATAAATCATTGGATAGTCTGTTTAATGATTTCTACCCCTTAGTCACGATTTGTAGGCCTCTATTAATAATTGACACCAAAAAACATGTTTCCTAACTTTGAAAATTTATATTTATCCCCTAGAAGGCATGTACCTGTTGTACATGACATGTACTAACAAACGACAAGATCCCCCATTTTAGGACATCATCTACAACTCCTCGACATGCAATAGCATCATGTAAACATCATGTACATCAGTTACAAGCCATGTAAAAGCATATCTATATGTATTAAACCCATAATAATCAAATAAGATAATTTTTTATACCAGGAGGGAAATATGAAAATGGAAAATTACATGATCAATGTAACGAGATGTTACATTGGGTTCATTTTTCATTGTTCTAGTTATGAATTGTCACAATATATTGTTGGTTATTTTTCTTCTGAGGACTCATTGGGGATACAATCCCCATGGTGGATATGGTTATGGGACCTATGATGCACTCCTAAAATTATTTGGTGGCCTCTGTGATGTATATCTCTAGTTTCTGTACTATAATCTATGATTCTAGTTTCAGCTCCACCATTGGCCTCTTCAATGCATGTTTCGATTCCTCTACTTTCAACTGTGTTGTTCTAAGTGATGATATAGTACCATTATTATCTCCCTGATTTTCATTATATTTTTTAATTTTTGGATTCATGTTGGTCTATTTCTAGGAAGGTGGATGTTGGGAAGCATGTCTATGTTTTTGATTCATTTTTGTCCCATATCATTGTTGTAGTAAGTGAGAGGATGTTGTTTAATAGGTTATTTGACATATTTGGTTCTCTTACACATCACTAGATACAACGATAATTTGTGTCTCTAGTTGATACAATTTCCTCTGTGTTATGAATTCCAACTACACTAGTCACTAGTGCGATCGGAATTTCAGTTACTCCAGTTGTCATTACGATGTTCTTTGGGATGCTTAAGTTTCTATTTCCTCTCCCACTAGATGGAATGTTTTATTTTCAATGAGTATTATTTGGGTTTTGGTAAAACATTTTTTTTGAATTCATGCTTCTAGATTGAATTTTTTGTATTCTGTAATTTGAATGAGAGGGTATGGATTTTTTCATTGGTTCCCGACACATGGAACCCTACATGTGACAGCTATCCAATAGGTCATCAGATGGATGAGGTTTTCCCTAATGATGTCCCCACTGGGGAGGGTAGTTACTATAGTGACTATCTTGGATGAATTTCCATTTTATGTTCTCAATTGGTTGATGTTGTTATTGTTCACACATACCATTTAAAAGTGTCATTTGAAAAAAATAGATTCTATAAAAACATGTGATGAAAGTTATTAATCCCATGAGAAAGTGTCATTTCATAAAATGTGATTATTTTGGAAGAATTAGTAGTCAAAAATTATTATTTTTCTATTCAAATTTAACTCTGCATTTTTGTGTGGCTTTGTGTTCATTAATTGATGCTTTTGAAATTTTAGATAGTATTTTTTATGTAGGGTTAATAATATTGGTTAACAAATTAGTTAATTATATCCATTTATGTTATAGATTGTAAAAATGATATTTAATCTTATCATTGATAAATAATTAATTTACTAAAATATGGAAAAAAATTCATCATGATCACGATGATTCCAATATATAGTCGAAATCATGCTTATAGAGTAGGAGAAATTCCAATATGTTAATATTATTATATTTTCTAACCTGATGGTAAAATAATTTATCAAAACAAAACCTACCATAGATAAATCAACTATGTCTTATGTGTAGTGTAACACTTATCCACCAAGGTATGTTTTTTGAAAATAGTTTACATTGATATGAATTATAGGTTTATATACTTAATTACATCACTAGACATAAACTAGAAATTATTTTTTATGATAAAACCTATTTATAATTTTATTACTATTTTATGATATTTCTTGTTTAGGATATAATAAATATTTTCTCAAGAATGAAAATTCTATATGGAAATGATTATTTAATTCCATAATTTATTATTTTTTATTGACTTAAAAAACTATATAATCAACTATGTCAAATACCTGCAACTCCAATTTTGAAAAAACCTAAAAATAAAAATATTAATATATGGGAGTTCTGACCAAGATGTTCGGTGTAAGGTGATGAATAGGAATATGTTCCGTATGAAATATAATTATTATATTTTAAAATAATGAATTTATGTAAAAAATGCTGTATAAAAAGGTATTTTATAATTATTAATGCCATCTTATTCATTAAAATTACATGTTGTAAAAATGAATTTATATTATTTTGTTCATATATATTATAATTTACTTATACAACATTTATAAATATTATTTTAAATGATTAATATATTTATTTAATTTATAATTTCATAATATTCTTACAATCAGAATTTTGATATTTAATCGAGATTCATATTTATTTAATGAATAGTTAAAGACTACAGAATTGTGCAAAACTAAAACTTTTTCATTAAATATTGGAATTTAAATGTAACAATATGTTTCATAATATTATATTAAATATCAAAAAATACCTTAATTGTAAATTAGATAATTATTTATATAGTAAAAATAAATATTCATGATTTTGGTAAAATTTTATTTTTGATCATGAAAAAACATATTTATAAAAACTATTTTCATTATGTGTTATGAATTTATAATAAATAAAATTCATCAAAATATCACAATAAATATTGGAAAATTTATTCCACATTTGGAATCAGGTTTTTCAAATTTCACCAAGAGTTCCCTATTAAATATGGTCAAAATGAATAGTAACCATGTAAAGTTGATCACTAATCTAATAACTAAAGAAATTTAATTAAGGTGTAAAATAAGAGATAAGGTCTTAAAATCAACCAAAGACTTAAATTAGTAACATAATTATAGAATTATTCTAAAATATATATCCTAAATTCATATATATGTATTTTCATCAATTTTCTATTTATAATGAAATTTTAATTATTTTATGTATCAAGTAAACTAAAAATTACACTATACTCATTTTAATATATATAATAAATTTTTAGAAGGGTAAAAATATGCAAATATTAGTTAAAAATTGTTATGTGTAATATTATTACAGTAATTATTTATATTTATTAATTTATTAATTTTAATGATAATATTATTTCCTTAAATACTTACTTAATGTTGTTACAGTGCATGTGAGAGTAATAGGAGAATCAAGGTAATTAAATTTATAAAAAATTAACATATTCTTTTAATGAAATTTATTATTCCAATAATGTAATTTTTTAGTATAATGTATTTTTTATTTAAAATAGTTTTTATTTAAAATCAATTGATATTTTTACCTTAATTTCGATATAAATGTCTACTCATATAGATGATATTACTGACACTTTATGATTAAAAATATTTAATAAAATATTTTGAAACTAATTTTTATTAGAACGTACAAGTGGTATTAGAAGATATATAAAATTTAACACATGAACCATATGTGAGCCACCTGTCACTTTATAACAAAATTTATGAATCAAAATGGCTAAATCACATGTTTCCACACTTTACATTAAAAAGAGTTAATAATGGTTTTAAACCCAATGATGATTTTGAAAATGAAACCTAAACCATATAAATTTTATTGGAAGAATTTATTTTGAAAATACTATGACATACATTATAAATTATATACATTTTGTTCTACATGATATGATTATGATATATATTTTTTAATTTTTTATGCAATTCATTCTCTGTATGTTCCCTCCCTTTTAAAGAGGGACAACTTATTTACACCTCTTGATCTAAAAATGTTTTCCAATAATAATACACATTGCTTCCAATAATACATAACCTTTTCATGATGGATTTTTCAGCATCATTTGATCAACTATGAATGCCTAAAGTGTAAGACAATGGTTGTTTTTCCGAAGAACATGTTTAACATTTAACTAAATGTTTTTATTTGGTTTCCACTTACAAATAGTTAAAATATAATATGAACATGTTCAAATAGTTAAAATTCTATATTACATATAGTAAAATTTTATTATCCGGAGGTCACAACCCTTATTAACCAATTTAAATCATCTGGAAAATAAAAATGTCACTTCTGTATTCATACGAAAAGCTATCAGTACAATGAGGTGTAATTTAATATCATCACTTTATTTCATGGATGATTATAATTATTGAATTTTTAAATTATATCTTATATTTATGACATAATTATTTTTATTGAAATAAGTTATATCATCTACATTTTATCCCTTAGATAAAAAATGATAACGATACTCTTGTGTAAGTGTGTAATAAAAACTCTATGATTCAATGTAGATTGTTTATCTATTACAAGATTGGACTGATGATTCAAAAAAGATATATAATAAATAAATGGTATATTAATGAAATTGTTAACAAAATAGTTATTTTGTAACAAATCCATACCTCCTCTATCAATGGATAATATAACAATGAAATTTTTTATTAATTGACCAGAAAAAAATTTCAAGTTTAGGTATGAAATAACTATTCAATGAAGGAACTAAAAATGATTATAAAAGGACAATTAAAAATAGAATATAAATGGAAATTTTTTATTAATATAATGTTAAATAATTTCAAATTAATTATACAGTTGGATCAAACATGTTTGACAATGAATACGCACATGGAAAGGGATTTCATTTGTAATTTCATTTTATTTAGGGATTGTATATTTATTGATTTACATTGGTGAATTATATGATCATAATATATTAATTAACCTATATTTTATGGGACTTTTTTATGTTCTGGGTTTAAAAATATATCTAACTTTTAATATATAATTTTATCACATATAATCATTTGTGTTACAAGTATGTGATAACTATTTTAAAAAATAATATTAATATGTTTTTGATCCAAACACTTTTTTTTCAATGTCTTCCGTCACCTAAATTATTTATTGAACACTGTAAAAAAAATATTTGTATTCTAAACATTATTGAACAACCATTGATCTTAAATGATGTTTTAAATGTAATCTTTTTATCATTTTAGAAATAATATTTTTAAAATCATTTACTAAATGTAATATATAATACACATTTTATCATTTTCAACATAAATATAATTTCCCAATATCATGAATGTCTGTCACATTGAAACTGAATGTTCATGTTTTTGGTGTTATAATCAACTACATTATTTTTCTAAATACATTCATATTTTTAATTTAAATTGATATCCAATAAAAAAATAAATATTTTATTAAATTAATGGAACATATTTTAAAAATAAAATTACAAATATATTGTTATACGAAGTTATAATTTTGTTTATTTTTATTTATTTCATGTATTTTCAATTCTATTTGCTTAGTAGTAATATAAAACCATATTTTTTTATATGTTGTTTTATATAGTACATTAATACAAATAGATTAAATTTTTTTTGATCATTCACATTATTTTGACCAGGTACTCAATCACTCTCCATAAATCATTTGATATTATTTTTATCTATCATATAATGCTTTTTAATAACATTGATAAATTTAGAATCATTTTGTTAAATGTTATGGTGTTCGAAGACTATAATTTTTCAACATATAATATTACTTAAAGGACACTTATAATGTAACTTATATTTGTTATTGGTAAAATATTGATGTTCTATATTCGTTGTCAAAATTGATACATTCTTATTTATTAGTAATATTTTTATTGAATTTTATTGATAATTAATATTACGTGTGATTTCTGGGATTTGAAAGTAATTGAAGAGTCTATATTATATATACACCCTTATTGCATCTATATATCGCATGTGAAAAAAATAAGTCGATACATTATATGGTTATTCGGATTACACATACGCATTTATCAGGAATGATTTCATTATTGAGGTGACATGACTGTATGATTCATGAAATATTTTCCGAGGACATGATGTAATGTTCATGACTATTTAGACAATTTTATTTAAGTTATTAATTACCTATTAAACATCCCCCATGTGACGTTTATGCTGATATTATCCTTGAATATCCATTGAACAATGGTAAATAATTTATTTTAATGTGTTTTATTATCAACAATGTCATATTTATTGTGAATTATTTATTCATGATAGATTCCACTATTAATAAATGTAACTGTGAATTTATGCCCACCCATTTTATTCCATCCATTGCTAAGGATATAAATAATGAATATTTGAATAATTTTCAAGTAAAAATGTAATTTCTCTTGACGTGTTTTTAATTTTATTTCTAGTATGGAAGTGATGTATGTATCTGTTATTTTATAAAATCTATACTACTAAATCATCTTTGGTGTGATCCCTATTATAGTATTCTAATGTAATATGTTATCACCGACTACGGGTTTCTGAACACTAGATTTCACAAAATTGTAGTTATGTCTATGAAATTATTTTAATTGATAAAGCATAAATCCTAGAACAATAATTAAGGAGATATTATTTCAAATTGTACACATAATTCATCCTCTCATGATTTAATTGACATTTTTGGAAATATTTATCCACATCAACATATATCACAAACTATAAATATAAAATATACATTGAAGAATTATTATTATTCAAAAGAGTTATAATATAGATTTATTGGATTCTAATGAAAAATATGTGTCCCATGTTATTTATTTGAATAACGTAACAATAAATAAATAAGAAATAGTTAGTTGTAATTATTCAGTTATTTGTTTTCATGTTTTCTATAATGGGAGAATTATCTTGTAACATCCCAGACTTGTGTTCCAATCAGTAGTTCCCTGAGACCGATTGGACACATGGACCAAAGTGAATCTTCCCAAATTCATGAGGATTCAGACTAGTAGTGGGGAACTATGTGTGTCTGTGGGGATATTATTCCCTCATCACCAATGTAGAGGATATAGGAAAAAATATATGTATTATATTATATAAATTATAAAGAAAATAGATACACAATAACAATGGATAGTAATATGAGAAATAATCTCATATAAAATGATGATGATAATACATGTAATAAGAATCTATAAAACCACCAAATAAATGTATAAAACAAAGGTGTAATACATGTCTAGAGTGTTAAAAATGCTTACAAGTCCCTCTACAAGAATCATGTCTATCATCTCTGTACCATGCTCCCCTTGACATTTAGTATAAATCCAGTATCTATATCATTATTATATTACTTATTCATTCCTCAAAACATATAATCTATTGGGGTACCAAATACATCAAGAAAATGTTATAATCCAAAACCTCAGTACGCCACAACCCATGTTTATGTAACATAATGTTAGTAAATATATGAATGTCATATTGTGCAAGAAACAATATAATATGGAATTCAGTAATAAAAATAATAATCATATAATTTCTAGTTTATCATTTATAATCATGTCAATTTAGCCATGGAAACAAATTTTGATTATATGTTTCAGGACCTTGATTGAATAGTTTCATCACCCATTGAAATATAAATAATATTTCTATGCAGACCATCTATAATGTATAGTCTCTAAATGAATCCAATATAATACTTTTTCTTGGTAGACTAATAATATAAATATATTCATTGATTAGTCAATTTTAAACATAATCATATCTAGTTAATTCTAATTTTGAAATCCATGAATTTCTCCAGATACAATATGAACCAAAAATCTCTTAGCCGATCCGTATGGAAATTCTTAATATCCAACTTATCAATCTAGGTGAGTTATATATCCCTGACACTTGATTCTATCATTGGTGGTCGACTAAGGGTGTCCATGTATCACCCATGTATATATATATATATATCCCTTTTATTATGTCTTTAAAAATCATTATGGAGTCAAATTTTAACATTCTATATAACAGACATCACATATGAGTACATCCATGGATGTCAATATAATGAGTTCAAGTGTCACTTGGGTGTTAGAAAAGTATAATAAAATTTACTCCATCCATATAGTTCTCATATGAATCGAATTTTTAACCATGGAAAATAATCATTCAATTTCATTCAATACAATTTAATCAATTTCACCTAAACAACTCAAAATCATAACCACGAACATTTTATTTAAATTTCACCTTATGATGTGTCTAAATTCATTATCAATGTCTAGAAGGATTTCTTCTCAATTACAGACATGGTTATTTCACTATATCTATCACAACATGAATAATGATCCACTACATGAAAAGGGTTAATGGTCATGGTCATTTCAACCCTTCCCATTATTAAATTCATATATAATTTATATATTGATTCAATTTAAATATCAATTCCAAATTCAAAATTCAATTCCAAATTAATTATTAACACCCATGAAAAAGGGGTAAAGGGAACATATTATGTGGTGCCATTTTATATTCCACCCATGGTGGACTATTTAGAATAATTAACACGTCCAAATGGGGTTGTTCCACTATTGGTTCCCTACATATAAAAATTCAATGACATGACACATTCATTATATAGGGAAAGCTAAAAGAATCAATTTAGGGATTAAAAATGTTTCCAAGGGTGATGATATATTAATTATGAGTGTTACTCAATGGAAATAATTATAATCATTAACTATTAATTAAAACCATTAGACCACATAATATATGTACATATTGGATAGATCAGGCAGTTGAAGTTCCAAATTTATCTTAGATTAGTAAAAAAATCAAAGATGTGTCGAAAATCTATTAATATTGAATATAATCATGCACATAAATATAAAAGGTGATACCAAATCAAATAAAGGAATCACAAAAGTAATAGGGATCTTACCGATAAAGATTCAATGACACATGTATAACTTGAATATGATCTCAGACAAGGATGATACCATAATTCATTGAATAGAATCCATGGGAAGAAACAATATGGTGGAGTTATTATGTGGGGGGGATAATAGAAATATATGGTTAGAAATATTATTTAATGAAGTATAAAATTTTCATTTCTAAAAAAAATAAGTTATCACATTTTCACTACATATTTAAGACAAACCGTGTTCCATCCAAACAAGAATTGATGTGGGGAAGGGAATATACAAAAAATTTCTAGTATGGTTTGACTAAACATATGCAATGAATGGAAAAGTAAAATGTTAAAATTCTGACAAGGAAACATGGTCATTCACACCAAATAACATGGTTTATCTAATAGTGAATTATGTCAGACACTGATGTCTAGTCATGAATGGTTTTATATAACACTATGGCCTACACAACATTGTTTATTATAACAATGTGGCTGGAAAAATTTAACCCAATGGCTGGGGTTTGGTTTATGAACTATCCCTGTTAACCATGAAATCATTCATGACTACAATGTGAAACAACATCAGATAATATATAAACATTTAAACGAGTAATTGGTACAATGTAAATGATTTATACATCCTGAAAGTACATGGTTCTTAAAAAATTCCCCCATTAAATCAATTAATCCCCAAATATTCATCCCAATAGTGGTAAATAATGTATGAGAATAACTCTAGCCACTATAATAGTATATTGGCCACCCGCTCTATGGTCACATCATGTACTCGAGTGTGCTTCCATAGAACATGTAGATGTGGAACTGAACGACCACTCACAAACAACATTCCATGAATTAAAATATGAAATTGGTTCCATTAAAAAGACTATTGTACATGGAATTCAACATACACATGATAAAATCTATGATACATGTAAAAAATATTAATTCATAACTAAAATATGTTGGAGGCATTTTGCATGGCTGGGTACCTCTAGGGTAACATTAATTGATATGGTACAAGTCTGAGTCTCTCCAAAATCATGAATGTCTCAAGAAACAACAATAATGGTTCTCTGTTTCTCCTAATTCTATTTTATCTGAAATTAGGAGAAACACAAAAATGATCTGATCCCCAACCAAAAAAACTAGAGGTCACCTGTGGTAGTCGACGTAAGATTCTTTTATAGACTATATAGTGTACATCCTGTCACGAACCAGATCTGGTCACCATCAAACCAGCACCAATCCTGGCCCGTGCCAAGGCCAGAAGGGTGTTGTCGATCCCCACGGGTTGGCACAAGTGCCCGGGTATCATGAAATGATAATTGGGAATGATTTACCAAAAAAATTATACTTAAAACAACAAATGAATCCAAGAAAAAAAATCTGGATTTTTCAAACCAAAACATCTTTTAATAAAAATTCTCAACTGAATAAAAAAAATTAAACAATTATTGAACACCATTACAAAGGTACAAACCCATGAAAAGACCTCCCATGAACCTCCACATGGAAAGAGGCACCGCCCTCAAGCCATCTCCACGACACTGTTTCACGATGGACCACTAAAAACCCGAACCAAAGGCATAATACCTGTCCCCAATCCAGTGACATAAAATAAGCACGTCTACATACACCCAAAGGTATAAGTAGGGTGTGAGAGAAATCCCATTAGGATACCACCACTAAGAGATTCCATGTGATATACATTAAAGACGAAAATCATGCATGTTTTCAAAAACATGAAAAGCTAGTTACAATTTCTAAAAGATGCAACTTTGAATAAAAACAGTTTTCTTGTTGGATATTTTAATGTGTTAACAATTTTTAAATAAACACCAAAGCTACTGAATTTTCCAGCCAAATGTACCATATTCCGATGGTAAGTATAAAGTAACTAATGTGCACAAGCAATATGAAATAACCCCTTGGCACTAGCTATTTGTGGGTCCCAGGTACCTCGTATCTCTGTTAGAGTAACCATCACAAATATCCAATCTCGTACACGAGCCACTAGTAGGAAACATCCCCATAAACTAGTGGTCCCAAATAATCATCATCATAGTTTAGTTTGAGTTGTAAGATTCAATCATGCTAAGTGAAACTGTGGCCAAACCCCACGGATTCACCAATATACTAGTATACGTCCACCCGCCTAGATACCCCAGTTTTTCCTTTGTGCTCAAACATGTTCAACAAGCAGAGAAATATAGTTTTCACATGTAGATAACACGTCCACATCAAACATTCACCAAACAGCCCCATGTACATCACATAAGTCATAGATTCCACTTTTCATTCAAATGCATTTTGAAATCAAACTCAAACCAAAAAACCCCACAACACTTTTTTTCATAACTTTCACAATCCAACACATCCTTTAACAATTTTATGAAGTCCCTAAAAATATGATAAAAAAAACATAACAGAACTATTCACATTTAAAATTGCTCATTTTAATGTATAAACAATCTAGAATCGATTTCCAATATGGTTTCACCTCTTACATAAATCATTAAACCACTCAAAACTTTCATAAAACAATTCTAAATAGTGTACCAAAGCTTTTCAAATAAAACCCATTTCAAAACCATATTTCAAGGACAAAATCACACCAACACAAATTCTAAAAAGAATTGGAAGCCCCAAATAAATTTATTAATCATCCCCATGTGTTATACAAACACCTCAAACAATAGCACAAAAGATCCACATGAAACGCACACGTTTTCAAAATCACTTTCAAGAAGTACAATAAAGTTTTACACCTTAAACCCTTAAAAACACTTTAAGACCTAGTGGCACACCAATATCCCACCAAATTAGAATTTTCATCCCAAACAAGATTTATTAAACCAAATTAATATGTTATAAAACAATCCCAAAAAATACCCAATGGGTAACACATGAAAAACACCAAATTTTAAGCTAAAATGAAACTATAAAAATAAATGCTTAACCAAATCCAACATAAACAATTTTTGTACCACACACAACATATTATGAGAATTCATAATTAGTAATTCAAGAAAAGTAAATCATCTAGAAATGATTACACACGAAATCACCTACCGGAAGTGTCAAATCCCTCAAAACTTGGTTCGAAACGTCAACCACACAACCGCCGAACCAGAAGGATGATAAATTCAGACATAGATCACAATATTTAACCACAAATACACCAAATGAAACCCTAGTATCAAACCCTAACATCTGGAAATATTATAACATAATGAATGAGAGATGAAACCCTAAGGGAAAAGGAAGAAACCAAGAAGGAATCACGTACCCAAAACAATCCTGAAGAAAAAGACCCAAAATCGACCTGAATATGAACATTAAAAAAGATAAAAATTAAATGTATATTTGAAAAAGAATGAGAAGGCCATGTAGGAAATGGAATGGGGGAAAAGAGTAATTATAGAAGGAGTTCTGAAAGAATGAATTTACCTCTTCAAATCTTCCATATTTTAGAAACCCTAATAAGTTAAGCTCTCAATCGTGATGTAGAAGAGCTCCAAAGAGGAGAGAGAGAACTTGGGCGCAATGCTGGTTTCATGGGGTGCGTTTGAGGATTGGAATAACCGAAAAATATCTAAAAATGAACATGTTATTAATTAATAAACTTTTATTTTTAAAACTGGAATTGGGATTTCGGGCAGGCCCAGTCCATAAAATAAAAACCCATATACACCTTGGTTATGGATTTTCAAAGGCTCAAAATTTTAATTGTGGTGTTAATATATCAGGGGAGGACATCTAGGAGTTGTAATGAGTGAAAAATATTAAAAAATGAATATGTTGTAAAATAAACAAAATTAATTTTTCAATCTAGAATTGGGCTCACGGTTTGGCCCAATTAATGAAAACTCATATATTCTCCATAAAACCTTTGGAAACCCCCAAAACAAAGAATTTAGGGAAATTAAAATAAAAATACATTTTAAATAATCTATGTATATAACAATTCTCCCCTACATGAAAACATTCCTCCCTATAAAGTTACAGTAAGTCCAACGCAACAACCAAACCCAACTAAGTAACTAAGAGGTACTCCCTTGCCAGGTTTCTCCCCTAAAGGCCAAAACACCTCCAGTGATCAATAAAGGAAGGAATACTCTCACAAACATAACATACACCACTTTCCTGAAACAATCAAGTACTTTTAGGCTTTATCACAAATGAAAACTCATCAAACACAATCTAAACAATACTCAACCAATTTACCTAAATAAACAACAACATCGAACAAGTTTACACATACCCTAATATAACTAAACCATTAGGAACTCTCCAATATCAATGTTTACCCATGAAAGATGTAGGTAGTCAAATATCTCTGAATGATAATACCTACTTCCAATACAATAGCAAGGAAAAATATGAGTTACTCGTATGAAGAGACACAAATTGGCTCCCCGCCATAAGATACATCTTAATTTTTTTCACGAGACAGAATCAAGACACTAATAGGGGGAGGCCCAAATAGACTCCCTAGTACAAGGGGTATACATCCATTAGAAATTTACAAAATAATGTGCATGATACCCATGGTGGGTCTTCCCACAACAAGAACCAACCATCTTAACCGACCAGCGTGAGTTGACATGAAAAGACACCAAAATTAAGGAGTTGGGACGGTCACACGGTTAGTCTTCCCAGTTTAAGAAACTGTGCGATAACTATGTGGATCCTTATAGATGCATGGTAATTTTTTTTGGTCATGGTTAGAACTAACCATATGAAAATCGTGTGCTAAACTTGTCTACCCAAATTTCCAACCATTCTCCAAAGACTCAATGGAAACTAAAGGGGGAGGGAATAACATTGTGTGATGACATGGGTACAAGACCCTCCACCTATTTCCACCGAATGGGAACAACAGAAGAAATATGATGACACCATAGGTTCAAACTCTTCCTATCTTTCATACTGAGGATGTGACTTTGTACAGGGGTTTAAACGACACTGGGGTTTACCCTGACTACGTGTCAGCTTCTCTCCGGGACCTATGGATGGAGCTCAAAATATTAAAGCATATTCGGCCTCGCAGTTAGGTTGTGGAAACCCCTATATAGATCTTATTCATTCTATGCCACAAAAAACAACATTGTATACCCAGATGGGCTCATCAAGACATAACACACTCCACAACACACTATAACAAAACCATACATTTCACTGAAACAAGGGATCAGAATAATCACAGACCTCGCACCTTTTCATTAGGTGAGAAACAACTGAAGGGAAAGACACATATAAACACATTCCTCTAAGATATAGGATTGGATGTTTTTTACAAGGGATACATACTCCCAACATAACAAAGAACCTCATAGGATTGTGTGACCTTCAGCTTTATGCTCAAAGGAGCACACAACATCACAATGCATCACCGAACATGACCCATGGGATTGATAGAAACAATACATGGAACATGACCATATTCCAAGTCCCTAAACAACAGACAAGTCCAAAAAGTGGACACAATATCCTATCATGACCAAAATCTCAAAATTGGTGGTTTAGTAATAAATCTTTCTTCAAGGAAACTATGAAGAACCCATAGGCCCTCTGAGACACCATCATGACACTCATCCACACTAACAACCAATGAACACTTCCACCTTCAATGAATCATGAATCCTAAGAATCTAAGGCCTCTTTCAACCTTCCACAAGCACTATCCCACTACAAGAGGATCCACAAATCAACTAAATGAATTGTTGTAGACTCAAAAAACAATGATCTATTAAATATTCTTTATATTGATCAACAGGAGGATTTTCCAATGGAGAAACAATACAGGTTGCACTTCAGTTGTGCATTAACCCTTAATGGGGGCATACCTTATCCAATTAGAGAACTCAAGGCCCCAACCAAGCTGGTTCATTGGTCAAAACATGCCACAAAACAGATCCAAAAACATGAAGGGAACCACCGTAAAGGAATCCCAAAACATTTTTCAAAAGAGACCACTAACCATCCCTACGACACAGCTTACCGACCAAACACAAACACAAAACACAGTTCAAATAGAAGGGGTTTATGGACTCAAAACATCCCACAACATCAACATTTTCAAAAACCCATAATACAAACCATACCAAACTATTAATCAAGACATAATGTTTTTCTTTAAAACAAATTCATTGAAAACAAACATTTTTTCAGTAAGCGTATCCACCAATGGTACCCCATGGGCCTCACACATGCATGTTTTTGTGCCACACTGGGAACCCTCCTCATAACAATCACATCACACATCCAGTCATGCCATCAACCATCCATCTTCCCATATAACCCCATGCATGTGGTCACTCATGGAATTACCAAAGGGTGAATCAAAAATTCCTTCCATTTTTCAAAATCAAAATGGTCAACCAACACAACTTTTTTCTCAAAATTGCTAAAAATGAGATCAAAATCCCAATTCACATCTTACAAAATTTTTCGTAAGGACACGTACATTTAAAAAAGAATTCACTTTCAAGTTATTCACATCAATTTAAAAACATATCATCCCATTAAAACACCCTTTAATCGTTTAGAAAACTATATTGCAATCACTTTTGAAAACCAACTTCAATATGGATCCAGATTTCAAAAGATGTGTAAGCATACTATTTTCCATTTCAAAACAATTATGAAAATTCAGTTCCACCATTTCATAAATCAAAACATTCCACATTTATTTGAAAATCATTTCACAAAAACTTTACACTTCTTAAAACCAAGACAGTTTAAAACCAAAGTTCCAAGATTTCAAAACTAAAGATCACAAGACAATGCGAGAGGAAACAAGTTTCAGTGGGTGACTTGGACATATGGTTGGAGGCCATATTCGAATTACTTCACTATCACAGAGAATGTTCTAGGGAATATCCCTAGCTCCACATGGCTTGCCAGACCCTGCGAGCATACTGAGACCATTAACCCAACTCTCTTTTCATTTCCCCTAATCATTGTTAAACCAAGAAAAACAAAGGACTCTGAAAGGTCCCGACTTCCCCTGGAAACTTGAAACGTGCCATGAGGTGTGCTGATCAGGCACACTACCCATAACTAGAATACCAAGTCCCTACAATCTGATCTCCATACTATCCTGACTCTTCCCTAAATAACATGACCCAAAGAGAGCGAACCTCCACTGATACCGTTTTGTCACGAACCAGATCTGGTCACCATAAAACCATCACCAAACCTGAGCCGTTCCAAGGCCCGAAGGGTGTTCCTGATACCCACAGGTTGGTACAAGTGCCTGGGTATCATAAAATGATAATTGGGAATGATTCACCCAAATTTTTTATACATAAAACAATAAATAAATCCAAGAAATAAAATCTGGATTTTTCAATCCAAAACATCTGTTAATAAAAATTCAGAACTTAATTACACAATATTAAACAATGATTGAACACCATTACAAAGGTACAAACCCATGAAAAGACAGCCCATGAACGTCCACTTGGAAAGAGGTACCACCCTCAAGCCATCTCCACGACACTGTATCACGATGGACAACTAAAAACCCGAACCAAAGGCATAAAACATGTACCTAATCATGTAACATAAAATAAGCAAGTCTACTTACACCCAAAGGTGTAAGTAGGGTGTGAGAGAAAGGCCAGTAGGATACCACCACAAAGAGATTCCATAAACATTTAAAGATGAAAAGCATGCATGATTTCAAAAAAATGAAAAGCTAATTACAATATCTAAAAGACGCAACTTTGAATAAAAACAGTTTTCAAGTGGGCTATTTTAAAAAGTTAAATCTTTTTAAATAAACACCAAAGCTACTGAATTTTCCAGTCAAATGTACCATATGCCGATGGAAAGTATAAAGTAACTAATGAGCACAAGCAATAGGATATAACCCCTAGGAACTAGCTAGCTGTGGGTCCCAGGTACCTCGTATCTCGGTGAGAGTAACAATCACAAATATCCATTATCCTGCACGAACCACTAGTAGGGAACATTCCCATATCCTAGTGGTCCCCAATCATCATCATCATCATAGTTTAGTTAGAGTTTTAAGTGTCAAACTTGAAAAGTGAAACTGAGGCCAAACCCCACTGATTCACTAGCATACTAGTACACGTCCACCCACCTAGATACTCAGGTTTTACCTTTGTGCTTAAACATGTTAAACAAGCCAAGAAATATAGTTTTGACATATAGATAACACTTCCAAATCACACATTAACCAAACATCCCCATGTCAATCACATAAGTCAAAAATTCCACTTTTCATTCAAACGAATTTTGAAATTAAACTCACACCAAAATAGCCCACAACACGTATTTTCATAACTTTCACAATCCAACACATCCTTTAACAATTTTATGAAGTCCCTAAAAATATGATAAACATCACATTAAAGAACTATTAACATTTAAAATGGCTCATTTGTAAGTATAAACAATCCAGAATAGTTTTCCAATATGGTTTCACCTCTTACATAAATCATTAAACCACTCAAAACCTTCATAAAACAATTCTAAATAGTGTACCAAAACTTTTCAAATAAAACCCATTTCAAAACAAAATTTCAAGGACAATATCACACCAATACAAATTCAAAACAGAATTTTAAGTCCCAAAAACATTTATTAAACAAGACCTTGTGTTATACAAACACCTCAAACAATAGTACAAAAGATCCACATGAAACACACACTTTTTAAAAATCCCTTTCAAGAAGTACAATAAAGTTTTACACCTTAAACCCTTAAAAAACTATTTATGATCTAGTGGCACACGAATATCCCACCAAATCCGAATTTTTATCCCAAACAAGATTTATTAAACCAAAAATCATATGTTATAAAACAATCCCAAACAATACCCAAAGGGTTACACATGAAAAACACCAAATTTTAAGATGAAATGAAACTATAAAAATAAATTCTTAACCAAATCCAAGATAATTTTTTTCACCACACACAACATATTATGAGAATTAATAATATGTAATTCAAGAAAACTAAATCATCTAGAAATGATTACACACGAAATCACCTACCAGAAGTGTCAAATCCCTCAAAACTTGGATTGAAACATCAACCGCCACAATACAAGGCAGATAAATTCAGACCTATATCACAATATTTGACCAAAAATACACCAAATGAAACCCTATGATCAAACCCTAACTTCTGGAAATTTTATAACATTATGAAAAAGAGAGGAAACCCCAAGGGAAAAGGAAGAAACCAAGAAGGAATCACTTACCCAAAACAATACTGAAGAAAAGGACCCAAAATCGACCAGAATTTCAATTTTAAAACAAATAAAAATATAATGGATATTAGAACAAGAATGAGAAGGTCATGTACTAATTAGAATGGGGGAAAAAGAGTATGAATAGAAGGAGTTATAAAGGAACTAATTTACCTCTTCAAATATTCCCAATTTTAGAAACCCTAATAAGTTTAGCTCTCAATCGCGAGGTAGAAGAGCTCCAAAGAGGGGAGGGAGAGCTTTGGGGAACTACTGGGTCCAAGGGGCGCGTTTGAGGATTATAATCAACGAAAAATAGAAAAAATGAATACTTTATTAATTAATTAAATTTTATTTTTAAAACTGGAATTTGTTATTCGGGCAGGCCAAATCCATAAAATAAAAACCCATATACACCTTGGTTATGGATTTCCAAAAGCTCCAAATTTTAATTTTGGTGCTAATATATTAGGGGAGGCCATTTAAGAGTTGGAATAAGTGAAAAATATTAAAAAATGAATATGTTATAAAAGAAACAAAATTTATTTTTAAATCTGGAATTGGGCTCACGGTTTGGCCTAATTCATGAAAACTCATCTATTCTGCATAAAACCTTTGGAAACCCCCAAAATAAAGATTTTATGGAAATTAAAATAAAAATACATTTAAAATAAGCTATGTATGTGACACATCCACTTCATAATCGACTGCAGAAATTATGTGGCCTCTTGTACAAGATGATTTCCAAACATAGATATATCTTATACGTCTTACCAATATATTGGTTATTGACATGACCTACCCTAAAATCCTCATAAGGAAATATCCTTATACTATCTAAAATCTATTATTGTTGTAGAATTAAACTATGCATATATTCCCCTACCAATGGAAAAAAATATACATGATGAATGCTTATAGTATGTCGCCAAGCACCGTAATAATATTCTCAGATTGGAAATCAGTGTGATGATGGTAATCTTGTGTCATAAAAACCTATAAACTATGTTCCCTTTATAAAATCAATAAGAATGGATATTTAAAAAGTAATCCCTATATAAAATTATACCATGTGGGACTAAGTGGATTTATACTATCTAAAAGATATACAAAATCCCTTGATCATAAACGAAGAAGGATTCTATAATTGATAGGAAAAGATATTCCATTTTGATCCATTAAACACAAAAAACATATAGAATCATTACCATCAGGAGAACATGGTAAACATTTCATGAAATCAATCATGATTTTTTCACATTTTTACACGGGAATATGAAGCTATTGAAAAATTCAGTGTTGTCCCTAATCATCATCCTCCAATTTTTGACAAGAGGATCATCACATGAAAAACTCATCTACATCCCATTTTATACACATCAACCAGTATTGATGACGTAATTAATGATACATATTAGTAATATTACAGTGGAATACCCAAGGTAATGACTGAAAAAATCTCATAACCTCTTCATATATGACTACTAATAACCATAAGTTGAAATGTACATGCTGAATTTTATCCATTAATATGTTCATATCAGTCTGAGTTTTCCTACCTCCCAAACACTTCTGTAGGAATAGTGAATCATATTCAGATAGTTTTTTCCTCCTCACTAAATCTATTATTTTAGAGGTAGTCCAAGGATGAAATTAAACTCTTCCCATCTCTATCATTCACCTCCAAATGCATTGTATAGAAGAAATAAATGAGTTTTCAATTGATAATAGCATTCTAATCAACATGTATTTGTGTCATTCTACTCAATGAATAAGCTACTACAATACTTTTACTAGGATTCATGGAATGTTCAATGTCCAAAGACTATAGGTATTCACCCTACCATTTCTACCTCTATTTAAGATTACGATTTGAAAATATGTTCTAATGGGTATTGAGGTATGTACTTGCCATAAAATTCATACCAAGTATATAATGTCTCCAATAATTCAATGCATGAAGCACTACACCTAACTCGAGATCGTTCATCACGTATTTTATCTCATGTAGCCTCAACTACCGAAACATGTACAATTACTATATCCCACTTCATATGAACTACTCCAATCCTTTTAAATGATGGTTTATATTAAAAATTATTACACCAACATTGCTTTCAAAAAATTAGTATTGTTGCTCAAGTCAATTTCCATTTTATTTTCTAAAAGACTGTATCATTGGAATATATGCATACAATCATCACACCTATTATAGTGAAGCCTGTCTGCAGTGCTCCTATACACAATATGACTTTTATGAAAGCCAATATTTACCAGATTGCCTTATGATCCTCAATACATCTATGATATTCATACTATCTTCCTATGAAATTATATCTCACACATTATATGGGTCAAAATATTCTCCAGTCTTTGAGATAATGTGACCTATGATGTGAATTTTATCCATCTATAACTGGAAAGTTTTAAGCATAGATCTTTACTTTGACTTTATCTGTGTATTCTATAAGATCTCAAACTATTATGGAATAGAAATGATGATGGTGATAATAAAGAAATATATCATTCATGAAAATGACTGAAAAATGAATAACAATTTGATTCATAAAGTCACTTCAATACTTACATAATGATCACAGATAGGGTTTTGAGACCGAACGACATAATCAATAACTCTATAAACAAAACATGCTATGAAATGTATTTCAAGGTATGTTCTATGGTCTAACAAACACATGATGATAACTGAATCTCAAATAAATTTTTCAAAGAACCCAAGTAGCTCAAATTACATCAAAATAATCATCTAACAAGGACATATGATTCACGTGCTTATCATATAGTTTTTTAAATTATAATAATCCACAAATGGCCTATGGGTACCATCATCGATTTTCAAAAAAATAATTAATGAACCCCATGTAGAATTACTGTGTCTGATATGAATTGTTTCCAGAGAATCCTATAGCTGCCTCGTGAGATATTTCATAGCATTATATCAAATCAAGTTAGTTGGAATAGATTATTTTTTAGCTCTTGGGACTTTCTCGATAGAGATATCTGCCTCCCTCAGAATAGGTAACCTTAAATAGTAATTGGGGAAACCGTACAAGATAATATCCACAACTAATGTTAAATCAATATGATTTTACCCTTCTCCTCAATATTTAACCTATAAAAATATTTTTTCCTCCTATATTGTCTTTACAATTTTCTTACATTACAATTAAATTATTTTATTGGAAAACATCATAAATAAGTTCTGAATCAAAGATTCAAATGATATGTGTCTATTGAAAATTAGGACTATTTAAAAAAAATCCAAACAAAAGATAATGATTTATTTGATTCCTTTTCATCTATCTTATTAGTTCAATACATATTAACCACCCTACATGTATTCACTTGATGATATACATCAATGAAATGAGTGATCTAGAATAATACTGAGAGTATAGATATGAACATGAATCAATATAACATGGGTGATTCTAACCATCATTGTTAAAAATAATAATATTATTACATCAAAGTTAAGAAAGGAAATAATAGAAAAATATATGGAATGTGGAAATTCATAAAAAGGAGACATAATGTCTTATTTGTGAAATAACACACCTAATTGTGAACAAAACTAGCTTCATATTCACACACATATCACCTATTTTCTTAAAAATTCAATCACATTACCCAATCCAAGGAAATTATATTTAATTATTGGCACACACAACACATTATAACACTAAAATGTGCTATATAATTATAGGCTCACCTATCGCATAATAACATTTTCATTATCATGCATTCCACATAGAACATATATTATTTTTAGAAGTAAAATAATAAAATGATGAAAATGGTTTTTATTTAATAAATAATACATTATTAATAATCATTTGGGTTCCCATAATAATTTTATATTATGATTCTTGGTATATGAATCATGATTCTTTAGTGAAGAAAAAATAGTCTCACGATAAGTGTAACGCCCCGACCCCAGCTACCCAGAGTCGGTGCATTACTTCGTAACATTGGCATGATCACAAAGATCAAGTCTCGAAAGACCAATTAGTTTAGTAGCCTTGGAAACACTAGATACATTCATAAATGTTACATTACAACATAAGGTGAAAAACTACAATAACAAAGTCTTCATAGTCCACACTCATATCCTCTTCTGACTATCCCTGCAGGTCATTCCTAAAATACTTCATCACATCCTAGAAAATATTAAAACATTGAAAGGGGTGATCTCAGATGCTCAGTAAGGATAACAATATTGCGGAAGCTTTCATAAATAAACATAAACATTTAAGGCAATGTATAACTAAAACAAAAGCCTTTTAAACATGAAAATCAACATAATATGGAAAAAGTAAAATGAGATAATGCCATTTCCTTCTTCACATGGATATTCTAATGGTCGAATAATCACATGAAATATCATTAACCACTTTCATAATGATGGAATGCATAATGCCAGACTATCATAACCACGTAGCCAAGGCCTCATGCCAAGACCACAAATAAGATTTTTTCAAGGCCTCATGCCAAAACAATAGTTTGTCTAATGAGACCTACCGATGCATTGAGGAGCCATAGCGGGCCCCACCTATCACTTATTAACTCTAATTCATTCCTCATATGAACAGGTTTAAACATATCATAAACCATAACATAATTGTATCACATAAAACATGCATAAAGGAAATATAACATTTCCACATTTCAATCACAAGATATCAATACAACACATTGATATAATGAAAACACTTTAAAAACCATTTTCAATAACAAAATAGAAGAAAGTTAAAACTTTGTATTTATTTTTCATTAAAAAAATGATGGCTTGTAGAGGAAGTCGAAACTCAAATAATGGTCACGGCGGCGGAGAAGTCGTTGTCGCCGCATAAGTACGGAAAGAAAAACATTCCATTTTTGACATTTAGTAAAAAGCTTCATATAAAAAAAGATTCCTTTTGAATAAACGTAAAAGTAAAAGGGGTTTATACACCGTATAAAAAAAGTTGTGTATAAAACCAAATATGCCTCAATGAAAGGGGATTGAGACGAAGTACTTAAAAAGATCATTTTTTTTAAATAAAGTACATCTATAATGTGTATTCACTATAAGTACACATAAATAATGTACAAATACAAGATAGGACATAATAATATCACGACATAATTTGAATGTAAGATATTATCCCAATGAATAGAAATTGGGTTAAGAAGTTCCCTTACCTTGCGTCCTGTCCTGACTCGACCGTTCTTTAACCTCCTGAATAATAAACTAGAGTTAATTTCTATTTACATAAGAACCTTTTTCATGTTCATTATTCCTTTTATATAACTTATTACCATGTTATGAATATTATGTAATTATTTAAGTTAATAACGGTCGTTTTGTCGATCTTTGGTACTTGAGTAAAAAATAAACTTCTTATAACTACAAGTTGTTCATGTGGTGAAACATCCATTATATCCAGAATTATATTAATGATGTAGATATCATATATATCATATATATACATTATATACATTCATTTATAATATTATGTAACATTTAGAGGTAAGAAATGAAATGCACCGTTCATGGAGACGGTAAGTTGTACGTACGAATGAACACTACTTTCATTTCTATTTCATATTTAATGGAGTGAAATCATAATGATATAAATTTATAATATAATTCCAGTATAATATCATATATAATATCATTTACTCCATACTTTATACATCCCACATATGGAATTAACGATTCACATCACTTTGAGGGGGCGGTAGTCCGCACTTCCTAAACTGAAATTATCGTGTTTACCCATAATGGAAATCATAAATTATGCCATAAATGAGAAATACAGAAGCATAAGGAAAACATAAACATATTATATGTCATATATAAATATAGTGACATCTTAATGTCCACCTTTTAAGGTGTTATATGAGTGTTGAACAGTCATCGTTTCGTGAGGCAGAAATTCGCCATCCACATAAACAGTATGTTCTTTAACCATTAGATGTACGTGTGTGTAAGTGTAGCTAGAATACTTCATATAACAATATCCTAGTATATTGATGATACTGGTTTTTTGAAAAAAGAAATGAATAAAAAGTTTTCAGGGGGTTGGAGAAGAAAAATAAAACAAAACAACATTAGAGAAGACATTACCTTAAAACCGGGTAACTCTTTTTGATTTGAGCCAAAGGCTTTCTTGGGAAGAGTTATGCCCAATGTGAGGCTTCTAGGAGTAAGAGGGGGAATTTGGGAGAGGATTCGGGAAGAGGTTGGCCGATCAAAATGGCTTGAAAGTGTGAATGAGGTGGTAGAGGTGGGGGCCTTTTGTAAGTGGAGAGGAGGGGCACTCTTTGGAAGTAAGGAACGTTTACATTATTATACAATGATTTTCGGATTCTAAAGTCCCCAAACATATATAATTAGTGGTTAAGGTGATAAGGGTTCGAAATATACCCATCCAATAGACTTTGGACAAGTGTATGCCTTGTATTGTACATTATCTTTTCATTTTATTAAAATCGTTAAATAATGAGGTCATCGCTGCATCATAATGATGTCATGAATAATTTAATTTATTTAATGTCTACAAATTATAAAAAAAATTTAATGATGTAAGAAATCGTTTTATCTTTCTAATGAATATTTATAGTAAAAAATATAACTTGTATAACCCCATGTAAAATTTTTTTTTATTAAAACATATCATGTTTGTGTCATTTTTTACTTTAACTTTAAATAAAAGGTATTTATGTCATTTTCAAACTAAATTGGCTCCATGGGGTCCCCAAGTTGACCCATGGATTGTCTTGGTCGTCCATGGCACATACAATGAGGGTAGGACATGTTTCAAGCTCATCTCATATTATTAAAACATTATTTTTACCTTAAGCTACACTAATTACCTCTAATCGCGATTAAGAACTTAAAAGTTACTATTCACCAAAAATTATTTTAATCTCATTGAACCAAATTTTACATCTTAATGAAAACCATGTATGTATGATTTTTGAAAATCAAAACAGAGAAGTGGTAATATTTCATTATACGAAAAATCAGTTATTTAACTACCACTTAGTGGTTTCACTATTCATCAAAAATTGAAGTTTTTCAGAACAATGCGAAAATTTCACCCTAAGCTAAAATTGATATTCCGAATTCAAAAATGATGTCTATTTTAAAAAATTAAAAACATATATGTTTCATTAATTACTTTTATAATTAATTACCACCTCCACAACAAATAGCGTGTTTTTAAGAAACAATTTATATCAAAAGATTGGCAATTGTTTATGTCCAATTTCAATGTTAAATTAATTATAATGACCACCATTGGATAAAATGGTAAAAATATATTATAATTATACATTAAAACTACTAAATATTATAATTTATCAAAATAAATTATTATTATTAAAAAAGTTTTTTTAAGTATTTTTCACTATTCATAATAAATTGGAAGTTCTCAGAAAATTACAAAAAAATCAACTTAGGGTAATTTCGATATTACGAATACAAAAATGAAGTCCATTTTGAAATATAAAATTTCTATAATTTTAAAAGGTGGTTATTACTATTCATAACGGCTACATTGATTAGTCGCGGTGTGTTAGAACTCGAACTTGCGTACAATGCAAGCTATTACATTATTGAAAGAGAGGCGTATTGTGGAAGCTCGGGATGTTAAATTCTCCCCTCCTTCAATAAATTGTGTCCTCGCAATTTGAAATTTTTCTTTGAAAATAAAAGGTTGAAAATAGAAAATACCTTTTTGGAAAACCCCCATCAGAAATAAGATTAATAAAATTTAGCCTTAATAAGAGGGAAAGGGAAATGAAAAAGTCACCACCCAATAATGATCTCGATTAGGAGAACATTGGTGGAAATTAGAGACATATAATTAGAGGAAAACGTAAATATTTGTAGGGAGTGATTGAGGTCATCAATCACAATCAACTATCAAATTGAGGGCCTCAAAGCCTTCAATCTATGATGATTTAAAATATCATTAGTTCAAAACGACATAAGGTATTAGGATAACACATTTTTTGTTTTAAAACCCCTTTAATAAAGTTTAAGAATTAATTTATTCATTGAATAAGAGATAGGTATATATATATTTATGCATGCAAATTAGAGTTTCAACCTTCAACTCATCTTTCACTCAAAAAGATAATTGAACTCAAAAACATCATACTTATCCTAATTGTATAAGGTTCCAAATGTTAAAACATACCATTTAGATTAGTAAAATTAATTTGTAATAACCAGGGACTTACTGTAGGCTAGTGGTAGGAAATAAAGGCCTGTCGCACTATGGTTGTGGGTTCGATTCCTGCAGCTTTGTGCGACGTGACGGGTTATGCCCCACCTTGCAGGTTGTCCTTTTCCTAAAACTATAGTATTATAATATTCCAAAAATAATATTCATAAATTTTTTAACCTTAAACAATTCTATCCAAAGATCAAATTAATCCACTCTAACCTTTATAGTTATCCAAAATACCTCTATCCAGACTTTCTCTAACAGGTCTCTTAATTCCAAAATCAATTTATCAGATTCCCCAAACAAAGTAATGTTTCTCTTATTGTCACATACTAAAAATATGATTACCTTCATCATATTAAAACCTTACTGAAACAACAAGTACTGCATTGCAATCCTTATATATATATCACATTATTCTAATAACCAGAATATAATCCATGAGTCCAAAAGCACCAATACATTAATTATTCCGCTTCAACTGTAGTAACAGCATAAGATTTTCCTTGATCCCTTGGCCTTTTCTGAGGTAAGTTTCCCTGATGCATAGGACTTTCATTTGCATAATGCCCCATTTCCCTACAATTGTAACATTCAACATTGATAGCCTCTTTCTTTCCCTTTCAATCACGCGCCTGGTGACCTTTTTCTCCACATTTATAACAAACTCCCATTCCATTTAGGCAAGTACCAGGGTGATTCTTCCCACAATTATCACATAATGGAAAAATCTTCTTTCCCCTTTTCCCTTTATCTGTCTCTTGTTCCACCATTCTCTTCTTCTCTTGCTTTACTTTGTTGTCATAAGACTTAGAGAATTCCTTTTCTGTCTTGATAGCACATTAGACAATATCTTCGTATGTTTAAAAAAGATTGTGATACTAAAGCTTTACGGAGAAATGGTTTTAACCCTTCAAAGAAACGATCAATCATACCTCTTGGGTTACGTATATAATCTGCAGCATACCTCGCCAACCTTGTAATGTTTGCCTCATACTTTGCGACATTCTCATCCTCCTTTTGTCTCAGACTCAGAAATTTCCTTTCCATATCTGCTCGATGGTCATGAGGAAAGTATTTTTCTAAGAAAAGATCTTTGAACTCTCTCCATTCTATATTCGATACATCATCATCTTCCTTTGTATTTTGAATCAATGACCACCATTGATCGGCATCTCCAGTGAGGCGGTAAACTGCCATGATAACCTTCTCCCTTTCGCTACTCCCCAAGGCATGGAATATTTTCTCTAAGGAGTTTATCCATTTCTCAGCTACTAATGGATTTTTACCCCAATTAAATGTTGGTGGTTTTTGCCTCATGAAGCGGTCTAACATTGATTCTCCACGTTGCGGATCAGGGTGCTCCATACAAGTAAGGTTATTATTCATAACCCGAGTGAGTTGTCCCAGTATGGTAATAAGTTGTCAGCACCAGTTGTATCTCCAGATCCACAATAATTATCTTGAGCAAGAGGGAAATCCCTACACGGAGTGTGTGCATTGATACAGTTTCCATTCCTTCCACTAGGAGCCATTTCTAAACAATGGCATAAACTATATTAGTTTATGAATCAAAATACATAATTCCATACTTGTAAGATACTTAAAATAAATTGAACTATTTATGGATATAATCCATAAAAATGTTTTATTTGAGGAAGTATATACTCATAACCCTTCATAGTGGTTAATAAAGAAAATGAGAATTATCCAAAGCATATCCCTCGGGAGTGTCGTAACCAAGAGTGCAGCAAGGCCAGTTGTCATGCACTAGTTCCTGTTCGAGTCTAGCTCAAAGTGGTGTTTTCGGGTTTTACCCCTAGGTACATCTGTGCTAGATCCGCCTCTACCTGCTTGAATCCATATAGGGATGTATTGCTCGGAAAACTCACAACATCACCATAATACCAAAATTCTAGGAATCTTTTCTATACTAATCCTCAAAGTCTATCTTTGGGCTATGTGCTCTAATCAGAGTTTATCTAAATCTAGCTTCCAAGGTTAGTACTAAACTGCCTCTGATACCAACTGTAATGACCCGACCCCAGCTACCCAGAGTCGGTGCATTACTTCATAACATTGGCATGATCACAAAAGATCATGTCTCTAAAGACCGATTAGTTTAATAGCCTTGGAAACACTAGATACATTCATAAATGTTACATTACAACATAAGGTGAAAACTACAATAACAAAGTCTTCATAGTCCACACTCATATCCTCTTTTAACTATCCCTGCAGGTCATTCCTAAAATACTTCTTCACATCCTGGAAAATATTAAAACATTGAAAGGGGTGAGCTCAAATTCTCAGTAAGGATAACAATATTGCGGAAGCTTTCATAAATAAACATAAACAGTTATGTCAATGTATAACTAAAACAAAAGCCTTTTAAACATGAACATCAACATAATATGGAAAAAGTAAAATGAGATAATGCCATTTACTTCTTCACATGGATATTCTACTGGTCGAATAATCACATGAAATATCATTAACCATTTTCATAATGATGGAATGCATAATGCCAAACTGTCATAACCACGTAGCCAAGGCCTCGGGCCAAGACCACAAATAAGATTTTGTCAAGGCCTCGTGCCAAGACACTAGTTTGTCTCATGAGACCTACCGATGCATCGAGGAGAAATAGCGGGCTCCACCCGTCACTTATTAAGTCCAATGAATTCCTCATATGAACAGGTTTAAACATATCATAAACCATAACATAATCATATCACATAAAACATGCATAAAGGAAACATAACATTTCCACATTTCAATCACAAGATATCAATAAAACACATTGATATAATGAAAACACTTTCAAAACCATTTTCAATACCAAAATAGAAGAATGTTAAAACATTGTATTTATTTTTCATTTAAAAAATGATGGCTTGTAGAGGAAGCCGAAACTCAAATAATGGTCACGGCGGCAGAGAAGTCGTTGTCGCCACATAAGTACGGAAAGAAAAACATTCCCTTTTTGTCATTTAGTAAAACTCTTCCTATAAAAAAAGATTCCTTTTCAATAAACGTAAAAGTCAAAGGGGTTTATACACCGTATAAAAGAAAGTTGTGTATAAAACCAAATATGCCTCAATGAAAGGGGATTAAGACGAAGACCTTAAAAAGATCATTTTTTTAAATAAAGTATAAATATAATGTGTATTCACTATAAGTACACATAAATAATGTACAAATACAAGATAGGGCATAATAATATCATGACATAATTTGAATGTAGGAGATTATCCCAAAGAATAGAAATTGGGTTAAGAAGTTCCCTTACCTTGCGTCTTGTCCTGACTCGACCGTTATTTAACCTCCTGAATAATAAACTAGATTTAATTTCTATTTACATAAGAACCTTTTTCATGTTAATTATTCCTTTTATATCACTTATTACCATGTTATTAACATTATGTAATTATTTAAGTTAATAACGGTCGTTTTGTCAATCTTTGGTACTTGAGTCAAAAATAAACTTCTTATAATTACAAGTTGTTCATGTGGTGAAATATCCATTATATCCAGAATTATATTAATGATGTAGATATCATATATATCATATATATATACACAGTATATACATTCATTTATAATATTATGTAACATTTAGAGGTAAGAAATGAAATGCACCGTTCATGGAGACGGTAAGCCGTACGTACGCATGAATGCTACTTTCATTTCTATTTCATATTAAATGGAGTGAAATCATAATGATATAAATGTATAATATAATTACAGTATAATATCATATATAATATCATTTACTCCATCATTTATACATCCCACATATGGCATTAACGATTCACATCACTTTGAGGGGGCGGTAGTCCGCACTTCCTAAAAAGAAATTATCGCGTTTACCCATAATGGAAATCATAAAGTATGCCATAAATGAGAAATACAGAAGCATAAGGAAAACATAACCATATTATATATCATATATATATATAGTTACATCTTAATGTCCACCTTTGAAGGTGTTATATGAGTGTTGAACAATCATCGTTTCGTGAGGCAGAAATTCGCCATCGACAGAAACAGTGTGTTCATTAACCATTAGATGTAGGTGTGTGTAAGTGTAGCTCGAATCCATCTTATAACAACATCCTTGTATATTTATTATACTGGTGTTGTTACAAAAGAAATGAATAAAAAGTGTTTAGGGGGTTGGAAAAGAAAAATAAACAAAACAACATTAGAGAAGAGATTACCTTAAAATCGGGTAACTCTTTTTGATTTGAGCCAAAGGCTTACTTGGGAAGAGTTCTTCCCAAAGTGATGCTTCTAGGAGTAAGAGGGGGAAGTTGTGAGAGTATTTGGGAAGATGTTGGCCGAGAAAAATGGATTGAAAGTGTGAATGAGGTGGTAGAGGTGGGTGCCTTTTATAAGTGGAGAGGAGGGGCACTCTTGGAAAGTAAGGAACTTTTACATTATTATACAATGCTTTTCGGATTCTAAAGGTCCCAAACTTATATAATTAGTGGGTAAGGTGATAAGGGTTCGAAATATACCCATCCAATAGTCTCTGGATAAGTTTATGCCTTAGATTTTACATTATCTTTTCATTTTATTAAAATCTTTAAATAATGAGGTCATCGCTGCATCATAATGATGTCATGAATAATTTAATTTATTTAATGTAGAAAAATTATAAAAAAAAATATCATGATGTAGGAAATCATTTTATCTTTCTAATGAATAATTATAATAAAAACTATGACTTGTATAACCCCATGTAAAAATTGTTTTAGTAAAACATTTCATGTTTGTGTCATTTTTTACTTTAACTTTAAATAAAAGGTATTTATGTCATTTTCCAACTAAAGTGGCTCCATGGGGTCCCCAAGTTGACCCATGGATTTTCATGGTCGGCCATGGTAATCCAATGAGGGTAGGACATGTTTCAAGCTCAGCTCATATTATTAAAACAGTATTTTTACCTTAAGCTACACTAATTACCTCTAATCGCGATTAAGAACTTAAAAGTTACTATTCACCAAAAATTATTTTAATCTCATTGAACCACATTTTACTTCTTAATGACAACCATGTATGTTGGATTTTTGAAAATCCAAAAACAGAAGTGGTAATATTTCATTTAAACGAAAAATCAGTTATTTAACTACCACTTAGTGGTTTCACTATTCATCAAAATTGAAGTTTTTCAGAACAATGCCAAAATTTCACCCTAATCTATAAATGATATTACGAATTCAAAAATGATGTCTATTTTAAAAAATTCCAAACATATATGTTGCATTAATTAATTTTATAATTAATTCCCGCCGTCACAACAAATAGCGTGTTTTTAAGAAACAATTTATATCAAAAGATTGGCAATTGTTTATGTCCAATATCAATGTTAAATTAATTCTAATGACCACCATTCGATAAAAAGGTAAAAATACATTATAATTATACATTAAAACTACTAAATATTATAATTTATCAAAATAAATTATTTTGATTAAAAAAGTTGTTATAAGTATTTTTCACTATTCATATAAAATTGGAAGTTCTCAGAAAATTACAAAAAAATCAACTTAGTGTAATTTCGATATTACGAATACAAAAATGAAGTCCATTTTGAAATATAAAATTTCTATAATTTTAAAAGGTGGTTATTACTATTCATAACAGCTACTTTGATTAGTCGCGGTGTGTTAGAACTCGAACTTGCGTATAATGCAAGCTATTACATTATTGAAAGAGAGGCGTATCGTGGAAGCTCAGGGTGTTACATTCTCCCCTCCTTCAATAAATTGTGTCCTCGCAATTTGAAATTTTTATTTGAAAATAAAAGGTTGAAAATAGAAAATACCTTTGTGGAAAACCCCCATCGGAAATAAGATTAATAAAATTTAGCCTTAATAATAGGGAAAGGGAAATAAAAAAGTCACCACCCAATTATGATCTCGATTAGGAGAACATTGGTGGAAATTAGAGACATATAATTGGAGGAAAAACGTAAATATTTGTAGGGAGTGATTGAGGTCATCAATCACAATCAACTGTCAAATTGAGGGCCTCAAAGCCTTCAATCAATGTTGATTTAAAATATCATTAGTTCAACAAGACATAAGGTATTAGGATAACAAATTTTTTGTTTTAATACCCCTTTACTAAAGTTTAAGAATGAATTTATTCATTTAATAAGAGATAGGTATATATATATTTATGCTTGAAAATTAGAGTTTCAACCTTCAACTCATCTTTCACTCAAAAAGATAATAGAACTCAAAAACATCATACTTATCCTAATTGTATAAGGTTCTAAATGTTAACACATACCATTTAGATTAGTAAAATTATTTTGTAATAACCAGGGACTTCTTGTAGGCTAGTGGTAGGAAATAAAGGCATGTCGCACTATGGTTGTGTGTTCGATTCCTGCAGCTTTGTCCGACGTGACTGGTTATGCCCCACCTTGCAGTTTGTCCTTTTCCTAAAACTATAGTATTATAATATTCCAAAAATATTATTCATAATTATTTTAACCTTAAACAATACAATACAAAGATCAACTTAATCCACTCTAACCTTTATAGTTATCCAAAATACCTCTGTCGAGACTTTCTCTAAAAGGTCTCTTAATTCCAAAATCAATTTATCAGATTCCCCAAACAATGTAAAGTTTCTCTTATTGTCACATAATAAAAATATGATTACCTTCATCATATTAAAACCTTACTGAAACAACAAGTACTATAGTACAATCCTTATATATATATCACATTATTCTAATAACCAGAATATAATCCATGAGTCCAAAAGAACCAATACATTAATTATTCCACTTCAACTGTAGTAACAACATATGATTGTCCTTGATCCCTTGGCCTTTTCTGAGGTAAGTTTCCCTGATGCTTAGGACATTACTTTTCATAATGCCCCATTTCCCTACAATTGTAGCATTCAACATTGATATCTTCTTTCTATCCCTTGCAATCACGCGCCTGGTGACCTTTTTCTCCACATTTATAACAAACTCCCATTCCTTTTAGGAATGTACCAGGGTGATTCTTCCCATAATTATCACATAATGGAAAATCCTTCTTTCCATTTTTTCCTTTATCTGTCTCTTGTTCCATCATTCTCTTCTTCTCTTGCTTTACATTGTTGTCATAAGACTTAGAGAATTCCTTTTCTTTCTTGATAGCACATGAGACAATATCTTCGTATGTTGAGAAAGATTGTGATACTAAAGCTCTATGGAGAAATAGTTTTAACCCATCAAAGAAACGTTCAATCTTACCTCTTGGGTTACGTATATAATCTGCAGCATTCCTCACCAACCTTGTAAAGTTGGCCTCATACTTTGAGACATTCTCATCCTCCTTTTGTCTCAGACTCAGAAATTGCCTTCCCATATCTGCTCGATGGTCATGAGGAAAGTATTTTTCTATGAAAAGATCTTTTAACTCTCTCCATTCCAAATTCGATACGTCATCATCTTCGTTTTTATTTTGAATCGATGACCACCATTGATCGGCATCTCCAGTGAGGCGGTAAACTGCCATGATAACCTTCTCCCTTTCGCTACTCCCCAAGGCGGGGAATATTTTATCTAAGGAGTTTATCCATTCCTCAGCTACTAACGGATTTGTACCACCATTAAATGTTGGTGGTTTTTGCCTCATGAAGCGGTCTAACATTGATCCTCCACGTTGCAGATCAGGGTGCTCCATACGAGTATGGTTATTATTCATAACCTGAGTGAGTTGACCCATTATGGTTATAAGTATATCAGCAACAGTTGTATCTCCAGATCCACAATAATTATCTTGAGCAGGAGGGCAATCCCTACACGGAGTGCGTGCATTGATACGGTTTCCATTCCTTCCACTATGTGCCATTTCTAAACAATGGCATAAACTATATTAGTTTATGAATCAAAATACATAATTCCAGACTTGTAAGATACTTAACATAAATTGAAATATTTATGGATATAATCCATAAAAATGTTTTCTTTGAGGAAGTATATACTCATAACCCTTCATAATGGTTTATAAAAAAAATGAGAATTATCCAAAGCATATCCCTCGGGAGTGTCGTAACCAAGAGTGCAGCAAGGCCCGTTGGCGTGCACCAGTTCCCGTTCGAGTCTAGCTCAAAGTGGTGTTTTCAGGTTTTACCCCTAGGTACATATGTTCCAGAGCCGCCTCTACCTTCTCGTATCCAGACAGGGATGTATTTCTCGGAAAACTCACAACATCTATATAATACCAAAATTCTAGGAAGCTCTTCTATACTAATCCTCAAAGTCTATCTTTGTGCTATGTGCTCTAATCAGAGTTTATCTAAATCTAGCTTCCAAGGTTAGTACTAAACTACCTCTGATAGAAACTGTAACGACCCGACCCCAGCTACCGAGAGTCAGTGCATTACTTGAAAACATTGGCATGATCACAAAAGATGAAGTCTCGAAAGGTCAATTAGTTTAGTAGCCTTGGAAACACTAGATACATTCATAAATGTTACATTAAAACATAAGGTGAAAAACTACAATAAAAATGTCTTCATAGTCCACACTCATATCCTCTTCTGACTATCCCTGTAGGTCATTCCTAAAATACTTCTTCACATCCTAGAAAATATTAAAACATTGAAAGGGGTGAGCTCAGATGCTCAGTAAGGATTACAATATTGCAGAAGCTTTCATAAATAAACATAAACATTTAAGGCAATGTATAACTAAAACAAAATCCTTTTAAACTTGAACATCAACATAATAAGGCAGAAGTAAAATGAGATAATGCCATTTACTTCTTCACATGGATATTCTACTGGTCGAATAATCACATGAAATATCATTAACCACTTTCATAATGATGGAATGCATAATGCCAGACTATCATAACCATGTAGCCAAGGCCTCGTGCCAAGACCACAAATAAAATTTTGTCAAGGCCTCGTGCCAAGACACTAGTTTGACTCATGAGACCTACCGATGCATCGAGGAGCTATAGCGGGCTCCACCCGTCACTTATTATGTCCAATTCATTCTCATATGAACATGTTTAAACATATCATAAAACATAACATAATCGTATCACAGAAAACATGCATAAAGGAAACATAACATTTACACATTTCAATCACAAGATATCAATACAACACATTGATATAATGAAAACGCTTTCAAATTCATTTTCAATACCAAAATAGAAGAAAGTTAAAACTTTGTATTTATTTCTCATTAAAAAAATGATGGCTTGTAGAGGAAGTCGAAACTCAAATAATGGTCACAGCGATGGAGAAGTCGTTGTCGCCACATAAGTATGGAAAGAAAAACATTCCTTTTTGTCGTTTAGTAAAATGCTTCATATAAAAAAAGATTCCTCTTGAATAAACGTAAATGTCAAAGGGGTTTATACACCGTATAAAAGAAAGTTATGTATAAAACCAAATATGCCTCAATGAATGTAACAGCCCAAGATTTTATGAAAAATATTCTTTTTAATTTTATTAATGTCTTGTGTTGTACGCTACACCAAAAGGAGCTTGCACAACACGCATCCTTGACTTGCCTTGCATTACACGCAATCGCAACCTTCCTCGATAGTGTGTGTAGTACGCAATAACGAGTTTCACTAAACAGCGATATGCTATTAAAACTAGCCGTTATGAATAGTAATAACCACTTTTTGAAATTTTGTAAATTTTATTTTTCAAAATGGATTTCATTTTTGGATTCGGAGTATCGAATTTAGCCTAAGGTGAAATTTTGGTACATTTCGGATAACTTTCATATTCTGATGAATAGTGAAAATTACTAAATTATAATTAAAAACAACTTTTTTAATCGAAATAATTAATAGTGATAAATTATTAATTTGAGTGGTTTTAAAGTATATTTAGAATATATTTTTACAATTTAATACAATGTTGGTCATTGGACATAATTTCACATTTAAACCTGACATAAACAAGTGTCAATCTTTTGATAGATATTGTTTCGTAAAAACACGCTATTTGTTTTAATAGCGGGATTTAATTATAAAATTAATTAATTCAACTTCTATGTTATGAATTTGGTAAAATAGGCTTCATTTTTGAATTCGGAATATGAAATATATCTTAGGATGAAATTTTGGCATTTTTCTGAAAACATTCAATTTTTGATGAATAGTGAAAACACTAAGTGGTAGGTTAAAAACTGAATTTTGCATAAAACTTAATTTTACCACTTATGTGAATGGAATTTCGAAAATCCGAGAGACACGATTAATATCAAGGACTAAAATGTGGTTCAATGAGATGAAAATAATTTTTGGTGAATAGTAACTTTTTACTTTTTTTTACCGCGGTTAATAGTAAATAGGGTAACTAAGGGTAAATATGATATTACTATTACCCTAACACATGTCCTAATTCTATTGGACAAGTGTAATTCGACCAAAAACAAACTTAGGAATAAAATATGACCATTTAGGCCCACTTGGATTAGATTAGGACATTTATTATGAATTTATTTAAAGAAGGGTTAAAATAGTTAAAATCAAAGTTTAATAAGTAAATCATTTTTAATATGGGGTTATGCATAAGATAAATTCGATTGTAAATATTCATTAGAAAGCTAAAAAGATTTCCTACATGATGGAATTTTATTTGTAATTTTTAGACATCAAATAATTTAATTTATTTATGACACAACGATGATGCAGTAATTATCTTATTAATGAAATATTGACATAATTGATGTTTTAAACACCAAAATAAATGTAATTTGAGATTTTTTATGAATTCCACTAATTTTATAGGTTACTATGATATATTAATGTTGATTTAATCAACTTGGTTCGAACATATAATTCTGTTATGACTTTCACAAAAATCATATATCAAATAGTGTCAAAATTGACACAAAATAATTTTTAAATCAAATATTATATTATTAATTGTTATTTTATTCCTAAAAATCTAAGGTTCGGCCAAATGACTTAGATAAGGATATATATATTAATAATAAACAATTTGTGGTTCGTTTGGCATGTTATAGTAAGTTTATTAACCATATAGTGAAAGAAAACAAAAAGACACGGTAAAGGTTAAATTATTTAACTTAGAGTTAAATCTAATTGATAAGGTTTACAATAATATCCAAACATGTCTAAATTTGATTGGTTGATGAGATTACAACCCTATCTCATCTAATCTTCGAATATGAGTCATTTTTTGAGGTTTTTAAGTGGGGATAGATTTATTATAAATTAATATTTTTAAGAATTCCTAAGGTGCCCCTCTCCTCCCTTATAAAAGGGCACCTCCTCCCCCTCCTCCTCACACCAATTTTGAGCACTCAAGCTCGGCCAACCCCTGCCATTTTCTCCTCTCCACTTTCCTAGAATAATCCTAGAGGTTATGGTCTTCTCCAAAGACCAATATTAGTTCCTTAAGTGGAGGATTCAAAGAGGCGTTCCAAAGAAGAGGTAATATCCATTACCGATCTTTTCAATTTCTTTCTTCTTCAACTTCTTCTTCTTTAGTTGTTTCATGATAAAGTAATAACATCAGTATTAAATACATACTGATATGTTATTATAAATATGAAACAACCCTAATTCACCTTCTATCCATCCTACGGAAAAATGAAATCACCGCGCGTTCGTACGTACGGAATACCGTCTCCACGCCGTGGTGTAATCTATTTTCCACCATCACCTTACAAGGATGGGTATAATGGTGTAATGAGTAACTATATATGATTATTATGAAGTAATATTGATACTGAAATAATATATATATATACTCCAATACAATTCCACGATCATAGGAACGATATCATCACTCGTGCGTACGTACGGAATACCGTCTCCACGATGTGATGCGACTCGTTCCACATGATCTTCATTTCATAATGATTATATAAATGAATTGAATGAATGAATATGGTATATACTACACTAATACCATTATGGAAATGAATTATCTATAACCTAAAGATAAGAATAAGAATTTATTCGACAAAACACGCATAAGAACAAAAAGTTATAAAGACCCGAGTAACAAGTAACAATGAAATATTACTAACAAGAAGCTAATAATATGACCATATATGATATCATATCAATATGTATGATTCTGGAATAAGTCAATAACATTATTTAAACCATTATACAGGAGCTTCGGACACGAACAAAGCAAATCGGACCTAAGGTAAGGGAAATATCACAATCTCATTTTTATCCGAGATTGTTTATTCGTAAGTATTTACTGGGGTGTATTTTATCATCCACATCCATGTTCCCTCAATATGTAATATTGTTTCCATCCACTTGAAATAGTTTAAATCCAATTTTACCCTTAGGTGAGTTTTTAGTAAAGAATATGAAAGGAATCTTTTGTCGTTTTTCCGTACGAGGTACTTTTTGACTTTTCCGACAAAAGTACAAAGAATGTTTTTTTTAACTTATACGGCATGAATGGATTTTTAAAACATTACTTCAAAGAAGCTTCCTTTACAAGTTTTCAAGTTTATTTTTAATCAACTTCTTTTATTTTAAAGTTGTATGACATGTTATGAAAGGAAAATTGTTTTTGAAGAAGAAAGGATATTTTCCTCAAGAATTCAATACAAGTGTTTTATCAAAATTATTTTCCATCTAAGATAATAAAGGATTCTGTTTCTATCCATATTTTTACATTGGTTTGACTATGTTGTGATGGAATTATGTTTATGAATTCCTTTATCACATATGAATTGATTTATGATGTCATGATGTTTCAAGAATCCCATTTTTGTTATATGTGTTATGCGATGATGTATGTTTTATGATTATGTGGCACACATAAGAAAGGATTCGTTATAAGATGGGTGGGACCTATATCTCCCTCCAATGAATTGGGTAAAGATTTTATATCTCATGAGATAGGCATGGCTGGAACGGAAGGTTATTTCGGTTCAGTGATACAGGACTGAAACGAGGAGTGATCTCGGTTCAGAAAGGGACTTTGTCCACTAAGATAGTCTTGGCAATGAGTCATGACTAACAAGAAATGATTTTCCATGATTATGTGTGCATGCCACAAAGTTTCAAGTTTCATGTTATGATTATGGGGATCTCATTTTCACTTCTATGATTTGTTCCATGTTAAGATATTATGATCTCTTTTGCAGGTTGTGATTTTCAAAAAGATATGATATGATTTTTATTTCTTTTGTATACCCTTACTGAGCATTTGAGCTCACCCTTTTATGTTTTCTTTTCCCCAGGATATAAAGAAAGGTTTTAGGTAAAAAAAAAGGAAGATCTTTACGGGAGATATTGAAGATCTTTCACCAGGATTAGAAGATTATGTTCCGAGTTTCCAAAGACACTAAACTATTAAGATCCTTTAGTGTGTGTTTTTGTTATGTACTAAGTATTCCGCAAATGTAATGTAATGTCCATGTACGTCAGGATACGGGTCTCTACAGTTGGTATCAGAGGAAAGGTTTAGTCAACCTTTGGAAACTAGGATGCGAAAACGATAGTGAGATCCCTAGATATATTTCTAAGGTATGTCTAGGGATGTCCCTAGGGATAAGTATACGTATAGGTTATAGTAATAGAACTACGCTAACGATCATAGAATTAAACCTAAGATGCTGGATATTGAAGGTACTCCCCCTTTATTATGTTGTTTTCCCTAGCATGATTTTTTCCTCTCACACTATTCTTTTTGGGTTTTAGACGATGGCTGGAACCCGAAGGAACCGTGTTGATCAATGCAATGGACAATGCAATGATTGCCCTCCTAAACAAACAAATGTTATGGGAGATGGAGTGCAAAATCTTATTGCTATACTTACACATGCTATGAATCATTCTGGACTTCCAAATGAGCAGAGAAGGGAACAATATTCTATTGAGTCCTTCATGAGGCAACGTCCACCTTCTTTCAGTGGGACTTCCGATCCACTTGTTGCTGAACAATGGATCAGTACCACTGAAAAGATATTTTCAGTTCTTCAATGTTCTGAACATGATAAAGTCATCTTAGCAGTATATCGTTTGGAAGGTGAAGCTGATCAATGGTGGAATCTTATCAAGAATACGAGGCCAAGGGATGAAATTGAGTCCATGGAATGGGACGAGTTCAAGAACTTGTTTTTCAGTAAGTACTTCCCTCGTATTCTTCGAACAAAGATGGAAAAGGAGTTTATTGAGCTGAAGCAGAAGGATGATGAATCTGTTGGTATATATGAAGCGAATTTTACAAGACTTGCAAGGTATGCATCTGGCATTATCATCCAACCTGAAAGTAAAGTTGATCGATTTTTCAGTGGCTTAAAACCAAGTCTTCGAAGGGCATTAGCTATAAGAGACTTCAGTAGCTATGAAGAAATTGTGCGTTGTGCAATCAAGGTAGAAATGGAAGTTGGTGTTACATATCCATCTCATGGTTTTGACAAGAAACGAAAGATGGAGTTCAAGGAGAAATCTCATAATAATGGTGAAAAGAAGATGAATGTTTCCTTATGCACAAAGTGTGGAAAGAAGCATGGTGGAGATTGTCTTAAAGGAACTAGAAAATGTTTTAAGTGTGGAAAAGAAGGTCATCGAGCAGCTGAGTGTCGAAGTAATGGAAAAAGGGATTCTAATGATGTGAATAAAGAAAACACTGCAGAGAACGCACCGCCAACACTTCAATGCTTCAAGTGCAAGGAAATGAGGCATTATGCTAATAATTGCCCTAATCCAAGGGTTAGTGATGATCAACATGAGCAACCACTGAAGGCAAAGGACAAAGGGAAATCACATGCGATCACTATTGGCAATGTTGAATATGATAACGATGTGGTGGAATGATTAAGTGTTTATGTAATGGGATTCCAAAATAATGTTGTATCATGGAGTATTGGAATATTTATGTATTGGTTTAATGTGGTATTCAAAGTGATTGAGATATTTTTGGAAATAAGATGATATGCGCATAATGAAGGGAAAATAAGAAAATGAAATGTTTAACAATATTCATGAGCTCATGATTGATATAAGGACTAAGTGAGATCATGGATTGAGTATATAGAATTTTGAGGATTTTGGTATGTGGAAAGTGTTAACTTTTAACTGCATTCATGTTTTCACTAAGGTATTCAAGAGAATACATGATTAAGGACTTTGAATGTTTAGAATGTGACCAACAAAACATATCTTATGATATGTGGGGATCAACGACAGTATTAAATCTCTGGTAATCGTTGTCACTATATTATGAGAGTGGACTGCAGTATTATGGATAAGCCTAAAGATTGAAATGGATTATGTTGGACATAAGTGAGTATTGTTTAAGGATCGAAGTTTTCTCGATATTATTGATGGGATGTTATAGTAATATAGTTTTAGAAAAAGGACAACCTGCAGGACGGGCGACAGCCCATCGCTTCGGACAAGGCTGTAGGAATCGAACCCACAACTGAAGTGCGACTGGCCTTTATCGCCTACCACTGACCTACAGGAAGTCCCTATTTAGTAGAAACTAGTTTTATTATATTAAGCAGTATGATATATGAAGTATAAGTCCATTTTAGGAACCATATATGATTAATCTCACTATAGATCGATTTATGCATATAATTTTTGCTAACCTTTTGTTTGAGACAGATGGAATGACCCGTCATTCTATCACATTATCTGCTAACACATCACGAATAACAAATTCAACTTCATTTATTTAAGAGATGAAGTGGAAATTGTTCAAGGCACGAACAACAGTGAGATTGTACCAAAATAAAGTAAGTATTTATTCTAATTCAAATTTTCAACTTTAGGGAAATGATCTTGAAAACCAAAAATGTTGTCCTAGTGATCTTATACCTGAGGAATCAGATGGTACCTTATATCATCACAAATTTATGGATTTGTGATTTTTGGCTTTTCCATAGCCATGTTCTCTACCACTCTCCATCAGAACATGATGGTTAGATTTTTCTTCCATATCCATATTTTTACCTATGTGGAAACCCAACAATTAGTTTATTTGGGTAATCGTTACATTTCATACTTTAGTTTTTAAAGCCAAGTTTTGGTATTCCTTTTTACGATGTGGGAAACTTTCGAATAGAAAACCATTTATAACCCCGACGAATTTCGAGGGCGAAATTCATTTTAAGGGGGGTAGAATGTAACAGCCCAAGATTTTATGAAAAATATTCTTTTTAATTTTATTAATGTCTTGTGTTGTACGCTACACCAAAAGGAGCTTGCACAACACGCATCCTTGACTTGCCTTGCATTACACGCAATCGCAACCTTCCTCGATAGTGTGTGTAGTACGCAATAACGAGTTTCACTAAACAGCGATATGCTATTAAAACTAGCCGTTATGAATAGTAATAACCACTTTTTGAAATTTTGTAAATTTTATTTTTCAAAATGGATTTCATTTTTGGATTCGGAGTATCGAATTTAGCCTAAGGTGAAATTTTGGTACATTTCGGATAACTTTCATATTCTGATGAATAGTGAAAATTACTAAATTATAATTAAAAACAACTTTTTTAATCGAAATAATTAATAGTGATAAATTATTAATTTGAGTGGTTTTAAAGTATATTTAGAATATATTTTTACAATTTAATACAATGTTGGTCATTGGACATAATTTCACATTTAAACCTGACATAAACAAGTGTCAATCTTTTGATAGATATTGTTTCGTAAAAACACGCTATTTGTTTTAATAGCGGGATTTAATTATAAAATTAATTAATTCAACTTCTATGTTATGAATTTGGTAAAATAGACTTCATTTTTGAATTCGGAATATGAAATATAGCTTAGGATGAAATTTTGGCATTTTTCTGAAAACTTTCAATTTTTGATGAATAGTGAAACCACTAAGTGGTAGGTTAAAAACTGAATTTTGCATAAAACTTAATTTTACCACTTATGTGAATGGAATTTCGAAAATCCGAGAGACACGATTAATATCAAGGACTAAAATGTGGTTCAATGAGATGAAAATAATTTTTGGTGAATAGTAACTTTTTACTTTTTTTTACCGCGGTTAATAGTAAATAGGGTAACTAAGGGTAAATATGATATTACTATTACCCTAACACATGTCCTAATTCTATTGGACAAGTGTAATTCGACCAAAAACAAACTTAGGAATAAAATATGACCATTTAGGCCCACTTGGATTAGATTAGGACATTTATTATGAATTTATTTAAAGAAGGGTTAAAATAGTTAAAATCAAAGTTTAATAAGTAAATCATTTTTAATATGGGGTTATGCATAAGATAAATTCGATTGTAAATATTCATTAGAAAGCTAAAAAGATTTCCTACATGATGGAATTTTATTTGTAATTTTTAGACATCAAATAATTTAATTTATTTATGACACAACGATGATGCAGTAATTATCTTATTAATGAAATATTGACATAATTGATGTTTTAAACACCAAAATAAATGTAATTTGAGATTTTTTATGAATTCCACTAATTTTATAGGTTACTATGATATATTAATGTTGATTTAATCAACTTGGTTCGAACATATAATTCTGTTATGACTTTCACAAAAATCATATATCAAATAGTGTCAAAATTGACACAAAATAATTTTTAAATCAAATATTATATTATTAATTGTTATTTTATTCCTAAAAATCTAAGGTTCGGCCAAATGACTTAGATAAGGATATATATATTAATAATAAACAATTTGTGGTTCGTTTGGCATGTTATAGTAAGTTTATTAACCATATAGTGAAAGAAAACAAAAAGACACGGTAAAGGTTAAATTATTTAACTTAGAGTTAAATCTAATTGATAAGGTTTAAAATAATATCCAAACATGTCTAAATTTGATTGGTTGATGAGATTACAACCCTATCTCATCTAATCTTCGAATATGAGTCATTTTTTGAGGTTTTTAAGTGGGGTTAGATTTATTATAAATTAATATTTTTAAGAATTCCTAAGGTGCCCCTCTCCTCCCTTATAAAAGGGCACCTCCTCCCCCTCCTCCTCACACCAATTTTGAGCACTCAAGCTCGGCCAACCCCTGCCATTTTCTCCTCTACACTTTCCTAGAATAATCCTAGAGGTTATGGTCTTCTCCAAAGACCAATCTTAGTTCCTTAAGTGGAGGATTCAAAGAGGCGTTCCAAAGAAGAGGTAATATCCATTACCGATCTTTTCAATTTCTTTCTTCTTCAACTTCTTCTTCTTTAGTTGTTTCATGATAAAGTAATAACATCAGTATTACATACATACTGATATGTTATTATAAATATGAAACAACCCTAATTCACCTTCTATCCATCCTACGGAAAAATGAAATCACCGCGCGTGCGTACGTACGGAATACCGTCTCCACGCCGTGGTGTAATCTATTTTCCACCATCACCTTACAAGGATGGGTATAATGGTGTAATGAGTAACTATATATGATTATTATGAAGTAATATTGATACTGAAATAATATATATATATACTCCAATACAATTCCACGATCATAGGAACGATATCATCACTCGTGCGTACGTACGGAATACCGTCTCCACGATGTGATGCGACTCGTTCCACATGATCTTCATTTCATAATGATTATATAAATGAATTGAATGAATGAATATGGTATATACTACACTAATAACATTATGGAAATGAATTATCTATAACCTAAAGATAAGAATAAGAATTTATTCGACAAAACACGCATAAGAACAAAAAGTTATAAAGACCCGAGTAACAAGTAACAATGAAATATTACTAACAAGAAGCTAATAATATGACCATATATGATATCATATCAATATGTATGATTCTGGAATAAGTCAATAACATTATTTAAACCATTATACAGGAGCTTCGGACACGAACAAAGCAAATCGGACCTAAGGTAAGGGAAATATCACAATCTCATTTTTATCCGAGATTGTTTATTCGTAAGTATTTACTGGGGTGTATTTTATCATCCACATCCATGTTCCCTCAATATGTAATATTGTTTCCATCCACTTGAAATAGTTTAAATCCAATTTTACCCTTAGGTGAGTTTTTAGTAAAGAATATGAAAGGAATCTTTTGTCGTTTTTCCGTACGAGGTACTTTTTGACTTTTCCGACAAAAGTACAAAGAATGTTTTTTTTAACTTATACGGCATGAATGGATTTTTAAAACATTACTTCAAAGAAGCTTCCTTTACAAGTTTTCAAGTTTATTTTTAATCAACTTCTTTTATTTTAAAGTTGTATGACATGTTATGAAAGGAAAATTGTTTTTGAAGAAGAAAGGATATTTTCCTCAAGAATTCAATACAAGTGTTTTATCAAAATTATTTTCCATCTAAGATAATAAAGGATTCTGTTTCTATCCATATTTTTACATTGGTTTGACTATGTTGTGATGGAATTATGTTTATGAATTCCTTTATCATATATGAATTGATTTATGATGTCATGATGTTTCAAGAATCCCATTTTTGTTATATGTGTTATGCGATGATGTATGTTTTATGATTATGTGGCACACATAAGAAAGGATTCATTATAAGATGGGTGGGACCTATATCTCCCTCCAATGCATTGGGTAAAGATTTTATATCTCATGAGATAGGCATGGCTGGAACGGAAGGTTATTTCGGTTCAGTGATACAGGACTGAAACGAGGAGTGAACTCGGTTCAGAAAGGGACTTTGTCCACTAAGATAGTCTTGGCAATGAGTCATGACTAACAAGAAATGATTTTCCATGATTATGTGTGCATGCCACAAAGTTTCAAGTTTCATGTTATGATTATGGGGATCTCATTTTCACTTCTATGATTTGTTCCATGTTAAGATATTATGATCTCTTTTGCAGGTTGTGATTTTCAAAAAGATATGATATGATTTTTATTTCTTTTGTATACCCTTACTGAGCATTTGAGCTCACCCTTTTATGTTTTCTTTTCCCCAGGATATAAAGAAAGGTTTTAGGTAAAAAAAAAAGGAAGATCTTTACGGGAGATATTGAAGATCTTTCACCAGGATTAGAAGATTATGTTCCGAGTTTCCAAAGACACTAAACTATTAAGATCCTTTAGTGTGTGTTTTTGTTATGTACTAAGTATTCCGCAAATGTAATGTAATGTCCATGTACGTCAGGATACGGGTCTCTACAATGAAAGGGGATTGAGACGAATACCATAAAAAGATCATTTTTTAAATAAAGTACATCTATAATGTGTATTCACTATAAGTACACATAAATAATGTAAAAATACAATATAGTACATAATAATATCATTACATAATTTGAATGTAGGATATTATCCCAAAGAATAGAAATTGGGTTAAGAAGTTCCCTTACCTTGCGTCCTGTCCTGACTCGACCGTTCTTTAACCTCCTGAATAATAAACTAGAGTTAATTTCTATTTACTTAAGAACCTTTTACATGTTCATTATTCCTTTTATATCACTTTTTACCATGTTATGAACATTATGTCATTATTTAAGTTAATAACGGTCGTTTTGTCGATCTTTGGTACTTGAGTCAAAAATAAACATCTTATAATTACAAGTTGTTCATGTGGTGAAATATCCATTATATCCAGAATTATATTAATGATGTAGATATCCTATATATCATATATATACAGTATATACATTCATTTATAATATTATGTAACATTTAGAGGTAATAAATGAAATGCACCGTTCATGGAGACGGTAAGACGTACGTACGCATGAACGCTACTTTCATTTCTATTTCGTATTTAATGGAGGGAAATCATAATGATATAAATGTATAATATAATTCCAGTATAATATCATATATAATATCATTTACTCCATCCTTTATACATACCACATATGGCATTAACGATTCATATCACTTTGAGGGGGCGGTAGTCCGCACTTCCTAAAATGAAATTATCGCGTTTACCCATAATGGAAATCATAAAGTATTCCATAAATGAGAAATACAGAAGCATAAGGAAAACAAAAACATATTATATATCATATATAAATATAGTGACCTCTTAATGGCCACCTTTTAAGGTGTTATATGAGTGTTGAACAATCATCGTTTCGTGAGGCAGAAATTCGCCATCCACAGAAATAGTATGTTCTTTAACCATTAGATGTACGTGTGTGTAAGTGTAGCTCAAATAATTCTTATAACAACATCCTAGTACATTGATTATACTGGTGTTGTTACAAAAGAAATTAATAAAAAGTGTTTAGGGGGTTGGATAAGAAAAATAAAACAAAACAACATTAGAGACGACATTACCTTAAAACCGGGTAACTCTTTTTGATTTGAGCCAAAGGCTTCCTTGGAAAGAGTTCTGCCCAAAGTTAGGCTTCTAGGAGTAAGAGGGGGAAGTTGGGAGAGTATTTGGGAAGATGTTGGCCGAGCTAAATGGCTTTAAAGTGTGAATGAGGTGGTAGAGGTGAGTGCCTTTTATAAGTGGAGAGGAGGGGCACTCTTGGAAAGTAAGGAACTTTTACATTATTATACAATGATTTTAGGATTATAAAGGTCCCACAATTATATAATTAGTGGATAAGGTGATAATGGTTCGAAATATACCCATCCAATAGTCTTTGGACAAGTGTAAGCCTTGGATTGTACATTATCTTTTCATTTTATTAAAATCATTAAATAATGAGGTCATCGTTGCATCATAATGATGTCATGAATAATTTAATTTATTTAATGACTAAAAATTATATATAAAATATCACGATGTAGGAAATCATTTTAGATTTCTAATGAATATTTATAGTCAAAAATATGACTTATATAACCCCATGTAAAAATTGTTTTAGTAAAAAATTTCATGTTTGTGTCATTTTTTACTGTAACTTTAAATAAAAGGTATTTATGTCATTTTCCAACTAAAGTGGCTCCATGGGGTCCCCAAGTTGACCCATTGATTGTCTTGGTCGGCCATGGCACATCCAATGAGGGTAGGACATGTGTCAAGCTCATCTCATATTATTAAAACATTATTTTAACTTAAGCTACACTAATTACCTCTAATCGCGATTAAGAACTTAAAAGTTACTATTCACCAAAAATTATTTTAATCTCATTGAACCACATTTTACTTCTTAATGACAACCATGTATGTCGTATTTTTGAAAATCAAAACACATAAGTGGTAATATTTCATTTAAACGAAAAATCAGTTATTTAACTACCACTTAGTGGTTTCACTATTCATCAAAAATTGAAGTTTTTCTGAACAATGCAAAAATTTCACCCTAAGCTATAATTGATATTCCGAATTCAAAAATGATGTCTATTTTAAAAAATTCCAAACATATAAGTTGGATTAATTAATTTTATAATTAATTCCTGCCGTCACAACAAATTGCGTGTTTTTAAAAATAAATTTATATCAAACGATTGGCAATTGTTTATGTCCAATTTCAATGTTAAATTAATTCTAATGACCACCATTGGATAAAATGGTAGAAATATATTCTAATTATAATTTAAAAATACTAAATATTATAATTTATCACAATAAATTTTTTTTATTAAAAAAGTTGTTTTAGGTATTTTTCACTATTCATAAAAAATCGGAAGTTCTCAGAAAATTATATTACGAATAAAAAAATGAAGTCTGTTTTGAAATATAAAATTTCTATAATTTTAAAAGGTGGCCATTACTATTCATAAAAGCTACCTTGATTAGTCGCGGTGTGTTAGAACTCGAACTTGCGTACAATGCAAGCTATTACATTATTGAAAGAGAGGCGTATTGTGGATGCTCGGGGTGTTACATTCTCCCCTCCTTCAATAAATTGTGTCCTCGCAATTTGAAATTTTTATTTGAAAATAAATTGTTGAAAATAGAAAATACCTTTGTGGAAAACTCCCATCGGAAATAAGATTAATAAAATTTAGCCTTAATAATAGGGAAAGGGAAATGAAAAAGTCACCACCCAATTATGATCTCGATTAGGAGAACATTGGTGGAAATTAGAGACATATAATTTGAGGAAAAACGTAAATATTTGTAGGGACTGATTGAGGTCATCAATCACAATCAACTGTCAAATTGAGGGCTTCAAAGCCTTCAATCTATGTTGATTTAAAATATCATTAGTTCAACAAGACATAAGTTATTAGGATAACACATTTTTTCTTTTAATACCCCTTTACTAACGTTTAAGAATTAATTTATTCACTGAATAAGAGATAGGTATATATATATTTATGCTTGAAAATTAGAGTTTGAACCTTCAACTCATCTTTCACTCAAAAAGATAATAGAACTCAAAAACATCATACTTATCCTAATTGTATAAGGTTCCAAATGTTAACACATACCATTTAGATTAGTAAAATAATTTTGTAATAACCAGGGACATCCTGTAGGCTAGTGGTAGGAAATAAAGGCCCGTCGCACTATGGTTGTGGGTTCTATTCCGGGAGCTTTGTCCGACGTGACGGGTTATGCCCCACCTTGCAGGTTGTCCTTTTCCTAACACTATAGTATTATAATATTCCAAAAATAATATTCATAAATTTTTTAACCTTAAACAATACTATCCAAAGATCAACTTAATCCACTCTAACCTTTATAGTTATCCAAAATACCTATGTCTAGACTTTCTCTAAAAGGTCTCTTAATTCCAAAATCAATTTATCAGATTCCCCAAACAAAGTAAAGTTTCTCTTATTGTCACATACTAAAAATATGATTACCATCATCATATTAAAACCTTACTGAAACAACAAGTACTGCAGTACAATCCTTATATATATATCACATTATTCTAATAACCAGAATATAATACATGAGTCCAAAAGCACCAATACATTAATTATTCCACTTCAACTGTAGTAACAACATACGATTGTCCTTGATCCCTTGGCTTTTTCTGAGGTAAGTTTCCCTGATGCTTAGGACATTCATTTGAATAATGTCCCATTTCCCTACAATTGTAGCATTCAACATTGATAGCCTCTTTCTTTCCTTTGCAATCACGCGCATGGTGACATTTTTTTCCACATTTATAACAAACTCCCATTCCATTTAGGCAAGTACCAGGGTGATTCTTCCCACAATTATCACATAATGGAAAATCCTTCTTTCCATTTTTCCCTTTATCTGTCTCTTGTTCCACTGTTCTCTTCTTCTCTTGTTTTACTTTGTTGTCATAAGACTTAGAGAATTCCTTTTCTGTCTTGATAGCACATGAGACAATATCTTCGTATGTTGAGAAAGATTGTGATACTAAAGCTCTATGTAGAAATGGTTCTAACCCATCAAAGAAACGATCAATATTAACTCTTTGGTTAAGTTTATAATCTGTACCATACCTCGCCAACCTTGTAAAGTTGGCCTCATACTTTGAGACATTCTCATCCTCCTTTTGTCTCAGACTCAGAAATTTCATTTCCATATCTGCTTGATGGTCATGAGAAAATTATTTTTCTAAGAAAAGCTCTTTGAACTCTCTCCATTCCATATTCGATACGTCATCATCTTCCTTTGTATTTTGAATCAATAACCACCATTTATCGGCATCTCCAGTGAGGCAGTAAACTGCCATGATAACCTTCTCCCTTTCGCTACTCCCCAAGGCGTGGAATATTTTATCTAAGGAGTTTATCCATTGCTCAGCTACTAACGGATTTGTACCACCATTAAATTTTGGTGGTTGTTGCCTCATGAAGCGGTCTAACATTGATCTTCCACGTTGCGGATCAGGGTGCTCCATACGAGTAAGGTTATTGTTCATAACCTGAGTGAGTTGTTCCATTATGGTAATAAGTTGATCAGCACCAGTTGTATCTCCAGATCCACAATAATTATCTTGAGCAGTAGGGAAATCCCTACACGGAGTGTGTGCATTGATACAGTTTACATTCCTTCCACTATGCTCCATTTCTAAACAATGGCATAAACTATATTAGTTTATGAATCAAAATACATAATTCCATACTTGTAAGATACTTAACAGAAATTGAACTATTTATGGATATAATCCATAAAAAATTTTCATTGAGGAAGTATATACTCATAACCCTTCATAGTGGTTTATAAAGAAAATGAGAAATATCCAGAGCATATCCCTCGGGAGTGTCGTAACCAAGAGTGCAGAAAGGCCCGTTGTCGTGCACCAGTTCCAGTTCAAGTCTAGCTCAAAGCGGTGTTTTCAGGTTTTACCCCTAGGTACATATGTGCCAGAGCCTCCTCTACCTGCTCGTATCCAGATAGGGATGTATTGCTCGGAAATCTCACAACATCTCCATAATACCAAAATTCTAGGAAGCTCTTCTATACTAATCCTCAAAGTCTATCTTTGGGCTATGTGCTCTAATCAGAGTTTATCTAAATCTAGCTTCCAAGGTTAGTACTAAACTGCCTCTAATAGAAACTGTAACGACCCGACACCAGCTACCCAGAGTCAGTGCATTACTTCGAAACATTGGCATGATCACAAAAGATCAAGTCTCGAAAGACCGATTAGATTAGTAGCCATGGAAACACTATATACATTCATAAATGTTAGATTACAACATAAGGTGAAAAACTACAATAACAAAGTCTTCATAGTCCACACTCATATCCTCTTCTTACTATCCCTGCAGGTCATTACTAAAATACTTCTTCACATCCTAGAAAATATTAAAACATTGAAAGGGGTGATCTCAGATGCTCAGTAAGGATAACAATATTGCAGAAGCATTCATAAATAAACATAAACATTTAAGGAAATGTATAACTAAAACAAAAGCCTTTTAAACTTGAACATCAACATAATATGGAAAAAGTTAAATGAGATAATTCCATTTACTTCTTCACATGGATATTCTACTGGTCGAATAATCACATGAAATATCATTAAACACTTCATAATGATGGAATGCATAATGCCAGACTATCATAACCACGTAGCCAAGGCCTCGTGCCAAGACCACAAATAAGATTTTGTCAAGGCCTCGTGCCAAGACACTAGTTTGTCTCATGAGACCTACCGATGCATCGAGGAGCTATAGCGGGCTCCACCCGTCACTTATTATGTCCAATGCATTCCTCATATGAACAGGTTTAAACATATCATAAAGCATAACATAATCGTATCACATAAAACATGCATAAAGGAAACATAACATTTCCACATATCAATCACAAGATATCAATACAACACATTGATATAATGAAAATGCATTCAAATCCATTTTCAATAACAAAATAGAAGAAAGTTAAAAAGTTGTATTTATTTTTCATTAAAAAAAATGATGGCTTGTAGAGGAAGCCGAAACTCAAATAACGGGCACGGCGGCGGAGAAGTCGTTGTCGCCGCATAAGTACGGAAAGAAAAACATTCCCTTTTTGTCGTTTAGTAAAACGCTTCGTATAAAAAAGATTTCTTTTTGAATAAACATAAAAGTCAAAGGGGTTTATACACCGTATAAAAGAAAGTTATCTATAAAACCAAATATCCCTCAATGAAAGGGGATTGAGACGAAGTCCTTAAAAAGATCATTTTTTTAAATAAAGTACATCTATAATGTGTATTCACTATAAGTACACATAAATAATGTACAAATACATGATAGGACATAATAATATCATGACATAATTTGAAAGTAGGAGATTATCCAAAAGAATAGAAATTGGGTTAAGAAGTTCCCTTACCTTGCGTCCTGTCCTGACTCGACCGTTCTTTAAACTCCTGAATAATAAACTAGAGTTAATTTCTATTTACTTAAGAACCTTTTTCATGTTCATTATTCCTTTTATATCACATATTTCCATGTTATGAATGTTATGTAATTATTTACGTTAATAATGGTCATTTTGTCGATCTTTGGTACATGAGTCAAAAATAAACTTCTTATAATTACAAGTTGTTCATGTGGTGAAATATCCATTATATCCAGAATTATATTAACGATGTAGATATCATATATATCATATATATACAGTATATACATTCATTTATAATATTACGTAACATTTAGAGGTAAGAAATGAAATGCACCGTTCATGGAGATGGTAAGCCGTACGTATGCATGAATTCTACTTTAATTTCTATTTCATATTTAATGGAGTGAAATCATAATGATATAAATGTATAATATAATTCCAGTATAATATCATATATAATATCATTTACTCCATCCTTTATACATCCCACATATGGCATTAATGATTCACATCACATTGAGGGGGCGGTAGTCCGCACTTCCTAAAATGAAATTATCGCGTTTACCCATAATGGAAATCATAAAGTATGCCATAAATGATAAATACAGAAGCATAAGGAAAAAATAAAAATATTATATATCATATATAAATATAGTGACATCTTAATGTCCACCTTTGAAGGTGTTATATGAGTGTTGAACAATCATCGTTTCGTGAGGCAGCAATTCGCCATCCACAGAAACAGTATGTTCTTTAACCATTAGATGTAGGTGTGTGTAAGTGTAGCTCGAATACTTCTTATAACAACATCCTAGTATATTTATGATACTGTTGTTGTTACAAAAGAAATTATTAAAAAGTTTTTAGAGGGTTGTAGATGAAAAATAAAACAAAACAACATTAGAGAAGACATTACCTTAAAATCGGGTAACTCTTTTTGATTTGAGCCAAAGGCTTCCTTGGGAAGAGTTCTTCCCAAAGTGAGGCTTCTAGGAGTAAGAGGGGGAAGTTGGGAGATTATTTGGGCAGGTGTTGGCCGAGCCAAAGGGCTTGAAAGTGTTAATTAGGTGGTATAGGTGGGTGCCTTTTATAAGTGGAGAGGAGGGGCACTCTTGGAAGGTAAGGAAAGTTTACATTATTATACAATGATTTTCGGAATCTAAAGCTCCCACACTTATATAATTAGTGGATAAGGTGATAAGGGTTCTAAATATACCCATACAATAGTCTTTGGACAAGTGTAAGCCTTGGAGTTTACATTATCTTTTCATTTTATTAAAATCATTAAATAATGAGGTCATCGCTGCATCATAATGATGTCATGAATAATTTAATTTATTTAATGTCTAAAAATTATAAAGAAAATATCATGATGTAGGAAATATTTTTATATTTCTAATGAATATTTATAGTAAAAAATATGACTTGTATAACCCCATGTAAAAATTGTTTTAGTAAAACATTTCATGTTTGTGTCATTTTTTACTTTAACTTTAAATAAAAGGTATTTATGTCATTTTCCAACTAAAGTGGCTCCATGGGGTCCCAAAGTTGACCCATGGATTGTCTTGGTCGTCCATGGCACATCCAATGAGGGTAGGATATGTGTCAAGCTCATCTCATATTATTAAAACATTATTTTTACCTTAGGTTACAGTAATTATCTCTAATCGCGATTAAGAACTTAAAAGTTACTATTCACCAAAAATTATTTTAATCTCATTGAAACACATTCTAATTCTTAATGACAACCATGTATGTCGGATTTTTGAAAATCAAAACACAGAAGTGGTAATATTTTATTTAAAAGAAAAATCAGTTATTTAACTACCACTTAGTGGTTTCACTATTCATAAAAAATTGAAGTTTTTCTAAACAATGCCAAAATTTCACCCTAATCTATAATTGATATTCCGAATTCAAAAATGATGTCAATTTTAAAAAATTCCAAACATATAAGTTGGATTTATTAATTTTATAATTAATTCCCGCCGTCACAACAAATTGCGTGTTTTTAAAAAACAATTTATATCAAAAGATTGGCAATTGTTTATGTCCAATTTCAGTGTTAAATTAATTCTAATGACCACCATTGGATAAAATGGTAAAAATATATTCTAATTATACTTTAAAACTACTAAATATTATAATTTATCACAATAAATAATTTTCATTAAAAAATTTGTTTTAAGTATTTTTCACTATTCATAAAAAATTGGAAGTTCTCAGAAAATTACAAAAAAATCAACTTAGGGTAATTTCCATATTACGAATACAAAAATGAAGTCCATTTTGAAATATAAAATTTCTATAATTTTCAAAGGTGGTTATTACTATTCATAAAAGCTACATTGATTAGTTGCGGTGTGTTAGAACTCGAACTTGCGTACAATGCAAGCTATTGCATTATTGAAAGAGAGGCGTATCGTGGAAGCTCGGGGTGTTACAATAGATAATTGTTGTGTTTTTAAAAAGAAATTTTATTTTTGATAATTCATTTCCAAATTCATAAAATTATATAAGTTACATGTAATCATATAAAAAATAATATATGGATAAAGAATAATATTATATGAATGTTAAATAATATACATTACTGTAAATGCAGTGAAATAGGGAAATACCAAAGGATGTGGGTTGGGTTTTAGAATTCCTCATAACTTTATTCCAAATGATATCGTCACATTAATATACATAATAGTAAAACTATATTCACTAATTAATAAATCCATAACTATTAACAAAATAATTAATTTTATTTTATTTCTTATACAATCATTTATAGAATGTTGGATCAGTAGTATAGTTTAATTAAATCATTGTGGACTATTGATTAACTTTATTTTCATGATCTGTTCCCTAAATTATATGTAATGATGTATTTTTATTATTTGACTAACTCTAGATAATTTGAATTATAGATTATTAATGAAAGTAAAATTGTTTAAATGTTTATACATAACTCTTGTTTATATGTTATGATGATGAATAATTAAATAATACAGTAGTGATAAAAATTTAGATTATTAAAGTGGTTTCTCGATAAACAATAAACTACTTGTTTTCTATTATTTATTTTTTTGTATATAAAATACTTATAGAACATAAAATGATTATAAAATATAAATAGAATTAAATTTTAATATATTAAGGATTTTATACCCATTCGTAAATGTGGTAATGGAAAATGAAAACATTTCATCCATGAATGAGATAAAACATCACCTCACGAAAATGTGTTTTTTATTAATGATGGGTGAGTAGAAGGGATTTATTATATAATTTCAAATTGAATATTTATATTCTAAAATATATTCATTATATGACTTATCAATCAATTTTGATGATGGAAGGAGAATTTAGAATAAGAAAAGATAGGATCTTTAAAAGAAATTAAATGAAAATAAAATATAATTTACATCTAGAATATTTCTCCTTAGGAACCTCCATAGGGAAAATTGATTACCCTTTTTATGAGATATGGAGATCCAAAAAATGGGGCAGGGTCTTGGGAAGAGTATTGGGTAATATTTATACAAGGATCACATAATGGAATGATTTAAGAGAAAAGGTGTTTAGGGGTGGTATTCATAATTGTGGAGAGGGATGATTTCCCATTATTTAAATCAATGGATTATTAATATGTCGTTCCACAAGGAATATATAGAGAATTATCCCTAAATATATAAAAATAATTATCTATGGATTTATATTATGGTCTTACATGATTCACAGATCACATAAGACTCAAAAAATCATTTATTTATCCTTTACCATAAATTACATTGTTTTACTATTCCCAAAAATTTCATGTATTTTAAAAAAATTCAAAAAAAAAATTAACATAAAAATGTTTTGACATGTAGGATTAAAAAAATAACTCCATTTTATAAATGCATTTTTCAAAATATGATAAATTTATTTTCTAATTTAAATAATTATTTAATCGAAATATACAAATATTTAAATTATCACTAATTTTATAACAAATTGAAAAATTAATTAAAACATCATATTATTATTATAAAATTATTATAAAAAAATATTATTCTAAATTTTTTTATGGGAATATATATTCATTTAAATTATTAGATTAATCAAAAAAATCATTTAAATATTTATGACTAAAAAATACCAACACATAAACAACCATTCTTAAAAAACTCAATTACTTATACTATTATATTATTATATTATTTATTCATATATAAGATTCTTAAATTTATTTTTTATTTTCCTGCGTTAGGTTACTATTCATTTGACTATTTCCCTATTCATATCTCTAAATTAATATTCTTATGTTCATGTTACTATTTAATCTGTAAAAGTTCATAAACATCAGAAAATAAGTTAATTTTTAATCAATAATAATTTATACTGCTTTTATTTTGTTCTCAATGTGATATTTTTTGTTTTATACAATATTTAAAAATTATTTGAAGTATATTTCTCCTCATAAATATTAGGTCATTACATTTTTACACCTTATGAATTTTTTCTGTCAGAATTATGTTTTAAATACTATATTGAAAACAAGTTTGGGTAATTATACATCATCTCTTCCTCTTGTTCCATTCATTCCACTATAAACATATGGTTTTTTCATATTAATTTTTTTAAGTGAGTAGCCACATTTCCTAGAACATTATCTCTATGGTCGTAGATCATAACTCTTTTCACATTTTATGATAGAACATTTTCCATCAGTAAAATATATGGATTTATTTACATGTGAGAGATCTATTATGTACTTCATTAAGAGGGACATGAAGAATAAAAAATGTACATGATATGTTATAGGTGGAAGTGCTAGTGGATTGGCCACATCTCTGACATGAACCATGATATAGAGTGACCAATGAAACAGGGACTCATCCAACTTTTCATCCAAAATATCATAATCCTCTTCCATGGAGATATGTGGATGAATTCCATGTACCGATCTATAAATTCATTTTCCCTTAGATGATTTTATCCTTATTGAATTCATTTAATTTTGAATTCAATGATGTGATACATTTAGTTTTTACCATTTTCACTATCTCATCGACGATTTCATTTCCATGTAGGTAATTTCCACTAACCTAAACCCTATACAACAGTGTTTTTCTTGTTTCACATAATGAATGACATATGAAACAATTTGGTTGCTTGAATGGGAATAGATTTTTTAAAATAACGTTTTTTATATGATATTTTTTTCATCTACCTCTGTCGTCCATAGAACATTCCCTCCTCATGTCTTTCATTTTCAGAAATTGACAACCAAAATGATCATCATTTTGAGGTTGATAATTCATAATTAATATTATCTCAATGTATATATCACATTAGAGACCATTCTCGAACATGTAGTTAATATCAGATATCGATCAGATACAATAAAATATGGTACTCCATTTATCCTTAATCCTTCTTTGAAATAAACCCTTGAATGTTGATCTAATGAAAAGTACAATAGAATTGATATAAAGTGGTCTACCATTATATGAATATCCACAACATCCAATATATAATTATTGCCATCATATATATTTGGAATTAAGTTGATAATGTCTATGGTGATGATTTCCCATTTCCATTATAGTAGCAGAAATTTTTGTATCATCCCATTAGTCTTATGTATTTATGACTTGTCTTCTAAGATACCAGAAATGTTGATGTATAATCAGAAATCACCTTCATCAATTTTCTCCACCAATAGTTTTCTCATGGATCTAGATACATCTTTAAGCTCCATGGGTTTATAGATAAGGCTGGTCTATGTTCATCATTAATAATATACTTCTTTATCTCTGGATAGAATGATATATATAGTCATGACCCATGTCATAAAACTCATTCCTCATCAAATTTAGAAAATGATTATTTCCCATATCTAATATATTCCACCATCTTAAGAATATTCACTTTTTTTTGTTGATAATCATTTTCTTATTTCCATTATGGAATGATGAAAATAATTTCAAAAATAATTGATGATGCTATTTCAATAATGATTCCCATGTAAATCTTTTAGACATATATGAATATTAGATCCTTCTCCAATCATATCATTGATAATGTTGAAGGATCATTTCTACCCCATTCGAATGGATGTTTTAGGAATATCATCCTTCATCGTCATTAATTGTAGATATCCCAAAAAAAGTACATCCTTTAAAAAATATATTGAAACCCATAGTGTAGTGATCAAGTCATCAATCTATGGAATGTGAAACATGAAATAAATAGTAATTTTATTGAATAAATTCAATTGAGAAGTGAACCTCTCAATCAAGCGGAAGACTATGAATTTCATCAAGGACAACATTAGTGTAGTCCCTCACAATGGGCATGTCTTTGAGCAAGATTCTCTCCTTTTCCTCAATATTTAGTGGTACACATAATTTTTAATAAGGAAATAATATCAACATTTAATACGATGAATATAAATGATAATCAAACTCATCCTTAAACATGTATTGAATTGATTTATACTTCAGGAAGTGATTTGTGATATCATATATTTTATTGTTGATTTTGTTTTATAAGAAGAGTTTCAGTCAATTCCAAAAATATTATACAACTCCTCCAATGTATATATGAATTTTCTAGGGGGTAAAATCCAGAAGAATTAATCAATGTGTTTTTATATATGTTGTATTCAATAATTTCCCTTTTTACCACTATCATAAGTAACTCAATCTCAAAATTTTGATGTCATGTAAGAATATTTCTACTTAATAAGAAATATATGAAAGCATGTTAATAAAAAAAAATAAACTATTTTGTTCACTATTATTTAATGGATAATTAGTTTAACTATCATAACATCTTTATTAGTATCCAATTCATAAGTTGGGATGGCATAAGCCTGGACATGATTAATTAGCATCGGTGGTGGATGATGTTGATTACCCATATTGTCTTGGGGTTTATTTCATTGTCTTGAATATTTCCCTTGCTCCATAAAATATAAGAATTGAACCATTAGATTTTATCTCCTTTCATCCAGTAAAATATACATCTTACTCTGGAATTTCAAAATTCTGGAGCTTGGTGGCCTTATATCCCTCACATATATAATTCCCATTCAAATTGAGGTAATTCCCGTGATTCTTCTTCCGACATTTTTTGTCATTTGGGGTTTTTAAATTTAGTTTCATCGGTATCATTAAACACAATACAATTAAACTATTACTTTTTATCCTTACCACCATATCCATTGGACCATTCTCCATTCACCAACTCCTGTTTATGAGCACATCGGTCAAATTATTCGGAACTCCAAAAGGCACATATTTTAAATGAATTTTGATGGTATGGATTCAATAAACTAATGAATATATCCATTTTTCTAAAATCATTGATAAAAAATTAATGAACCTTGAAAAACTTGTGAAATTTTCATCCTATGTAGTAACAGATTAAACATCATTTTTCATTAACTCTATGAATTCTACTCAAATATTATTATGGATGGTTTGATGGATATACATGTTATGAAACACTGTAATAAATTATTCCCACACTATATCATTAATTTTTTCATTAATGTTGTTTTTAATCAATTCCCAACATTAGTAAGACTCTCCATCTATATGAGAAATTGAAAAAATCACCATCTCTATATAATAAAACAATTTTAAAAAATTATCTTATATATTGAGTGGACCCACTATTCTATGAATAATTGTTCTAATGAGCTAATAAATGACTATTTTTGTAGCCACATAAACAAGTCAATATTTAGTCTCTCTATATTAGGTGAAGGATGATATTTCATATTGTTATGATTATTATTGAAAACAAGATATTCCCATGTAATCATTACTTTGAAATTTTGAAATCCTCAACTGAATTCATTGGGTGGGGATTTTGGGAATTCACTACATTGTCCCTATCATGGTATGATGGCTCGGTCTCTCATAGTTCCTTACATTTACTAAAACATATTTATTATAAAAAAATATATGTCAATAAGTCTTGAATAAAGTACTCTTCTAATAAATTAAATATAATGTTATTACATTTTGGATCCCTATTATTAAAATTATCTAATAAATGTATTCCATGGTGATTAAATATACTTATTCTAATCATATTTTTTTTCAATAGTGTTCAGTAACCCTGATTCCCATATTATATAAATGGTGCTCTAATTCCAACTATAGTGACCCATCATTTTCATACAATACAATTGGGTCATATTAAATATAAAGAATATAATAGTGTAACAAATCTATAACTCAATTTATTAGAGTCATTGAAATATTTGGACTATACAATTCATTTGTATAATAAAACAAAAAAAATTACATAATTCTATATTCCCTTCATTCATAGAAACCTTCATATTTATCTTACTTCGTGCAATCACCGTGGGATATTCATCAAATGAAGGGGTGAGCTAAAAGACCACTAAGAGGATGTATAAAAACATGATTCAATATAAATATGTGAGCATAATCAGCATCTTCATAACTAAGAGATGAATAATTAATATGAATACTAGAATTTGGGAATGCATAAAAATGAAACATTATGTCTTATTAGCCAAATTCCACACAATGTTGTGATCAAAACAATCAAAATGTTCGTGAATATTTAAAGTTACATCATTTTCTTCGTCAACATAACCGGTGTTTTGGTTCACTATATAATTATTGCCTCACTATTCAAATCAAAAAATTTACATGCTCTATATTATTTTATGTTCACCAATAACATCATAACAATGACATTTTCATGCATGCCATATAGATCATATAAAAATAATGGACATAAAATATCTCATTGAATGAAATGAGTTACATTTCATAAATAATAAATTCTTAAATAAACATTAGAGTTCAAATGATATTGATGGAGTAATATTTTTAGTATAATAATTATTATTATTGATTGTAGAAGAATCAATATCATTAGAAGATAAATATTTTTTAAGTAAGAAAAAATATTTTGGAAAAATATTTGTATTTTCTATAAAACCATATTGGTAACATTTATTAATTAATAATTATATGATAACGATAATAAAATGATACATATGAAAAATTATCGGAAATTTTTTTTTGAAAATGGTGTAAAGAATGAAATAAAAATAGAATAGATTGGGTTCATGAAATCCCCTAAGCACATGTCTGAAAGCATTACTCACGTTAATATTCTAGATAATGAAATTAAATTTATAAATTAAAAAATTGATATCCTTTTATATATTTATTTTTTTCATTATTGTTGGATTATGTTTTCATATTACTCTTTTTTATTTTTCATAGTGTTAAATTTCATGGTTTTCATCATTAAGTATGTTATATACAAATAATGGTGTTTTTTTTAAATTATAGTTATTCAAAATATTATGTTAACAATGAATATCCATATGTTTAGATATTTAAACATATTAACTTGTTACATTTTATAAGTATTTTTCATTAAATGAGACATTAGTATTATTTCAATTGATTGTTAATGTGACTTCTTGATCATCACATACTAGTTCATTTTGAAATTTATTATTGTGTATTTCTAATAGTTCAAGAAAAAAATCATTATAATATAAAATTAAAAATCATTTTTCTACCATAAAATGGTTTTTGGTGTAACATTGATGGTGGTGACAGATACTGAATAAATGTCTTCCATGAAGGCGATAAAACGACACATCTTGAAAAACACTTACATTTTTTTATAGAAGGGATAGTGGAAATGGGGTAACCCATTATTTTTTAAATAAAATAGTAATGTTGTTGTATATATAATTTATTGCAACTTTCATTCCATTTTGATGATGTAAGGTAAAATGATCATATTAAAGGATGAGATCTTGGAACGAAATAAAAAGAAGGAAAACATGAATTAACCTCTTGAATTTTCCTCCATGATAAACTCTTTATGGAAAAGGGATTGGTATATTTATGATAATACAAATCCTATACATTGAGCAGTGGATTGTGAATATTGTTTCAATTAATTTAGATAAGTCTCAATGATATGAAGGGTTTAGGAGAAGTGGGGGTTGGTGTATTATATATAGTTGGGGAGAGAGGTGTTTTCTAATTACATTCATCATTAGTTTAATATTTTTTCTCACCAAAATGAATATATTGAGATTAATAAGTAAATAAACTATAAAAATGCTTGACTATTTGAGAATTTGTTCTTACAAAATCAATACATCATCATTGAAAAAATCATTAATTTAGTATTTATCATGAATTGTCATATTTTTTAATTAACCAAAAATTATTGTATTTCGAAAAAATCTCAAAAATTATTCATTACCATTTTCAACATGTAAAATTAAAAAATGAACCCCTTTAAATGAAAATAATTTTATAATAATGATAAATTTAATTATGAATGAATATCATCATTTACTCTATAAATTTTGATTTCAAAACTATAACAAATTTTAAACCTCATTGAAAACAAAATTAATTTATCTTAAAATTATATTAAAAAAAATCAAAATAAAATATCAATTTATGAGTAAATTTAATGAATATAAAATTTTCACTTGAATTATTAATTTATTTATAAAATTAAAATTATATATTTATAACATATAGAAAATACAAAAAGGTTATTAATAATTGTTAAAACATTTATTTACATATAGTATGATATAATTTTGTCATAATTTCATATATATGATTCCTAAATTGTATTTATACATTTATAGGGTTTTATTACTATTCTTTTTTTGTTTTAGTAATCATATGTTTGATATTACTATTCATACTATCTTGTTACCATTTTATTTGAATAAGATCCTTAACATCATGAAATAATTCTTATTTAAATCATTCATCCTTTATATTTTTCTTATTTTTTCCTCAATGTAATGTTATTTGTTTTATTATATATGAAAAAATAATAAGAAGGAAATTTCAATTGATTTCTATGTGGGAAATTACACATTCGGAAAAAACCATAATGTTGTGGTAATTATTGGCTCACATAGACTATGAATTAACCATTGGGAATAAAATCTCCATACACTTCTGATTTAATGGATATTTTATTAATATAGAAATCAATGAATAATTTAATGGTAACCAACCATTGCATCCTATAAATGATTGAAATCCATTCATCTTGAGATAAAAGAAGCCCAATATGAAGTGTCACTAACATATCTCAAAGAGATATCCCTATATTGATATAAATCCTCTGTTCTAATTATCCATATAGAATCAAGAATAATTACACCCTCAAAAAAAATGAATCATCATCCCATGGATTTAAATAATACGACAGATTTAAAACTATAAGATTACCATATGTCCTATAGTGCAGAAGCTAATATACATGCCACAAGATACAACTTCTCTATGTGGCATGTCCCAGAATTTACTTCTCAATGGTCGGTCGAACAACATATATCTGGACTCACCCACAACCCTTTTATATATCCTGGTTACACAAAGCAGATCAGCTCTACTAATGATCAAAAATTGGCATATGACTACCACATGTATGACCACCACCTCATCATGATCATTCAGCTATACTCTAGCACCCATTATAATGTGAAAGAGTTGACCACTCTATTGAAATCATAGAAGATGAAAAACCTCTCACACAAGATGATGGAGTAATTTGTTTTCCAATGTACTATATTTGGATTATCTTTCCTTTTGATCAATACAAGACTAGGTCACTAATAAATAATGGCCCTCATTTGACTCAGCATACCACACTAGTACAACCTAACCTGGCTACTTGAGTATGTGGTTTTGATTCAAATTTCATTTCATGGAAGATCTAGAATATTCTTCCTTATTCATGTTAAACCAAAACCGCATCTAGAAGATTTAATACCATTGATCTCATCCTCATCCTCTCTCTAGTTAAGTAGTCTGATATGCCCATAAGCCACTATTTCTAAAAATTGTAGAAACCATAATGAAATTCACATATGATTTGATTTCATACATGGTATCACCAACTAATATCATCAAATTTGACAACTCTTCAATTATAAAAATAGGTTTCAATCCCTGGATATTAGATACATGGACCGAATAATGCATAAGTGATAATGCACACTAATCTTGGGGAAAAATTCAAGGTCTCTATATTCCATCTATGTCTTTTGATAGAAATGGTCATATATCTCCATGTAAAAATCATTATAAGAAATATCCCAATGACTATATATCATTTAATGACTTCCCACCATCTCCTAGAGGAGTCAGAGAACATATAATTAGAAATCATTTTCATCCTCTCATGACGTGTCTCAGGATCCACATAGATAGAAAACATGTCCTCTATCCATGACACGTCAATCTTTGTCATCCATAAAACAATAACATGGTTGGATGTTGTTGCTAAAAAAACCCACATATTCCACTATTGTTGAGTTAGGTCATGATGCCCTAAGAATAGTATTCAAAAAGCACATGAACCCATCATATCACTATTCATACGCACCTATTTGTCAGAACTATTAGGGCCTAAGTTTGAACTATGAGAAGATCCACTAGTATCCCAAGGCCCAACACATCTATAGTGTGGTCATAGACACCCTCCTAGTGTACTATTTTTTTTCATCACTAGGGGATGCGTCTAAAATTTGAAATACACCCCTCAATCCAAGATCAATTTAAATTACCTCAACAAAAAATCGCATATATGACAATTTTATAGTTATACACCTTTATATATAAAAACACACATCTATACATAATTATAGATTCATGTCTGGGAGATGTATAAAACATATAAATGCCAAAGTCACTACATACTTTCATCTACAATTGTAGGGTCTTTCTCATGTTCTCTGCTAAAAAACATTCATTTTCATTTCATTTTTAATAAATAATTTTATATTTCCTTTAAATATATATATTTATTTTTTTAATTAACTCCCTTTTCAATTTATAACATAGTTTTATTTAACAGTCTGATCCAAGGGTTCTCCAATATTTTATCCAAGAGGGACCATACTCACCATGAATAAAATTCTAAAATACACCTAACTAACACATTTCATCATCTAGATTACATATCACAAAAGAGTGAAACAAGTAATTCAATATTAATGGCATGGAGAAATTAATTATATATCACATATATACAGTTAATTATATGATTTATTAGATTTTATGCCATCATATCATCACTTTGACACAAAACAGAACCATGAATCATTTCAATAATGACGTCACAATTGATGTGTTTCACCCAAATATTGAATTGTGTAATATTTTACAATGAATATATAGAAATAAATAATTTCAAATGAGGTAATTTGGGTTTTTCCTATATGCTTGTCAGATACATTGGGGCACAACTCATTTCCAAATTCATATTCATTCTTATCCCATTATATTGTATAAAAACTATAAGTAAACCCAAAATGGAATCTGTTATAAAAAACTTTATCATCCAAGGCCTAGATTCCACATAGTAGTTCCCTGATACTAGTTGGCCACATGGGAACAATTGAATATTCCCATACACTAGAGTTTTTCGACTATAATTAGTGGCCTAGTTGAGTGTGTTTGGGATATTATTCCCCCATCATGGAAGTATATAATTCTTTTAATATCAATAATAGACATGTAAAGGAAAAAATAAATCATGTAGACAATAGATACACATCATGAATGTATAAAAATTAAAAAAAGGAAAATTCTATACAATGATGATGATGATACATGTCCTATGTCCCTAAACCCCCCCCGAAAAAACATGTATAAAATAGAAATTTACAATACATGAACAAAATTAAACATTTGAAAACCTCATCCCAATTGGAATTTATAGTCGTAGCTCACTCCCATGCTCAAATGTTCATTAGTATCATGAAATAACCCATGTATTTCTCTAGGGGTGGTATATAACACTTCAACATCTGTCTATCCTTGGAGGTTCACCAAGGGTTCCCAAGTATCACCCATAGAAATATATATATCAAATTCCCTTTAATTATTCATTTACAAAAACCTTAAATAGTTCATGTTTAACATAGAATATAATAGTCAGCACATATGATTCCATATTTGTATTTAAATATAATGATTTAATGTTTCACTCATGTGTAATAAATGTACAACACAACTTAGTACATCCATTAGATTCTCATATTAATCCATGTTTCAATGAAGGCATAAAATCATTCAATACCAATCAATTCTATTTAATCTATTCCCCCTAACAAGTTAAGGTAAAAAACTGGATCATTAAATTTTGAACAATCCTTAGAAGGATAAAAAATTAATGTGAAATTTAGATGAGGATGTCATATCAATTAAATGTGTGGGAATATATCTATAACCAGAATCTCATGATTAATCCACTAATACGTGTTAATGTTATACGGTCATTTAAATTTCATCCATTCTGATTAATCATTTCAATTACAATTTCTATAACAATTAAAATTACATATCTATTCATTATTCAACCAAAAATTGAAAATTATTTATTAATATCTCAAGACATAGGGAAATGGGAAGAACCAATGGGGGTACAATTTAAAATTACACACACGGTGGTTCAATTATTATAATCTACAAACCCAATGGGGAGGTTCTATTCAAGGTTACAACATATTAACATTCATGGACATGACCTTTTAATTATTTATGACAATTTATGAAACTCAATTAAAGGATAAACACTCATTTTAAGGGAGATGATCCAATAATTATGATTTTTACAGAAACACAATTAAAAAACACATATACATGTAATAAATGTCACATTAAATCATAATATAACTCCGTAGTGGATAACTTCTTTAACATATCCTTCTTATTTTTCTCGAATCAAGATAAAATCCATGGATGGATGAAACAAATATTATTAGGGAATATTATCTTGCACCTATATAGTTTAATAGATACCAAATGAACCAAATAGAATCTAAACAGAATGAATATATTACCGATGTGGATCCATCAAGATGTGAGGATCTTGATTCCAATCTTAGATGAAGATGTTTTATTTAATTATCAGAATAGAATACAAAAAAATATAACAAAAGGTGGGGTATTTTTATGCTATGAGAATATGAGAATATGAGAATATGAAAATGGGGTTATAAATATGATGTAATTAAGAGTAGAATTTTAATTTCACACCAAAGTAGTGAGACTCATTGTATTCCCACATTGTTTGGAAAAAAATTTCACCAACCGTGCATGCATAGTTGTGGGGAAGGGAACATGAAACTATTTTTCATCATGGACTACAATACATCTGTGAAACATACACAACACCACTATCAAAATTTAATAAATGGAAATATAAAAGTGAAATAGAATTGAACAATATTATCTAAACATGATTCCTTACCAATATGGTTTATTCTAATAGTTTTTAGTATATATTCCACTATAATTTAGGGTTTTGATATCTGAACTAGACAGGAGACCCCCCAACAACTCAAGGACCTCATAGAGAATCCATATAGTTCCATATTTAAAAGTTATAACTAATTATAAACTAAATTTATATGTTTCATACCCTGATAAAATAAATGTTAGGAAACATCATAACCATTGTAATGTAGTGAAATGAAAATGGGTGTCTAATAATAAATAAGTAATTCCATTAGTAGAAGAAGTATGATATAAAACATGGAATGTTAGAAAAATCTATTGTCTTGTTCTTGGTGTTTATTGCGTAGATATGTTCTCTCGAGTTCTAAAACATAGTAGTATTCAAGATATGATGGGTATAATATCTTTGTAAAATATTTAGTTGGTGAATCTATATATTAAGGAAATATTTCATAACGGATACATTGGGGTAGATATATATATATATATATTGAATTGTTTTTTCTAATTAATAAATTAAATTTTTATTTTAGAATTCTCTATTGAGGAAAATAATCTACTATATAGTGGTATTAAATTTTATATTCGTTAATGAAATCTCACGGTTATAAAATCTTCAATTAGGAATTTTTAATTTATCCTATTAAATGTTGAAAATGATTTTATGTTTTTCTATATGTATATATTAAATGTATGATTATTTATTCCAATGATAATACATAAATTCGAAATTGAATTGTTTTTCTTAATTATGAGTTTGAAATGAACGATTTTGGTTATTTATGGAAAATTATTGTCATCGAGATAATGTGAAACATAAATTTAGTCATATTGTATTTCATTCATTAATAATTAATTGAGAAAATTTATTAATGTTATTATATTTATAATTAACATCTGTTGACTATTTAATTAGCTAAACATTTTGGATATTCATCTTCTTTTTTTCCATTTGTCTGATGATGAGTTTTAGTTGTTTAATCAGTTTAAATTTTCAAGTGAATATTATTCATTTAGGTTTTCAAGGTTTACCACCTATCCATATTTACCTCATATTGTCACTATAGTCAATATATATACGAATAATTCCAATAATGAATATAATAGGTGAGTGTAAAATATATTTATATATATACAAGGAGATAATGATGTTTTCCAACATTTTGGGTGATCAAAAGGATGTGTATTGGCTATGTTGACATAGATTTTTTAGAATATATTGATAGTACATGAAATTTGAAATGTTGTGTATCTATCAAGATCATGTGTGATATTTATTATAAAAAATAGAAAATAATTATATTTATTTATCTACTATTATTTCCATGTATATGTGTATTATAGAAGCTAATAATGATTCACTTTGGTAACATGTAATAACTAAAAGACATCGTATAGATCGATATATTTTAAAACATTTGATTATATTTATCACAAAGGATAATATATTTAATGTTATGAAAAACGACATTTATGTCAAATGTAATATTTTGAGGGTTGATAATTGTCAAGGTGATATTTTGGATAGAAGTGTTTTTACACTTGGAAATCCTATAAACATGCTGACTGAGGCTCATCATATTTCTAGGTTTTATAAATTGATGAACATGGATTTCCAGTGATGTTAATTCTCATTCCTATGTTCCATTAAGGAAGAGGTGGAATATTAAAATATAGATATTATAGGATTATTACATCATCTATAGGATTATGATCAATGATGATATTATTTCAACAACATGAATAATATTCTACCATTTCACTCATGCAACAAAAAATATGGTTCATTCCGATTTATTTTTTCCACTAATTTTGATAAAATATTCTCTATTACTATGATTAATAAATACCAATTAATTTCATCATATATATATATATATATATATTTGTGTGGCTGTGTGCTTTTATATTTGCATGGAAATCTCAAAAAAATGAATCTCATAGGGAATATTTGGTTCTCCCTTTGAACATTGTTTTACTTAATTTTTGATTTACACATAAAGTTATTTTGTTCCCTTTTTAGATTCATTCATCTTCAATGTAATTCAATAATAAATTTCCACAAAGGATATAATTAAAAAATTAGTACATATACATTTCAATGGAATGAAATCTAAACATAACATAAATAATGAAATGATTTTTATATCTCAAAAATGATATCCAAATAATGTTTTTTGATGATTCAACATATGAAATATAATCCTAATAGTTCACTATTTTATAGTCATTATAAACTCATTGAAGTGATATCCTTTTAACTGGGATATATAATGCATACATGTGAATTTTTCCTTATAAGTAAAGAGTCTATGATTTCATGTATGTTATTGTTTACACAAGAACATAAATTTTACACACTATGGGTTTCTTATTTCAGTTATTATAACGTTATACAAATTAATAGTAAATAAGAAAAATGTGGATATTAAGTCATCTAGAATGTATATTTATTCAATGATTATTTTTTTGGAATGACAAATCATTTTTAATGGAAATGACGGAGATATTCCGTAAAACCAAAATTAGAATGTTTTATTATTGATATATATTTGATTATAATTATGGAAATTATAATTAATGTAATAATGAAATTTTGAAATTGCCTTATCTAATACTAATAAATTTTTGGTTGATATCTTATTGATAAATATATGTATAATCAAAATGTACAGTAAGAATTACGATCCAGAAATCAGGGTATTTGATGGTTAATAGTTATCAGTTGGGAATAATCCAGTCATGGCAATAATTATGAATATAAATTTCATGGGATGTAATTTTTTGAAGCATTTATCTAGATAGGGGTTATAAAAATGCATTCATTAACTCAAATCATATAAAATATTGTAGGATATATCAAGGAGTATCCTTAGGGTTTTTATCATGTGGAATTCACCATGAGATAGTAATTTGGTAATATTACTATGGCCTTGTACAAATTTATACTTATCATATCTATCTATTTACACCTCCCTTATACCATGATTCTTTGCATGTTATAGTAGGAAGAATATTTTTACTCGTATGATTTGTGATTCAATACATCTCATGGATATCTTAGGGGAAGGGATGTAATTCGACTTCCACTCATGTGATCATCCTCAATAAAATGAGATGATGAAAAATGGGGATTCTATATTTAGAGAAGGTAAAATAGAGATTTATCTTACGATATACATGATTTCTGTTTCATTCACGGTTTGTCTTGTATTTCTTTTCATTATTTGATTTGATATTTTTAAATAGAATTATTAGATACTTTAAAAGTCATAAAAGGAATCTATGCATTACCCTAAATCCTACATCATGAAATCATGTTTACAGTAATTCTTTTTTTGTTATTATTCATCTAATATTCCAAATTAAACAATAATATTACATTTATTTCTATTCGTGATGGAGTCTCAACATTGGATAATGGATATAATAGCCACCTACTATGTATAAATGATCCAGTTGTATATGAGTCAATGAATAATAAATTAGGAAGCCAAATTTAATGATTAATCTTTGTAAAATGTTCAATATAGAGCATCATATTCACTTGTCATTTCTGAAAAAGCTCTTAATGTATGATTTATATATGATTATTTTTCCATGATATGAATGCTTCTTTTATTAATACATATTCTTATTTCCATTACCTTGTATGTAAACGTACTAAAATTTTCTAATTGTTTTAAATATTCATAGGAATGTTAGATATTAATCACAATTGATAACTTTTAAATTTTAAAATGAAAAAAAAAACTATCTTGTTCTCAAAATAAATTAAAATCAATAAATAAATTGAGAAAATAAAATTTCTTATAAAATTAAATTATCAAATAAACTATAACATTTATAAATTGTTTATGAAATATAATTAATATATTTTGGATATTTATAAATTTATATATTGTTTAACATTTAGATAATTATAATGTGTTTATAATAAATTAATTAAATGTGAATGGATTAATTAATAAATAATATTCTAAAATATATACAGTTCATATCAAAATATTTTTTCAATGATATAGAATGAATTACAATTTATATATATAATGTCAATATATAGTTTATAATACTGTATTTTAAGAAAAAATTATAAATTAAAAAACATATATAATTTATATTTTTCATACTTAAATAGTGAATTTTTAATAATTATTTATATCAATTGTTTGAAATGAACCCTTAATTTTTATAATGTATATCAATAATATTAAAAGATAATTTTATGATTGATTTTCTCATTGTATAAATAATATTAAAATATATGATATTGAAATTATGTTAAAAATATAAAAATATTAATGTAAATATAAACTGTTTATATTAATTTAAAAATATTAACCAAATTAAATTGCACATAATTTAAAATAAAAAATATATTATATTAAAAAAATTAAATATAAAATTTTTATAATAACCAATTATTTAATATCTATATGAATATATAAAATTATAATGTGTTTATAAATAGCTTCGTTTAAGAATTATTTACATCGAATATGGTATGGGATATGTTCCTAAAATATTATCGAGTAAATTATAATAGTTTATGTTGTGATTAAATATTTTTACTGTTAATTCATTTAAAAATAATTCATGAGACTAAAATAATTAATGGAGGTTCCATTTATGATATCAAGAATCTATTTCTGGACATTGAGATTCTAGGACAACTGTTTATGTACCAGTTTTAATCTCAACCAAGATAAAATATGATTCAATTGTTAAATAAAGTGTCATATTCTCATACTGTTTTGAAAACAAATTATATAAAAAAAATTCATATTATTTAAATTATTTTTTATAATTTATATTAAAAAATGTCATAAATTCATCAATGGAGTAATATTAAAGGTATGATAGTGAATTTTACATTATTCTACAATCAAAAATAAAATATTCAGTAATGGGAATGAAATAAGTATATTATTATAATGTATTCATGTTAAGAGTATGAATTATGACGGAATTGATTTATTTTCCTATTAATGTATCATTTGGAAGTGGGAAACTGTGATAAACTTCCAACTTTTCTTGTGGATTTTCCCTTTTTCGAAAATTGTCTTGATTGATTATCTATTGGTGGATGCTTACCCATGTAAAAATTGTTGATCAAATATACATCTAAGACTTTATATGAAAGATTATCATTTTCATTATGCAAAGGATTCATTTGTATTTGTGAAGAAATATTTGATGTTTATATTTATTTGTTAAAATAAGCTATTTGTTGTTGAATGTCATAGATAGTAACATGGAATAAAAATAATTTTTTTTAATGGAATATGATTACAATGTAAATTTCAAGTATTAGACAAACATAAATTGTATGTCAAGATATAATATTATCATATAATCCACTATCCAAATACTATGTGTTATAATCATTCGAAACATTAACATTATTTAATTACACATGCAGTTATGGGTTACTGAATTTAAGGGGAATTTAGTTATTTGAAAATTTAGATTTAGAGAAGAGTAATTTATTCAAATTTTTTTAGATCAAGAATATAAATGTTTTAATATATTTGTGTGATTTTTTAGATGTTTTGATAGTATTGGTTTGTGCCTGCGTTTCTCAAGTGAATGATGGAGGCTGTTATTTTTTTTGTGATTTATATTGTTCATATTTTTTCACTAATAATAGAAACTTATGTATCTCATGATGGATAAAAATGTTAAATTATAAATAGAAATTATATTTTTAATGGAAGGATATTATCTTATATATGAAAATAATATCATATTTATTAATTCAATGGGGAGTATTAAGTGTGTTAGAATATAAGTTGAATAAGGATTTTCATCTAACATAAATGACATATGAATAAAAAATATCATGATGTGAAGTAGTATATTATATGTGAAATAATGGATTGGTAATGATGAAATAGTATCTTCAATATTACATTGTACGTTGAAATTTTATTATATTTGGTTTTTGATAATATGTAAAAAACACATACTTATAGGAAAATATGTTATCAAACAGTTAATTGATAACTCAACAACCTAGTTCATTACCTAAATATATTATGCATGATTGATTTATTCTATTTATTAAATTTTACAAAAAATGTAAATAAATAATCATTAAAAATATGTAAGTAATGATTTTTTTCGTATGGGTTAAACCTTTTTTATGGGTCAAATATAAAATATATTATTTTATTCAACAGAAATCCGTTATGTAAAATTTAAAAGAGTGTTTGATAAAGGAAAACTTATGATTTTGGATGTGACTATGATATTTAAGCATATATATATCATCTATATGGGATATTATAGAGAGAAAAATATGATATGTTTTAGTAAACTCAAAACTTATTAAATTTTAAAAATTGAGTTATTTATCAACAATTTCAAGAAATAACTAAATGATTAAAAAGAAATAAATTGATGTATTTGTATATTCATAAACTATACACCATGGGACATAACCTGAATTTTTCTATCATTCTATTATTATTCCATATATGACATTTTAAAAAATTTATAATGACTATCAGTTCACTTTTTCTATTATATTTCTGGAGAAAAATTTCATGTGTCACCTTAATTTCAACTCAGTTTCTCACACAATTTATTACTACTAAATTAAATGACTATAATATTGGATTTGGGGATGATTATACTCTAATAAGTGGAAAACAATTTTATTTAAATTAATCATTATTTATCATGGATAATGGAAATATATAGGGGTGATCACATAAGTTTTTTTGTGTATTTTTTTTGTGTATTTCTTATAAACACAATTTACGAGTTCATGAATTTTGAAAAAAAAATGGAATGTGTTTATAATTGTTTTCCTACTTCGTATTAGGGTTGGATGGATTCATGGGGTGTTGTAATCCTCATATCTATGGGATTGTATTCTACCAAATCAAATTTCAAGTGTTTACTTGAACTTGTTTAAGATATTTTTTTATAAAATTAAGTATTCAATTATTTTTGTATTGTTATTAAACATCAGAATGAGAAAATTATTTAATACCATTTCATCAATCCTCTACCTAAAAACCATTCCACGATAAAGGAAAAATTCCCTTATGTCTCACTCCATTCTTGTATTAAAAATTATTTGAGTAATTTAGACATATACATAATAATATTCTCACAAAATAAATATTGGTTCTTCTTGTGAATAGACTATGCAAATATCTGGTGAACTATAATTCCATAATAAACTCCCAAAATCAACTTTTCAACTTTTTATTTTTAGATATCAATGCCTAATTTTAGTTAAATCAATCAGGATACTTGAGTAGACCTAACAATATTAAAATTGTTTAAATTTTTATAAATTGTGTTGTCAACTATTAAATGTATTTTACTGAACTAATTCAATCTTTTGATAGGGAAACTTCTAGTTATACATGGATGATATTTGATGAGGATTATTTAGCATTGTCTATAATGATAAATCAGTATCGTTATATATATTAACCCATTATTAACTATAGGAAAATGATAATTTAGTTATTCTTTACAAAACCACTATTAGAGGAATCATTTTCTTTCATTATTATTTCTTTTAGAGTAATCTAATATAATCAAAATAGATTATTAAAAAACGACAAACATTTTGCAGAGATTTTTATGTTGATTATATTGTCACTCAATATGAAATAATGTTTCATGATATTTTAATTTAATTAATGTCATAGTTTTTTTTATAAATTTTCGTTAAAATAGTAATAACTAATATTTCATATATAATAAAAAATATTTAATTTTTTAAAAAATATTTTATAAATATTACTTATTTATTAAAAATTTTAATTTTTTAAAAATTCTAATTTTTTAGTAAAAATGAATAATTAAAATATAATTTATAATTATTAGTAATTAATTAATTATTATTTTTATCCTTGATTTATAAAAAATTTAATTAATTAATAATTATAATTTTTTATTTCATAATTTTAGATTTTTATTTAATAATTAATATTTAAATGTATTTTTTATTCTAATGTATTAATTTATTTTATGTTACTATTAATTAGTAATTATTAACTATTATTCTCCATGTTGTAAATGCCTTTGAATTTTTTTAATATATAACACATTTTAACATTTTTTAGAGGGAGTCGTTACATGGTTAGGTTTCGCAGATTACATGGGCCAAAAGACTAAAGGTACACATGGCTTACATTATCAGTATCTTGACTGAACATAAGCAACCTATATTCAGCACGTCATCGATGGATGCACCTAGTTCAACACAATCCATTTTTGTTTCCTTTTCCCTACACCACATAAAGTTGTGTACTACTCAAACATAATGGATTATATGTATAGTATGTCCTAATATTGTTCGGGTTTTCTCCAAATGATTAATTCTTCTACTATATATTAATCTTTCTGAGGCTTCTCTAGAATCATCATACCTACCATCTTTAATTCCACATAGACCCAAAGGTCTGGAGGCCCATATCATGGCATGAGATGATTTCTTTTTGAAAATAGTACTACTACTACTACTACATCCTTTATTATACATGCTATAATACCAGGCATCGAAATTGAAAATATTATAACATCTACAATTTTTAGCCATCTAGGATGGAGCCCGACATTTATAAAGTATTACTGGGATTCCTTGCAAATTGGTTAATCATCAAATTATTGTTTTTTATTAACTATTTTTCAATAATTAATAACTATTATTTTTATTTATTAAATATTAAATTTTTATAATTGTGAGTTATATATAATTTTTAACTTTAATTTCCAATTATTGTAAATTAATATAATTTATAAGAACAATCAATTAGTAATTATATTTTATTAACAATCAATAAATTCATTTCTATTTTATGAATATTAATAGTTAGTAATTTTTATGAATTATTATGTGGTGTTGCATTAGAGTGAACCATGGATGTATGAAATTCGGAGATGTGTTTATTCAATATAATGAAAAACTCAAAAAATAAGTCTAAATAACATATATATATACATAATAATACATTTATTTCATTTGCCAGTGTTATTAATACAAGACGATTTAGGTGATAATCGGTGTCATTAGTGGAAATAATAATTACCTTCTTCAAATATATTTTTTTACATATAATTTTTTTTAATATATGTACTAAATAAATTATATATGATAATTAAATAGTAAATAAATTTTAAATTTTTAAACATTATTATTTGGTATCGTTATAATACATGAAGAAGTTATTCACATGTTTTGTATGTTTCAATCATGAGCAACATTATTATATATGAAGGATAAATGTAATTGTGAAATTAATATATTCAATGACAGTCATAATAAAAATTAATTTTTGGAAGGATTATATTATTAATGGTTTACGTAAAAATTTATTTTGATCACTAGATGAGGTTTTATAGATTAATATATTATATCAGCATATGAAGATTTATAGAAATTGGTAATCCTATGATAACTATTTTGTTGTGTTTATTAATAATGGAGGACAAAATAATTATAATTAAATTAATGGAAATAATTATCATTTAATACTTCATTAATTACAAATTCACCATAAATTCATAGAGGAAGTGATGAAGTGGAAATTAATCAATGAAAAACTAATTAGTCAAACTGTGTTTATGAAACTGAATGAAATAAAGTATGAATATTGTATCATTAATATTATTTGAAATTATGAAAATCAACATGAAATAAAATGTTGTCATGGTTACACCATTTTCAATTATATTAATGTCCCTTATCATGCCTCTTGGTTTTATATATATTTTAGTCGTTAACCTGCTATGGACAACCAGCATACCAATGATTAATGATAAATAAGACTCTCTATATTTATTTATTCTTTTTCCCATATGTAAATCCTCATTTCCAAAGATTTTTTTACGAGGAATCCTAGTTATGAGTGTAATTATGTATGTTGTTTTTTTCAAAACATTCCCTATTATGTGATTTTTTATTAATCATTTATACAATGATGGTTTCAATGAGAAAATTTTAATTTGGGAAAAATTTATGAATATGGATAATTTCGAAGGAGAATTTAATTTTGAGGGTTGTATAATAAAACAGCCCAATATATTATTGTTTTTTAATTTAAATTTATTTATATTTTTATATTGACCAGTGTTTTGGTTTTGTTAAATTAACTAATTATATTCTTCATTATAATGCATGAGGGTCAAAATTGAGTTTTATTGAACCATGAAATAATATAATTTTAAATAAGAAAATCATAACCTTTTCATTAAATAAGTAGTCATGGATGTTATTAAATTATCTATGAAATTGATATATAATTTTCCAAATCATGAATAATTTAATAAATAATTGTAAATAATCAACATATTATAAGTAATGTAATTATATTTATAATAAATAATTTTTTTACAAAAAATATATTTTTTTCATTATGAGAAAATGTTATATATTTTTTGAAAGATTATTCCAAAAATAAAATTTATATTTTTAAATCATTATTTCAAAATTAGATTTTGGTTAAATTTTTAATATTTTTTTGAAATGAAAAAATAATTGGTGAATAGTAGAAATTGTGGGGAATTAATTGCAAACTGCCTATACATTTATATTTTTTATTTTTTAAATAAAATTTTAAATTAATTTTATTATGAAATTATTTCAATTCTATTTATATTAATAATATTTAGATCTTTTTAATGGTTTTCATTTTTAAATTATATTAAAAAGCATTTAAAACATATGATCATTTTCTCAATGGTTACCAACATTCTTGTCACCTCTATGGGATTATTTTTTTTCATATTTTTTCAAACATTGTTAATTGAAATTTGAAAAAATTATTTAAAAATTATAATTATAATTATATATTAATTATAATAATTACCATATATTTTTTGAAAAAATATTACAGTGAGTATAAAAAAATATTAATTTCCACGATAAAGGAAAACAAGGTTTTATTAGGTGTTAAATTAAAATTGATAAGTGTTACAAATGACTAAACACATGTATAATATATATTATATATACATATTTTTTTCCAATAAGATATATGTATAGAATATACTATATTTTAGAGCATTTTTCTTTTTGGAAAACATCAATAGACAATTTATTGTAAAAAAATTACAACTGTGGAAATTACCTCACTAATAAAATGCACACCCTCTCCTTTTTTCTTCATATCATGAAACTCATTTGATTCATAATATCCATGAACAAATAAATTCCAAAATTACATCCTATCATCATATAATAATTATTTTTGGATGAAATGCAACCTATGAAGTTTTTTTTTAAAACATAATGATGTAACCCAATAAATAGGTAACATTCTTCAGTAAGCATTTTTATTTTATTTCATCACAAACCTCATTCAATTATATCTAATAAAGGTTTATATAATAGCATCATTATATTACATATACTGATATATTTTAAATTATTTCCATGAACATCAACCATCTCAACTATTATCAAAAGGATTACAAAATCATTATTAGTCTATATGCATGGCTAATGCCTCCTGAACCGATGTCTTTGGGTCTACCATTATCACCGCTCACAGTTGGGTATGATTATTGATATAATATATATATATGTATATATATATATTAATAAAATAATTGTACCATTAGAGTTAGTATATCATATAAAAAAAATTTTAATTTATATTTGGTAGGGCATACGACAACGTCATTCATGTGTATTGTGTATTACCTATATATGAAATGATTGGATTCAATTTCAATAATGTTTTACATGGATGATAATATAGAGTAATATAATGAAAATATGTGAAATAAATGATATAATTATTCACATAATTTCTTTTTAATAACTATTTAAATGTAATTTATGATTTTATTTCATTCATTTTCCCTCATTTAAATATGATAATATTGTTTCTTTACGTATACACTGCCACCTTCATGATGTGATGTGACTCTATTTTCATTAGCACACCACATGGATGATGTATATATAATTAAATGTTCAGAACTAATATGGTAATTATGATATTATAATCAAAATTTAATATGAAATATTTCTTACCTCCATTACATAATGATTGTTGAGAAAATTGAAATTGTGTTCATATGTATATACGACTGATTATATCCATGAAATGATTAATTAATTTTCTATATCTATCATTTATAGATCACAATAAATAAATATATAATGAATATGAATGATATTTATTTAATGTGTAAAAAAATTATATGGTGTAATGAAGATCAGAATAAAAGTAAAAAAGTTGCAAATCAATACATATATGAATTAAAAAACGGTTATTTCCAGATATGTGACTTTTACATAGATTTATTAAATATTTGGTATTAGAAGGTATGAGGTAAATAATACAACGTATGAAATATTTAATCAAGTTTCAATAATATAATTATAATAAAATTACATTAATTAATGTTGTTTCTTTATCATGTATGAATAAATTCAAGACATAAGGTAACAGATTATTAACTCTATTCCCCTTATTTGAGGTTTATGGTATGTTATACATAAATACTATATTATGAGGTTTATATTGAAAGCCTTTAATATTTAATATCATTTCTTTTTTTTTATCCCCTAAATATTTTATGTTTTAATTAATTATATTCATTTTTGTTTCTTAAATTCCAATATTTAGATATTAGTATCACATTTATGATATAATCTCAATATTTATCAATAATTTTTACTATAATGTATTCAATAGAAATATATTTTGACAGATATCCCCAGAAACAGATGAATTTTATTATCATATGGTTATTTAATCATAATATATTACCTAAACTTCTCTATTTTATGTAATATTTGGTTTAGTATGTTGTTCCTATGTTGAATTTTCTATAACTCTCTAATCTGTTTGAAATCTATTATATTCGAAATCAATGTTTTATAAATAAATATAAATAAAATTTCAATTCATTATTGATTTTTGAAATATATTTTTTACAATGTTTATAATTTTTAAAATTTATTTAATAGATAATTTTCATTTCATTTTTAAAAATTATCTTTTAATAATTCATACAAAATGGTAAATGAGTCATTATTTTTGTAACATGACTGACTTGAAAAGTGTTTCCAACAATAATATTCACCCAATTATTTCAAAAGTACCTTACATGTGTTGTAACATATATTAAAAGACCTAAATTCTTGTGTAATTTTTTATATTTTTAATATATAACTTAAAATAGAAATGGATATTGAAAATTATTTATCTTATAAAAAGTTTTTTAGAACCGAGTTGGTTATTTTCTTAAATATTATTTTTAAATGATAATAAAATTATAAATTATATGATTTATTGTTTTTATTCATAGAAAATTATTTATATTGTTATTTATGTTTTCAATTGTCATTTTCATAGAGAAATTAGTTTCATCATTAAACACTCAATGTTATTTAACATTAAGAATAATTTTCCATATAAAATTTCATATATATATATATATATTATTTAATAGGTATGTGAGAAAATGTTTCAATTATTAGTATTTATCTGAATTGCCTATAATTATAGGATGTTTATAAAATCAATTAATATTTCATGGTTTATAACATGACATAATTCTATGGTAATCCATTTCCAATTTCATAGGTTATGCTTAAGTAGATATTGAAATAACTAAAAATACTGTCTCTTTTCAACATGTAATGATGAGATGAAATTTTTATGAACCCCATTTTCATATCATTCATTATTATATGATAAATTCTTAATGATCTAGTGTAACACCAATATATAATGGTCATTATGAGATGGCTTGAATCAATATCTCCTTATTAAATAGGGTAACGATTTTTATCTTTTGAAAGATATTGGATTCAAACAAAGGGAGAACACATTTCATTAATGTACATTTTCTTATAACATGTTATTTATAAGGAATTATGAATAATATAATTTTATTTGGAGGGATCCCATTCAACGAGGATAACATTTTTAGTGAGCCCTGACTAAAATGAAAATTATTTTCATTGCCTATGTGTGTTCCAAAATTACATGTATTACACTAATATTATGATTTATTTTATCATGTTATAATATTTCATTATTATTCATCTCATATTAACGTCTAATAATAATTTCATTACAATATATTCTTATCTTTGGTATGGAGGGTAAGGATTTCAAATCTGTACACCATGATCCTAGAACACATCAATTCGTGTTATGATTACGTGTCTCTATTTATACCATTATTGATCAAAATTTATCACCTTTTATTATTTATATTTTTCCATTGATACGTAGTAATGTTTTAACTAGGGTATTTTGTCAATATTAATATATCAAAATATCATTATGGAATATTATATTGTTCATTAACCAAATAAAAAAATTGTACGTATCTCCAATGAAACTATACTCATATGGTACTCATGACCATGTTTGGGTAATATGTTGAATATTGATCTAAATTTATCTAATAAAGATCTAATAAAATCCTAGTTGTATATATAAAATAAAAACTTCTTCCGTCAAATAGGAAAAAAATAGTTGATCATGTCTACGACGAACTACCACCTTGTAATCTGTCATAGTTCCTCTTCCATCACTACTTCTCACTAATTGTAATAATGAGTGTTTAATCGTATAAATTTATGTTCTATAAAAAAATTATTATATAGTAATTATTATATCACATATTCTATTGTAAATTACTTTATTTTGGGGATATTGATATCTTCTCCCATTTCTATGGTGGACTAATGCCTCAATAAGTAATTAGATTACATATTTTCAAAAGATATACTTGGATGTGAATAACGATAAATTTAATGAAAATATGTCATAGTTATTACCTAAAAATACGTCTAGACATTTAATATCGTATAAATTTTCTTACATTCATACACATCAGAGAATAATACGTTCAACATTTTTTTAGACAAACAACATCCTTGTGAATCAATGTAATGTTTTTTCATTTCTATTTATAACGATTATTAATTGGATAAATTAAATAAATATTTATTTTACATATATATATATATATATATAATGAGATATATATATGATATATTAGGGATAATAATAATTTTGGGAGGATAAAATATTAATTACTCCAATTATGTTCTTTTCTGTTGAGATAATAAAAACAACATTCATGTGTACGTAAAAATTACTGACATTATTAATAGTGAAATTTATTATCTTTCTCGAAAATAAATGGATTAAAAAAATTGTTTATTTAATGGGTATATAATATATTTAATCCATGTCTGTAATTAATTTATTTACCAAACCATGATCAATGTTAAAGGTCTGGAAACACCAAACACAAAAAATCTTGATAGATTATGTAGTTATTACAACTAAAATTACATTTCAAAATGTGATTATTAGTAAATGGGAAATAAATTGGTTTATGTATATCATATATTGTATAATATATATTAATGTACTTCTATAATATATTTATAATCTTAATATATCTATTATACAAGAATTTAGAAATTATATTTAGGAAATTGAGAAATATGTTGAAGTATTCAACCTCCATTATTACATTCTTGCGGCACAAGATATTTTCAAAAATTAATAAATTAATGTGGTTTTTATAATACTAATTAATGCATTTCATATGGATTTTCAGAAAAAATTAAGGGGATTTACATATCCATTTAGGATTGATATTTCATGGGTTTTATAATTCAATAGTTACTAAAGAAGTATGTAATTTTTTCTGCTTTTACTTCTCCGATATATATGTTATCTTTTGCAATAATATAATTTAATGATGTGTAAGTAAAGGCCATCTAAAATGTTATATCATGAAATAATTTAATCTCTTTTTATTTTTTTTCTTCTTATTTCATCATGAAGATTTCGATTAAATGTCACTAAAGTAGAAATCAATTTATGTTATAATTTCTAATTTATTGAATTTTACAATGATTCTATTACCATTGATATACACTTATGAACGAACTCCAATGTATATCATTAAAATGATTATCATATTATTATTTCATGAGAACACTTGTTTTTTATTAATTTTTCTCTCATTATGTACTCATTAGTTCAAAAAATGTTTTTAAGAAAAATCATCTATATTTTTCTCTTTGCCTAGTAATAACATTTCATTTAATAAATTTTTTCTAAATATGTTTTGAAAAGTGATTTCACAATATATAACAGATGAGTTAATAAAACTTTTTACCGTATATTTCATTGGTCATTGAATTTTTTAAAATATCTATCATGTATTTTGGCAATGAAGTAATTTTTCTCATAAAATTAATATGTGAAATAAATATTTGTTTAAGAAATCTCCTAATAATCTATACTTACCTCTATAATTATAACTAAATTATTTCAAAAATATGTTAATATAATTCATTATTAATTTTAATAAATTGATTTTACATAATATTTGAATATTTTTAGATTAAAAAAGTATACTATTGTTATACCGATTATGAAAATGGTTTGAGTTTAAAAACTTTTTTTTGAAGTGGAAATGATATTTTCCTCAAGAAATGATCTATATGATCTTTAAAAATAATATTCAATCTACGACGAAATAATTTTATGGTACTTATGTTTTACTATGTACATTTTCAAATGATATTTTTTATATTCTATCGAATTTGGTAAATATCTATGTTGAAAATTTGATTATAAAGACAACATATTTTCATGGTCTAGGTGATGAATAATTGATTAAATGGTTATAAAATCCTTATTTTTGGCACTTGTTCTGATGTGATGATATGGTGAGTGATATTTTGAACCACATACGTTTTTGTTTAATTATGATATGTGTATTACCAATATTTCCAAATAATTTATTGGGAAAATATTTATATCTCGTGAGTTAATGATGAGAATCCAATCAATAGGATGGGTTAATAATGTTAAATTATAGATCCCTAGTCCACTATATGAAATTTTTGTGTCCTTATCCAATGTGGAAATGATGTGATGGGTCCTAATTCACAATGTTGATAGTCTAGAAAATTAACCATGAAATATGAAATCAATTATAAATTTATGATGGTTTAACACTTTTATAACTTGATAATAAGGGTCATTATTGAGTTACAATTATTTTTCACACTTATAGGCCATGTTTTATTAAATTATTATGGTTTATACCATGAATAATGTTTATTATATTTGATTTGTTCTGTATGAAGATCAATATTTTTGTTCATGATCACATACCATTATGCTTATCTTATAGATTCGTGTGATCATATATTGATATCTCATATATTTTTCCATAACTATTCTTGGATATCAATATTAATTATGTTTTCTTCTATCGGATATGATGAAAGATTTTTTTTTGTTGTTTTTTGAAAGATTAATAGCTGGGATGATCTATATGATAGATGATCAAGATCATCGAATTTGTATGAATATTTTTTGTCTAGTCTCCAATGATAATAATCATTAATGGTACACAGGTGGGTATTTTTGTATAGTATTTAATATTCATATAAATATAAGTAATATTTATTTATATAAATCCATAGATGTTACCCATTGTTTCATTTGACAAGTTTATTTAATTTATTGAATATATAATGTGAAAATTTTAATGAGAAGATATAGTGGAATCCTATGTAAATGAGAACATAAAAATGTTATGGTAAATATGATTCTGTTGTTTTCAAAGAAATATATCATTATATATAGACAAGAGTTGACATTATTATGTAATAGATTTACCAAGGGATAATGAATCTGAAAAAGGAACATCAAACTTTATTGTACCATTACCTAGTATGTGATATTTTCCTAACATTGCACCTAGTTTAAAAACCCCATGGAATACTATTTGGTCATTCAAATTTAATTAATTACCCATCTTGAATGAATTTAATATCTGATAATCCTGGACAAATTTATCCATCAAAATATTAAGGGTTTATCACTTCCATGTGTTTTGTCAAACATGATGCATGATTCCAACAATGATTTATTTATTCATTGATTACTTGATTTCACACATGGTTCTCCATATTTGATACAAGTTATGAGGATGTCAGAAGATCTAAATGGTTTCCCAGGATGACTATATGTGAGGTGGAAGATAAGATCAAAGGACTTTTATGAACATCAACAATATTTCAATAGGACCTCACAAGATATCAATTTAATATAAATAAGGCATTTCAAGACACATACGACATGTCCCAAGGATCACATGAGACTTGGTAAACATGTCTATAGGACTTCCCAGGAAATATATGGCATCTCTTGAGGACATAATAAAACTTGTATGGCATGTATTAGTGTTTTCTCATGATCTGTCAAGGACATCCAATGTACATGATGTTTTTTCATAAATATTTTCCCATATTTTCATAAATCACCTACATTTTTTCAATCTTTATTACATGTATACACAATATATTTTAAGAATTATATTTTTTATGATTCAGGTGGCCAAATTTATATTTGTAAATTCAATCACATATTCTGGTTGGTGAATTGGGCATCCATTCACAATCACTATTTTGATCATGTGATGTACATATTAATGTCATGAAAACCCTTTGATCATTTATCAGAAACTACCTAGTGTAAAACCCTTTTGATTTCAGGGACTCTAACATCATGAAGTCAAATAATATTCTATAAAATTTGGTTTCATTTATTGGGGGTATTTATAAGCCACACAAAGCAAGTTATACAATACATTTAATAGAGCATATATTATAGATATAGGCTTCATTTTGTAGAAGGAATAACATATAATTCACATAGCATGATCATTTTAATTTCCATCAAGGCGTTTCATGACAATCAATGAATGATAGAACACTCCTCTGTTATCAAATTTAGAATGAATCATAATTTATAATGGGTTTCATAAAACTATATGAGAATTTAAAATACAACACACAATATCAACTGTATATCTATGGAATTAATTGCGTGATTTGGATTCCTATAGAAGAGACATTAACATGATGAATAGACACTTGGATCCCTATGAGAGATATTGTTGTATTTTCAGATTTTAGTTTTGAAAAATAGCAATATTTACAAGGGATTCTCCATGAGATTGGGCCAACAATTGATAGGGCCTTCACATGATCAATGGTCATCATAGGTGATTTGTTACCCATTTTCATGAATATTGGAAAAAATTTGAAAACATGAATAATATATATATTTCTGCATTAATTTCTTATATTACGTGGGGATATTGATGATTATAATGCTTGTGTCACTTTTTTTGTGTCATAGTCAAAAGTATTTTTATAACACCCAATACAAGATCATCATGGATTTTGTTTCTAACATTACAAGGGAATGTTATATATTGATATGGGATTCATACAATAATGTAATGTTTATGTTAGTAGAATGATCTATTCATATGATTTTCCCATGTTCATGTAATCATGTGTCTAATTAGGGATACACAATTCTCATGATCTAGTCACTCATTCTACATATAAATATATGACTACATTCATATAATTTCGATGAAAATAATTCCCATGATTTTATATTTTCATCACATCTTGAATTTATTAATATCAGTTTAATGGTGTCATCAAATTCCCACTCTTAAGGGAAATATATTCATATAGAAGGACACAGTTATGAGGAGAGTAAATTTCCTCCTGATCCCTTGATCATTTGGTTGATTAGTGTCCTAAGTGGTGTTTTGTTTTATTGATGTCTATAGTAATTCTACATGGAATCCTATATGATGGGGATCAAGGGATCTATTAATTCTAATTGGAATTCAAACATTAGAGATATTATGATTTCTTCTATCATGTTATTTCACACCATGATCTTGCTTCACAATCCATTATTCGAGGATACTTTATTAAAACCACTTCATGTGATTCGACTCAGAAGAACTTTTTTCAATATATATTTCATTGATATCATCTTATGAAATTAACTGTTTCATATAAATTCACAAATGTACTAAAATTCACAATATTCTATTTTGGTTAAGCTATGACGCATGTCTCAGTTGAATAGGTGCCATGTGGGAATCCGCTAATATACTAGCTTTTTAGTGTGATATATGGACCATTAGGTAGTTCACATGAACAACATAGGGTCACTTGATCACAAGTCTTATTAGAGATCGTCCATTAACAAGATTTTCCTTGGGTTATAAAATCGATAAAATTATTATTTTTAATTCTATTCATAATCAATATGGGAATTATGTGATTATAGTGATGTTTTATTAGTTTAGATTCTTTTCAGGGAATATTAATTTATAATAGTCAATACATGTCATTATTTGTCATGATGGATTACAGTTCACATAAATCTACATATACAGTTGGCCATAGGGCTATGATCATAAAAAAATATAATTTTTTCAATCATTATCATGTGATCTCTAAAAAAAATTCATTGATGGAGATTCATTTTCTGAAAATTTACAATTATCCTCCATCACAACTATATACATTATAGGGTTTTCTTCTACATGTTGATTTTATTCCTAGATGACCAAATTAAAATATTATATACTATTTTATATCAACTTAAATTTTTTATATTAGGATGTTGATTTTTTAATACCATTGAATGGTCATAGAACTAATTTATGGATTTTTATTTATGTTGGATGACTCCAATCAGGGTATAGATGATTGAAATCTTTCCCATCATCCAATTTCTCAATGATATTTGAGCAAACTCATCTAGTCCTTGAAATACTCGAGATGTTGTTATAGATCAAGGTGTGACAAGGGATCTGGATGTATTTATAGTGATTAATGTGTATCACCATTATGGGGTAGGAAGGATTTAATAAATTCAAATTAAAAATACAATTTATTCATCTATATGTGGAAACAATGACTTCTAAACTCCTTAGGTATCGTTAAAAATATTGTCCAATGTTCTTGATTAGGTATTACTACATTTGAAATAATTACTTTAATATATCTCATGGAAAATTATGGTTCTACATTTATGGTATTTAATATGTGGGAGGAAACCACTTATTGGGTAGATGTATAATGAATATATTCCTTCGTTGGATGTTTCAAATGACCCCACACAAACATTGAGGATAGATAGGGACATGGTCGCCTTCATGTTAGAGAAGAAAAGGATTGATATAAACCAATGCTCCCTAATATTCATAATCAACTAGATCAAAATCATCCTCATATGTAGAAGAACATTACCCACCAATATACACCATCATTGATGCCCTTCCTGGGAGGTTCTCACCATCAAGGGATTTTATTGTTACAATTCGTGATGATACAGAGTATGACTCATGGGTATAATAGTTGAGAAATATAGTATCCTTAATCCAACAAATAGTGGGTTTAAATCCATTTTATTGACTTGATGTGTTTTCCCATACGAGGATGAATTCAATGGAATTTATGTAGTAATGTGTGTAATAAATATTAATTACTGGATTCGAGTCCTATTAGTATTGATTTTATGTCCAATGGGTCATATACTCATAAGGGTGAATTAGAATGTGGTAGATTAAAAATATTTCCCCACCATATCATATCTTTTCATTAAAACACTATATTTTCATTCTCCTATAGAAATTTATTTATATAAATGAAATCATGTACATGATAGAATAATTTTTCTTGGTTCACCATTTTCTCACTACATCCATGAATCATTAAACTACAATGTTCCAATGTTCCAAATCTACTAAAGCTCATTTAACCTTACTAGATTTGGTCTACATCACATATATGACTAGTTTCACATCTATTATGACATTTAGGGTCATGTCACTACTTTTCTGAGGGTTACTCCATAGGTGTATTTTTCTGGATCACTACATATGGAAAATTCAATAGTATTCTTATTCCACTGCTCAATTAAATTGAAATTGATCAAGGAAGTGCTTATAAACATATAGGCTTCTTGATTTTTAGGAAATCATGCATCCTAAAATGCTGGTAGATGCTATGTTGAATTATAGTTTTCACCCATAGATGAAATCCACTTTTTTGATTATGTATTTTCTACAAAAATTACATTCGCAAATGATTTAATTCCCAATGTAAAATTCCTAAATTCTCCAAGAATGACCTATCACCAAGTGCCCCAAGTACTCTTTCGACTGTTTATCCTCTATAGAAATCAATTTATTCAATAGACCACCCTCCTTCCATGTACAACAACTTCTTTCACATACCATCCATTCTTTCAGTGGCTATATTTGATTTTTGGAGGAGTTATTCTTCCACGGAATGCCTATCCTCTCTAGACTATTTTCTTTTATTACTAATAGTGCCCTGAATATCATCACCACTAACCATTACCATGAACTCATTCTCCTTTCATAGACTCACTCTTAAATCATTCACACAATATCAAATTTATTTTCGGAGTGATGATTTTCTCTAATTAAAACCACTATTTCTTAATGATCTGATTTGCATTCCTTATATAGGAAAATATATTCAAAAATCTAGAAAATATGTTATCACCAAATCATTGATGTGGTGTACCCATAACTCATAATGAACCTATCCTAAAAAAAAAATTTTCTTCGTATTCCACATAATACCTTAATCATTTATGGTGGCTGAACTATTCAGTAATTGAACCCCAACCTCTCAGCTATGAAAGACACACATCCTGAAATCTGTCTTCCTCCAATGAACTACGAGAATTCCCTAGAATTACTTTTATACAATGAACAATTATATATTTTATGTACATGAATAGTACTCTATGATCCATGAACTATGATTCACGGTCCATGCAAAGATCAATCATTTATTTAAAATCATCATATTTCGACAAAAAATAGACATTTTGGGGCTACAGATATGGGAATAACCAAAAATATTTAAAACTATAAACACCCATATTGAACAAATCAACTATAATAATTAAATATCACAAATATTTTCAATCAAACACAATCACTCCAAAAACAACTATGTGGACACATTGATGTTTTTTTTTAAAACATCTTCCTTGGGATTTGTTGATAACTCTTTAAAAACATGATACCTCATTGAAGCTTCATTCATCATCAATTATAGTTCACTACATGGAATAAAAATATTGATCATTGATCAACTCAACACTTATTTTTAGGCCACATGATAAAAACTACGCATGAGAAAAATGATTATCATTCCATATTTATCAATAAATTTGTCCACGTGATTCCAAAACCACTCACCTAATTTATTCACAAACATCTTTCATGATATATATCCTTTATCACACACATCAATCATATTAAAATTTAATAATCCCCATATATCACTTATACTCCCAATATCTTACTAATACACCTAATTGTTTATCCCTTTCTATTGATTAAGTTAGTTTTTCACTTTTGATAACCGTAATTTATCTCCCTTTTTGAATGAATGTGAAGAACACAAAAATTGTTGTATACCACAGGGTAAAGAACACATATAAGTATATTAAGGAAAATCACACAATACCTCATGTATAGGGGGTCCCATATTCACTCTTTTTCATGTTTTCTGAGTAAACAGAAATCCCACATCGATTTTATGATGTTAAAAGTCGGTAATTGGGTATGGTTTTCGTCTAAATTTACACAATATTATACTCTGTGGGCAGATAATTCTACATCATAAATCCTTTCCCAATATTCTAATTGATAAAATCATACATATTTAAATTCTCATTTTTTGTGAATGATAGACACGATTATTTATTTTATACATAGATCATGACTTATCATAATGGATTTTGATCAGATATTCCACTTTAACCACCATATCCTCATGTTTTTTCATTATCCTCCGAAATTGTGTGCATACTTGAATATCCAAAATATCTTCTTCTTCAACGATACACATTAATATTTATTATTATTTCATTATAATATTATAAGTATAAAATGTTCCATGATAAAATGCACCACATGATGTTGATTTTATATCATCCACAATACCAGCCCAATCTAAAATTTGTATCCAAATATATTAAGATGATATATTTCATTTTACATAAAACTAAAATCCAATGGGCCCAATATATTCTGAATTATTTTTTTCCACTTCAATCATGTGACATTATGTGTTGGTACATTTATATTATCCTGATTTTCATGTGAAAAAAAGTATATGTATGTTTTATTTTTATGTAAAAAAAGATTCCAATGATCTTCCAATATTTTATGATATTAACTGATTTTCCTTTATCATCCCAAGAGAGTTTCATCTATTTAGCCAACTAAGTCATAATCAAGTAGAATAATACATTACATACCATTTGAGTATGTCCTTGGTGTATTTATAATGGGATATTAATGATCCATTCTTTCCATTTGTAACATATTAGTAAGATGAAATCTCAGTTCACCAATAATTAAAAAGTAACACTAACTTTTCATGAATATTGACAACAATATGAACTACACATCATATGATTCCCTAATGATTATTTCATCTACAAAAACTAAAACCATAATCGTTTTATTACAATCATTTTTTAAATATATATTTTAATATACTACACCATTCTGAAAATCATGCTTCATCATAAACCGATCTAGCATTGAATACCAAGAACATGGTTATTTTATCAAACCATATAAAGAATTCATAAAAAACACAAATCACATATTCATGAATCATCAAAGAATATTTTTACTCAATATAGACATCTTCTTCTAGATTTTGATTTTGAAATTCTGAATTGACATCCATATCGAATATATTGAACATCCATCGCACTACCTTGGAAATGAATATTCTAATTTTCAATATCTGTGACACCTTTGAAATTGTTTAGTAGATAAAATACCCTCTATTCGGGTTTACCATTTTCACCTAGGTCATTTTTTGTTTCTAATTAACAAACCATCATTATTAATGTGTTTTTTAAATACCAATTTACCCTAATCAAATTCGTTTTTGAGTTCCTCAAAACAATCTCGCATCCACAATTCTTCCCAATTTTGGAAATCACTTCATTAATAGCCTGAACCCAATTATAATCAATAATTAGAACATAAAAACAATTAGTATAATTCAATGATATGTTATTTTCTTATTATAGATTCTTCATCATCCTTGCCAACATTGGTATTTTTGATTAGAAATTATGTTCTATCTATCTAATTTGATCTCTTCTCTTCTGTCTATTTGTATATGATAAATTTTGCTACACCTTTTCAGTATATGAAACTTATTCTTAATAGACCTATAGAAATGGAGCATATCATACTATTATTATCCCTTCATCACAATCCTCCTAAGTAAAATAGTATATTTCTTCCATATTCTTTTAATTTTCCACTATGGTTTCATCATTGATTTGAAAAACCCCTCCCAAAAACATTTTGAATTATTTATATTCTTCGTTATTCTTTGACAATCCACTAATTATCCATTCATCTCCACAAGATTCTATCATTCCATGTTTCTACATACTAATAAATAATTACTTACTTTCAAAGATATGAACGTACTTTGGTGATTCATTTTTTCCATACTAGAGCTCATATGGTGTATTCCCTTATTTTGGACATAATAATGATATATTTGATGTGTTAATATATTTCATCACTAGGATAATCCAAAATTTCAATGAGGTATTTATCAATGTTAATTGTTCAATAGATCATATTGATAATCATTATTATTCTCTCAAATACTCAATTATACTATGGAGTAATTATCATTGTAAACTAATTCCATATAACTTGTTTCTCAAGAAGATATTCCAGATGTCTATTTGTGAAATCTGATACATTATCCTTTAATATCATCTATATTGTTCAACCCACTATATTATCAAGAGCTCTTCAGTATGTTTATGTTCAATTTAAAACCTAATATTTGTGTTTGATGCTTAAAGCCCATGTAATTCTGCTAAAATCATCACTGAATAGAACATAATATCTCCTCCCAGTTATAGCTCATCATGAAATTGGTATGCGCACATAAATATTCCCCAACTCTAGATATCGTGTAAACACTAAATCATTTCCTTATATATCATTCATATGAAACTCCCTAGTTGGAAGGAAACACATGTATTGGTATGATCATGTGATTAAAAAGATTAGATTTTGGTATAATCGTATATAATAACATATTAAAAAGAAAATTGGCTCATATGTCCACTACATTTAAGAATTTACATGTTTTATTCTTCCAGGAAAAAAAAGCACATATCATATTATATATATTTACGTTAGAGATTTAGTTACATACAAATTCCCTAAAAAAATAATAGACCATATATTCTCTTGCTGAAACATAAATTCATGGAAATATTTATGGCATGTTTTGAGTCACATAATTAATTTAAAAATAGTTTGTTGTGAATGAGGCCTTAAACCACCCAGACATATGCACAACTCATGTATTTTCCCCAATAAATTGCTTTTCCAAAGCCATTAATTATCATGACATCATCATTAACAAATCTTACGAGACCATATTTATCCTACATGATTCTAGCCACAATATCCTTATTCTAATCACATGTGATGTGCATCCAATTTCAATATTCTATATACTTGTGTGATCTGATTATTTGAATGTAATATCTATAATAATCTCATGCTCATGTCATTTTTTTGATCTATTATTTGACATTATACCTGAAATTAAATGATAATAATGATGATCTCCCTTTATATATGATAGAAAAGAAACATCTTGTAGAGGCATAAATATACTTTTCATTTTTCAGATATTTTTATGGTACTTTTGGCTGCTTTGTTGGTCCACAATCATTCACCTTATATACATTGATTTTTATTGTGTTTTAGAAATATGTTTCTATATTTATGAATCCACCACACCAAATATATTGACAATCAAAGGAAGACCTGGACAATTAATCTCTACTTGAATGTCAATGTTCTACTTATTTCCTTCAATACCTCTGTTTTGTGAAGCCTTTATTTTGTTAGTGTCCCATCATTTCATACCTTTAGAATGTCATGTCTGGAAAATTTTTATTTCACAATTCTGAACAATTGGTTGTCTCTTGGGTTCCATAAGTATTATAATTCGACTTTATTGCCTAATCAAACTTAATTTTTAGAGTTGGTACATGTGGTCTGACATAAAAAATTAATGTAGTCATAACTGATGATATTATTGAATTTAAAACTCTACACAATGGGATTACCGTAATTAATGTTTTTAATTTTTTCTGTTGATGTTGTGGTTCGATCAATGAATTGATATTTGGGTATCACTATGTATCCAAACGAAATTGAAATCATCCCCCATAATTTTTTTGAATGGAAATCTCTCCACGCTGGTAAACGACATATGCAGAGGGGGGGATTTTATATTGCTGTTGTGTTTGATCCCAGGACTGGATATCATAGAGTCACTATGAATCCTTCAGTAACTGTAATCAATCAACATGTAGTCGTTTAATATAGGTGTGTTGGGATAGATTAAATACTGGTCTTCTTGGGTGAATGCCATAATAACACATATTTTTATTTCATTCATCATACGTCACGAATTTTGTTTAATATCAAATGAAAGGAAGGCACATATCCTAAAAATGTGGTCTCGATAATTGAGAAATCTTCTAATGAATAAAAAATTATGATTTTGAGATGATGATTCTTAATATGTATTATCAAGGAATCATATTTCTGGTGTACATGGTAAGCCTATATTTCTACATAATGTGTTGATGTTGTTGTCAAATAGTTTATTGTATTGTGACAGAGAAAATAGAGTATGTACCAATTCATGTCAAGTGAGAAGGACCTCCCCATGGGGATAAACATCATGAATCATTGATGAGTAATGTATTTTAGTGTTAGGTTATATGAGTAGAAACATCGATGTTATGCATTATAAAGAGTTTCTTCAAATAATTATTCTATAATTATTAATATCCGGATGATATGACGTATCTATGATACATTTAAAAAACTGGTTACAATGAAATTTTCTTTATAGTTTAACCTCATGATGACAATTTATTGGACGATTTTTGGTAGCTATGAATTTTTTTTCTTGAGAAGCCTTACATTAATGGGGGGGGGGGGCTTGACATGTTCCATATATATCTTGTCTAATGACTAGGCTCTATAGAAAATAAAATATAAGTGATTAAGGGATTTTACCATTTGGGATCCATCATTAGTGTATTATTTCATTTAATCATGGGGGTTATTACATCCAATAAAATTTATCCATGAAGGAATGAGCAATTTTGATTTTTTTTATTAAATTTTTTGGGGATACTTTTTTATAGAATTCGACGAAATGAAGGGTTTTCATCATTTTTTAAATGATACCTTCCAAAAAATGCTTTGTCATTTTAGATTTCAATTATCATAGAAATATCCACCAAGAAAAATTATGAGTGGGGGAAATTGGGATTATATTTCAAATTCTACCTCAGTGCAACACTCCAATATATCTGCATTAAATTTTGTATAATTTCATGTAGTGGTACGGTAGTCCCATAACACAAAAAAGATTTTCTCCATCTAGGTCATATTTTCCTTATCCATAATCTTCAAGAGTATATATTATAGATTCTTATTAAAGGGTAATATTTCTCAAATTACCACCTCTTTGGTGTAAAATGATTGGTTGGATTTGATATTTTACACATCGTACAATTCCTTCAACTTAATAGAAAAGAAGATAGTGTCATTTTACATCAATATTATAGAAGGAAAACAAAATCTAGTGATGATATTATATTATAAGAAATTAATGATATTCATCATTATGATATCCTCGAGGGGTATTACCCCATCCAATATCGAATTGATTTTGACAGTAGTAAGGATGTAGTTAAACTGTATATATGTGTTTGGGAGATATGTCCCCACAACACCAATTATCATTATGAAATCATATCATGAATATTTATAATTATGATGCAATTATGGGGATTTATATATTATATTTTCATGAATCAAGATTGAAAAAATATTTTTCAAGAATTCTACATGATAATGTATCATTATTTTCAAGTAGATACTAATCCTCTAACATTATTGGTTAGGATTGGTCCTTGACTGATGAGTTCCCCATGAGCCTACATATACATCTATAATGTTTGATGTATTCTCTATATGTTATATTTATTTAATTATGGTCCGAAAAATCATCATTTTTACTGGGTTTTTTTCTTATTTTATCCATCATGAATGGTAATGTTCATTGCTCGGTGTTGGTTATGTTACCATATGGATTGATCTAATTAGGGGGCGGGGGTCTCATATCTGTGGTAATTTTCTATAGGAACCTTAAATCTAGGGGTTGATATAGTATCATAATCCACATGGTTAGTGTTGACCTGATTAATTTTCTCTATTTCATAGATGATGAACAATTACACCGTCCATCGTTATGTGATTATAATAATCACTTATTCCTAACGAGTGAAAAATAAAATTTTGGATTCTTGATCTTGTGAAACATTATAACAATTTTAGAATTGAGGTACATGATTCAATATGGTATCAAAATGGATCTTTGTTGTTAGTCTTATGACAATGTTGATGTGAGTAGCCAACTCTTCATTCAGGATGGAATATTCACAATTTTTTGTGACCAATTTATCTAAATAACATTTAAGGTTTAATTATGCAATGTACAACTACATAGATTGTAAAATGTTGCCATTTGGGTCATGATATTCTAGCTAAATATTATTTCATCCCTCGTTAAATTAAAATGGGTGGAGAATGTTTTATTTTTTTAGGGAAATAATCAAAATTTAAGAACCCACACAATTGAGAATTTGATTTTTCGGAAATATTCCAAAGGGTAATAAAATTCCATTCTAAAAAAATAACACATATTTCATATTCTCATGGGCATAAAATGTATATTATTCTATATTATCAGTTTCCATCATTATTCTTTCTAAGGTTGGTGTACTATAAAGAAATCATCTAGGGCATTACCTTTAACATCTTTCAGTGAATTGAAATTTATTTCATATTTTTTCAGAAAATAACAATACATGATTAATGATAATTTAAGAAACAAAATATGAGAATATAATTGATTACATAAATAATGAATATGACGGTTAATTCGATATTCTCTACATAATGTCTTATTTATTCACATAAGAAATGAGTGAAAGATAGTTATTTTAAACATTGGATTATCAGTTCATTGTACGTAGGATTATTAATGTATGGTATTAAATATTTTTTCTTTCCCAGAATAATTATTCGATGTTATGTTATATTAAAGGGTTCATTTCATTGAAGTGAAATTTAAATTTGAAAGTTTCCTTACATCAGAGGAATCAAAATTAGTTGGTGTTGTAATATTACAATATATTTCCAATGTCCTCATCATAGTATGTATCCCATAAGTAGGTGACTACCATGATCATTAAAATGGAAAAGTGATAGATTTGTTAAATATATTTGAAAGGAAAACTATATTTAATGGATGTTTTCCATTAACACCCCTCAATAAATTGTTATTTTAAAGAGTAACATTGCTATAATTTCACGTGATTTTTTTTGACAAACCTAAATTTCATAAAGGGGAATACACAATATATAGAAATTCCCTAACATTACCGAGAAATCACATATTGGAGATTTTGATGATCCATTTTGTGACTGACCTAAATTTCATGATGGCATATCTCAAATATAATTAATTACACTTACATTACTCAGAAAGAACACTATTTTGGATTTACCTGCAATCTATGCTTCCAAAACATGAATTTGATTGATTGAATATTTATGAAGGGGTCACATCACTATTGATATTTGATTAAAATGTCTCGAAAAAACAATTCTACAATTGATCTGAATAAGTGTTTAAAAATATGATGCATGGTTCATTTCTATGTTCCACCGGTATTCCACAATCCAAAGGGCATGACTACAAAGAAAAAATATCCCAAGAAGTACTCTGAATGTGGTGGATATCTTATACGTAGGGTACATAATTATTATATTGTACCCAAAATAGCAATCAATTAAAGAATTGTCTTTGGAGATATCATATTAATAAATCAAAATTTCTGTTTTTGGAAATGGGAAATTATTCTTCAACCAGTATCGATTTGGGTCCCCGATATATATGTTTTTCCAGATCATCATATTCTTTATCATGATAGTGAGAATATTGGAGATCTTTTTTGGGTATTCCACATTACAAAATAGTTTCATTTGAAATCATTTTATACATCAAACACTATACTAATAAAATTATTACTATGTACCAACCTGGATACCATCTTCATAATTATATATTCATTAGGAATGCTTATATGGATCATATAATCATATGTTTTTAGCATAATATATTATATATAAGAACAATAAAAACAAATATTAAATTATTTAAAAAAATACTTCTCTTTATCGACAATGGGAATGGTGTCGCTAATTATAATACATAACGAGTCATTATATATTCAAATAATGACATTATTATTCCCATCAATGTTATTAGAGACACCTTACAAAAATTTCTGAAGGGAATTCCTCAGGAATACTTTTTCTTAATCAATACCTATATCTATGGAGGCAGCTTAAACATATATGGTTATCTGAGGGAGTCTCTGTCATAATTGAGGTAATTTAGTCCATGGGAAGATACAATATCTTGTTGAACTATCCAAGTAATCAGATATATACAGTAGTGAATATTCATTTTTCTTTTATGCTACCATCGAAGATAAGGAGAGCCTAGGCAACTAGTATTATGTATGAATCCACAATCATGTTTTTTGGAATAAAAATCAACCTATTGAGTATACTCCATGTCTTCATAGGGGGAGTCCCCATGACATTTGTGGACGTAACATGAAAAACTTCATCCTCCATTGGTTGTTTCCCTACAATATAATAGAACATACAATAGTATATTTGGATTAATCATATACAAATGGGGAATTATAACAATGTATTCTCATAACTATACCATCATTAATTTTTAAAAAAATTATGAAATTTTGAATTTATCACCATGTGGTTGTGATGAAAATTCCTTCCACGTAGGATATTATATATGATGTCATTATCTATAACCCTAAATTCAACATTTGATGTGACATCACAAATTTTTAACTTGATATTTATCATCCCAATGTTCCTCTTCTCAATCATGTAATACATTTTAATGGATAAATATAAAGAAGATAAATCCCACAATCTTATCCTATGAATGGAAATGATGAAATTTGGATAATTATGTTTACAAAAAAATTTGAAATTAAATATATATTGATGATGGAATTGAATTTTATTCCCAACACATATGGGTGTAAAATATGTCATTATAATATTTATTCATGATACTATTCTATTAAATAGATGGTGACTTAGAATTATAATAGAATTGACTCAAAAAATAAACCATATATTTAGAGTCATCTATATCAACATTCTAATGGATCATTAGGGCTTCGATCAGTGCCTCTATCAGTTATTTTGGAATATATAGAACATATATGATTGAGAGTTAATATGGGAGACCACCAACTATTTCACTATTTTTTAATTTTGTACCAGTGTGAGGAACGTCACATAGTGGATATGAAACATATTGTGTTGTTTAGAAGGTGAGGTGTTTGAGGTGGATGGTCTCGGTGTGTGATAAGAGGTTGAGGTACCACCTACTGCCAATCGAGTGGCATGCGATGGAGTTCCCCTTGGTCTGGTCTGATTAGATAATTTCACCCCAACTAGACGGTATTGTATTATGACTTTTCTTGGATGAACAATAGAGGTATATGAGGCCTATTAGTATTTATGTGGGAATTTTCAAGGTTTTATATTGTGGGTCTCGAATGCATATATGTACTATATTTGGATTTAGAAAAAATAATACGTTCTTCGAAGCCCGTACAACCACCAGTATCCCCAACATCAACATATTCGACCTCCCGCACTTTAATTTTATATTAGGAAATCATAATAAATTTTAATTAATCAACGATGATGTGATATATTAAGGAAATGACCATTGAATACAAAAATTATATCTGAATCAAATAAAGGATCTATTTTTTGGGGAGGTTCCCATTCTCTGGATATTTAAGGTATTAAATATTCAAGAGTTTGATATTGTGTTAGAGATGGATATCACTCATTCCCTTTTATATTTTCCTATGTCTGAGGATAATTTCCACATAAGGAATGCCATGAAAACATTTACTTTAATTATATCATTATTTATCACTATTTAGAACATTAGAAAATTATTATTTGTGAGGTACATAATATTTTAGTGTCTTTGGAGACAAGGAACACATTATTCTAATTTGGTGGATGATCATCATCATCTCTAATAAAAATCATGCCCTTTTTAAATTCCACAATAAAATCATTATTTAAAAATGGTGGACTTGAATCATAAAAATAGGAGACCACATATGTTCAGTAAAGGTAAATAAAGGAGATAAAAAAATAACAAGAACATAAGGGTATGAGAAAAAGTGAAAAAAATTTGATAATGGCACCATCCATATATAAGATAATAAAATTATTCATGGAGTAATGATTTGATGTTAATAAGACATGAGTTTGTACAAAATCAAGAGAATAATCCATGATATCATAACATTAAAATATTGAAAAAAACTTCATCATATTACCTATGGGGGTAATGGTACCAATAGATGAATATATATGTTAAAAAAGGATAAAAAATAATGTGTATTATTTAAATATTTATCATAATAATTCATCAATGAACACAAATTAATAAATAACCCTAATAAACCGTGAGATTGTTTAAGCAATATCTTACAACATAGTAACGTTGTATAATCCAAACCAAGTACGAAAATAAAATTATATGAGACTTACAATATAATTAACTTAATTAGGTTCCATATATTACATATCAAATGAATATATATAAATATTGTAAAATAATAATGGTGTATAATAAAACCTCTGTCTCAATGAATGATAATTGATAAAAACAACCTTATTAATTATGGTAACATTAGAACTGTAAAACCCCTAGAAATATATATCATATTATGGGAAAAAAGATTAAATTATATTTATCTATAATAATAATAGAATAAATTAATGTGTTTTATAAATGTCTCCAAAAATAGGCAATTTTAATAAATGGGATAAATAACACAGAAATAAATATCAGACTAGATATACAATTATTAAATATTTATAATTTAAATCATGATATCTGTGAAATAACTACATTAATTTAATCATATATAATTTTTAAATAAAATAAACTCACTGTATAACATTTAATAGGATATTATATACACCACATAACAGCAATAAGTGGTGAATATGACATATGCCTCACTTAAATGAATGTGATATGACAAAACCATTTCCTGAAGTAATAGATTAATCATGTTCTTAATAATGTGATGGATGTGGTTTACATTCAATTATTTATCAAAATTTTACATTGGGTAGTTAAATAATATGATGCTTTATAGAATAGGGTATGATTTGATAGAGAACAAAAGATTTTTATTAATCTAATGGGCATCATTAATTTTATTATTGGTTGGGAAGAATTATTTTACCTTTTAGAAATCAATAATTAATTAATATAAATATTTATTCTCACATCATTGGGCATTGGTGGCTATCCTCCTCATTCACAATTGGGCTTCATGTTCTCCACAAAATTTTCATTTCTTCTCACTATTAGCTCAATGCATTCACCAGAATGTATCTCAATTTCATGGTGGCTGAGGGGTCATAAATAAAATAGATGTCACCAGAAAATTATTTCTATCATGTCCTCATTGTAGCCTAGTCAATATTTCATGTAGATATATTGTCGAAAAGTATAATATAACATCAAGACAGAATCAACTGTCAAATCTCCCATAGATTATGAATATGCATGAAGTCTTTTCATGTGGTAGGATTAGATGGATCTATCCATCCGTCAACACATATATGAAATGAGATTATGATATAATTTAGTGTCATTGTATATATATATTTATTCCATAATCAATTCAATTCTAGGGGTGGCTGGAGAAGGTGGAATTGGAAGGTTATGTGGAACATTGTTCTTCCTCGAGGTGGATGTGCATAAATATCGATGGTTTCTTCCTTTTTGGGTCATTTCCTGAGCATTAGACCTCAGTGAGTATCAATAAAATGCTACATGTTTATCATTGGAGGAGGTGGATTGGGGTCAGTTTTTTGTTTTTGGGGTAGTAGAGGCACAATAATGTGTGAAAATATTACCCTAACAGTATTTAAAAATAATTTGATAGTCATTGTATTAACCAATAGATGTATTTTTAGAAGGGGTAAAATTTTAAGTATTCCTAATATAATTATGTTGTATCTTTTAATTAAATTCTTCAAGAAGTAATTTTATTTATTGTCTTTGAGGTGTTTATAGAACACACTGTTAGTTTCTGTCACTCATTAATGGTATCACCACTATGAAAATTGGGTGCGGTTAGTAGATGTCATAGTTGTATTGCATATAGTGTCACAACGAGATCATGTTGGTCCTTTACATGGTATGTACACATGGCTAGACTATTGAACATGCAATCATTGGTAACAGATGAATTTTGGATGTTTGTAACTTGGAAAGTTTCGTATTCATTCTATGTGATTCATTAATGTCCACCCTGAGTGAAATATATTATTAATATGTGATTAAATATTTAAATCAGTATATGTAATCATCAATAAGTACAATATTTTCTGAAAATTATTAATTATGTTCTAATTTCATATTGTCAACTGAAACAACCACTGAATTTGGAAACAAACTACCATTACAGGTATTTTAATTAATGAAAAGCCAATAAATTTTTAAATACTAATTCTCATATCTCCCCAATATTTACTATATACCCACCTAGCGAAATCTGTCATTTAATTATAATTATTAATAAAAACTTATAATAATGAATTGTCCTCTTACCTATTATAAAATTTAATAGGCAGGGTTTCAACAAAAAATATGTTCTTAAAAAGGATAAAATATCATGCCACATATGTGAATCAATGAACTAACTCATAGAAATTCAGTAAAAGCATAATATAGTAGTGGATCAAATTATAAATAAGTATAATAAATATTTCATCAAATATAACCGCCATTTTCCTCTAATTCGGAATTTTCCTCAAACCAACATTTAATATTCCATATTTTTTGAATCAACACATACAATAATGTTATAATTAAATTTATCCTCTTAGTATAAGATAAATATTCCCCTCAAATAAATGGTATTATATTTTATATGGACAATATAAATTTATTTTTCTTTGACAAATATATTTTAAATGAACTATCTATAACCTATATATGGGATGGGTTTATTTAATTATATTAACACACATAAATTAATTGTCTTATATATCAATTGTGGATTTCTAATTTCCCATTTTATTTCTATTTCAATGTAAGTATATAATTTTAATTTCTGTTGGGTCCTTATTTGTTGTCTCATTGAAATCATGTTCTCCAAGATTGTGTTAAAAATTCCTATGAAATAATTTTATATAAATGATTACGCAAAAATTATTTTCACTCACACTCTATATCATTATTCATAAATACAAATTCATTAAATAAGTAAAAAAACTAACTCAACCAGAATAAAAAATCACATAGTATAATAACAAATTAATTCCAGAATATCTATATTTTATTTTTAAAATAAGTAGGGTATCCATGATGCTTAATAAAATGTATGAAAATATTGAAAAATAATTTCACAAAATATTAGTGTACAATACTATATTTTCAGGTGAACGAGTTTTTATTTATTAGAACATTTTAGTACCAATATTACCCCAAACGTCGTACTAATACTATCATAGATGAATTTTTAGGGATTTTTTTAAGAAATTAATTTCAATAAAATATACAAAAAGAACAAAATAAGGTACTGATAACACAGTGGTGTAAACATTTTTCATTAGTAGGGATTTGTTTAGTTTCCTCCATGAAAACATTCTAAATGTTCTCAATGAACATTATTAGTTTTTTCCATTCAAAAAATGGATCATTTGAAAACTTTCCTTTATTATCCACATCACAAAAAAGAAATTAGAATATTGCAATATAATGCCAAATCCAATTGGAATTAATCTCATCAAGGATGAGTTTTATCATTGATGAAAATAGTAGTACGCTGTCAAAACGTTGAATTTTTTGTCTGGATAAACATATCATTACAATATTTTTACATATTTTTGTAATATTGAGTTATCATAGGCCTCTATCATAATTTCGTCTCACTATGTTAATGATATTTTCCCTTCAACAACATCATTTATAAATTGTATTTTAACTCGTTTGAGATCCCCATTGGATTTTCAACAAAGAACACTACACAATTAGAAACATTATCTATAAATAATTTTGTATGGTATTATTCCTAATGGGATTTTTTAATAAGTTCAATATGATAAGAGTGAAAAATATGTAATCTTAATATAGTCAGAATAGGTTGGTCTTATTTTCTTCTCTAATATCAATTTTTTCTATCTCTTAGAATTCTATGACAACCCCTTTGATTTTGAGTTTTATGAATGAGTGATTTTATAGTGTACTTCATCTTTTCTTAACATGGATTCCATGTTCTTGTTTTAGAAATATGTTCACTGTTCTCTGATCAATGATTGAGGTATGTCAAATATTAAAAAACTATATTGAATTAATTATTTAAATTATCTATATTAATACATCACCACAATTTGTTTTTTCTTCAATACATGTATACACATAGTCTAATTCCAAAAATATAATGGAAAAAAATATTAGGGGAAATTAGAATAGAAATTAAATTTCATAAATAACAAATATAAAAAAAATAAATGGTTATGGGGGATTTTCTAGTCATTTGTAAATTATAACAGAGAAAAAAAAATTTGGGATGTTTTTAGAAATCCTATTAGAGTTTCTAGAAATTTTAAAACAAAATAATATTTCTTCCATAATATTAATAATATTACATTTATTATAAAAATGGTCTCTATAATAAGGGTAATTGAAAAAGATCAAAATGCATTTATTCCCCCAAAAAATTACATCTAATGAATTGATAATTTAATATTTTATATTATTAAAGTTTTTTCCAAACAGTGGGATTTCCTTCATATTTTTAATTTTTTACTACTAAAAAATTTAGGTACCCTTTTGTGACTAGAAAATTCAATATATTAATATACTGGGTGTAGTTTTTTTAGGAAATAAAAATTTTCACATTGGAAGTCAATACTATTCAGGTAATTTTTACCTCATAAGATTGAGGATGTGTACTCATGTAGTCAGGAACTATCTCTTCCATGCCAATCATTTCATTAATCATAAATTCAAACTCTTACCACAAAAACATTCATCTTTATAGACTATGATTTTCCTCAGTCTGTATGATCAAATATTATAAATCTAAATGATAAAAATTAATGATTAACATACTTCCTAAGAGATAATAAAGAAATTTAAATAAATATAGAATAATATTCAACAACTCCTTCTATGTAAATGTGTATTTGAACATGGAATATTCTTATGTTTTTGAGAGGATGGATATCAGATTAGGATTCCTAACAATTCATTTAGACAAGACTTCCCCTAAAGCTCTATGGGATTAATCAAAAAGTATCTCAAAGGGGAGAATCTAATATTTTTGGGGGATAATTGATGTAATGGTTATGAATTCATTCAATTTTTTATTGTTCTTCAAGTTAGAATCATTAAATACATTGTCAATTTCATTTTACACTGAATTATTTAGGGGAAAAGGAATTTTACTATTGTCAATAATGGATATTATATAAAACCTAACATGGAATGAATGCTTTACTGTGTGTAATAGTTGATTGGAATATTTTTAATTGGATTTAAGATTTTTTACTGGGAAAAAACTAGTTTTAAATATATAATAAACCCATTTTATTATAGAAAACATAAATTTTAATGATAATCCCATTCAAAAAGAAGTCATTAAGGAATACCTCTATGAAAATTTCAATTATATTTGAGAAGATTCATTCCATTGAACGTTTAATAGTACCTTGTACATTGTAAAGACCAAAATGAATCATTTGGAATGTAATATTTCTTAACGTAATTATATATGTTGTATTGTCCTTAAAATATAATGATATTGTTACATGAAGACATCTACAGTAAAAAACTAGGAAACAAAAAGTTCTTTTCTTGAATAGTCATTCATGGATTTGTTTTACAAAGGGATTTGTGAAATGTTCTTCTTAATTTATATTATATAGTATCATGAAATCAATAAAACCCCTAAAAATATTTTTGGATTCTCGTGGGTACCAATTCATTGTTTTCATTTTTTACAATGGTGTAAGAAGTTTGTATTGGAATTATATGAATGGGACTCACCAATTGGGGTTTTAAAAATTATTTTATTATATTATATTTTACATGTCAATATATTTTTTTTCGATACGTCGATGTGGTTTGGGTTGAGTCACTAATTTAGTTATATTACTATCATAGACTCATCTTAAAAAATATTTTTTGAATGAAGAATGTAGGATTTATTATTTAAAAGTATTCTCAATATTAATCCTAGCTCATTAAAATTATTTATAAATATGTTAAGTAGTTGGTTCACAAGTATAGGTTATAATTTATTTTAAAATATGATGGGTAGTTTTTATCCTCCACTAAGAAAGAATATTTTAAATTCAATGGAAACAAGTAGTTCTAATTTTGGTTGATTATCTATATAGGATTTTATTTATTAATTACCAATAGAAGAATCCTAAAATTGAAAATAAAAAAATAAATGTATTATTTTATTATAGCCCATAAAAATATTTTTTTATTAATTTCATTATATTTATCAAATATTTAAATTGTTACTATGATATGTTCATTTAAAAAAACAAATTTTCCATTAATTTCAGTGATACCAATAATTGTGCTAATATAATTATAATAAAAATTCCATATTTTTCTATATTATAAAATTTTAGTGATAATGTTTTAAATGTGAAATAAGAATGTTTATTATGTGCATGTTTTATTTAATTGAATAAATAGAAATCTTATTCCTCACCAAATGTCACAGATATTGTGCCTTTATTGCTATTTATGATGGTATTATATATTCCAATGAATTTTATGCCAATATTAATTTGTGGGTTATGTTTACATGTAAATGTTACCAGGATGAAGATATAAAAATCAGAATAATAAGGGTATCTATGTAAACCTACTCTAACATTCTAGTGGATTCTTTCCATATTTGAAGTGGCTTTGTTGAAATTTTATATAACCAAACATGCGGATTTATGTTCTAAAATATTTAATGAATAATATATATAATATAGAACTACATTAATTGAGGATCCCCATACATAAAATTGATTGAAAAAGGTTAACATAAAAATTGTAATGAGAATTAAAATTGTATGAATATTCGAGGGTTTTTGGGAAATTTTAGTCATAAAAATTGCAAAAATTTGTTTAGCCTGTCATATCCCAAAATTTATTTTCAATATCATTCAACTATTATTCATAAGATTCATAAATTGTTCATACAGTAGATTCTATTATAAATCAGCCAATATGGGATATTGATTTCCACTTTTTTGAAATCATCCATCTTATGTTGTTCTAATAAATCTCCATTGGGTTGTATTGGTTCAAGCATTATTATAGGGATGGTGGTTGTTGTGGATCTTCCACGATCTGTCTTTTCTACATTTCATAGTTCTTTATTTTAATCCTCCTTAGGTTCGTTTTTTCATCAGATTACTCATATGATTAACTAAATAAAATTCAACTAGCAATTTCCTATGGTGATATTTTATTGTCTTTTATTTCTTCTCCACTTCTCAAGGCACTTGAAATAACATTTATGTCAGATTTGGAATTTTTTGAGAAAAAATATTTAATGTTACTATGTTTCACATAACATTCTAGGTGATCATTATTTTGAAAAAAATTAGTTTAATTATTTAAATTACATCCTTTTAGTGTTAACAATGTTATATTGATTTTATTCTGTTCATTTTTCTTGTAACAACTTGTCTTTCATGGATGTTTCTTTTGTATTTTATTTCTGAAAGTATGTAGATGGTTAGAAATTATATCACTGTAATAGAGGGTGTTGGGGAAAATTCTAAAATGATCGTATTTTGAAAAATTGAATATTATATCAAAATTTATTAGTTGTGATTTATAACTATAAATGGTTACAACATAGTGGTTTGGGGAATTTATATTTTACAATGTTATCACAAAATTCAGATATCTACATTTTAGGGAATCCATATGTAAAATGTTCCTCAAAGTGTCATAATTGCATGGCCCATGGGGTGTTTTAGATGAAGATTTATGTACATTGAATTCTACAAATTTTCACATAAGTGAAATTAGTTATTCGATATTATTTTATTAAAAAGTCTGCTTAGACCATAAAAACTCATTTACTCGGAAATTTTAATATCTAGAAATGAAATTTTTTAAATATTTTGAGATTCCATAAATGGGATATCTCAACGTAATAGAATAATTTTTTCAAGATCCCCTCCTGATAAAATAATATACAAGGATTCAATCATTATCCATCAATCATTGAAGGATTAAAACAATGAAATGATGTTCTTCTTATGGATAGAGTGGGAAGGACATATTTATCCTCCTGAATATCTAATATTAATCATATTGAGATGCTAAAAATTATTTTCTCATTCCATTAATTTATTTTAAATTTTAGTATGTTATTTAATGTTTAATGAACATCCAAGGAATTATTTTGTTGATATTGAAATGAGATTAATTCTCTTATCTGCAGGTTGTAAAACCACACCATTGATGCTCTATTATGTTCGAAATACAATTAAATCCATAAAATATCTTATTTAATGACTCCCCAAGTAATTAAACCATATAAAAAGATTTAAAATTGCGTTATATTAATATTGGTGTCTTCTCCAAATAGATCATTAAACTATATTAGTTTCTCAATCATTGTAGTATCGATTTCAAAATTTATATGATCATTTCATTGTAGATCTAAATTGTTAATTATAAAATAATGAATGAATTTATCTCAATGTATTATTATATATTGTGAAGTTAACTTCAATAATTTTTATTTTTATTTTTTATTATCTTGATGGTGAAATTGACGAGTTAAAATAAAAAATTCACATAATGAAAATCTCACATTCCGCATGTTTTATATTCCCTAATGTAATGAGATTGACCAAAATAGTTCCTAAGAACTCAGGATCCAAACCACTGAGGAGGGGATTACTTGATTAGTTTGTTTATTTTTTTCAATATTAAAAAAACAATTGTCCACCATAAAACTTTATTCGACATTGATGTGCCTGTATCACAGGGTACTCAAAAAATACAACATTTAACCTAAGAAAAAATAAAGTATACATGTTACATTGATTTTCTCCAGAGAAGAATGTGCACTGTGATTTATAATTTTATGTATTTTAGGATAAATATTTATAGACATGGTAAAAAATATTGTGATGGTTTTTTAAAAAAGTTAGGAAAATTGGTCTTCCATAGGATTATTCCTGCACTGACATGTTGAATCATTATGAAATTTGTTATTAATCATCATTATAACCATTTAATCATCTAAATTGAAAGAAATTTTATTTATTGATTTATATATAATAATATGCATCTAATTGTATACTATTCATTTTAACTGAATGGTATTTGGATTTCTCAATTAACTCCAAATATAAATCAACGAATCTAATATCTCTTGTAAAATATTTAATAAAGAAGATCGAGTTGGAATTAATAAGAACTGGAATAAAACTAATATATTAAATTAGATGAAACCTCAACATAATATACTATTAACTTATATAGAATAGTTAGTTAAAAATTTGAGAGGTAAAAATTCCTAAAAAGGTAGGAGAGGGGTTTCACTATGTCCAAACAACATTTGGTCTACTGTTCCATCATTGATGTATTATAATAGAAAACTAAATAACATAGGTGTTTTAGTTAGAAACCTTCTAGAATAAGTTATCAATTGATTTCATGATCAATTTTACCAATATAATACATAATGAACTAATGTTATTGGGTATGCATTAATTATATTCATTTTAGAGGCTTGATGATTCATCTTTTATTCTGGAATTATATAGAGATGGTTTAAATTCAACAGTCTAGCCCAATTGTCCATTTCAGTGTTGAATTATCAATGCACTAAAGTGGCGGGTGATCCTTGATGGGAGAAACAATCTTAAGAATATAATATTAGGTATAGTTCATTTGATATGAACAATTGTATATTCTTTTACCCATAATATTTTACTTCTTCTAAAATTTTCAGTTGGACTCTTCCATTATTGGTTTGTAATGACCCACCATTTCATTATTAGTTTTACAATAGTTTCTCTAAAAAAATGTTCTTTCTAGTAACTATACAAAAGAAAAAAACATAATATAAAATATATATTTAATTATGGAGGGGGTCTCATAAATAAAGGGGAAAATGATTCCACAAAAATTATATCAAATATGCATGGGCTCAATGCCTTTTTATGCTAGATATGGTGTCAATAGGTAGCATTTTCCTTTTAGACAGAATATATTACAAGAGCCCCTATACAATATGGACCAGTATGGTGGATTTTCATATGGTTCACATAACACAATTTCTACCTAATTCAAAGAATAAATATGAAGGGGGGATATTAATATAGTTAATATCATCTAATATAGATCATATCCATGATAATTTAAAATTTAGTGGTGAAAGTATAAGGTGGAATCAACAATGAAGTCATCTCTTTATTCTTCAATGTGGAGGTGGTATATGTATGAGATGGTTTCTTATTTTTTTTATGTATATCCCCATCACTTTACCATAGAGAGTAAAGGTAAAAGGTTTCATGATGCTCTAGGGAGGAGGGAGGTCATGTTATATTAATTACTATAATGTTGTTAAAGGAACATTATTATGGATTAAACGTGATGTATTCAGGAATAAAATTAATGTCATGGTTTGTGTCTAGAAAATAATATGTGTTTAGAGAAAGGGGATCTGGGTAGGTATTCATACATAGAGAGTGTGAGAATATTTAATTAAATAATATAGATAGTCTTCTCTTTTATAATTTATGGATTTTCATAACACACACATCCAACAGTTGGATCACATGGTCTGTTTGAGTAATGTGACAATTTATTGTCAATGGATATGTTATGACCAGCATACATACCGTATCATTACTATTTTTCTTAGTGGTATAACACATATAGATCCCATAGTAATCATGGATACCATGGATGCCATGACCACTCTTGTACTTCGTAATTTTGCACCGTAATAATGTTCACATTTTTTTGAAATGTCGTTTTAAAACCAAACATAAATGAAATAATTTACATAATCCTAGATTCACAATTTGAATCAAAATATATAACCATTAATCTAAACAATATATAAATAAAATTTTCTGAATATGTTGTAATTTTAACAATTTAGTATACAAAACAATTTAGCACAAAAGTAATCTAATATATTGATATTTCCAAATTTAAAAATGTAACAAATAAGGAAAATTCTATTTCCCACAATTTAATGAAAATGGATCAATATATGTGTGATGATACATTCTATTTTACAATCAAAAGATCAAGATAATTTAATTTTGGCATTCAACCTTTTAGAAGGTGATGGGGATGAATACAATATTCTTATTAAAAATATTTGGAAAAATGATGAAATTGACTCCATAGATGGGAATGATTTTTAGAAATTACTTTTATAGGGTAATCCTGTTTGTTTTATGTACAAGGACAAAGAAGTAAATCATCATTATCATATAGAAAAACTATAGTTTAATTTTTATACCTGAGGGAAACATTATATGACATATTCTTATTGTTTAATCATCATAATTGGAAGAAAAAATGTTTGATTCATCAGAAGAACAAAACCAATAATTTAAGGGAATTAGATTGAATACAATTTAGAATTTATAAATAATTCATTCAATGTGATCTTTTTATTAAATGGAAATTTGACATTAATACAATTGCAATGAATTTAATAAGAAAAGGAGGATCAAGTCACCTAAAAATATTAATAATTCACATGGTGGAATGATAATCCCTCAATATATGTACCGGAAATGTGGAATTCAACATCAGTTGATCTTTATTAATTGAATTTGGATGTGATTTAAACGTGTGAAAGATGGTAATGAATCATGTGGAGGTATAAATCTTATTAATGGTATAAATTTTGAAATAGGGGAGAAGAGAACATAATCTAATTCACCACAAACACTACATTATTTCAAATTTAAACTGATAGGTAACTAGAAAAATAAATTCCCTAAGCCATGGTCGAACTTGTATGATAAAACACAGTTACCTATAAAGAAAAAAGAACAATGGGAAATAATTTTAGACCACAATTTCTTAATGAATCATGTAAATTGGGGGACTATATATAGTTGAATTTCAGGTAAGATTTTTTATGGAGAATATATATTATAATAATATTGTATTTCCATTAGATAAATGTTATTTTATTCTGAAAATAAAATATTTATGCATACCTAGACTATATAATAATAAAATCACATTTGATATTTATAATCCACATGTTATTTGATATATGTTCAACAATGATACCAAAATTATATTGGAAATGTTTTTGGATATGATAAGAAATTATTTAATGAATAAATGTTAAATAAATTATTGTGATCATATATTATTTTAGTGTGAATATATTTTTAGTGGTTATGGTATATACATTTGATAATGAGGATTAATGGATGACTAATATTATTGTTTAGATATTCATATAAGGATATTTTGTAAAATCATTCTAATCATTGCAATTAATTTTTTATCAAATATATTTTGAGGGAGATTTAGGGTTATCCATTTAATGGAAGATTTAATTGGATATTTTTTCAAGGTTTTAGGAATTAATGTATTAGATCGATGTATGAATTCTTAAGAATATTTAATAGTATGTTATGACCATTTTTATGAAGATAAATAGTGAATCATGGAAGAACATATCATTATATTATGTATTTAAGGATAAATTAGTGAATCAGGCATAATAAATTCATATTCATTTACTGGAGTTTGAAACGAATTTTAAATGTATCAGGGAACAAAAAAGGATGATATTTTTCTTATATACCGTAATGAAATCATGTAAGAATATCATATAATAAAAAAACTTCAACATTTTGAAAAAGAAATTGTTATATAATATTTAAATATTACTATCATTTCTGATTTTATAGAAAAAAATTAATTCATATTTGGTTTTGGTTTTATGGTTGTTGATTTCCAAATGATCGTATACTTTATTGTGATCAATGAACTCTTTCCCTCCCATTAATTATTTGGAGGTTTAAATTTTCTTTTATGTTAAATTAATCACTTCCCACATATGATCTTTTCATTTATAAAACTAGTTATGCATTAATTCAGAAAACTATTATGTTTAAAAATTTTCCGTTTTAAGGATTTTTTTATTAATCAATGGTGCATTTTGTGACATCTTTAGGGAATTTTTATATCATAAACCGTTGTTTGTAGTGATCAATTTTGAGGCTTAAATTCATTTCAATGTTGGGAGAATGAAAATTCTTCAGATTTTATGATATTTATTCTATATTAAATATATTTTAAAACATTCAATCATTTTATTTAAATGAAACACCATGTTTAGAGCATGTTACATCTAATTATTAGTTTCTTTTATAACATTTATGAATCCCTACCCTAAACTTCAGTTAAATAAAAAAATATTATTCTTTCAAATATAAAACATATAACATTTCAATTAAAAATAATGTTATATATATTATTAAATAATATATATATACTTCTCAATATAAATTTATTTATAAATTATTAGTAATTAATAAATCATTATTATTTAAAGAAATTAAAATTATCAAAAATTGTTTTATTTGAAAATGAAATTATTTTTATGAGTAAATATTAAAAAAAATTATATATATTTTTTAAAATATATTTCGTTAAATAAAAATCATTTTTCAAATAATTTTACCAAAATTAATTTGTGGTGATGTTTTTGGATTTCATGGGAAATATTGATTTCCCAGTGAATAATGAAACATATCATTTTTTGTAAAATTATCAAATTAATTATAATAAAACAATTATTTTTAATGCCCCGTTATGTATTGAATTTCCATAAATATTATTTTTTTATATTTGGTCTACTTTATTACTTTTTAGTTGTAATGCCCCGACCCCTGTTCCCTAGAGTCAGTGCGTTATTACATAACATTTACATGATTGCAAAAGATCAATTATCGATATACTGATTAGTATAGTAGCTTCAGAAACAAGTATATACATTAATAAGCCTTAAATTACATGATAAAGTGAAAAACAACAACAAAATAGTCTCGATTTTACACACTCATATCCCCATAGACTATCCCTACAGGTCAGTCATAAAATACTTCTTCACATCCTGGGAAAAAAACATAGAAATGGTTGATCTCAGATGCTCAGTAAAGAGAACATTATAGGAGAAACTTTCATAAATAAGCATAAACATTTAAGTCAATGAATAACTAAAAAAATACATCTTATACTTGAACATCAGCATAATAAGGAAAAAAATACACTAAACTAATTCCATTTACTAATTCCCATTAATATATGACTAGTCAATTAATCACATGCAATATTAATTACCACTTTCATAATGATGGAATGCATAATGCCATTATATTATAACCACATAGTCAAGGCCTTATTCAAAGACCACAAAAAATATTTTTCAAGGCCTCGTTCCAAGACCCTAGTTTGTCTCATGAGACCAACCGATGCATTATGGAGCTATAGCAGGCTCCACCCTTCACAGCCTACATCTAATGCATTTCTCATATTAATTGGTTTAAACATAACATAAACATTCGTATTTAAACTAGAAAATGAAATGTAAATAATTTCTCTATAAACCATGAATGGTATAAAAATAACACATACATATTGAAACATATCACAAATCCTACAATACAATATGGAAGATTTGAATCGTAATAACTCAACTTCAAATAAGCTTAAAATCCATCAAAGGATGTTGACATAGATGAAATAAATACTATTTGAGAGAAATATCTCTTATTTTAAATCATTTAAAAGTCACATAATTATAAAAGAAACAATTTACTTAGAAAATATTTATATAATATTGTAAGGGATGCATCAACTTTTTTATAATGGCGTAAAATAGTCGTACCCACTGTATAATTTAAAAAGACACTCTTACATTAATTCTGTCGAAAAGGTTAAAAAATACCCAGTTTGGAAAATGACAGAAAGTTTATTTTCTAAAAATATTCTAAAAAGTCAAACAAAGGTATAAATTACATTAAACCATAGTTAATAAAATAGTAAGAATGTTTTGAAATACATTTTTAATAAACATGGATGTGAATGTTAAAGTGGTCCTAGTAGATAATTACGTATAAACAACCATAGAAAATAAAGCGATTGTAGAATTGACCTATACCTTGCAATTTTCCTCGTTGGATGGTAGGATAACCACTCCTATAATGGTGAAATAATTTTTTCTAAATTATACAAGATTTATATTCATTAATATGATATCATATATGATCTTTTAACCTTTCTTTGTTAATAATATCATAGTATTATCGTTGTATTGGGTGTTAACAGATTCATGTTCCTTTATATTTTTTTATGTGAGTCATAATTGTTATGGAAGGGATATATAATATTCATAACACAAATGATATAAAGTCTTTAAAAATTATTTTTATTCATCTAATGTAAATTAGTCTTGAATGGATATGATGGGGAATTAATCTCATCGCGTTCAGGGAGACGGTTATCCGTACGTACGCACGAGCGAATATAACATTCTTTTTGATATAAAAATAATATATAATTAGATGTTATATCATATTCAAAGAATCATTATCTTGTTATATTTACTATTTACAACAATTACACATCATTATTATACCCATCCAAATAATAATGTATTGAATAACAATTACACCCTGACGTGGAGACGGTAATCCATACGTACACACGTATGGTGACATATCATTCAATGGATAGATAGAATAATAGATATGGTTGTACCATATTTATAATAACATAAAATAATATATAATATACTGGTGTTATTATCTTATAATGGAACCAACAATGAAAATGGATGTGGAAGAAGAAAGGAACGTGAAACATGTGGTGAGATATTTACCTCTTCTTAGGGTTCTTCCTTTTGATTTGATCAGATGTGCTTTATATGTTCCCTTTTTGACTAAATTAGTGCCTCTCAGATGAAGGGGGTATAGTTGAGAGGGTTTTTGGTCAGATGTTTGCCGATCCAAATGGATTTTAAGGTGTTAAATAGAAAGAAGGGTGACTCCCCTTTTATAAGAGGGGTGAGGGGAACCTTAGGAAAATCTATAAATATTATTTTATAATAAAATTATTTTTGGTTTCTAATGGTTTCAAAAAAAATATATTTAAAGGCTATGGTGGGGATGGTTCGAAAACCACCCAACCAATAAGTTTTAGATAGGTTTGGGTAACTATATTATCTTTATCTTTTATATATAACTCTTAGTTAAATAGTTTGAAATTTACCATGTCTCTTTGTATTTTTCTATTATATGATTAATAAACATACTATATACTTCATAGAGAACCACAAGTGGTTCATCCTACCATTATAAAATTCCTTTGTCCAAACCATAGATTTTTATGAATAGAATATCAATCAATAATATAATATTTTTTTAAAAACTAATTTATGTAAATTTTGACACAATTAGGTATTTTTTTTCTAAATTAATAACATCATTATTAAACAGAAAAAAATTCCTCTTACCACCCCTAACATGTAATATTAACCACAATATTTAGTCAAATTCATAAAAAGTCTCATATTACATTTATTTGGATATTTATAATATCAATTATTTTAGTATTTCATTAATTAGGTAATTACTTTTTCATCATTGTGTCATAAATAAATTAAATTATTTAATTTCTAAAAAATATAAATAAAATACCATTATGTAGGAAATATTTTTAGATTTTTTATTTGTATTTATTGTCGAATTTATCTTATGAATAACCCTATGTTAAAAATATTTTACTTATTAAACATTGATTTTAACTCATTTAACTCTTTTGGAATTAAACAATAATAAAGGTCCTAATCTAATCCATGTGGAACAAAGTTGATCATATTTTCTTCCTAAGGTTGTTTTTTGTCGAAATATTTTTATCCAATAGAAGTAGGACATGTGTTAAGGTAATAATAATATCATTTTACCCTTGAATACCCTATTTACATTTAATCGTGGTAAATAAAAGTAAAAAGTTACTATTCACCAAGAATTATTTTTATCTTATTGAACCAAATTTTACATACTGATATCAACTGTGTCTCTCAGATTTTTGGAATTTGACTCAGAGAAGAAGAAAATTTATGTTTTATATGAATTTTCAAATTCTACATGTAGGTGGGTAAAAGACGGTGAAAAGTTCTGTAAAATTTTTATATATCTAAAATTATTATAAATTGACTCCAATGAATTAGATTGAACTTATATAGGTATTATGTGTCTATATTGACATCAAATAAATTTAAATAAAATAAATAATTATTTAAATAAAAATTTGGTTTTAAACTACAACTTAGTGTTTTTCACTATTCATCAAAAAATTGAATGTTATCTGAAAAATACCAAAAAATCAACCTAGGCTAATTTCGATATTCAGAATCCAAAATTGAAGTCTATTTCAAATGATAAAATCTATAAAATTTCAAAAAGTTGGTATTACTATTCATAACGACTAGTCTGATTGGTTGTGGTGTGTTAGAACTCGAATTTGCGTACAACACACACTATTGTATTATTCAAAGAGAAGCATATCATGGAAGCTTGGGGTGTTACATTCTCCCCTCCAAATAAATTCGTTCTCGAAATTTCTAAAATACTACCGCATGAAAAGACTCGGGTGGTTCTTCATCATAAGTTACTCGGGTTCCCACATAGCCTCATCCATCATATGGTTTTTGCATAGAACTTTTACCAGAGGAGTCGTCCATTTTCTCAGCACTTGTTCTCCCGTATCAAGAATCCTTACAGGCTCTTCACAATAAGTCAGATCGGGTTTCATTTATAATTCATCATAGGTGAGTACATGCATTGGGTCAGGAATGTATTTTCTCAATTGTGTTACATAGAACACATCGTGAACTTCGGAGAGACTTGGTGGAATTGTCAAATGGTAAGCTACAACCCCTATTAGTTATATAATTTCAAAAGTTTTGATGTACCTGGTACTCAATTTTCTACTCATACCAAAACATATAACACCCTTCCATGGAGATACCTTCAAGAAAACATGATATCCTACATGAAATTACAAATCCATCCTTTTGTTATCAGAATATCTCTTCTACCTACATTGAGCCAATGTGATGTGGGTTTGGATTACCTTCACTTTTTCCAGCATTTCCTCAAAATGTTCTAAGCCTACATGTTTTCATTTCCAACATCATCCCAACAAGTTGGTGTGCGGCATCTCTTTCCATATAAGGCTTCATATTGAGTGATCTGAATACTTGAATGGAATATATTATTATAGGAAAATTCTACCCGTGCTAAATATCTATCCCACACACATTAAAAGTCAGGTGAGCATGATCACAAAATGTGTTCTAAGGATTGAATAGTCTTTTCAGATTTTCCATCAGTTTGGGGGTTGTATGAATTAGTCAAACGATTCTCAGTATCGAAAGATTTCTGAATACTTTTCCAGAATATTGAAGTAAAATGTGGATCATGATCAGAAACAATAGATAGGGGTACTCCATGAAGTCTCACAATAGCATTAATAGATAGTTTTTCTAGACGTTCAAGTGTTAAATTATCCCATATAGGAAGAAAATGTGCTGACTTGGTAGGAAGATCAATAATGACCCATATTTCATCGTTCCTTCTAGGAGTCTTAGGTAGTTCCATGACAATTTCCATCGTAATATTATCTCATTTCCACTCCAGTATGGGAAGAGGTTTCATGACTCCTCCAGGAGGTTTCCTTTCAGCTTTCGCTTGCTGAAAAACCATACATCTTGACACAAAATCAGCAATCTTTTTTTATATTGTCCCATAAAACAGATTCCTTCAAATATCTATACATTTTGGTGCTCCAAGGGTATATAGAGAAATTGGAACTCTGATCATCATCCAAAAATTATCTTTTTAGATCCGGTATATTAGGAACACAATGTCTCTTCCCATATTTCAAAATTCAATCTTCATACACCAAGTCACTCAATCTCCCATCATTCACAACTTTAATCTTCTTTTGGAACTCTTCATCAACAGTCTAAAAACTCTTTTTCCGTTCCAGTAACGATGGTTTGGAAATAGTTTGAAAAGGTGTTTGTGTTTCACCTTCCATTGTGAATCCCATAACCATCTTACTAGATCCATGAAAATAGGATCCCTTTCAACTCTCATCTTGTTCGGAAATCCATGATCCTTTCTACTAAATGATTATTCCACCTTATTTTCCTTCCCATGTGTTAGTGTATCGTGAAATCATAACGTTTGAGTAGTTCAAGACCTCTCCTTTTCCTCATGATTAGTTCTTTCTATGAGATAATATACTTCAAACTCTTATGATAATTATGATTCTCACATATTTCACCATAGAGATAGTGTCTCAAAATATTCAATGAATATATGACATCTGCTAACTCAAGATCATGGGTAGGATAGTTTTTCTAATGAATTTTCACCTATTTTTATGCATAGGCAATAACCTTATCATTCTACATAAGGACACAACCATGTCCTTTCTTTGATGCATCACAAAAAATTACGAACCCATCATTCCCCGATGGTAGAGTTATATAGAAGCATTGAATAATATTCACTTTAGTTCTTCAAAAACTTCTTCACAATCTTCTGTCCAATAAAATTTAACCCCTTTATGTGTGTGTTTGTTAATGGGTTAGAAAACTGGGAAAAATTCCAGATGAAATGTCGATAATAACCTGTTAAAGCAATAAAACTTCGTACCTCAGTTATACTCGTAGGCGCCGGAAATTCGGGGATTTCTATTGTCTTAGATGGGTCAATGAGGATTCCTTATTTGGAGACAAATGGCCAAGATAAGAAATCTATTGAATCCATAATTCACACTTTCTAAACATCACATATAATTCATGTCTTCTATGGGACATTAGGATAATGCACAAGTTATTTTCATGATCTTCGTAGCTTTAGGAGTATACCAAGATATCATCAACAAATAACACTACCAAAATCATCGTGATATTCCTTGAAAACTCTTTTCATTAGAACCATTAAGATAAAGGGTGCATTAGTCAATCCAAAAGGCCTTACTGTAAACTCGTAATTCCCATACCTTGTTTGAAATGATGTCTTCAGAATGTCTTCCTTCTTCACATAGAACAGATGGTATCCAGATCGAAGTTCAATGTTTCAAAAGTATTGACCTCTATGCAGTTGGTCAAATAAATTATCCACGTGAGGTATGGGATACCTATTCTTTATTGTTATAGCATTAATCTCCCTATAGTTGACACATAACCTCATAGGTCCATTTTTCTTCTTAACATAAAGGACATAGGCTCCCCATGGAGAAAAACTAGGGAAAATAATTACGTTATTACAGAATTCCTCTAGTTGTTTCTTTAGTTCCACTAATGACACATTGGTCATTCGATAAGGGGTCTTTGATATAGGCCTTGAACCAAGAATTAAAAAAATTGAAAACATAATTTCACATTCTAGAGGATGTTAAGGTAAATCTTCCGGAAACACATCTACATATTCTTTCACAATAGGTACATCCTCTATTTTAACATTCGTTTCCTCACCCACAATTATTTCATTCTCTTCCTCCACAATAATTGAATTTAGTTGAGATACTGGGGTTAGATCAAGATTAGAATTAGGTGGTGATGATTCTAATCTAAAGATAAATAGTTCGTTATCATCATCATCAAAAATCATATCCTCGTTCTTCATACAATAAATTTTCGCATCATTATACGAAATCCTATTCCTACCGAGGATTATATCAAATTTAGTCATAGGTATGATTATGAGATCAGCAGATAAAGAAAATTTATATTCTCTAATGGGAATAGATTCAAAAAACATTGTTGTGATGATAATCATATTAAGAGTTTAAACTAATAAATACCTTGATAAAGCAAATAGGAAATATCTATTTTTCTCAGCAAACTGGGATGATATGAAACAATGAGATGATCCAGAATCAAATAATGCATTTTCTAAACTTGGGGAAACCATTAAATTACCAGCCACCATGACTATTAGAGCATCAACCTTACTAATAGTGATAGAATATGATTAACCTTCATCCCTTGGCCTTTTCTAAGGTATGTTTCCCTGACGCTTAGGAAATTCACTTGCATAATTTCCTATATCCCTAAAATTGTAGCATTGAACATCAGTATCTACTTTCTTCCCCGTGCAGTCACAATCATGGTGGCCTTTTTCACCAAACTTGTAACAGAGTATCATTCCCTTCAAGAAGGTACCAGGGGGCTTCTTCCCACATTTACTATAGGATGGATATTCAACTATTCCCTTCTTCCCCATATTTCCATTTCCATAGTGATCAACATATCTCTTATTCTCTTGATTTTCCTTAAGTTCATAAGACATATATAATTAATTTTCTATCTTGATAGTGCATGAGACAATTTCTTCGTATAAAGAGAAGGATTGTGAGACTAATTTTCAACAGGGAAATAGTTTTAACCCCTCAATTAAATGATCAATCTTACTTCTTGGGTTACATATATAATCTTCAACATTCCTCACTAACCTTTTATAGTTATCCTCATTCATTGCATCATTCTCATCCTCCTTTTGCCTCAGACTGAGAAACTGCCTTTTCACATCTGCTAGATGGCCACGAGGAACGTATTTTTCTCAAAAAATCTAGTTAAACTCCCTCCATTCAATAGTTGATAATTCATCATCTTGCTTTCTATTTTGAATCAACGACCACCATCGAACATCATCTCCAGTGAGGCAGTAAACTTCCATGACAACTTTTTCCCTTTAACTACACCCCAAGGCATAGAATATTTTCTCTATTGAATTTATCAATTTCATAGCTACTAATTGATTTTTAATCCAATTTAATGTTTGTGGTTGTTACCTCATGAAGCGATCTAACATTGATCCTCCACGTTGTGGATCGAGGTTCTCCATAAAGGTAAGGTTATCATACATAACCTGAGTGAGTTTTCCCAGTATGGTGATATGTTTATCATCACCTGTTGTAACACCCCAGGTAAATAAAGAGTATGAAATTTTCACATTTAGCCATATTTTTGAATAAAATATTAATATAACTTTAAAGGGGATTCTATGCTCAATGGCGTACCCAACATACAACAACGAGTTTCTTGGGAATCTTACGTTGCACTTTAATAATAAAATAATATTATTTTAAATGGTAGTTAATGTCTAGCCGTTCTAATGGCAGGAATGAACAGAACTAACTTCAAAGTGATTATATATGTTTTTATATTTATCCAATAAAAAATAAAGGCTTCAAATAAGAAAAGAATTCAATTTTTTGCATATATACTCTAATTTTCACAAAAAGGCCGAACTATCGCCTTTTGATGGAGAACCCTATTTAAATATAGGTTTGGTAACTATAATACATTCTATTGGACCAAATAAAACTCTTCTTTGGAATCAGGACATAAAAGTTTACTTTTTATAGATTTTTGTTATTGTTTCTGATAAAGTTAATTTTTTATTAAATAGTGAAAATGTTGTATTTTAATTCAAAACCTGTTTTTAATCTAATTTATTTAAATGATTAGATAATATTTTTAATTTGTTTTAAAGTGTAAATAGAATATATTTTCACCATTTAATCCAATGGTGGTAATTGTAATTAATATCACATTAAGATTGGTCATAAACGAGTGTCAAGCTTTTGAAAGATATTGTTTCTTAAAAACACGCTATTTATTTTAACAACGGGTTTTAATTATAAAATTAATAAATGAAACTTAAATGTTATGAATATGGTAAAATATAAATTATTTTTTAATTCGGAATATCAAATATAGCTTAGGGTGAATTTTTGGTGTTTTTCTGGAAAACTTCAATTTTTATGAATAGTGAAACCACAAAGTGGTCGTTACAAAATTCGATTTTTCGTTTAAATGGGACTTTACCACTTCTATGATTTGAATTTCAAAAATAAAATTTAAATGATTTTAATTATTATGTAAAATTTGGTTCAATGGGATGAAAATAATATTTGATGAAACATACCTTTTAAGTTTTATTAATCACGATTAAAGGTAATTAGTGTGATTTAAGGTAAAATGATATTATAATAAAATGAAAATATATTGACACCTGTCCTAACCCTGTTGGATGAGTTATGTCTGACCAAGACAACCCATGGGTCTATTTTTGGTACCCCATGGAGCCACTTGTGTTTGATAATGACATTTATGCCTTTTACTTAAAGTTAAAATAAAAATGTCACAAATATGATTTATTTTACTAAAAAAAATTTTACATGTCGATATACAAGTCAGAATTTAGATTATAAATATTAATTGGAAATATAAAGAGATTTCTTACATCATAGTATTTTTTTTATAATTTTTAGACCTTAAATAAATTAAATTATTTATGACATCATGATGATGCAGCGATGACCTCATTATTTAACGATTTAAATAAAATGGAAAGATAATGAAAACTCAAGGACCAACAAATGTCAAAAACCTATGGGATGGGTGGATTTCGAACCCTTATCACCTTATCCTCAAAAAAAACAATGTGGGACCATTAAAATCTGAAAACTATTTGAAAATAAAGTGACATTTTATACTTTACCAAGAGTGTCCCTCCTCGCCTCTTATAAAAGGCCCCCACCTCTACCACCTTACCCAGACCTCTAAAGCCTTTGTATCAGCCAATCTCTGATCATTTTGTCTCTAAAAATCCCTATCCTCATCCTATAATCCTTAACTTAGGCAGGAATATCTTCAAGAAACTCTTTTGGTTCATACCAAAGGGAGTTACCCAATTTTAAGGTAACGTCTTCACTTGTGCTCTTTTGTTTTATTTTGCTTCTCCAACCCCATAAACTCTTTTTATTCATTTCTTTTGTAACAACTCCAGTATCTTAAATATACTAGGATTTTGTTATAATAAGTATTAGATCTACACTTACACACACCTTCATCTAATGGTTAAAGAACATACTGTTTCTTAGGATGGCGAATTTCTGCCTCACAGAACGATGATTGTTCAACACTCGTATAACACCTTCAAAAGTGGCCATTAAGATGTCACTATGTTTATATATGATATATAATATTATTATGTTTTACATAAGCTTATGTATTTTTCATTTGAGGTGTACCTTTATGGCTTCCATTATGGTTATACGCGATATCGTCATTTTAGGAAGTGCAGACTACCGCCCCCTCAAAGTGATTTGATTCGTTAATGCCATATGTGGGATGTAAGAAGGATGGATTTAAAGTTATTATATTTGATTTTATACTGTAATTATAATATAACTTTATATAATTATTGTTTTATTTCCTTTAATGTAAGAGATAGAGATGAAAATAGCGTTCATGTGTACGTACAGCTTACCGTCTCCATGAACGATGCATTTCATTTCTTATCCTCAAATGTAATGTACTATTATAAGTACATATAAGGGATATATATGATGTATGATTCATATAAACGATTAATATAATTCCGGAATTAAAAATATACACATCTCTCATTTAGTTTTAATTCCATTAATATGACATAGAAATGAAAGTAGCGTTCATGCGTACGTACGGCTTACCATCTCTATGAACGGTGGATTTCATTTCATACTCTTAAATGATTATGTAATATTATATATACATGTATATGATGGATATATATGATATATATGATATCCAAATCATGAATATCATTATTGAGATAATGGATATTTGACTACGTGAACAACTTGTAAATATAAGAAGTTCACTTTTGACTTACGTACCAAATATCGACAGAACAAACATTATTTACTTAAATGATTACATAATGTTTATAACATTTCAATAATTGATATAAAAGGAATAATGAACTTGAAAAAGGTTATTAAGAAATTTTAAATTAACTCAAGTTTATTATTCAGGACGTTAAAGAACGATCGAGTCAAGTCGGACCCGAGGTAAGGGATCATACTCCTCTCTTTCTTTTTAAGTACGCACTTTTATGTCAATCCTTTTAAAGATAATCTTTATTGTTATTGGGATGTTATTTTATATTACTCTTACTGCAATTTTTATGTTAATATTATGAGAGACCCTATTCTCTTTCATCAATCCATTTTGGAAGTTTTGAGTGGCGCCGTTAGGCTTCCGAATTTTCGTAAGAGATCTAACCTCTCTCTTTTTTTAAGTACTCTCCTTTATGTTAATTCTTTTAAGCTCCACTTTGTTATGATGGGTTATGTTCTTTTATATTTATCTTTCTGTACATTTTATTTTAATATGATGAGATACCCTATTTGATCTCATCAATCCATTTTTTGATGTTTTAAGTGGCGCTGTTAGGCTGCCGAGTTTTCGTACGGGATTTTTCATCTCACTTTTATTCCAGTGAGATTTATACTACATTTGCCACAATTTCCATTTAGTGGTGTATTTACTGAACATTATTTTACTCATTGTTTAATATAATTTCATTTATGAGTATATACACAATGTTTTATTATCATTCTTTCACGGGTTGTATGTTTCGAAAGATACCAATGTCGGTAAGGGAACCTTTCACCCTTCTCATTTTAAAAAGACTTATTTTGTTATGTCTTTTAATTAACATACTATTATGTTGGGATATGTTCTTCTATATCCTTATTGATTTAAATTTTATTTCCATGTGATTAGATACCCTTTTTATCTCTCATCAACTCATTTTCTGAATTTTGTAGTGAGGTCATTAGGATGTCAAATTTTTGCAAGGGAACTTCTTAACCCAAATTTGATTCCTTGGGATAAACTTATACTCCTTGAATATGACGTTCTATGAATATGTGTGAATAACCTATGATAGTTTTACACTTAATATCCACTTATATTCGGTGTATTCGTGTATGACACATAATTATGTAATTGATTTATCCTTAAACCAAGGATACCTTCATTGTAAGGGACTTCATCTCAAATCTCCTTTCATTGTGGCATATTTCGTTTTATACACAACTTTATTTTATATGGTGTATAAACCCCATTGAAGTTTACTTTTATACAAAAGAAATCTTTTCCTACGAAGCATTTTACTAAACGACAAAAAGAAATGATTCTTTTAACGTACGCGGTGACAACGACCTTTCCCACCGCCGCGAGTACTATTTGATCTTTGGCTTCCTCAACAAGCTGTAATGTTTTTAAAATAATATAAATACCATATACTCTTTTATGTATTTTGGTATTGAAAATGGTTTTGATAAAGGATTCTATTTTTTCAATATATTTAAATGATATATTGTTATTAAAATGTGGAAATGTTATCATTCCTTTATATTGGTTTTATGTGTTATAATTTTATAATGGTACTTGGACATTTTATGGGTGGTTATGTGATAAACCATATGACGGGTGGTGCCGTGAATACCAGGATGGGTGGTTACGTTATAACCTTCAATTCATTGGGTATGGAAGTCGGTCGTATGGCTATTTCATTAAGTATGTCTGGAAGATGGCCAAATGGCTATTCCATTAAGTGATATGTGTGGAAGTCGACCTTATGGTTATTCCACATAAGTATGTCTATGACCCAAGATACCTTTATATGTTATGTGATATTTATATGGGTTTTATGTTAATATTTTGGTTTCAAAAAGGTATGTAATGAACTTTTATTCAGTGAAGAGTGTTTACTACTTCGAAAAGGTGAAAAATTTTACTTTGATAAAGTATACATGGTTTACTTGTTGTTTTGAAAAACTAACAGTTTTAATTCTTTGTGTATCCCTTATTGGGCTTCTTATGCTCATCCCAAGTTTTTGAAATGTTTTTCACAGGAATTAATGTTGAATAGGGTCAAGGATCGGATCAAGGGAAGGTCATGCAACTTAAAACATGGAACTGGACATGTTTCTTTTTAAGAGTTTTTATTTTATGGAAACTTAGTAAAAGATTCTACTTTGTAATTTTTTGAGATGTAATAGTTATGTCCTAATTCTCTATGACTCTAAACCTGAAAAGATCCTCAATGTGGATTATTCATTTAATTTAATATTATGTAAGGTTTATGTTCGGGGCCTTATTGTTGGTATCAAAGGTCAGTTTAGATACCTTTAAAGGTTAGGGTATTCTTTAAGCATAAGTGACATGACCATAATGGTTAGGATTTCATAAACAGTCCTAGTTTTAGATAAAGTTAATGAGTAAGTATATCTTAGTGTTTATCTCCCTCTTTAGTACAATATGTTTTTGTTGATATACTCACACTGACCTTTTTGGTTTTAGTAAATGGCTGGATATAGCATGCACCAATGTAACGATGGATGTGAAGGAAAATGTGACAGTTTTCTGAGCATGAAACTAAATGATATGGGAGCTGCAATGAGAACTCTTGTGTTTATACTCAAACAACTATCTGGAGTCATGATTGACCACCAAACCCTCGGTGATTTCTATAAGGCATAATATATGTGAGAAACAAATCCCTACGGAACTACATGTAATAATCATAAAGGTTAGTGTGTTCAAAAACCTATGTGTCATAGATGTGGAAAGAAACACCTAGTAAAATTTTTCAAAGGGACATAAATATGCTATAGATGTGGAAATTAAGGTCATAAAGCAAGAACCTCCCATGGAAAAATGAAGCATCCAGTTGACTCGAGGAAAGGGAAAGAAGTTATTTCTAATGGATCAATTGAATGTTTTAAATGTTGTGTGCATGGTCATTATGAAATCACATGTCCTATGAAGAAGTTTAGTGAATGGGATCAGCAAGATCATACAAATACTCGTTTACCAATACCTAATTCCATTCTGATTGAGGATGAAGAAACTGACAATGACCAATCAACGGTATGGAGTATTTCTTAACTTTTGTTTTATATTTTGGAATCATAGGATATGATTCATGATTTTCTTTGAAGGAAAGATGTATTTTAGAATAAGTTAGAAAGGAATGTTTAATGGATCATGAAGAATGTTGAATGAGTAAGAAGTCAACGTATAAGGTATTCAAGAGTTATGGTGAAATTCTTAAGAGTATTAAGTGTCTTTTGATGATGGGGTACATTATAAGACATTTTATAGTATGTGTAACACTGATGTTTTATATATGAAAATATTATTCAATGAATAGAAATCTGTTCTTTTGTGGACATAGTTTTAAAGGTCTATTTGGGTTTATATGATCCTTACTTTTGAGGTAATTATGGGTTACTATATGTAATGATGGAAAGTGAATGTCATGAGATTAAATTGAGGTTAAAGTACATTATGGTTATTTTTGAAGATTTTATCTCGTTATTAGGGAATTTTTTATGAATTATGTAGTTTTGGAAAAAAGGACAACACGCAGACCATGTGACAACCAGTAATGTCTGATAAGGCTATGAGGATCGAACCCACAACCAAAGTGCAATGGGTATTTATCGCCGACCATTGGACTACGTGAAGTCCATGGTTAGTTTGACTAATTATTTTTAGTTAAATTATACTATGAATTAAGATTATGTTGATTTTGGGATATCTATGGATATTTATTAACATATCATGGAGGATATGTGATTAGTTTAATTACATTTCAATGCGAGACTTTAGGAGCAACTGATGTTTTTTTGGATATAAATGTTATGACTTAACTTGGAAAACTATGTGACTAAATCCTTCAAATATTTCAGTTTCTATATTAGTTTGGTTTACTTTGAGGAATTTTATGGAGAAATTGTTTATCGAATGGTCCTTGTTGAACATTGGGTCTTGTTTGACAAATTTTGGAGATTAAGAATACATTTTCTTTTTATAAAGGGTTATCCTTTTCTGGATTATCTGATCTTGTACTAACATTTTTGGTTTTGGTTTTGGTTAGAGTCTAAAGACATGGGATGTGTATAGTTCTATTTTGTGGATTAGGTGATTCTATAGAAATTTATTATCGTACTCTTAATGCAAACAAGTCTTCCTAAATACCCATCTTTTGGAGAAAATATGAGTTTGATTAACGAATCTAGTAAAAGTTGAAAGTCTACATGACATGTAAGTATGTTTAATTATGATTTAGTTAATCTCAAAAATAAATTCCTCCATGAAAAGTAACATAAAACAAAAAATCTGTCTGTTAACTTTTCCTACTGGGGAATCAAATACCGTTTAACCCATCACAAGTTTGTGATTTTCTTATGGTTAACTTTCTCCTAGACATGTTTACTATCACTCTCCATAAGAACATGACCTTTTTTTACTCCATGTCCATATTTTCATACTTGTAATCCTAGTATATGTTAACTCGGGTGACCTTTGTACTTTCCTTTCTTTCTTTTAAAGTGATAGTTTAATTTACTCTTTTTCTGATGGGGGGCTTTCAATGATGTATCGAAGCCCAATTTTAAAATTGTGAGGATGCAATTTCCAAAAGGGAGGAAGGATGTAACACCCCAGGTAAATAAAGAGTATGACATTTTCACATTTATCAATATTTGTGAATAAAATATTAATATAACTTTAAAGGGGACGCTATGGTCGATGGCGTACCCAGGACGCAACAACGAGTTTCTTGGGAATCATACGTTGAACTCTAATAATAAAATAATATTATTTTAAATGTTAGTTAATGCCTAGTTGTTGTAATGGAGGGAATGAACAGAACTAACTACAAAATTATTATATATGTTTTTATATTTATCCAACAAAAAATAAAGGCTTAAAATAAAAAAAGAATTCAATTTTTATCATATATACTCTAATTTTCACTAAAAGGATGAACTATCGCATTTTGATAGAGAACCCTCTTTAAATATAGATTTTGTCACTCTAATACATTCTATTGGACCAAATAAAACTCTTCTTTGGAATCGGGACATCAAAGATTACTTTGAATAGATTTTTTGTATTTTTTCTGATAAAGTTTATTTTTTAACGAATAGTGAAAAATGTTGTATTTTAATTCAAAACATCTTTTTAATCTAATTCATTTATATGATTAGATTATCTTTTTAATTGGTTTTAAAGTGTAAATAGAATATATTTGTAATTATAAAATTAATTAATGCAACTTATATTTTATGATTTTGGTAAAATAGAAATCATTTTTGAATTCGGATTATCAAATATAGCTTAGGGTGAATTTTTGGTGTTTTTCTGAAATACTTCAATTTTTGATGAATAGTGAAACCACAAAGTGGTCGTTACAAAATATGATTTTTCATTTAAATGGGACATTACCACTTCTGTGATTTGAATTTCAAAATTCCACTTTAAATGATTTTCATTATTAAGTATAATTTGGTTTAATGGGATGAAAATAATTTTTGATGAAAAGTAACTTTTAAGTTTTATTAATCGCGATTAAAGGTAATTAGTGTGATTTGAGGTAAATATGATATTATAATAAAATTAAAATACATTGACACTTGTCCTAACCCCAATGGATGAGTTATTGCCGACCAAGACAACCCATGGGTCGATTTTGGGTACCCCATGGAGCCACTTGGGTTTGATAATGACATTTATGCCTTTTATTTAAAGTTAAAATAAAAATGTCACAAACATGATTTCTTCTACAAAAAAAAAATTTTACATGTGGTTATACAAGTCAGAATTTCGACTATAAATAGTAATTAGAAATGTAAAAAGATTTTCTACATCATAGTTTATTTTTTAATTTTTAGACCTTAAATAAATTAAATTCTTTATGACATCATGATGATGCAGCGATGACCTCATTATTTAACGATTTAAATTAAATGGAATGATAATGAAAAATCTAGGACCTACACTATCAAAAACCAATTGGATGGGTGTATTTCGAACCCTAATCACCTTAACCTCGAAAAAAATCAATGTGGGACCATTAAAATCCGAAAACTATTGGATAATAAAGTAACATTTTATACTTTACCAAGAGTGCCCCTCCTCTTCTCTTATAAAAGGCACCCACCTCTACCACCTTACCCACACCTCTCAAGCCTTTGGATCGGCCAAGATCTGATCTTTTTGTCTCTCCAAATCCCTCTCCTCATCCTAGAATCCTTAACTTAGGCAGGAAGATCTTAAAGAAACTCTTTTGGTTCAAACCAAAGGGAGTTACCCAATTTTAAGGTAACATATTCACTTGTGCTCTTTTGTTTTATTTTGCTTCTCCAACCCCCTAAAATATTTTTATTATTTTCTTTTGTAACAACTCCAGTATCTTAAATATACTATAATGGTTTTATAATATGTATTCTATTTATACTTACCCTCACCTTCATCTAATGGTTGAAGAACATATTGTTTCTGTGGATGGCGAATTTCTGCCTCACGAAACGATGATTGTTCAACACTCGTATAACTACTTAAAAGGTGGACATTAAGATGTCAATATGTTTATATATGATATATTATATTTTCATGTTTTACCTAAGCTTCTGTATTTTTCATTTGTGGCATACCTTTATGGCTTCCATTATGGGTATAAGTGATATCTTCATTTTAGGATGTGAGGACTACCACCCCCTCAAAGTGATTTGACTCATTAATGCCATATGTGGTATGTATAAGGGATGGATTTAAAGTTATTATATATGATGTTATACTGGAATTATAATTTACCTTTATATCATTATTGTTTTCTTTCCATTAAAGTATGAGATATAAATGAAAGTAGTGTTCATGCGTACGTACGACTTACCGTCTCCATGAACGGTGCATTTAATTTCTTATCCTCAAATGTAATGTACTATTATAATTACATATAATGGATATATATGATGTATGATACATCTAAAAGATGAATATGATTCTGGAATTAAAAATATTCACATCTCTCATTTATTTTTAATTTCATTAATATGACATAGAAATGAATGTAGCGTTCATGCGTATGTACGGCTTACCGTCTCCATGAACGGTGCATTTCATTTCATACCTTTAAAATGTTATGTAATATTATAAACACATTTATATTATGGGTATATATGATATATATGATTTCAAAATCATGAATATCATTATTGAGATAATGGATATTTTACTACGTGAACGACTTGTAAATATAAGAAGTTCACTTTTGACGTACGTCCCAAATATCGACAAAACAAACATTATTAACATAAATGATTACATATTGTTTATAACATGTCAATAATTGATATAAAAGTAATAATTAACTTTAAAAAGGTTCTTAATAAAATATAAATTAACTCAAGTTTATTATTCAGCACGTTAAAGAACGATCGAGTCAAGTCGGACCCAATGTAAGGGATCCTACTCCTCTCTTTCTTTTTAATTACTCTCTTTTATTTCATTAATTTTAGAGATCATCATTCCTGTTATTGGGATGTTATTTTATATTACTCTTACTGTAAGTTTTATGTCCATATGATGAGAGACCCTATTCTTTCTCATCAATCCATTTTGGAAGTTTTGAGTCGCGCCGTTAGGCTGCCGAATTTTCGTAAGAGATCTAACCTCTCTCTTTCTTTTTAAGTACTCTCTTTTATGTTACTTCTTTTAAGCTCCTCTTTGTTATGATGGGGGATGTTATTTTATATTCCTATTGCTGTAAATTTTATTGTAATATGATGAGATACCCTATTTTATCTCATCAATCCATTTTTGGAAGTTTTAAGTGGCGCTGTTAGGCTGCCGAGTTTTCGTAAGGGATTTTTCATCTCACTTTTATTCCCGTGAGATTTATGCTAAATTTGACACAAATTCCTTTGAGTGGTGTATGTACTTCCCATTATTGTACTCATTTTGTAATATACTTTCATTTATGAGTATTTACATCAATGTTGTATTGTCCTTCTTTCACGGGGTGTTGTTTCGAATGATACCCATGTCGGTAAGGAAACCTTTCACCCTCCTCTTTTTAAAAAGACTTCTTCTGTTATGTCTGTTAATTCACATAATATTATGTTGGGATATGTTCTTTTATATCCTTATAGATTTAAATTTTATTTCCATGAGATGAGATACCCTTTTAATCTCTCATCAACTCATTTTCTAAATTTTGTAGTGACGCCATTTGGATGTCAAATTTTTGCAAGGGAACTTCTCAACCCAAATTTGATTCCATGGGATAAACATATACTCCTTTAATATGTCGTTCTATGAATATGTGTGAATATCCTCTGATTTTTTTAGACATAATATCTACTTATATTTTGTGTATTCGTTTGTCACACATAATTATGTAATTGATTTATCCTTAATCCAAGGATACCATCTTTGCAAGGGACTTCGTCTCAATCTCCTTTCATTGAGGCATATTTATTTTTATACACAAATTTCTTTTATACGGTGTATAAACCCCTTTGACTTTTACTTTTGTACAAAAGGAATCTTTTTCTACGAAGCGTTTTACTAAAGGACAAAAAGGAATGTTTCTTTTAACGTACACGGTGACAATGACCTTTTCCGCCGCCATGTGTACTATTTGATCTTTGGCTTCCACAACAAGCTGTAATGTTTTTAAAATAAAACAAATACCATATACTATTTTATGTATTTTGGTATTGAAATTGGGTTTGATAAAGGATTCGATTATTTCAATATATATAAATAATATATTTTGATTAAAATGTGGAAATGTTATCATTCCTTTATATTGGTTTTATGTGTTATAATTTGATAATGGTACTTGGACATTTTACGGGTGGTTACGTGATAAACCATATGTCGGGTGGTTCCGTGAATACCGAGACGGGTGGTTACATTATAACCTCCAATGCATTGGGTGTGGAAGTCGGCTGTATGGCTATTCCATTAAGTATGTATGGAAGTTGGCCGAATGGCTATTCCATTAAGTGATATGTGTGGAAGTTGACCTTATGGTTATTCCACTTAAGAATGTTTATGTCCCATGTTACCTTTATATGTTATGTGATATTTATAAGGGTTTTATGGTAATCTTATTGTTATAGAAGGGTAAGTAATGAACTTTTTTTCAGTGAAGATTTTTTACTACATCGAAAATGTGAAACTTATTACTTTGATAAAGTATCCATGGTTAACTTGTTTTTTTTTTGAAGAACTAATAGTTTTCATTCTTTGTGTATCCCTTACCGAGCATTTTATGCTCATCCCATGTTTTTGAAATGTTTTTCACAGGACTTAATGTGGAATAGGGTCAAGGATGGGATCAAGGGAAAGTCATGCAACCTAAAACATGGAACTGGACATGTTTCTTTTTAAGTGTTTTTATATTATGGAAACATAGTAAAAGATTATACTTTGTAATCTTTTGAGATGTAATATTTATGTCCTAATTCTCTAAAACTCTAAACCTGAAAAGATCCTCAATGTGAATTATTCATTTAATTCAATATTAAGTAAGGTTTAAGGCTAGGGCCTTATACCTGTTTTAGCACTAGCTCCACTATAATTATCTTGAGCATGAGGGAAATACCTACATAGAGTGTGTGCATTGATACAGTTTCCATTCGTACCACTATGTTCCAATTATAAACAATGGAATAAACTAGATTAGTTTATGAATCTAAATATATAATTCCAAACTTGTAAAATACATAACATAAAGTGAACAGTATATGGATATAATATATAATCATAAAAATGATTTCGTTGATAATGTATATAATCATAAACCCTTCTTAATGGTTTATAATGAAATGAGAATTATCCTAAGCATAACCCCCGGGAGTGTCATAACCAAGAGTGTAGCAAGGCCCATTGTTGTATACCGGGATACGCCGGGTTAAGCCCGAAACTCCTTGTTGGAGTTTTCACTCCTAGGTAAATTTGTGCAAGAGCTGGCTCTACTTGCTCATATCCAGACATTGATGTATTGCACAGAAAACACACAAAATCTCAACAATACCAAAATTCTAAGATGTTATTCTATACTACACATCAATGTATATATTTGGGCCTTGTTCTCTAATGAGAGCTTATCTAAATATAGTTTCCAGGGTTTTTACTAAAATTTCTCTGATACCATCTGTAAACGCCTCGACCCCTGTTACCCAAGGTTGGTGCATTATTAGATAACATTGGCATTATCACAAAATATCAAGTCTCGAAAGACCTATTAGTTTAATATCCTTGGAAACACTAGAAAAATTCATATGTCTTACATTACATGATTAAGTCAAAAACTACAGCAACATATTCTCCATTGTCCACACACATATCCCCTCAGACCATCCCTTCATGTTAGTAATAACATACATCTTCACATCCTGAAAAAAAAATAAAACATAGAAATGGGTGAGCTAATATGCTCAGTAAGGATAACAATATAGTGGAAACATTCATAAATAAGAATAAACATTTAAGGCAATGATTGACAAAAAAAAATACTTTTTAAACAAGAACATCATTATAATATTCCAAAAATACAATGAAATAATGACATTTAATAATTCACATGGATATTCTACTTGTCAAATAATCACATGCAATACCAATTAAAATTTTCTTAACAATGGAATGCATAATGATAGACTATCATAACCACATTGTCAAGGACATGTGACAAGACTACAAATAAGATTTGTTCATGGCCATGTTCCAAGACACTAGTTTGTCTCACGATACATACCGATTCATCGAGGAGATATAGCGGGATCCACCAGTCACTTACTAATTCCAATGAATTCCTCATATGAATAGGTTCAAACATAACACAAACATTCGGATTTAAAATAGCTTACAAAATTTCAATACTTTCTCCATAAACCATGAATGGTATAAAAAACACATCCACAATCAATCATATCAAAAAACCTTCAATACAATATGGGTGTTTTGTATCATAATAAATCAACTTCGAATAAGCTTAAAATCCATCAGAGGATGTTGACATAGATGAAATCCAAACTATTTGCGAGAAATATATCTTTTTTGAAATCATTTAAAAGTCACATAATTATAAAAGAAAAAATTTACATTGAAAATATTATTATCAGCTTGTAAGGGAAATTTCGAGGATTTTATAATGGCGTAAAATAGCCACACCTGCCGTATATGTCAAAAAGACATTTTTACATTAATTTTTTTAAAAGGATTAAAAAGACCTTGTTTGGAAAGCAATGTAATGATTCCTTTATAAACATCTTATATAAAGTCAAAAAAGAGTATAAATGAAATTAAACCATAATATAATAATAGTAATAATGTTTGGAATACATTTTTAAGGAACATGTATGTGGATGATAAATATGTCCAAGTAGATAATTACTTATAAACATCCTAGAAAAATACAGAGATTGTAGATTTAGCCCTTACTATGTAATTTTACTTGGTCGAGGGTAGGTTAACCTACTGTATAATGGTGAAATAATTTTTATTAAATTATACAATATTAATATATATTAATATGATATCATATATGATCTTTTTACATTGCTTGGTTAATAATATCATAGTATTATCATTATTTTGGTAGTTAAAAGAATGGGTTTCCTTTATATTTTTTGTTATGTGAGTAATAATTGTCATGGATGGGATGTATATTACTCATATCCAGAACGATATCAAGTATTTAAACATTATTTTTAATCAACTCATTGAAATTAGTCTACAATGGATACGATGGGGAATGAATCTCATCTCGTTTGTGGAGACGGTAATCCATACATACACACGAGCGAAAATATCCTTCCTTTGATATTAAAATAATATATAATTGGATGGTATATCATATTCACAGAATCATTATCTTGTTATATTTATTATTTACATCAATTACACATCATTATTATAACCATCCAAATAATAATGTATGGAATAACAATTACACCATGACGTGCAGACGGTAATCCATACTTACGCACGTATGGTGACATGTAATTCAATGGATGGATAGAATGATGCATATGGTGGTAAAATATTTATAATAAAATTACAGTTTATAGAAGATACTGTAGTTATTTTTTTATAATGGATGAAACAATGAAAAGGGAAGTGGAAGAAGAAAGAAACTTGAAAGAGCTGGTGATATATTTACCTATTCTTCGGGTTCTTCCTTTTTATTTTATAAAAAGGGATCCATAGGTTGGATTTATGACTAAATTAAGGAATATAGAATGAAGGGAGGACATTTTAGAAGGTATTTGGGCCGAGGTTGGCCAAGCCAAATGGATTTGAAGGTGTGAATTATAGATAAGGGGGAGTACCCTTTTATAAGTGGGGTGAGAGGCACCATTGGAAAAGCTAGAAATATTATATTATAATATATTTATATTCAGTTTCTAATGGTTCCAAAATGTATTATTTAAATGATAAGGTGGGGATGGGTTGAACACCACCCAACCAATAGTTTTTAGATAGGTTTGGGTCACTATATTAACTTTTTCTTTTAGATTTAACTATTAGTTAAATAGTTTGACATTTACCATGTCTCTTTGTATTTTTATATTATATTGTTAATAAACATTGTATATACTTCCAAGTGAACCCCAAGTTTTTCATTAATTATTCACCTATAATTATATAAGTCCTTTGTAAGAACCTTATAATTTTAAGATTAGAATATCAATTAATAATAAATTATTTGTTTTAAAAACACTTTTATGTCAATTTGGACAGTATTTGTTATTTTGTTTTTTCTAAATTCATAACAATAGTATTACATCGGAAAAAATTCATCTAACCAACTCTAACATGCCATATTAACATATAAAATTAGTTTCATTCATAAAAAAACATATTAATTTTATTTGAATATTTATAATATAAATTATTTTAATATTTCATTAATTATGTAATTACTGCATCATCAATTTGTCAAAAAAAATTAACTTTTATAATGTTTTAAAATAATAAATAAAATACCATTATGTAAGAAATATTTTTATATTTCTAATGAATATTTATGACGAATTTATCTTATGTATAACCCTATATTAAAAAAGTTTGGGTTATTAAACATTTTTTAACTCTTTTAACACTTCTTTGAATTAAATAATAATAAATGTCCTAATCTCATCCAAGTGTACCAAAGAAGTTAATATTATATTATTAAGGTTTTTTGTCTAAATATAGATATCAAATAGAATTAGGACATGTGTTATGGTAAAAATAAAATCATTTTTACCCTTAATTACAATATTTACTTTTAACCCTGGTAAATCAATGTTAAAAGTAAATATTCACCAAAAAAAATATTTTATTATTATTGAAAAAACATTTACATACTAATATCAACCATGTATCTCAGAATATTTAAATTTACTCATAGAATTGGTAAAATTATGTTTTATGTGAACATGAAAATTCTCCTAGGAGGTGGGTAAAAGACGGTGAAAAGTTCTATAAAATTTGTAAATATCCAAAATTATTATCAATTGACTCCAATGAATTACATTGAACATATAAAGGTATTATGTGTCTATTATTACCTAAAAAAATTATTATAAAATAAATAATTAAATAAATAAAAATTCTGTTTTAAATTATAACTCAGTATTTTTCACTTTTCATAAAAAATTGAACGTTTTCAAAAAATACCGAAAAATTCTCCCTAAGGTAATTTCCATATTCTGAATCCAAAAATAAAGTCCATTTATAATGATAAAATATATAAAATTTCATAATGTGGGTATTACTATTCATAAAAGCTAGTTTGATTGGTTGTGGTGTGTTACAACTCGAAGTTGCATACAACACACGCTACTGTATTATTCAAAGAGAAGCGTACCATTGAATTTTGGGGTTTTACATGAATCATCTTTATTTTGGATTTTATTATATAATTATTTTAAAAATTAAAAAACTATGATTTCTAAAATCCATTTTTATGTGATTAATATTTCACATTTAAATTAATTAAAATAATAAATTTTGAGTATTGTTTAATATTATATTTTTAGAATAAATACAATCATATTTAACTAATATTCGTATAATGATTATTATTAGTCATAGCTTTTTCATAAAATTATATATTTCGTTACATGTACACTTCTCTAAAAACATCTTTTTCTTTTCTTTTGTGGGGATGATTTTATATTTAATTCATACGATAATATAAGTCAAATTTAGTCAAAAGGATACCACATTAGATATTTTCATTATTTAAATTGTCTAATAATTTAAAATTAATTATTCCCCAAAATGAATAATGAAAATCATTACCATTATTTATAGTGTTAGGGAAAAATTGGATTTAATGAGGATAATCATGTATAGTATGGGGTAAAATGAAAAATAAAAATTTAAAACACCAAATTTTATTATATATATCAACCTCCTATATTAATTTTTGTATTATACCATTCTGGTTGCCTTATAGAATTTAAAAACCAAAGGATTATCATTTTCATTCCACGAATTACAAGGGTTCCACTCGGCTTAGTTAAAAAAGATTATCCTTCACCTCTTTACATAAAAAACATGATGGTTCTGGTATGTGACATCAAGATTTTTCTAATTTCAATTTCCAAACCTGAATATAAGGTTTATCAATGCCTCAAAAATATTTTTACGATTCATTATTACTCCAATATTTAGACTATAAATATTCAAGGATTGAATGATGATATAAACACGAGTCATGGCCGGGTGAATAGTAGAAAAAATTACCATATTCAATTCTATGCATTAAATACATTATTTATTTCACAATATATTATTTTCTTTGATAAACAACATTTTACCATGATTTTTCATGATTCGAAAAATGAATGGGTTTTATAAACCCATTATCCAACACAACAATCTATGTTTAGGTTTTTCAAAAATCATTATTATAAGGTGAGTTGGGGAGACATAAATCCTAGTAGATATATAGTTTTTATAATATTATCCATATTGTAATATATGTAAAAAAATTATATAAATAGGAAAAAGTCAATATCATGTTAATTTTGAAATACATAATCAGTATGATTACGTTCACAAATTTCCATGTTGTCGAATGTGATTATAGAAACATGAGAGCCCCAAATAATATCTCAAATTTCGGATTCCCAAACACCTATAGTTGTAAGATACAATTGATTAGTCTCTTATTAACCTAATCATTGATATCCATTTTACTGTGTTCTTCAATTATATGAATTGTTACCATAAAAGTGTTATCATTTTTCCTTCAGGATTCAGAAATTCCAAATCAATTATCCAATTTAGTGGAATATAGACTCTTTTTATGCAACATTGTGGGTGATGAATCCTGAAAAAATTACCTGAATGTAAAATTTAACTCATTCAATGGACTTTTATCACAATTTTTTCTCTCAAATAATTGAGATTTTTGACATTTAGATTTATCCATTAATTATGGATACCAATCAGTGAGTTTATCATCCATATCATTTATGTCCTTCTTTTCATTGGGTGTGCCTTTATTATATTATGAAATAGAGGCCTCTACCTCATTACAGTTTACAATGTTATATATTAATTTTAAATTAATGGTTCTTTAAATATAGTGATGTCATAATAATTTTAAATTATTGAATTGTAGGAAACATGGACATTCTACATTTGAATGTAAACATAAATTCACTTCTAATGGTGGTATTTATAGTAATATCATGGATAACATGAATAATGTTCCTAAATGAAGGAACAATATTATTTACATGTAGCTTCCTTAGTACACAATTCATAATGATATACAAGTTTCTAGGAAATATTCATCCTTTGTTGTGGGGTCTTCAATTTATAATCATTAGTTGGAAGTCTAATCTTGTCCTGATGGTACTTCCCCTCAAATTCAGTTATGGGAATAACCATTCAATTAACAATCCATGAATTAAATTATTGATCAAGGGCTCACAGAACAAGATGTGACTATTTTACAATATATATAAATATTGTATAATGGTGTAGTTTGGAATGATGCCTTTCCAATAAATACTATCACTCGTTAAATATAACATGATATAACATAATTATAATGAAATTATAAAAAATAATATTGTTAGAATAATTTTTTTGATGTAACATTTTCAGTTTTATATATAGTTAATATAATGTTTACATAGTGTTAGATAATGTTAATATATCATAAGTATAATGTGAATGGAACATAAATATGATTATATAAAATTAATGTAACATATAAATAATGAAATGTTACTGTGAACATAATGTTATATAATGTAAATATAATATTTTAGAACATGAATGTTTTGTAAATATAACATCACTAATACATTATATAACATAATTATAAAATTACATAATGAGATAAAGATATATTTATAATTAAAATATATATAAATTACAAGTAAATATAACATTATATATACGATATTTAGTATCATATAGTTTTGAATTTATGATATATGATATTTATATAATGTTTTTTTATGTTATTTTTATGTCATATATATATTTTATACATCATATTTCAATTATATTTACATTATATTTAACTAATTATTTGGTTACATAATATAACTACAATGTAAATATGACATAAATATATTTCATATACAATATTATATAATTTAAATATAACATAAATATAAGTTTATTATAATAGTATATAATATAAATTAAATATCATAATATTATTATTTTTACATTATATGTATATTATATAAGATTATAATAATGTTATATTTACATAATATTAATGTTATATAATATTATATTTACTATATATTTATTTAGTACATAATTTATAGTAATTTTAAATTACATTATAATGATGTTATATTTACATTATATACAGGTTACATGATCCTATAAAAATGTGATATGAATATAATATATAATATATATTTATGTTATATTTACATTATTTACGTATAATATAATGTCACAATTATGTAAATATGACACATATATAATATATATTTTTATATATAACAAAAATATAAAATTTAAATGCTCTTTGATAAAATTTATAAATTTTAAATAAAACACTATATGATCTAAATATAACCATAAATAATGTAATGTTATCATTGTGAAAATAAAATACGATATTGTAAAATTTAAATTTAGTACAACTATACTGTAAATATAAAATAAAAATTGAACTAAATATGGTGAATAAGAAATACATTAATATATAATCAATTTTCATTTAAATACAATATTTCCTAAATGAAATATAACACATATATAACATTATATAATGTCATATAATTATGATATAACATATACTAGTAGATCATCAATCCAATCACATGGGCATATTCACGTTTCGTTATGTTATAATATTTATATATAAAAGTAATTTAGTTAATGTATTTATTTATATACATTGAAATGAAATTTTATATCAAAAATATATAAGATAATGTTTTTGGAATTGTAGATAGACTCAACAAAAGTAACAGTTGAAATTCTTTTAAAATAATTAATGTGGTGAAAATAATAAATAAATTAACATAGATGGTTTTATTGCGAAAATATGAAATACATTGAACCAGTATTTCATGATAATCCGTCCCCACTCAAAAATCATGAAGGAAAAAAATATAAAAAAGTAATATTCATTAAAAATGAGACTAAATACGTGTTTTCATTTTATATTTTTATTATTTATAATTTCTTTTATTTTCTTAAATTTTTTATATGCGGATTATTTTTTGAACATATTTTTATAATGGTTCTTTATAATTTTGAAATCACATAATCTAAATAGAATTTTATTATATAATGTTTTATGAATTAATGTGAATAATTAAAAAATAAATTCATATAATAGAATAATTAAATTCCGTTTATAGGAACAGATATGAAAAAAATGAACTAAAAATATTCAAACAAAACAAAATATTATATTTTTTATGATAAATTGGTGAGTGTTAATTTCTGATGATGATAATTTTTCGGATGAAAATGACAATAAAAAATTTTAAATAATAAAATAGTTTTTCATACTATCATTAATTAGTTATCTATTACTATAAATAACTATTTAATTTAAAAATAAAATGAAAGAAATAATAATAAAAATACAAGATACCATAGGTGAAAATTCACATCTCAACCAAAATGAAATTATTTTATATTAATAGTTTTGAAATAATAAAAATAAATTTGAAATATGGTTAATTACCAAAATATTTTACTTATAGATAATAATTTTATGTGAAGAAATATTTGACCATAATAATTAGAGGCCAAATAGTGAAGAGTAAATTTTTTTTTGGAGATATTGAAAGTGACTACCAATATCCATAAATCCCCAAAATATGTTCTTGGTTTTCTGTTGTTGGCGATGAAGTTGTACTCTAAATGTTAGACAAAGAATAATATGAAATTTTTTAGAGGGGTTCATGAATATATAATTTTTAGGAGGTATGATATTGGAGGTGATGTTAATAGGTCATGAGTCGCAATTTTTTATACTTCCTGACAGATAAAAATGGTGGAATGGGGATGAGAGTAAATTGATTAAGGGAAGATATTATATTAATGTGGAAATCAAGAGGAATGTGAAATTTCTGGAGAATATAATATGTTAGGGCGAAGATAAAAGTGATTGATAAGGTGTTTTAGGGTGATTATTGTTGTGTTATCCAAGAGATGGGATCATATAGAACACATTAGGAAAACTTTTATAATGTTTATAGAGATTTAGATTGGATTGTGGGAGGTTATCAAATCATATTGGGGTGAGTTGGTTGGGGGAAAATATTTTTGTGGGAAATATTATTGTGTAAATTGATTAGAGGGAATATGTGAAAGGATATATTTCCTTTGGAAATATAGGTATTCACATTCTAGTAAAATTATTATTTAACATTGACATAATCTGTGTTTATATAAGTTTAATCCAATAGGATAAGATAAAATGAAATTATAAACCTTTGGTACTATGATATAATTAGTAATTAAATTATAAATAAAAATAATAATTTTTTATATTCATTAAAATAACATTGTTAAATTATCTCTATACAAATATACAAATAAATATGAAATAAAATATAGAAGTGTTAAACTTAGTCATTCATGTCATGATAAAACTATTTTTCAATGTTGAATTATCATAGAATTCCAATTATATGTACTTATTATTTAGAGAAAAGGTTAATACATATTTAATATAAAAATAATAAATTATATAATATGGAAGAAATTCTTAATATATATATTAATATATATAAAAAATATGTGGGAAATGTGATAGTATCACATAATATCATTATAAAATAGATAAATAGGAATTTAGATTTCTATAAAAATTAAATTAGTTACATTGTAAAATTATTATAAATATATTATATTAATATATCATTTTGATTAAATATACAATATTGATTAAAAAGTTTTATACATAACTATTGTTATGTATACATATAAAGAAAAAATTATTTCAAATTGAACTAAATAATGACATAAAAATGTACACTAATCGATGTAAATTAATACAGACCATTTTCATGGATAAATTCAACGATTATATAGGGTTCAATCCAAAAATAATAGAACATTAAATGAGGTCCATCATTACATCACTATAGATACATAACAACCAACTCCTGAGGATATGCCTATATTAATGAAATTAAAATATAATATATTTAACAATGTAAATAATATAAAAATAAATATAGCTGAATTTTATAATTATGTATATAATCAAGAATATCATTAAATCTTAATTTGATCATTGATATCAAAGAGATAGGGATGATTTGATATTTCATTGATATATATGCTCATGAATTTTTTTTAATCCCAAAAACCTTCAATAGATTTCTCTAGAACCCAAATTTATTTTAACATTTGGTTCCTTTAAAGAATGTGATGTCTTCTTATGTGTAGGATTATAAAAACAATACATTTTCATATTAGAATTATGTATTTAATCTTATTCCAAGGAAAAACACATGTCCATTGAAAAAATATGAATATCACGTCAATTTATCTTAAAAATTTATAGTTTGATGGAAATATAAAAAATATAAAAATTTATTCATTTTATAAATTTTTTAAGGAGTGAACTCACCTCACCCTTATTTACCGCGACACTTAATCGAGATTATAGGAAAGGCGAAACCCAAAAAAGCCATGATGGGATATTACATTCATGTTTTATATATGATATCTTTATATCAACATCTTTCTATTATTGTATTAATTAAATATTATGCATTGAAAATGAAATAAACATTAGAACAAAGAGAAACAAATTTAGGACATTAATATCATGTTTATAGAAAAATTATACTTGATATTCAATCAGATTCATGATTTATATATTAATAATCATATTAAAACAAATTTCTTCCATGGAAAATACTCATACCATTACAATAACATTTTTGAGATTAAGTGATACTTGATTCTATAAGTAAACTCAATCCTTTATTAACATGAGTTAAGAATCAAAATCGAATAGGTCATTCAATACACTACCAATGTTAAAAATATGATAAATATGGATTAAAATAAATACCATTGTTTCAATTTTGTTGTTAAGTGAACATGAGATAAAAATGAATTGATGGTTAATAGACTTCAAGATATATTTCTTTTTTATTGAAGAACATTTAAATTTCAATGATGTCACAAATATATTTACGAAAAAATAGGGAGAAATTGATTCATTTTGAAATTCATAATTTTATGTAATAATAGAACATAGATGAATGAGTAAAAAATAATGATTCATGGAAAATTTATTTTGCTGTTTAAATTTTATTTTGTTATTTATTAATTGAAATAAAAATATATTTTTTTCAGTAAAATTCTTAGAAGACAATGTGAATAGGGCAAAAATATTTAACAGAAAAAAGAATTGAACTTCCATCTTAGAATTAAACTAATCTAATGTATGGTTATTTCTACCAGAATATCATCAAAATAATTCATTAAGGAGAACATATAATATTTAAGGGATAATATTTACCTCCATACATCATAATTTTTTGTAATCATAATAATAGTACTATATATTAGTTTATATTGATAAATCAACAGTGAATCATTTTAATCTATTAATCAATATTAAAAGAAAAAATATTTAATTATTAATAATTCAATAATAATGAAAACAATAAAAATTAATTTTCCTCATATATTATTATCAATGATGAATGAATTTAGTTATAGTGTTCCATCTCTATTAGTCATCCTAGTATGAAATCCTAAATCATATAATTATACATAAAACAAATATTTATGAGGTAAAGTATATATTTTTAAATAATGGAAATGGGAAATTGACATCCTAATCAAAAAAAGAAACAAAACCTAAATAGTTCTAAAGTGATGACCTATAACAAGATGACCAGTCATAAACTATTTTATTACAACATTCAAACACTCTTGAAAATGATTAATATAATGAAAATATAACATCATTATTCCAAAATGGTAACCGTATTCATCCAAAAATATTGTGGTAATGTGGTTTATATAGTAGTCTGTGAAACATTAATTTTATTCATTATATAAATAGATAAAAGTAAGATATTATCCTAATAACATTGTTAAATTTTAATATTTATTTATGAAGTTTGGGCGTAATTGGAAAAACATATATTATATAGATTAATCTATTAGAAAATTTCAAAAATAAAATTTATGACATATATAGTAGTAACATAATCAATGAAATTTTTATGAAAAAAAACATAATATAAAATAAAATTCAATCATGAATACTCATTGAGCATATTTTAAAAAAAAAAATACATGATCACCCTTTTATATTTATGATATATATTGTTTAACATCTTATATAATTTATTTAACATTTCCCACAAATATAGATTTGTTTTGGGGAAAATAATTAATATATTATCACATATTTAAAAACACCGAAGGAAGGATGTTTTAATTTTATGTGACATAATTTAGTTTATATAATTATACAAATTGATATACGGAATATAAAACATTAACATTTAAATAAAAAATGGTTTACCACATATAGAACATTATTAAAACCTCGATATGGATGAAGGATTATTTCATAGATTCATTCTATAATATATTGGTAAATTGGAGAATATAATTATTTTATCTAACATAACCTATTTGGAATTTAAATTCATACAATATATTCCATTAGTTTAAAAATAAGACATTTTATTATACATAGTTAATAAAATAATAAGAAATTCATAATGTAGTAGTGAATTAATTAGTTTATCAAAATATGTCAGTAAATAAAAAATGAATTTAGTTGAATGAATGTAGATAAATGGAATGAGATTTTGATTTGGAAATGTAAAAATGAAAAATAAAAATGATAATAGAGATATCATGATGTAGGGTAAAACATGAAATATATTATGGGGGAATTACGAAATTGAATAGTTTAAACATAAATAGAGGATGATGTCTACTAAAACAATAAATAAAATCATAGACCGATGACGGAATGTATCGAACGATAAAAATATTTCATTGAGAAATTACATATTCCCTTGAACTAAGATGAATTGAATGGTGGAGGGGGAGATGGAAGAGGTATTATTTTCCCAATGAGTTGTTATGTTGACAAAAGATAGAGCAATGTTTGTGAATGTTATATTTTGAATATGAGGCTATAACAAATTAATCGAATTGATAATATGGAAAAATTTGAAAATGATCAAAACTCTATGAGAGAGGATAAAGGAAACTATTATTTCTTGGTATGTGGGATTATTGTGTGTGAATGTGGTGTGATTGGGGGGTGTGAGGTAATGCATATAGGAATAGGATTCCATATAAACCTACACCTAAACCACTGACGTTAATTCAAAATATCCCAATTCTAAAAACAATATTCAAGTATCATAAGATAACTCATAGAGATGGTTTTCTCTCCAATAGTTCAAATATTATTATAGTGTTCTTAATAGGAACCAAATATATGGATTCCATTCTGTGGAAAACCATGAAATAATTAATATGTAGTCACAAAAATAGAAATACAATCAAGGAATAATAAAAATAAATAATATCATAAAAAATACAAACAATTATTTATTTTAATTAAATCATATTTTATCTATAAAAATGCTATGTATAATATGAAATGAATTTTAAGTAAAAATGTGTATTATGGAGAAGTCCAAACACCAAAAGACTCATCCTTCCAATAGAAATGTGGAGACAAACAACCATACCCCCTGTTACTTTTGATTCACCACAATAACCAACAATTCCAACATCCCAATTGAATGAATTAGAAATTCATCCTACTATATACAATATAAGATCCTATAAAAATCATGTATGTAATTAAACAACCATCATTGTTATGATTATTGTGTGGAAACATAATGTAGGATGACCCCATTAGTCTACTACATTAATTTTATAAATAGAGAATGTGATCTTGTTTTGATGAAATGGAATGATATATTTTTTATTTCCTTCAAACAAAATAAAATGATTATAAAGTAACTTATAATATTTCATAAATTTCAACATTTGTAGTAAATAAACTAATGAGGACATAAAAAAGTAATATCAAATTAATAGAATAAAATTACCATTTTATAAAAAATTTCATTTTATAATGTAATAAGTTAAACCTTATTTTTCATTTAAATCATCCCTCAAAAAAACAATATCAAGGTTTAAAATAAATTTCAATTAAAACATTTTACAAATAATATTATTTAATCCAAATACCAATTCTACATTTTAAACAATAAATATACATATATTAATAAAAAAATAATATTACAATCCATAAAATATCATTAATTATACCCAATATTAATTCATTAGATCGTGTCATTAATAACATAAATTAATTCAGACGAACATAAATTCCATGTCATAAACAAACAACACCTAATATTTTGATGAATCCTAAAAAAAATTATCTCACAATATAGAACAAATAAGAGTCCAAAACTATAATACATATCAATTGGAAACAACATTGGGAGAAATTGGATAATAATAAAATACTAATTTTGGGTCGAACTACTAACTAGTTAATTATCACACATCCCCTCACAAAAATTAAGTTTCATCTAGTCCAATTATTAACAAACCCCGTCTACATCTTAGCATTGATCACATTTCATCAATATAATGTGTAAATATAACCTATCACAACCAACATATTGTGGTTCCATATATATTAGCCTACGGTTACTCATGTCATAACAAATAGAGGTGGCCCGCTATCAAGAAAATTCTAATCACATGAAAATCACATGCCCAAATTGAAAAACCTAACAACCAAGTAGGTTATTAAAAAACACATTCATTTCCAGTCCCAAAACCCAAACCACACAATATTATCCTAATTATATTTAATTACAAACAAATTCATATATGTATAAATAATTGAAAACATTGTGGATCATCTATGGAGAAAACATCAATTAATAAGTTTTTTATTTCACATAATATGTCAAATGTTATATTTTTTTTTAAAAACTAAACATTTAAAAATCCCTTTGTATAACCCCAATTGAAAAAATTATAAAAATTAAATGTAGTACAAAATTATAGCATAAATTAGTATCAATAAATTCATTAAAACCACTAAACCATCACATCAATCAATATGAACCCTAACATTAACAACGAATCCCTAAAAAATTAAAACCCATTAATAATAAAGTGACACCCCATTTAAATTAATTAATACTTTATAATATAAAGAAAAATTATAGTATGGAAATAAAATTTCCCAAACCATAATAAAGAATCTCTTTTCCTAGAAAAACATAATTTTAATTTTATAAATCAAATTAAATTTAAATTTAAATTTTTTGTAATAATTTCCATTGAATTATAATAATTAACAACAAATCCAATGGAAAAATAACCAAATCATTGAGATCATAATATTACAAAAAACTATGTATCATATACATAATAATCAATTTTAATAAAAACATATAAAATAATATGGATACAAAGATCATAAAAAAATTAAACGGAAGGAAAACGCATACCACAAATAAAGTTACATAGTTACATTTTTTGAATGAAATTGGATTAGATGTATCGATAAAGATAACAACCCATAAAAACCAAAAAAAATATAATATATGTCAACATATACAATGAAAATAACTCATCTAAGGACTTTTGGAAAAAAATATAAGATCAAAATAGTAGAAACCCATTTTAGAAGATAAGATGAGTTTTATCCGTTAAATTATGGTGGAATGACAATAACAAACTGTAGTTAATCCACCATGTATGGCATTGGTAGTGTAATAATAGAGCTTAGGTGTATCCAAATTTTGTTTAATTGAGTGGTGGAAGACTGGGGAGTAAGAAACAACTAAAAATATCCCAAAATAACTAAAATACCATCTTATGGGTTGGGATGATAATTTAGTCTCATAGTTTACCAAAATTTTGGGAAACCAGGTAAATAACTACTATTAAAAACATTATAGGTTTTTAAAAATATGTAACATGGTTATAAAAATTTTATGATAATTGTGCATCTAGGAATGTGAAAATTGTTTTTAACTTATTCAACCAAATAATCCTAAATATCATTTGAACATGATACATGATATCTAACTAGTATTAAATTGATATTAAAAAGTAAAAATTATCACAACCATGAAGCTTTATATTTTAAATAAATACTTCGATAACAAATGTCCATTAAAGAAATTAATTCAAACATACTTTTAATAAGAATTTGAGAAGCTACTCAATTATTAAACATAAAATGATAAAATATATCCCAAACATCCAAATATTAAAGAGGTTAAGAATAACATGATTCTCATAAAAGTACCCATTGCTAGATGAAAAATGAATCAACAAGAAAAATTGATTAGATTTTCACCTCCAATTATATTTGAATTATGAAATACCATTATTAATTACACTCTATTATTCTTAGTAATAATCATCCATAACATGTTCAGAATCACATTTAACACATCAAAATAATTATTCAATTTAATGAAACCAACTATATAAATTACCAACCAAAATATAAGAATAACGCTTCTCAAAAATGAGAATGAAGATACAGACAAAACCATGGTCTCCCCACAAATATTAATTATTCTAAAATTGTGAAATAATGAAATGATATTGGGAAAATAATGAATTCTATTAAAAATGATTCCTTAATCAAGTAAAAAATTATAACTCTATATTAAAAAACCATTTGAGATAAAATAACAATGAAACATAAAAATGTTCAATAGATAATATCACAAAACAATCATATTACGCAAAGGTAGTGGAACTCCCCAAAGAGAAGCATAGTTTAACATGAGATATCATGGTTCTGAATTTGGGTCACAAAACAATATAATGGTTAAATCGATATAGAATCCCATGTTGGATGTACATGTACATGAAATATAATTTTCATAATACCTAATATATTAAACAATTACAATAAAAAAGAATATATTAGTTTAGTGTCTTTGGAAACAAGGAATATAATCTTCTTACATGGTGATAAATATTCAACATCTCCCATAGAGGTCTTCCCGTTTTTTACTACCTAAATACTATAATTAAGTACTAGGGAATCAAAAAAATGACAGAGCTGAAATGATCAGTAAGGTTAATCATGGATAACATAAAACAAGACCCAATCATAAGATTGTAATAACAAGAACATAAATTTTTAATATCAAAATCACGATTCATGAAGTAAATATTGGCATTAAATATACCATAAATCATAAAGGAACCTTAACCATTATATAATATAATTTGAATAAAACATTGAATTGTGACCAAAAAATGATCACATGATGTAATTTGAAAAGTAGCCATGGAATTTCATCCAATACCATCATAGAGGAAAAAATAAATTCATGAACATAGTTTTCTTGTCATTCCAACCATGTCATATTAACCATGATTAAAATTTTTTTTGAGCCATGTATTACTGATCATGATTTAATTTTCATTAAATTAATGTCTATATTATGAGATATAAACCACTACCCAATGAATTGTAGGGATATATAGGTCCCACCCATCAAATAATATATTCATTCTTAAATGTTCTATAGAAACATAAACCTTCCATCATAGCATAACCCGTAGAATAAAACGTTTTTTTAATGTAATTAAATCTTAAAATCTTCCAAATAAATTTAATTGATTTCATAAAAATAAATCCATAAAAAACAATTAATTAAAATAAATAGTTGTGGTGGAAACATAACCCTTATTAAAGAGAATCAACACAGATGGAAAATAATTTTGAAAAAATACATCAATTTAATTCATGAGATTAATATCCTTACTTCTTTAAAAAAAATTTTTTTCAAAATTTACATTTAATATTAAAATAAAATAATTTACTTTTAAATAAACATGAAAAATAATAAATTAATGTTCCTGGGAATAAATATTTATAAATGTGTAATAATCCATTCATTCAATATTATTTAAAAAATCATTCTCCTATTACTCTTGATGGAAAAGAAAAAAAGCTCCTCCTATGGTAAAAAAAGAAATATCCCTTCCAAATCATGATGTAAAATGAAAAAATGGTTTAAATTCACTTTAAAAATACATATAAAAATAGTGATCATTTAATGAAATTTCTACCAAGAAAACATGGAAATTGATGATAAATATACCCCCAGTTAATAATTTTGTATAAACAATCTCATAAAAAATGAGATTTCAAAATTACTACTTATCATTGCCCCGATTTGTGTCCACATGTGTCTGAAACACATGTATAGTGTTTATAAACATATTATTAACCTGTAAATAACCTTAATAACATCTATGATATCATTTGTGAATCAATTAGGTGTTTTTATCCCATGTTTATTTATCAATTCCTTGATAAAGCAACATTTTGGGTAATAATTGTTTTATTTATCACATGTGTCTTGACTTGATATTTTTCATCTTGTTACATTGGTCATGATATAATTACATAAATTACTTTAAATATGATTTATATATCATAAATTTTCAGTATAGAAATACATATAATCGATGGATAAATGAAATGGAATACATTGTTCATGGATATGGTTGGTCGTACGTACGCATGAACAATGTTTCATTTAACTTATTGAATTGCTAGGAAAAAATTAAATGAGATATATATACATAAATCCAACAGAATTTTTATTTCAAAAATTTCATTATTATTTATTATAAGTACATTATATTTAATCGTTAAGGGTTAATGGGAGATATGAATCTCATCATGTCGTGGAGATAATAAGATGTATATACGCACTAGAGATGGTATCATTCAGTTAATGTTTACATGGTTTGTAATGTGATTATATATTAATTATATAGAATAATTTCTATGTTATATTGATTAATTACCTTAATTATACTCATCATTATACCCATCCATATAAAATACTATTGAATAAAAAATTACACCATAGCGTGGAGATGGTATGTCTTGCTTACACACGCATGGTGATTCTGTTAATTTTAGGATTGATAAATCGATGTATAAGGTTTTATAAAAATTAAAATAAAATCACAAATGTATATGATAACTTATTTATTACATTTGTATGGCATCAACAAAAGAAGATGACTATAAAAATAATGTAATTTTCAATGAGGTGAAAACCCAATTACCTCTTTTTTGGGGTTTTCAAATTCATTTGTAAAAAAAAGTATAAATATGAAATATTTCATCAAAATGATTGGACTCTAGGAACAAGATAGGTATTATAATAATATTATTTGATTTAGATATTCTGAAATAAATGTATTTGGATGTGTTAGATAAAGGGTAGAAATGTTTCCTTTTAATGAAGTGTTGTGGTGAACTTTGAGAATGTCGTGATATATAAATTTATTATAAAATATATTATGATTAAAAATGGTACAATACTAATTTAATTAAAAGAAAAAATGTTTTTTTTCCAATACCTATTATAAAATAATTATTAATCATGTTTTGATTATTATTCTTATCCATATGATTTTTTGGTTTAACACTTATTTTTCCATTATTAATCATATTGTGATATCATGTTAATTAAACACTCTATGTTAATGTAATTAACATTTAACGTCAAATCACAAAAAAAATACATTATTGAAATATTTTATTTTATCTTAAACATTTGGTGGAATATTTTATTATTTGTAATTTAATATCATTTAATAATCTATTTAATATTTTATTTTATAAATTATCCCATTGTTGGTCATTATCATACTTGACTTCATCACAGATCTATAAAAAATAGATTCCTTCGAAAAAATTATCGAATCAATATTAACAAGTCATTATAATGTATAAAATTCTTGTATGTCATGAATTATATCGAATACTATTTATTTTAATATTTATAATATAATTTTTTGAATCAATTATTATTGAAACTATCATTTTATCATCAGTGTATCCAAATTAATGTTATTTATTTAATATATAAATATACTAAATAAAATATCATGAATTAAGAAATATTTTTATCTTTCTATTAACATACACAATTTTTTTTTGTATGAAGATACATGTTTCAATTATTTTTCTTTTTTGCATTATATTACTAATTATAACATCTCATTATCACTCCCATGTAGATCTATTGGGACATATAATCCTCACAATTATTATCATGGATGGAAATATGTCATAAAATAATATTAGGACATCTATTAGGGTAGTTTTATATTATTATAATATTATATTTTACTCATGTTTACCTAATTTAACATTTAACCATGGTAAATAAAAATAATTACTCATGTCAATATTAATAATTTCGAAAATAAATGGTAAATATTTTCATAATTTTAAAATTATGATTTAATATATGAAATCCATATTTAAAAATTCAAAACACAAGGAAGGAATAAATTAACTTAAAATTAATTCTCGTTGTCAAAACTAGAAAATGGGTTTTTAAGATGTAAAAACAAACAAAAATATAACATGTCGTTGTGTCCAAATAAAATGTGAAATTAATTCCAAGGATAAAAATTGGGTTAAATTATAAAAACATATTACATTTATACATTAAAGACAATTTAAAGTATTATATATGAATATAAATAATTTTGATGGAATTTTTTTTTTAAATTAAAATGCAATATTTTTCAATGTTCATTAGAATATTAATGTAAAAATAAAAATATAAAAAATTAAACCAAAGTATATTTTGAGGACCCTAATCAAAATTATATTATTTTTACCAATTATATTATATAAAATGTTAAGGAGATAGATTTAAATTGGGTTCTCCATCAAAAGGCATAAAAACAACATTTAAAAAAAACAATCTTTTATCTGGAAAATTGTATTAGATCTTATATTATATCTATAAAATAAATAAGACAAATGTTAATTTTATATATAATTAAACATTTTTTTCATTACATTTATAATTTATCGTTTATCTCCAATTAAACAATAATATCTAATAATATATTATTGTTTAGTGAAAAATGGTTTTCCGTACAACCCAATAAATCAAGGAAGGTCGTTGTTGTGTATAATTCATGCCAACAATAGTGTTTTGTATACTGCAAGGTAATACATTGTTTTGTAAATAAAAAGATTACATTTTTGTTTCATAGATTAAAATAAAAAGTAGAAATTATAAATAATCTATATCATAAAATAATGGGGAGATACATTATACCCCATTAAAATGAATTTCCCCATTCAAATTCATTGAGATTATAAAATTTTTACTCCTGGAAGGATTCATTCATATAATCCCAAATATAATATATGAGTACTAAAACTATTTTTAAAAATGGATAGTTTTAAACATAATGTTTACACAATGTAACTCATCATTATGATTCCACATCGGAGAACATATGTGGGAAGTGAAAACATGGATATGGTCAGAAAATATAACAATCATATTCTATTTGATAGTGATAGAGAACAATGTATGTATAAGGATAAAAACTAAAAAGCATTAAATCTATGATGATTTATGAGACCATATGATTCATTAGATAAGTTGGAACTAATATAACAGTTTTGGTTTTCATGATCCCATTAATAACATTGATGAATTTTTCATGAGAATAAATACTTACTTGTTTTTGGTGCAATATTATCATTCTTAGTTCATTAAAAAAATTCAACATCTTATCTTATTTAATGAAATGATGTCGAATTTAACATTCCTAAAGTATTAAAAGATATACAAAAGAATGATTGTTCTTTCTATCTGTTTCAATAAAAAGGTTTGCACATTTAATCAAATATGCATAAGTACTCCTATAGTGAGAACATACATTAATCTAATAAACTCTAAATAGAAAATAACTTATACTATTCATAAATGGATAAAATTACAATCCTTCCAAAAACTAGAAAAAATAAAACATTAGAAAAGGGATAAATAATTTGAAAATACATTATCACACATATCTTATAAGGTAGTTCATTGTGGTCAAATTAAAAACATTTGAATACTGTAATCATGTATTCTATAGAAACATAACACTAATTAAATTCAACCTTATTGAAAACATTAATTTTTCAAAATTAACACTTTCCAAATAATAAAAATTCCAAAATTTCTATATACTCAGTCAATGATGTAACATTGAACATGTATTTGTATTCAGGTCATTAATACTACAAAACATCTCATTATCTCATTATGCATCATTTTTCCCCTATCACATGCTTTCTAAGAATATTTAAATGACTTTTTATAGTAAATTATTCCATATACATATTGAAACCAACAATGGAATAGTACATAGATATTCTAGTATTTCATAATAATATAAAATATATTCTATCACACACTTTTTTAATCCCATTCCATAAACACATAATCTTTCCACCAGTTCATTGGAATACTCAACATCATCAATAGTGATCACATGTGATTTTCCTTGGTAATTGGACATAATAAGTTGTTGTCATCAACAATAATTAGTAACCCTAGTATTAGAAAATTGGTTTGAATAATTCCCCATTTCCTATCACTTGTAACCCAGATTTGTGGGAGGTGTACACATTAAATCATTTTATTTATTCCCAGTACATCAGTTGTAAAAATTCTCGATGACCATCTTTCCAAAAATTAAAAATATATCATTCCCCTTAAGGAATTTTCGACCATGTGTCCTTCTATAATTTGATTATAAAGAAAAACTAGTAGTATTTTATCAATAATTTTGATAGTTTCAATTGTATTTAATCCTTATTTTCTTTTCTTAAGCCTGAGATAGATGAATAACTGCAATCTCTATTTTTTACGAAGAATATCGGGAAGGTACATAATGAAATATGAGTTCATGAACTCTTCCCAATCCAAGTAGCCAATTTTTTCATATTACATTGTATTTTTGATAATGATCTATCATAGATTATGTTTACCATCCCTTAAATAAATTCCCAATATTAAATTTTCACATTCTGAACAATGTTGAAGGAAAAATATCTTTTCAATGGTACAAATTCAATTTTTCCAACTAGTGGATTGTTCATTCTAGTAAAATAATTTTGATATAGACATATAAAATACTCAATATAATTTTTTCCCCACCATTGGTCATATGTGTGTCTAGCGTAATTTTTGGTTCTACAAACAAGATTCTTTATTCAAGAACCCAAAACAATTGGTTGATTAGGAGGAAAATAATCGCATTTCAGATCTCATCGGGTATCAAATTGGCTTTTTTGGGTTAAATTAATTCTATAAAACCCAAAAAAATAGTGTGAGAGGTAAAAATAATACTAGGAAAACTACATAATTAAGTAGGAGTACCTTCTAAAATCTTAAGGATATCCCAATGTTATTCATGATCATTACCATAATTCTTAGAATGTAACCTATATTTATAATTACATTTAGTGACAACCCAATACATGCCTTATAAATATATGTAGGGATATCACTAATGTTTTCACATATTATATTCAAAAGGATGACTAAACATTCGCTCTGACACCAAAAATAGCACCCCGTTCTTGACATTGATGGACATTACATTTAATTTACGGAATACGTAACACATTACAAAAAATACTCCAAAATAATGTATTATTTTTGTGTCTTCAAAAACTTGTAACATAATCATCCAACATGGTGATATATCTTCAACATCTCCCACAAACATCTTCTCATTTTTTCTTACTTACAACATTTGATTATAACATAGGGAAAAGAAAACATATACATGGTGATCTCAAATTATCCTTAAGGGTACTGGTGGAGAAACTAAATGAATCCATAAACCTATGAATGTAAAGACATGAACAACAGATTAAAAATACAAATGATGTTTCATCAAATAAATCTTTGATGTACGTAAGGAAAAGATCATAAAGGAACAATAACCATGATAGAATATCACTTGCATAAAATTTGGAATTTTGGAAAGAAAATAAGAACATAATATAATTCCCTTTGTATCTATGGAATTTCATCCAAGAAAATTATATAGGAAAATTTTCATTATTAATTCCAGTTTACATTCTGTTCCACCAATGTATTACTGAACATGATTTTCTAGACATTCCAACCATGTATTACTGAATTATATTTACATACTATTCTAGTCATGTCTATATTATGAGATAGAAATATTTACCCATGGAATTGGAGGGAAATATAGTTCAAACCCATCCCATAATGAAAACATTCTTACCTGATCTATAAAAACATAAAATATTCATACATGCATAACCCAATGAATTGATTCGATTTCTTTTATATATTTTTATCATTAAATAATCCATAAAAAATAGTTGGATTTCAAAAAAAAAATATGTCATAAACATACAAAAATGAAATTAGTTATATATATAGAAATATAACCATATTTAAACAGGGTCATATAAGATGGAATAATATTTTGAAAAAAATACATCAATTTAATTCTAGAGGGTAATATACATTCTTTTAAAAAAACATTTTATTTTTTCCAAAATATGAACAATTATTTACGAAATGAATTTAGTTGAAAATAAAAATGAATTTTTTCGAAGTAATAATCATGGAAATAAGTAGTTATGAATGTGTAGGAATAAATTCTTGCGGTATAATTTAAAAAGATGTTTCCCTCATAGTTTTTTTCAAAAAGTCAAAAAACAAAACATAAAATATTAAACAATAGAATGATTCCATCCAAACCACGTAGTAACAAAGTTTAAAATGAATATTAACATTAATAGAATAATAGTAAATATTATGTGATGTTTTTTAACAAATATGGACATGAATGATAAATATACCCCTAATAAATAGATACATATTAACAATAATGATATTATTAAATAGATCAAGATATAATTACATACATAATGTATAAAATTATTTTTATATCATAATTATTTATTATATAATTATATATAATAGATGGATAATTGAAATGAAATACATAGTTCATGGAGAAGGTAGGTCATACGTAGGCATGAACGTTGTTTCCTTTTTTTATTGAATTTAATGGAAGAATGTAAATGACATATATATGTATACATAAAAAATTTATAATTATTCAGTCATATATTTATTATTATTTATTATATATACTTTATATTCATTCTTGTATGGTTAACGTGGAAAATGAATCTCATTGCATCTTGGAGACGGTATGTCGTACGTACGCACATGTGACAATATCAATCAGTGAATGGTTAAATTGAATGGAATTTGAATATATATTTATTATACAAAATAGTTATTATTTTATATTCAATATTTAAATCCATTTTACTCGTCATATATCGTTCCAATTAATTTATTTTTAAATTACACAATACCCCCACAACAAGGAGACAGTATGTTGTACATATGCATGCATAGTGATTCTGTTATTTATAGGATGAATAAAATGATGTATATGGTTGTCTCATAATTATAGAAAAATATAAAAAATTATATGATATTGTACGTATTACATTATTATAGAATAAACATAATATGTGGCATTATATGATGAAACGAATATTGAAAGAGGAGATAAAACAATTACATCTTTTTGGAGTATCTAATTTTTTTTTCAAAAAATTTCTCATTATGATATAAATCTACCCAATGTAAGGTTTATGGGAGGAATTGAGGGATTATTGGAGGGTATTAGATATTGATCTTCCAACCAATAAGGATTTGGAAGTGTGAGGTAAATAGAAAAAATTTACCCTTTTCTAGAAGAAGTGGGATCCACTTTTGGAAAGACATAAAATATTAATTGATTATAAAATCAATTTCTAATAAAAATGGTGCAAAAATAATTTATTTAGAAGTTAAAATGATTTTTTTAATACGCATCATCATAAAATATTTAGATTAGTTTTGATTATTTTTTCTTTATGTTATGATTTTAACCATTATTTTACAATTTTTAAACTAATTGTGATATCATGTTATGTAAACAATGTGGGTTAATATAATTACCAAAGCATTTGAAATGACCCAAAATAATTCCATTTATAAAATATATGAACTTATCTTTAACATTTTTCTAAATATTATTGATTTTTTTATGTCAATATAATTTAATAAACTAATTTATATTTGAGTATATGAATTATGTCAATTTTTTTAACAATATATACTTGAAATTTTTAAAAATTCTTATCAACATAAATAATTCGAAAAAAAATATGATCAATACTATCATGTCATATTCCCCTATATAATTATTGTATGACATAATTTATAAAAAATATTATTTATTTTAATATTTATAATATTAATATTTAATCTTTTATTAATTGATAAATCACTACATCATTATTGGGTTGTATTTAACATTATTTATTTAATTATAGAAAATTATATATAAATATATCATGAATTATAAATAATATTATATTTCTAATTTCTATTCATAGTCAAGGATATCAATTATATAACCCCATTCAAATATTATTTTATTAAGAAGATACATGTTTATGTAATTTATCTCTTTACTATAAATTACTTATTATAACATGTCATTATCACTCCCATGTGGATCCATGGGGTCATATAATCAATTCAAGGATGATCATAGTCCGTATGATGTCATAAAATATTATTAGACATGTATTTGGGTAGTTTTATATTTTTATAATATTAATTATTACCCTTATTTAACTACTGTACACTTTAACCATGGTAAATAAAAATTATTACTCAAATAACTACTTATAATTTCGGAAAACAAAAGAAAAATATATAAACAATTATAACTTTTTGATACCAAATTTGGAATACAGTTTTATAAATTCAATATAAAATAATGTCATTAATTAATTTAAAGTTATTTCTTATTATCAAAACAAAAAAATTGATTTTTAGGGAGTAAAAAACTATCAATAGATTCACATGTGTTTATGTCCAATTTAAATGTAAAATTGAATCCAAATGAACAACATTTTATTAAAAGATAAAAACAAAATCAAATATTTATTTAAAAAAATTAAAAAGATAATTTTACATTATAAATAATTTAGATGAAATTTTTTTATTCCATTAAAATGAATTATTTTTCAATATTCATTAATGTAGGAATGATATTAAAAAAATATAATTAAAACAAATTAAAATTTTATTCCCTTATTCAAAATAATAATTTTATTTTTTCAAATAAATTATATAAATGAGCAAATAAATATATTTAAAATTGGTACCCCATCAAAAGAAGGAAATATGGATAGTTTATATCTCATTAAATAATAATATTTTAGTAATAAATCATTGTTTTATAGAACACGTTGTTTCATAAAATGAAAGTGATCGAGTAAGGTCGATGTTGTGTGAAACACAATCAAATAGTGGTATTGGGTATACAAAAATCTAATACAATGTTGTGTTTAGTGAAATATAATATTGGTGTAGTGTACAACACATAAAATAAAATTAATTAAAAAGAATCTATTTCATAAAATCTCAGAGTGATACTCTTTAGGAAACAATCCTATCATACACAGTCCTAGTGGTCATGAAAGAAAATTGAAACCCAGTATTTCTGTCAATATACATTGCATCCATCGGCTTATACCCATTACACCATCTCAAACCCAAGTCCTTCCCAGGTAATTTTTCCAAAACAATCAAACCATTATCCACACGATGAAGAAAAGATAATATAAAAATCATTGAAACATGACATAGGGATTGAAAAAAACATCATGTGTTAAAATAAATTAAATTTAAGAATAAATTATATGGGATATAAATAATAAATCAAACAAGTTCAAAGGAATAGTTAAACTATAAAAGAGAAAACTCCAAAACAAGAAACAAGATTCATCTACAATAATAGAAAATACACTTAAAACACTACTGAAATTAATGATATGTTTGATAGATCTCGTTCCAGAAGACATTCATCAGGAAAATCAATTAAATATTGAAAATACATCAATAAAAATAATTTGTCTTCAATGTATTTTTAAAATATGGTGAAATTTTTTATTAGATCTCACAATATAAAAACATAATTAGGTTCATCATTTTTCTAGAATAATAAATTTCAACAAATCCATATCTGGTTGAAGCATATCGCACAATATGTTTATTGACTAACAAACAATATTTGACTATTATCATAAAAATAGCATCCCAAACATTAGTTAGTCCATTTGAAAATACCACCATGGTGGATTATAGAATAAGTCTTGTGTAAAAGAAACATTCCTTTTTTAATCTTCTATATCCGCCTTAGGATATATTGTAACCATAAGATTAAAATATTTAATATTTTCATACATCAAGTTACCACCTTGAGTAACACAATATATTTCTATCACAAATAAATTACTTACAACCACATGATAAAGCTACATATAATGTGTCCCCTTATATATAAAAATGAAAATAACTCAAATGGTTTTGAATTTGTTTTTCATATAGTAATATAAAACAAAATAATTAATAAAAGGAGTGGTGAATCTCACCAAATAGGTTCATATAGTTCTATTTACTTGAAGATAACTTCAAAAATAGTTGTACAATTCCTTTCCAAATGATACCCTTGATAACTACAAAAAACATTCAGATGATGATTAAAAAATAATATTTAACTTTCCATTAGAAAAATGGAATATGGACCAACAGCTATGTTGATGATCTAGGTTTAGTAAACATATTTAAGAAATCTCTCAATTACTAGATATTGAAATTAATTTATTCCATTCATTAATTTTCATTTCATTTCATGTGGTAACAATGTAAAATGGCAAAAAAAATATTCAATCAATCCATTAATAAGCCACATCATAAATGTTCCAAAAGCCCAAGAAAAATAATACAAGAATGAAAATAATCATTACAATACTATTATTAAATCACCTAACTAGGGCTTCAATAAATTTTGAAATCACCATGTGATTTCATATAAACACCCTTTAAAAATTTATTTTAAAAACCATAATGTATTTCAATCACAATGAAAAAAATGAACCCTCATCGTGAAAATGAAATTTTATATAAAACTACATAATAAAAAATATCTTACCATTACATAAGGAATTTCATTAATTTAATTTTAATAGATTCCCAATAACATTTCATGGATACTGGTAATCATAAAAATAATGAATTTTTTCCATTGAACCTAACAGAAAATAAATTCATTTCATCTACAGTTCATAAATATTTCACTAATGCAACTCTAGAACCCAAAACATGGTTTTCAATAATATATATTATATACCAAAACATTAAAAATATTCTTTATAATATTTTCAACGATTAATTAATATTATAAAATAATCACTTGATCACTCACAAAAAACAACACCAATTATAGTAAGGTTCATAATAATTATAAAAATTAAAAATTAAAAAATAAATAGATTTAGAAAATATCATGGATTACCCACATAGGTTTTCTAACCATCCACAATATATTATTGCTCCAATGGATGTTTCCTAGAAGGGACAATACAAGCCACCCATGTTTGACAGACTGTTTCCTTAACAATTTTCTCATTACATTTCCCCATGTTATATTCTAATGATATTGATTTACCATTAAAACAAATATAATATTCAATGAAATTACAGTAGTATAAAAAAATAAAAAAATATAAAAAGTGTAGTCAAGATTAATCCATGAAATATAAATAAAAATAATGACACCAAATAAGAAATAAATGTCTATGATGAGGAATAAATGGATATACACTCAACCAAAACCACTACATGAGATATTATGAGTCTAAATGTTGTCTACCAATAACATAAAAAAATATTAATGGTATATGAAACTAATTTGTTGCAACCCAGCCAATGTATTCCACCTAAAAACACATATAATATTCTGCCAATGGTTTAGAGGAACATTCCTGATATACTCCTCTTAATGATAAATATGAGAGAATCACAACTGAATGAATGGGATTTTATTCACTCTTAATAAGGCAAAGAATAATAAGGTATTCCAAAGAGAATCCGAACATGAGACTTCCCTTCAATGGAAATCCATAAAAAAATAAATAACCAACTCAATTATAATATCATATACACCGTTAATAATAAAAATAACTTATATAGAATTTTTTTTCAAAAAATGTAAACCATTTTTATACAATTATTTTACCATCATTAAGAAGAGAAAAATTTTATTTAAAATCCATGAGTCCAGTGAAGTAAATGTACTAAATGACCAAAGAAGTCAATAACACATAGTATAAAAACAATAAAACTACAATTTCACTCTTCATTAACTAACATAACCTAAAACAACAACATTCTAATTGAAGATACTAGCATAATAAATTTTAATCCTTAACCTACAATCCAATAGAAAACAAGAAGTCCACAAACACACCATTATTGGTTTATATAGTGTGGAAAAATGGATATTAGGATACTACCATGAGTATATTTCATTTCATTCTTATATAAACAATTTCCACTAGTTTTAATATTATATCAAGAAATGTTTTGATTTCCTCTATTGAAAATAAAAATAAATATATAGTACCAAATATTATTTCTTAAAATATTACATTTATATTACATTCCCCAAATATTTGATATCATATTAATATAATTTCAAATAACTAAAATTAAGTTTTTAAATCATGCATTTCATAAACAAAAAACATAATCATTTTATTTTCATTTAAAATATTCATTTCTCTAAAATAATAAAACACATGGATTAATGTAAATTTCAAATTAATTAAAGTGTATTTTATAAAAAACAAACAAATAATTATATTTCTAAAACATAATAAAATGTCAATGTTAATAAATAAGTATAAATAAATTGAAACCATAATTAGGAACATGAAATAAATAGTAATAAATAGTTCACAATAATTCCATAATTCATCCATATAAAAATTGATCAATGACAAATAACAAACATTTCTATATAATCCCAATCAATAAAGAATAATTTTACATTGAAATAACCCTTTCAAGGAATAATATTGAATACATATCATAATTAATTATAATTGGGACTACATTGTAATTTATTATACATGAAATAGTGGAACCTATTGTTTGAAGCTTTAATATTACACATCTCATCATCCAAATGACTCTCAACATGCCACAACAATGACACCCCCTATCTGGGTCATAACATTCAACTAGGGGATATTATCCAAGGTGAATATAACAACTTGTATATCCAACATCCCTTAACTATAATAATGAGTTAATAATGATTCGTTGGGTTATAAATATAATAGGTGGTCCACCGTCTTGAAAATTTCATTCTCAGAGAAATTCTATAGACTATGGTTTATAAAAAATAAAAACCAAATAAATTCCTCCCAAATATAGCATCTTCAATAATATTCTCTACACCAAAAAAACTATCTTGAATACAAATTAATATAATAAAAAACACATAAATTCACATAGATTCGTTGGAAAATATTCAGTCACATCAAGGCTATAGAAATAATTCGTTAAAATAAAAAGTTTTGAAAATCATTTTTCATGAAAATAAATTCAAAAATTAGCCCCTTTAAGATAATTAGACCCCGTTTATGAAATTACAAAAACCATTTCCACAAAATATCAAATTACATTATCATGGACTAAAATGTTTTGACCGATCATTTTTCATGATGAAAACAACCAATTATGTTTTATAAAAAACTTATTATTAATAAAAAACTATATTAGATAGATGTTACATTAAACATGGAAGATTAACATTTTCTTAAAATAAATACCAATAAAGAATTATAAACTAATGATTAATCAAAAATTTGTATGATACATAACATTATATTAGTTTAAAGAAACTTTTAATACATTATGATGACATGGAACTATTTATTAAAATTAAATATAATATAAGGAACTACCACAACCTATACAGTATTATTGATGACTCTCCATATAATTGAATACAATTTTTTTGAGAATTATTTGGATTGGAAAGAGAATTTTCAAAATCTGTTCCTCACTTTAGTTGTGGGTCATTGAATTTATAAGAGTCCAACAAAAACATATTGTTCAAAAATTCCATTTATAAATTTTGAAGTAAAAATCAATTATATGAAAGGGAACATGTTCATTAGTTGTCACTAGTATATATGAAGGTGTAATAGTGTATTAGAGGATACCTTAGTCAATGTATTGGAAACAATTAATGTCAGGGGGAACTAGATTAATTCGAGAAGTCCTATTAAAAATGTTTTGGGAAAAATCCAAAAATAAATACATCACATTAAATATTGACATTTATAATTCATCATAGGGAAACTTTGATTAAGGGATAGTGAGGGGTTTGTAATCTATTGTACATTAAATTATAATTTTAATAGATTGTTTCCCAATGGATGAAATCTTTTTTTTTGAACCCAATATTTCATATGTGTTATTTTTTACAATTTATTTTCATTATGTAATAGTGTGGGTATGTTTTATATTATTTTGTGATTAATTTATATAATATTTAGTAATAGAAATTGATGTTATGTGGATAAATATTTTTCAAAATATAGAAATTCATATGGATGTTATTATGATTTTTTGATTTGAGCTTTATTCTATTCACATTCAATCATTATAACAGAAATATATTATTTAATGTTTTATTAATATACATAATGAGTAAAATATATTTTCAACCCTCTATATTTTATGTTAATATAGTAATTCAACATTATGTTCACATTGTCAAACAATTCATTCCTTTAATATTTTGTAACCAGTATGTGTGTTTTATGTCAAGAGACATTTAAAAAAAATGATTTCATGTTAATAAATTAACATTATTTGTAAATATGTAACCACTTCAAACTGAATTATTTCATAACCAATCACCTTTAATTATATTTTTTAGAATTTAATTTAAAAATAACTCCATCACATACATTAAATTTATGAATACTCATGTTGGATATGTTTTTTCATTTCAAAAATGAAAATTATTTGAGATACATTTATATTGTGAAGTTAATTTCATTTATATTTTAGATATTATATATATTTAATTTATTATCAAATAAATATATAATATCCATGATAATAAAATTTAAATTTCAATTTTCAATGATTTCAGGGATCTAAATTAAAATATTTCATGAGTTTTATCTAATAATCTAACTGAAATTATTTCTCATTGATTCACAATTACCTAATTTTTTATAATCATCTAAGAAGCAATGAATCCTTAAAATTACTTTTTATAAATTTAATTTCAATTTAATTTTATATATTTTTTTATCATTTCATTTTATTATGTAATTTAACAACGTAATGATTTACATTGGTATGAATGAACCACATTATCCATATACATTATTATCCTCTATATATTTATTTTACATACTTATAATGTTTTCTACTGATTTTTGAAACTCAAATATTGATTAATTCATGTGATCCTCTTATTTTTCGTCACAACAATTCACATGAATGATTTATTTACATATTTATAATTATTTAATTCAATAATGGTGTTAGAGAAAAATTGTTGAATTTATGTATAATGGATTCCAACCATATCATCAATTATTAATTTTCACTATAAATCTTTTAGGTCTATTTCAACAATCAAGTTTTTTTGATAATTCATAATAAATAATGATTTAATTAATATATAAAAAATTATTTTCAACCAAATTAAAAATATATTTTCTTAACAATACTATTTTATTATTCTCTAATATATTAATTAATGTAATAAGAAAACAATCATTCTTTTACACCGTTAAAAATATATTTCCCATTATTTTTATATTTATCTACCATGATTATTCGTATTGAATTGCAATTTAATTGTTAATTATTAAATTAATTTAAATATGATGTGTTTCAATGGAAAATTAATCATTTCCATCATGTTTCTATCTGTTATTTTTACAAATGAGAATCATTAAATATATATAAGTGAAAGTAAAAATCATAACCATTTTATAAATAATAAATATATATCAATATCCAAAATATTCATTCCTATTCATTTCCTCTATTAACACAAATATTTAGATTCCTTTGATTAATGGGAGATGACTATAATATTTGTCACGACCCAAACCTGATGATGCTAGTTCCACAATTACAGTAATATGACCTCTAATTGGAATGGGTTATTGATAATAAAATGTAAATAAAATTTAGGTGGAAATTTTCTATAGTACAAGTTCACAAACAAAAGCCCATCTCTACGCAGCAGTGAATAAGAATAATAATTAAAGATGAAAATCAAGATAACATTCAATGAATATAAAACAGATAGGGATTATATGACTATGATAGAGTGATATTTAAAATGAAAATGGAAAATAAACTCCCAACTTGAATGATGTCCCAACATGGAAAAAATTTCAAATTTAATGTGATGATACATCCCTACTATATACCTCTACACAGTGACCACCATATGTAGTATTATGCACTGCGGTGTCATTATTCGCTTATATAATAATCCATGACATACCTATCATATTCATAAGACATTACATGTTGGGAGAAATCCCATGAAGTGGTTATTACATACATACCTAGTAGGACACCCCAAAAGATGAAGGGGGGTTTTAGAAATGATATGAATAGATAGATCCGCCCATAAAAAGAGAGTAACAATTTACAACAATGTAGATATATATTACTATATTATGAATAAAACAATCCTGAATGAGATATAATGTGTATCTACATCGCATAACACAACATCCTAAATATATCCTTTTGTTTCATTGGATCCATTAATAATTCCATGCACCTCATATATTTGTCCAGAAGAAGCAAGAATGTGGAGCCATACCTCATTATTATATTTCATAGATGAGGGGACACATTCACATGGTAGAAGACACACAACCTAATTATATATGGGGTACCACTCCATATATAATGGAACCATACCCAAATTTCATATGGTGTACCACAAATTAGATAAAAAAATTATTCCATAGATTATTAGGGGGTAATAGTTTGTACATGGAGGACTGAAAACCTATCAAATAGTGTGGTACCACTTAGTAGATTGAGAAGCCGTTTCCTAGACCATCAGATGTATCAATATGTGAGAGGAGGACCCACACCATATCAAATAATCAAAACAACTCAATTCATAGAGAATTCATGGCCTAGACCATGAGGGGGGTACCACTCAACATTTGGATTTCTCACAACATATCTAATAAGTGGTTTCAATCAGTAGATATATTATCCACACTAATGTATACCTTGGGAGAACCACATATTGTTTGTCATACCATCCCCCTATTTGATAGGGGTACTATTAAATATATATAATACAAGTACAACTTCCTGTCCTAGAGGTACAAAGTTATTGTTCATGCCTGATCACTATTTTCATTTACTAATACCAAGAGGAAATTCCTTCATGGGAAACATGTTATCATATATAGATAAAATCTGTTATGGAAACCATCACTCTCTACATGGATAAAATTATCATGATAAAATACATATGGGCCTTAATATGAGTCTATATGATGTGGATATAAGAGGAGGGTTTTTAAAAAAAAAAGGGAAATGGAATTAAATTTGACCCACATGCCTCTAGGTACCTCCCTAATTCATTTCCTCTTCCATTACATTACATGGAGCACTTGGTAAGTATGCCTTCATTGTGTATACATACACAGGCCATATACCTTGGCAATGTCTGTGTAATGTGGATTTGTGCCTACACATTCTTGTGTCCATTTACTCAAAGTTTACACATCGGTTAACGAACTCCAAATAATATGGATGTTATTTTCCAACATGAAATCATATATTAAACTATCCTAGAAACACATGATGCCATAACCTAATTTATACACGCTATCAGATATTCAAATTAAAAAATGTGTAGTCATGTTTTTTCCATGAAATCTAGTTACATTACACATGATCAAAATCTAAATCATACAAAAAATACAACTGTTTGACAACCTAGTATTACATGTAACCTCCTTATTAGTATATATGCCCATACGAGGGAAAAATTATATAATTTTTCGTCGTTTGAAGTTGTATGCATCATCATTTATTATAAAAAATCTAACGACTATAACTAATCTAAAAATCCATATATGAATCTTATAGATCATAATTAATCCTTATTCCATCCTCAAGTCATTTATATGTTCATATTATGTGAATCTTAAATTAATTTGATTGTATTATCATACTCATTCCTTCTTAGAAATTCACTAATTGTTACCATGTGGTGTAAAGATGAATAACACATAGAACGATTGGGAGAAATGAATTTGAACAAGTGTATGAAAATTATATTCCCAAAAATTCAGGGAGATTTTACTATATTACAGATATCTACGGTGAGTAATCATTTCACAATTGGGATAAAATAATTAAATAATCAATTATATTTTATAGGTGATTCTATAATGGTTTCTAGAATCACATATAAATAAACTGTTTGAAAATCCAAAATTAAATTGTTTATTTATGAGAGATACAAAAGAATTAATGATTTGTTACTCAATATGAAAATATATTTCATCACTAAGACACTCAAAAATGAAGGAGAATAGTCAGTTATGTAGTTAACATATTAATTTTCTATGATCCAAAGAATAATCTGCATCTAATCTATAATCACAAATGATGAACATGGAATAATTGTCTCCATAATCCAAGGGATATGTTGATAACATAGGTGTTTCAACATAAATATTTTATTTAGAGTAAATTCTAGATTCTTTGATTTCCTAATTAATTTATTAATTCATTCAATTATTATTGTCACCCCCCAATGTCCTATTAATTTTAATGCCATATGACAACAAAAAATGGGTTGTGCCAATTTTAAAACACACATTCAAGATTCAATCGTTGGTTTATATTTTTTGATCTGAATAATATTTTTGATTCTGAATATTATCTATTAAAAGAAATATTTTATTTTTATAAAATATAGTTCATTTTTTTATAAAAATTATTATTGGAAAATCAATCCCACAATTTACACATAATCTCACATCCTCTCTCTATGAATATTTCTAGATTTACCTCAACCTATTATAAGGAAAATGGTCTACAAATGAAATTTTTTCTCATTATTTTTTCTGAAACATCAAAAAACATAACTTAATGGTCGTCATATTGAGCCTACATATTTCACTCCCTCTCCAAAAAGATAATATACATTCCCACAAGTTTTTTCACCACATAAACAATGAAAATGGTCCATCCATGAAAAATTATATCTTGTTGATCCTCGATGAGAACTAGTATCCCCACAAATGTGTCTCCATCGATGTTAACCACATCTCCAATAAAATAATTTTTTAGGTTCATGAACTTATCTCCTTTTCTGTGACACATGGAGGATGCCATTCACCAATCCAACAATTGGGGTAGGGTGAGGCAGGTGGAAACCCTAACAACCCTAATTTTGATATTGATTGACTCGATGTACCTCAGGGATAGATTCAAATAACATATGCATCTCTATCATCCCATTAATAGAGATTCTCTCAAGAAAACACTATCTCTATGATCGAAATACATGGGACTATGATGTTTATTTTAATATTATCTCATCCTAATTTGGTATTTCAGCTTACATTCACTAATCACTAGGACCAACTCTGCAATTGCATTAACTATTTTGTCCCAAGAAAATTGATGTCTCACTAATCATTGTACACTATAAGGGTATTCCATTGGGTCTCATGTTTATTTCTTCTAAAGGGTCCATGAAAATATTATATTTATAGACATTTTATAATAAAGACACTATAAATAACTACTGCTCCTCATAAATTTTATAGAATTATATGAGGACTACCCTCATCATATCCTCTACAACCTGGATAGTGAACATGATATATCAATTTTTCAGAGGGTGGAAGGTTTATATCATCCACATATATGTAATGAGTGCTTTAAGTAGGCCTCTCCAAAAATGGTATATAAAATTCACATCATAATTAATGTAAAGCATCAATGGAAACCCATGAAGTATAAGGATTCTCTATATTTATTATCTCACCAAATTCTCCACTAAACACAGGTCCCTATGAGAAGAGTATTATATAAAAATTCTAATATGGTCATCTATCACCCTGCTGGAGTTGTGGCCTCTAACTTCCCATGTAATCCATTATTTAAATTCAATGGTTATGAGTTCCATTTCATCTTTGGTGACTCCTGGGGCTCAAAAACCATATAATAACATGGTAATTATGCATCATTTGTATATAATTGATACATGAATATATTTACATAGCCATTCTCTATCACATACCAGCCCAAAAAAATAACTACTCAAGGTATTTTGACATTATCCCAACATTGGGATGTAAAACCAAATAATATGTGTGAAACCCTATCATTAAATCCTCATCCATTGTGGCTGGGAAAAAATTTATTCTTTGAATAATATGAGATGATTAGATCCTTAAATAAATCTATATAGTGAATCTATTTAGGGTATATAGTCAATTAATACCCCATAGTCAATTCCGTGAAATTTGGAATCAGTCACACAATAGATGATGGAGTATTAATTATAAAAATCTTTACAAAAACCAAATTCTCATCCTCAAAAAGGGTCAAATACAAGGAATAAAGCTCCTATGAATCCTCCTACACTATATGAGTCTGGTAATTTTGAATATGAGAACCTTACACTATGTTTACATTTTAATCTGTTCATAATATCTAATATTCTTTATCAAATAAGAACTCCAACATCTAACTATACTTTAGGTTCATGTCAATATGATTGAATTAATACTTGAGAATCTATTTGTAAAAGTAACCAACAATGAGTTCTCCCCAAAGATGTTTCATCGACATCATTAGAAAAATGATATACATTGAATTCTCTTTTTCATTATACCCATAGTTCTACTCATGGAAGTTCAACTCCAATAACCCATAACTGATAACTCCATGTCTCAACATCAATATTTAGATGAGACCAACCTTTGAGGTATCAATATATTCAATTTACTCCATTCCCTAATTCAGTAGACTCGAAATAGAGGAACTCATCAGTGTAATCCCAAACTCATAAATGGATTCTCAGAACATCTCAATCGTAGTAAATTGTTTCCCTTTTGATTCCAGGGAGGTCAATGGTGTTGCAATCTCCGAGATTTCTACCATAAAACTCCAATTATAGGCCTCCATGACAAGAAACATTCTCACCAACAACATGATCCTATGATCCTATGAAGATAAAAATTCATCTATATTCATTAGGTCCATAGTTGATCGATAATCAGAAATGAAATTCCCTATAATGTTACCCTCATGGATACAAGAACCTCATGTCCAAAATTTATCTCATTGGGTTGGTGATTCCGCGGTAAATCTATGTCCACAGAGATGTTATTATCATAGTCATCATATATCACAGAGTATATGAATATTTTAATAATTAATAAAATTATAAAATTATTCCATTTGTAGATGTATGATCTTGTACATAATTTCCATGAACATAACAAGGGAATTTTTTACAGTAAATTAATTCACTAGGAACCCATAGTGTCTGTAGAAATATTAAAACTAAACATTTTGATTAACATCCTCAAGAACACTCAAATACATTCAATTGAAACTGTGATAATCATAAATAACTAACTGATGCATCGTAATTACTCAAAGAGTTCATCAATCATTGGAAATGGGTAATTGGTATTTTTCTAGGTTAAAGTGATAATGTCACTTCCCCCTTCCATCAAAGATGTCCCTCCTGAGATCGAAATGGTGAAAGGGAGATAATAACCACCGAGTCCCGCCTCCAGTAGGCCCAGCGGTGGCGACTAGCACCAAGGGTATGAGTCTTCCCAAATAAGGGAGGCATTAGCCTTTTTAATTTAATATCAGGAAATATGACAAGTCAACCACCAAAAAGTAAATGAAGAAGTGTATAAAAATAACCCAAACCAATCCTACATGCATGTTTAAACAATTATGAAACAAAGTAAAAGTAAAATAAATCTCAAAAGTACAATACCAAAATAAAAATGAGTACATCAACTACAATAACTCCAACTATCCCGACTAGTAGGGTCCCGCACGGCACTAGTAGTCTTCCTGGGAACCAGAATGTAAATTTAGTGTGAGCATACAAGTATAATCAGTAGGGAAACCCAAATCACTCATGTGCAGCTGGGGAGACATCCTAATGTCCCATGAGAACAACATATGAAACCAAAACTAACAAGGAAATCTATCCACCCAACCTCACCAGTAACTCTCACCAAAAACACAAACCAACAGGTAGTAGTATATAAGAACAAGAGTATTTGATACCCTGCACCATTTCCCACTAGTCAGCTGCTCTTCCTAACGGTGAACATCCTGATGATACTACACACTTCCCACCCGCACACACATGGGCCTCAAGAACCATACATCCCTCCCGCACACACCTGGGCCTCACAAAACATATCCCGCCGGCACACACCTGGGCCTCACAACCATGTATCCCGCCCACACACACCTGGGCCTCACAACCACATATCCCGCCCACACACAACTGGTCCTCATAACCACGTATCCTGCCTGCACACACCTGGGCCTCATCCAGAAGATTCATGGGAATAGTAAACCTTCCCGAAGAGTCTTGGGCTAAAACCACCCGAAACGGAACCTACCTGAAGATCTTGTGGGTAAGGTCCCCTCATGCAATCAAAACCTATGGAAGAAAGAGATGGAATGAGAAAGTAACTAGGGGAAAACACCCTCTCCCATGAAATGGGAGTGTTTGGTACTAAGTACTCAACATGTGTGGGGAGTGACAAAACACAAAGATACAAATATAAATAATTATACAAAACACACAGCCCTACCTATGGCTTCTTAACAGAGAGACTGAGCACGTGCCTTGGCACTGCTATCACGAAGCATGCATACAACATACAACACCAACCCCATTTTGGTTTTCATGTTTAAATAGAATAAGTTAATTAGTTCCTTAACTACTGGGAAAATAACCACATCCAAACCTATCAAACATTCGTAAAACACATCCCTTCCATCCATAAATCTAGTTAGATAAGTCAAAAGCAATTCAAAACCAACCTTTTTCTCATTTATCCAACCACATTGATTGATACCATGTTTAGTTAATTATCTTTCCCCATAGTTTATTTATCAACTTCCACTTTCTTTTAACGTCACAACCCATCATTGTAGCCCTGCTACCATTAAAACCACATCTCCACAACCATATCACAAAACAAGGCTCGTTCCACATCATAACCCCTTTAATACCATTTACCGCAGCCCCGATGCCCATCCAGTTCGTAACAGGATTCACCCCGTTTCACAAGCCATGTAACCAAAACAAAACCCTCATGTTCATTATTCCATTTTGTTCCACTTGGCTGAACACACAAGGGTTCCAGATTTTAATCATCCAACATTACGTGGTTAACCAATTTCCAAATTCCACAATGTTTCTATCCAAAAAATGGTCTAGAAGATAGGGAAACATTTAATTGCACAAGAAAAGGCTCCCAACCATCGTTATTTTCATTAGGAATAAGCCTATTCAATTCACAACATAATATCATAGGATATAAATAATGTAACTGCATTCAAAAAATTCCAATCCCCATTCTATAAGCTAGTTATTATCTTTATTAAAACGGTTCAAATGTGTTTCACATTAAAAAGAGGACACCCACCCCGCATGATGCACAATTTAGAGAGATGATGGTAAGATACCTACCTCCACAGGTTCTGATCACAATGCTCGCTGGAATCATCTTTAGAATACGTTCTTCGGCATCCGTCGCTTATGTTGAATCCCGGAAAAACCTCCTCAGGTGGAAACTAGAAAGGAAAGTCGAAGGGAAACCAACAGATCCAAGAACAAAAGTTCTGCCTCGTTGTTAAGATCCTGTGGCCGATGACAGATCGTAAATCGGATCTCGGATGAAGATGTTATGGAAGAAAAGAGCCTTTGAGTCTATTGGGAGTGATCTGCTCAAGGGAAAGGGGATGAGAGGAGTGATTTGAAAAGGAGGATATGACACCTCCTTTTATAGGCGAGAAAAACAAAAGTACACGGCGTGTACTCGGCCATTTCACGCGGTCACCACTCGGCATCCAACACGGCCTTCAAAGCAGCACATGGCCGTTGACTGGTCAACACACAGTTTGAGGGTAACACATACACGGGGAGGGACTAAAGAGTGTGTAGTATGGGGTAAACGGCACGTACACATTTATTTCACATGGCAAGGACACAACCTCAACACGGCACACAGCTGTTGACTGGTCAACACACTGTTTGAGGGTAACACATACTCGGGGAGGGACTGCACAACATGTAGTATGGGGTATACAGCGTGTACACATTTATATCACACGGCAAGGACATAGCCTTCAACATAAGGTATACCCAGTGAGGGGGTACACGATGTGTACTCACACTACACGGTGTGTACTTCCAAAATTCTGAAAAGTGTGGGAAATTCCATTTTACCCTCCAGAACACTTCATGACCTTCTTTTTGACAATGGATTGGGTCGGAGAGGTTTGGGTCATTACATCTGATACCTCTTAAAACATTATCGTCCCCAAGAATGCAAAATCATACCCAATGGAACCCAACAAGATACCTCTTAAGGCTCTCGTTATAATAGGAACCCATCCAAAAACCCTAATCATAAGTGTTAGTAATTCCATCTCTTATGTCGAGATATTATCCTCTTTAGGTTGCACTAACCCGCCTGCACGGGTTTAATCGCATCCACATTTATGCATCTCTTTAACGAATTGGGTCTTCCCACTTCCATTCATTAGGATTTTTCATCCCGAACTACCCCCCAACACCACACAGCCAACACAATTCCCGAACACATGGTTGGGGGAAATTCGTTCTCTTATGTCGAGATATTATCTGCTTTAGGCAGCACTGACTCGCCCGCACGGGTTCAATCACATCCTCATTAGTGCCACTCCATTATGGATCAGGTTTTTCCCTTTCCCCACACATTTGGACATGTTACACACTTCCAGAGAACAAGGAAAAAAATGTCTCACAACCGACAATCTAAGCATTCAATATATCAATGGTACAATGTTTAACATCAAACAACTCTTAGATGAACAAAGAAAAACACAAGTCAAAAAAATACCGGGTATTGAGTGTGCATCTGAGCCTCCCGCTCCCAAGTTCTCTCTTCGAGGATGACATGCCTCTAAAACACACAAACCAAGGTGATGGTTTGTCCACGGAGCACCTTCTCTTTACGATCCCCGATTCGGACTGGTCATTCCTCAAAGGTCGCGTCATATACAATATCTAGAACTCCCCAGTCGATAGCATGAGAGTTGTCGTGTAAGTACGGACCATGTTGGGAGATGTGGAAGATGTCATGAATCTTATCCAACTGAGGTGGAAGGTATAGCTGATATTCCACCTCGCTAACTTGCCTCAGCACCTCAAAAGGTCATATGAACCTAGGGGAGAGCTTACTCCCCATCCCAAACCTCTGCTGCCCCCATAGAGGTGAAACATTCAAGAACACATTATCCCCCACCTTGTACACCAAAGGACTCCTCCGACGATCAGCATAAGTCTTCTGTCGGTCCTGAGTGGCTTTCATCCATTCACGAACAAGCTGGACTGTATCTGTGGTCCTCTATACTACCTATAGCCCAAGAGCACCTGTCTCACCCACCTCTGCACAACAAATGGGTGAAAGAAATGGTCTTCTATACAAAGCCTCAAAACGGTGACCTGCCAATAGTAGATTGGATGTTGTTATTGTTGGAAAACACTATTAAAGACAAGTGTCGCACCCATCATCCTCTAAAGTCCTAAATCTCACAGCATGTCCTCCAATGTCTGGATAGTCCGCTTTGTCTTCCGATCAGTCTCGGGATGGAAAGCTATGATAAGGCGTAGCTGGGTGACAATAGCATGTTGTAACCGCCTCTAGACTCGTGTGGTAAACTATTTATCCCGATCTAAGATGATAGCCTTCAGGACTCCATGAAACTGCACCACCTTGTCTATGTACCTCTGTTTTAAGGTACTCACTGGGTCTGACTCTTTAATTGCTAAGAAGTGAGCTGATTTCCTCAGCAGATCTCCCACTACCCAGATAGATTCATAACCACCCCGAGCTCTAGGTAAAGTTTTGTTGAAGTCCATTGAGATTTCATCCCATTTCCACATGGGGACATCTAAAGGACGCAACAAACCACTGGGAACATGGTTTTCAGCCATCACTTGCTGACACACTAGGAATTTAGCCACAAACTCTGCCACTACCCGTTTCACCCTGGGCCACTAAAACTGTTCCCTCAGGCTTCGGTACATCTTTGAAACTCTTAGATGCACCACCAAGGCGTTGCTATGGAAATCCCTGTGAACTCCTTCATTCATATCCTCTGGAAAAAACAACCTTTCATGAAAAAGCATCTGATGTAGGTTGTCCTCTGACCATCATTCTTGAGATATTACTTGATCGATACGATCCTGCATTACTTCTGCATCAGAGTCTCCCCACTGAGACACTTCCACCTACTGCAACAAGGAAGACGGCACTGTCATCTAAATCAAACAGCCTCTAACACCTTCTACACTTGCATCCAAGTGCAAGGCATCCAACACTCCCATCACATTCCAAGAATCAATGGATTCCCAAACAACATCCTTATGTGACTTCCTACTCAGGGAATCAGCCAAAACATTTCCCTTACCTTCAGTATAAGAGAACTCAAAGTCATATTCTTGGAGAAACTCGACCCATCTCTACTACCGTAAGTTCGAGTCACGCTGGACAAAGATATAACGTAAGATATTTTGAGCTGAGAATACCAAAAAGTGCTCCCCAAAGTTGTAATGACGCGAAAACAATAGTGCGAACACTACTGCTACAAGATCTTGGTCATGGGTGGCATAGTTATGCTCGTGAGGGCGCAACTGCCTAGAACCATAATAGATCACACCCTTCTTCTGCATCAGCACAGACCCCAAGACAAGGCCAAAAGCATCACAAAACACCTCGCACAACAACCCTTCCTCTGGAAACCTGAGTACGAGATCAATGACCAGCATCTCCTTCAGGTAGTCGAAAGCTTCTTGGCACTGCTCGCTCTATAGGAAGACCTGGTTCTTCCTAGTGAAAGCTGTCAATGGAGCTTCAACTCAAGGGAATTCCGAAACGAAATTTCGATAATTGTCTTCCAATCCCAAAAAACTAAGAACTTTTGCCACGCTCTTGGGTGCTTCCCAAGAAACAACTGCCTCCATATTCGACGGGTCCACTCGCACTCCATGTTGAGACACTACTTGCCCAAGGAAGTGTACTTCCTGTGTTACGAACTTACACTTCGACAATTTACCATAAAGTTGGTGGTGTCGAAGAACCTCCAAGACTGCCCAGAGATGCTCAACATGCCCCTCTTATGATATTTAGTAGATCAGGATGTCATTGGTAAACACGATGAAAAACCAGTCCAGAAACTCTCGTAAGACAAAGTTCATAAGTCCTATGAACATAGCTACTGCATTTGTAACATCAAACGACATCACTACAAACTCAAAGTCCCCATACCTACACCTGAAAGCTGTCTTTGAGATGTCACTATCTTTTACCCTCAGATGATGATATCTAGATCATATATCAATATTAGAAAACCATCGTTCTCCCCTGAGATGGTTGAAGATATCATATATCCTTGGAAGGGGATAACAGTTCTTAACCGTTTCCTGATACAACCTTTGGTAGTCTATGAATATCCTGAGACCGCCATCTGCATTCTTTACGAACAAAACTAGAGCACCCCATAATGACATGCTGAGTCGAACAAAACCCTTCTACATCATATCATCAATCTGAATCTGCATCTCCTGCAACTATGAAGCTGTCATCCGATAAGGGGCCATCGAAATCGGACAGGCACCAGGCTCTAAGTCTATCCCAAACTCAACGTCACTTTGGGGGGGGGGAGTAAAAAACCCCTTGGGAAAAACATCATGGAACTCCCCAAAAACCTATGTAACATCCATCTTCTATATATTAGTTGGATCCACTGATAACCGACCTAACAAGGAATGTAGAGGCTTCACATGCCAGCTTCCCACCTGATAGCTCATCTCGCCAACAAAAGATCACATTGCGCCATCCACGTCGGAGAACATGACTCTTCTTCGGAAGAAGTTGATAATAGAACTAACAGAAAACAACCAATCGATTACAAGGATGACATCAAATGGTTGGATATATAGCAGAAGAAGGTCCCCATTAGATCGATGTGGTCCCAACGTCAGCCCACATCCCCGGAAAACACAAGATACGCTGGTCTAGCCTCCAACTGATGTACCCAGCACCAGGGGTAAAGAAAGTCTCTCTATGTCTAGATCCAAATCATGGGCTAGGCCTGGTGAAACAAAGGACTACGAAGCCCCAGAATCGAACAAAGGAGAAATGAGAGTGCTGAATAAACAAATCATACCTAGAACCACCTGTAGTCCTGCTGGAGCTGCCAACACTGCTGCGTGCAATTGGACACTCCCCGCTCCTCTTCCTCTTTGATGTCATCCACCTCCCCAACCACGCCCTTGTCGAGGTCCCTGAGGAGCACCCAGGTTCGGCCTCCTCTTGCAAAGTCTTCCATCAGAGGAGCAGGGTCCTTCTACTACTGTAGGGGCCTCACCGAAAACAGGTGCTGATGAGGAAGGGGCTGAACCATCCCACCTCCACCGTACTGAGCTCGGGTCGGGCACTGACCCTAGATGTGCCTAAAACCTCCAGAGGAGAAACACTTCAGTCATGGGATCAAGAAAAAGGGATGAGGACTCGATGATCTGAACTCGAACTACCGGGGCCTGCTCCCCACCAGCCTGAATCTGGAAGGTCCCGTCACAGGAGACTTGTTGCTGACTCCCTTCCCATTCGACAAACCCTACCGGATCCCCTCTCGTGATGTACCTCCATGCGAGTGAATCCTCCCTACAACCTCTGCTTTCTTCGGTACGACCAAGTACATCGGAAGGGTGAATGGGGAGACAATATACTAGAGCGAAGGACGAAGCACCTCCTCCAAACGTTTCTCTCGAGACTCCTCATCCGGATAGAGATTCGGAGGAAAGCGTAGGAGATCCTTGAACTTGATCCCCAACTCTCGTATTGACATACTCCCCTACTGGAGGGAGAGTAACTCATGCTGCTTCTCCGCCTTGATGATCAATGAAATGAATTCCTCTTGGAATTCATTCTCAAAGTCATTCCACGGAACCTCTGACTCTGTCCTCTCTCCGAGGTAGAGCATCCACCACTGACATGCCACACCTCTCATCTGACTGACTGCTAGGGGAACCCAGTACACCCTCGGAGCATGACTCAATGTAAAAGTGATCCATAGCTCCACAAGCCACCCCTTCGTCTCCATATTTGAAATACTACCCTGGTACATCTTGAGGGATTGTCATTGGAAAGAACAGAGTGTCTTTTCCACTGGCTATCTTCCTCCTCTCTCTCAATCCTCAACTGATCGACCGCCTAAAATTGTTTGGCCTCGGTAGTCTGAGCCACCCAGGGATGGCGTCCAGGTTCTATAGATATACAGTAAACAATGATCTCCTAAGCACAAGTTGTAAGGAAATTTCAAGATTTCATTTTACCATTTTTATTTCTTTCCCAGGACACCCAAATCAAGTTAATCACAAACATGATGATGAATGTACCTTCCGTAGGGTCTCTACCCTGTGATCAATGTAGTATCACATTGTCATTCGGTAGGCTCAGACTCCTTGAATCGGTTCACGGGGGGGGGGGGGGGGGCTAAAATCCTATGTCCCAGCCAGTCTTCCCGGGCCTATGTCACACACCAAGATTAGCCAACACTATCGCCCTACCATACCATGAAATACTCACTGTACCTAAATCCAGACTCCATCCTATCTCTCAACCATCACCTCTGATACCATTCTATCACGACCCCTTTCCATCAAAGATGCCCTTCCTGAGCTGGCAATGGTGAATGTGAGATAATGACCCCCCAAGCCCCTCCTCCAGTAGGCCCCAGGTGGCGACTAGCACCAAGGGTATGATTTTTCACAAATATGGGAGGCATTACCCTTTTTTATATAAGATCAGAAAATATGACAAGTCAACCACCAAAAAGGAAAAGAACAAGTGTATAGAAATAACCCAAATCAATCCCACATGCATATATAATGAATTCTGAAACAAAGTACATGTACAAGAAAGTTCAAACGTACAATAACAAAAGAAACAAGAGTACAGAAACTGCAAAAACACTAACTGTCCTGAATAGTAGGGTCCCGTACAGCCCTGGTAGTCCTCCTCGAATCCTGATGGTAATCATAGGTTGAGAATAAAAGTATACTCTATAGGGAAACCCAACACTTCGGTGCAATGGTGGGGAGACATCCTAATGTATCGTGAGAACAACATAAGAAACCAAAACTAACAAGGAAATCTATCCACACAACCTCACTAGTAACGCTCACCAAAAACACAAACCAACATGTACTAGTATATTAGAACAACAGTATTGGGTACCACACACCATTTCCCACCAGTTAGTTTCTCTTCCTAATGGCGAACGTCCTGAAGCTACAACACTCTTCCCGCCTGCACAAACCTGGGCCCCAAGAACCATACATCACGCCCGCCCACACCTGGGTCTCACAACCACGTATCCCTCCCACACACACCTGGGCCTCACAACCGCGTATCCCGCCCGCACACACCTGGGCCTCACAACCATGTATCTCGCCCGCACACAGCTGGTCCTCACAACCACGTATCACGCCCGCACACACTTGGGCCACATCCCGAAGATTCTTGGGAACACTTATATGGCCCCAGCCTTAAACATTACATAATCTTGAGTTATTAAAAGATTACACATTGAGGATCGTTTCAGGTTGATAGTTTTAGAGAATTATATCATAAATCATGCATTACATTCCACATTTATACAATGTGGTTACAAAAAAGATAGTATTCATTTTTTCCATCAACAGAAACATATTTAAAACAAAACATGGATTCATTCATGACATTCCTTGACACTATCATCACATCATGTACTCTTCCCTTGACCTGTGGAAATCATTTCAAAAACATGGGATGAGCACCAAAAGCTCAGTAAGGGATATAAAATTAGGAAAATGAAACATTAGTACATGTTTACATAAAAATCAATGAAATCGTTCTTTACTCATAAAACATATGCACATTAACATACCTCATGAAATCATATGATTTATGAATAAATCAGAGAAATCATAAGACATAAAGTTAACTTGAGGCATTCATAACATTCTTACGTAGGGAGTAACCCTCATGGTTACATTTGGAATACCCATCACAGGATATTCCCTAAATCTATTCAGAGAAACCTTAATGTTTAACCCATTCACATTACCCAATGCATTGGAGAGCTATATCAGGCTCACCCACCCATTTTTTATCACGGAACCACTCGTCTTCGTAACAATACCCAAGAACCAAAACATAATCATATCACATAAAACATGCATAAAGGAAACATAACATTTCCACATTTTAATCACAAGATATCAATACAACACATTTATATAATAAAAACATTATGAAAACCATTTTCAATACCAAAATAAAAGAAATGTAAATGATGGTATTTATTTTTCATTTTAATAAAAAAGTTATGGCTTGTAGAGGAATCCAAAACTCAAATAATGTTCACGGCGGCGGAGAAGGCTTTGTCGCCACATACGTACGACAAAACGTTCCCTTTTGTCATTTAGTAATATTCTTCATATAGAAAGATTTTGTTTGAATAAACGTAAAATTAAAAGGGATTTATACACTGTATAAATGATGGTTGTGTATAAAACAAAATATTCCTCATTGAAAGGAGATTGAGACGAAGTCCCATACATCGGGTCCGACTTGAATTTATCGTTCTTTAATTTCCTGAATAATAAACATGAGTTAATTTCTAATTTCATAAGAACCTTTTTCAGGTTCATTGTTCATTTTACATGACTTATTACCATGTTATGAACACTAATTAATTATTTCAGTTAATAATGTTCGTTTTTTCGATCATTGGTACTTGAGTCAAAAATAAACTCTTTATAATTACATGTAGTTCATGTTTTCATTATATTTAGAGTTATATTCATGATTTAGAAATCATATATATCATATATATCCAGTATATACATGAATTTATAATATTACATAACATTTAGAGGTAAGAAATGAAATTCACCGTTCATGGAGACGGTAATCCGTACGTACGCATGAACGCTACTTTCATTTCTATTTCGTAATTTATGGAATGGAATAATAATGATATAAAGGTATATTATAATTCTAGAATAATATCATATATAATCTCATTAACTCCATCCTTTATACATCCCACATATGGAATTAACGAATAAAATCACTTTGAGAGGGCTGTAGTCCGCACCTTCTAAAATGAAGATATAGTGTTTACCCATAATGGAAACCAAAAATCTATGCCATAAATGAAAAATACAGAAGCTTAAGTGAAAAATAAACATATTATATATCATATATAAATATAGTGATATCTTAATGGCCACCTTTGAATGTGTTAATAGAATATTGAATAATCATCGTTTCATGAGGCAGAAATTCGCCGTTCACGGAAAAAATATGTTCTTTAACTATTATATGTAGGTGTGTGTAAGTGTAGCTCAAATACTTCTTATAACAACATCGTAGTAGATTTATGAAACTTCTTTTGTCTCGAATGAATGTAATTAAAAGAGTTTATGGGGTTGGAGAAGCAAAATAAAACAAAAGAACACTAGTGAAGACATTACCATTAAATCGGGTAACTCCTTTGGTTTGAACCAAAAGGGTTTCATGAAGAGATTCCATCCTAAGGTAAGGATTCTAGGATGAATAGAGGGATGTGGAGTGATAAAATGATCTGATATTGTCTTAGCTAATGTCTTCATAAGTGTGGGTAAGGAGGTAGAGGTGGGGGCCTTTTATAAGAGGAGAGGTGGGGCACTCTTGGGAAGTTATAAAATGATACATTATATTAAAATGAGTTTCTGATTTTAAAGGTCCCACATTGATATATTTCGAGGATAAGGAGAGAAGGGTACGAAATATAATCATCCAGTTGGTCGTTGAGAAGTGTATTTCTTATATTCTATATTATATTTTCATTTTATTTAAATAGTTCATTAATGAGGTAATTGCTGCATCATCATCATGTCATAAATAATTTAATTTATTAAATGTCTAAAAATATTAAAACAAATACTATGATGTAGGAAATATGTTTATATTTCTAATGAATATTTATAGTCCAAGAGATAATTTATGTTCATAAACTTAAAAATGTTTTACTCGGGTGATACGTCCTTTGTTATATTTAACTTTTAAAAAATAAAAATATAAAAAGTTATTATCAGACAAAAGTTATTCCATGGGGTCCCCATGTGTGGCAAAAGGCATCCCATGTTCGGACATGACACAACCACTAGTATTAGGACACATGTTGGTGTCATTTTTTATTATTATGATATTATTTTGTTATCCTTATCTACCCTATTACTAATTAATCAAGATAATTAACGATAATTACCGTCAATACTATTCACAAAATCCAAAAACAAAATAGTCTTGATTACCTAATTTGGACCTTATGATTCCAAAAATTTAATCCATTTTACCAAATTCCAGACACAGAAATTGGAATAATTAATTTAAAAATAATTCTCGTTGTCAAAACAAATAGCGGGTTTTTTTTAAACAATACCTATCAAAAGTTTGACATTAGTTTATGCCCAATTCCAAAGTGAAATTAATTATAATGACCAATAATGGATTAAATGGTAAAAATATATTCTATTTACACATTAAAACAATTTGAAAATATAATATAACCATGTAATTAAATTGTATGAAAAATATATTTTGAAGTAAAATGCAGTAGTTTTTACTATTCATAAAAAATGATCATTGTTAGAAAAATGCCCCAAATTTATCCAATGTAAATTTAAATGTCCCAATAATAAATAATAAGTTTATTTCAACAAATTGGCCTTATAAATTTGTCAGACGATCGATTTAAAAATGTTTTTCCATCAAAAGGAAGTAAAACAATATTTTAAAAATATTATTGTATTCCATGCTTAAGATTGGATTTATTATCATTTTAAGCCTCTATAACACAATATAATTCATAAATAGACATAGATAAGAATATATATTATTCATTACTTACTTGGGATGTTACATCCTTCCCTCCATTAGAAAATTATGTCCCCGCAATTTATTTACATATCGAATAAGTGGGGGTATTTATCCCTCATTGCATTTTCAGATTCCCATGTTGCCTCTTCACTCATGTTGTTTTTTCAAAAACACCATTACTTGATGAATCACATTATTCCAAAACACTTTCTCCTTGTGGTCAAGAATCTAGACTGGTTGTTCCTCATAAGATAGAATCTCTTCCAACTGAACAACCTCTGGACTCAAAACATGAGATGGTTCTGGCATGTACTTCCTTAACATTGAAACATGAAAAACATTATGTACCTGAGATAAACATGGTGGTAAATCCACTTGATATGAAATTGATCCAACTTTATCCAGAATTTCATATGGTTCAATGAACATTGGACTCAACCTTCCTTTCATACCAAATCGCATCACACTTTTCCAAGGTGATATGTTGAGAAAAACATGATCACCTACCTCAAAAGAGAGATACTTCCTCCATTTGTATGCATAACTCTTCTACCTTCTCTAAGCTAATCTCATGTGACTATGTATTATCTAAACATTTTCTTCCAACTCTTCTACTATTTACGGTCCCATCAACATTCTTTCACCCACTTCATCCCAGAAATCTAGAGTTCGACACCGCTTCCCATATAATGCCTCAAATGGTGATAGTTGTACATTGGAATGAAAACTGTTTTTAAAAGAAAACTCAACCAACGAATGATGTTGGTCCCAACTTCCCTGATAATCCATCGAACAATCACGTAGTATATCTTCCAAAGTCTGAATCAATCATTCTGACTGAACATCTGATTGGGGATGAAAAGTCGTACTAAAATTTAATTTAGTACCCAAAGACTTCATAAGGCCTTTCCAAATGTTAGAAGTAAACCTGGGATCACGATCAGATACAATGGAGAGAGGAACTCCATGTAACCTGACTATATAATTAAGAGACAAACATAAAAGTTGATCTAGAGAAAAATTATATCGTATAGAAAGGAAATGAGCAGATTTAGTCATGGGGTCAACAATAACCCATATTGCATTATTACCTCGAGGTGTCTTCGGCAATCCCATAACGAAGTCCATTGATATATTCTCCCATTTCCACTCTAGTACTGGTAATGTCTGAAGCATCCCTTTCGGGAACATCCACTAAGCTTTTACTTGTTTACACGTCAAACACTTCACAGTACAATCACCAATATCCCTTTTCATTCCATCCCACTAGTAATACTTTCGCAGATCTCTATACATCATAGTACTGCCTGGATGAACTGAAAATAGAGAACTATGAGCTTCACATAACAACTCTCTCCTCAAATGTGAGTCACAAGGCACAAACAATCTCTTCCCAAATCTCGAAACACAATCATTATCAATGTTGAATTCATGAAACATTCCCTTCTGAACCAGCTATATCTTTTTCTGTAACTCGTTGTCTTGCTTCTATGCTTGCATAATTCTGTCTGATAGAGAAGATTTCACTGATACCTGAAACAAAATAGAAGGGCATCCTGCACCAACAACTTCTATGCCAGTGTTCATCAAATCCTTAACCAAAGGACCACTTTCCAAACACAACATTTTTAATGAAGAATTAATTTATCGACTCAAAGCATCAACCACTTTATTTTCTTTTCCCGAATGTTAATGAATTGTACCATCATAATCCTTGATTAAGTCTAGCCATCTCCTTTGTCTCATGTTCAATTATTTTTGAGTGAATATATACTTTAAACTTTTTTGATCGTTATATATTTTCACATTTTACTCCATACAAATGATGTCTCCAAATTTTTAAAGCGATAACCACAACAGCTAATTACAAATCATGTGTAAGGTAATTTACCTCATGAGTTTTCAACTAACATGAAAAATTAGCAATTAACTGATCATTCTGCATTAGGATTCAACCAAGTCCTTTCAATGAATCATCAATGTAGATAACAAAGTCCCCATTCCTGGAAGGTAGGGACAAAACTAGAGCATTCACCAATATTCTTTTCAATTCATGAAAACAATCATCACATTCTTTTTTCCAGATAAACATAACCCCATTCCGAGTTAGCTTAGTCATTGGACTAGATAACCGTGAAAAATTTCTAACAAACCGTTAGTTATAGCCGACCAAACCAAGGAAGCTACAAATATCAGTTAAATTTATCGGTCATGGCCATTATTCATCAACCTTTGTTTTTGCAAGATCCCCAGTTATTCTATCTTTAGAAACAATATGACCAAGGAAAGAAATTTGTTGCAACCAAAACGCACACTTGCTGAATTTACCATACAATTTATTTTCTTTTATGGTTTTCAAAATAACCCTTAAATGACTTTCATGGTCCTCTTTACTTTTAGAAAACACCAAAATATCATCAATGAAAACAACCACAAACTTATCCAAGAAATCATGGAAAATTTTATTCATAAGATCCATGAATACAACAGGTGCATTGGTTAATCCAAAAGGCATAACTACAAATTCATAATGGCCAAATCTTGTACGAAACGCGGTCTTTGGAATATCTGCTTCCTTTACCTTCAACTGATGGTACCCCGATCTCAGGTCAATCTTTGAAAAATATTGATCTCCATGGAGCTGATAAAAAAAATCATCAATATGAGGCAAGGATATTTGGTCTTAACAGTGATGTTATTCATGGCACTATAATCAATGCAATGTCTCATAGAACCATCTATATTTTTAACAAATATATCAGGAGAACCCCATATAGATGTGCTAGGTTGAATGAAACCGTTCTCTAATAAATCATGCAATTTCTCCTTCAACTCAAAAAGTTCAGTTTGAGTCATTCGATAAGGGGGTTTTGAAATTGGCATAGCATCAGGAACTAAGTCACCGGTAAATTCAACTTCCCAATCTGGTATTATTCCATACAACTCATCAGGAAAAACAGCAGGGTACTTATTTACCACTGGCACATCATTAATATGACCAGTTCCATTGTTTTCAACAATATGTGAAAGATAACATTCATTTCCATCTTTTACATGTTTCTCGGCCTCTTGATATGTTATCAATAGGAAGGTTTCATTCATGTACACAAACTGAATGTCTTTCTAAAAAGAAACGTCTTTAGCTCTACAGTAAATATTAGCATGGAAAATAGAGAGCCAATCCATACCCAGGATAACATCAAACCCCACTAGAGTTAAAACAATACGGTTTGCAAGTAGGTTCTTTCCATGGATAAATATAGGAAGATTCTTATAAATTCTTTTTGCCTCAACATTTCCCCCAGGTGTTTTTACCACAAGTTCAGGAGTCATTTCTTGAGATGGTATTCCCATTTTACTAGAAATGTTTTCAGAGATGAATGAATGTTTAGACCCTAAATCAAACAACACACTGGCATAATCTGAAAAAACAAAGTACCTGATACCACATCATTTGATGGCCCATCATCCGCTGAAGTAATTTCATAGGATTTCCCAACTCCTTTTTGCATGTAGTCTGACTGCTTCACATCACTCGAGCTCTTTGTCGGACACATGTTTTCATAGTGACCCATCTCATTGCACATAAATAATTTCACTAACTCTAAATGAAATTTGGTCTTACCATCACATTGATCTTTTTCTGTGCAATCACCAGCCTTATGTCCCATATTACAAAATCGGTTTCACTTTCCAGAATTTAGATGGCATTCGCCAGCATGCCTTTTAAAACATTTATCACAAACTGGAAACTTAGTTTTCGTAACATCAGACCTCTTTGAATAATTCTTCCCATTCTCCTGCCACCTTGGTCTCTTCTTTTGATGGTTGTAATATGACACTTGATCATCAGAAAACTCTATTTCCACCGTCCCAGCCCATCGAACAAGCTTTTCATAACTCTTTAATTCGTGAGAAGCCAATGCCCTTCGATATTTTGGCTTTAATCCTGAGTAAAAATTATTGATTTTCCTATCAAGGTTTCAGAAAAAAAATTGATGTGTACCTTGCCAAACTAGTGAACCTTTCTTCATAAGTAGCCACTGAGCCATTATCTTGCCTCAATTCCAAGAATTGTTATTCAATCCTAAGTAAAAAAGCCTAAGGAAGATACTTATCAAGATACGTACCTTTAAATTCATCCTAGTCGAGAGCATCAATCTCATCAGCGTCCCTGATATTTTTAACCATCGACTACCACTGATCTTCTTTACCTTCCAAAAGGGAAATTAATAGTCTAACATTTTGATTGTCTAAACACCCCATGACATCAAAAATCTTCTCCAATGATTTAATCCACCCTTCAGCTAGCAAAGGGTCAGATGATCCTCTAAATGATGGGGGATGTTACCACATTAAATGTTCCCCCACTGACATGTTCCTCTATGGTTGATCTGGCTGATCTCGTGCATGGATACCACCACCATTTATCGCTTGAGTCAACTGCCCCATTACTATAACAAACTATTCAGTTCCAATTCCGACAATCTCAGGATGCTGATTTGGAAGGTCATTTTCATCTGTATGCCTTCCTAGCACTACGTTCCTATTTACTCTGTGGAAAACCATTCTGAACAAACATGTCTTAGATGATGCAACATGGTAATCTTCAAATGCAATATCATTTCAATGTGAAAAAAATATTTTTAGGTAATAATTTAATAGAATTCTAACACCGAATGTTATCTAAACCAACCATTGATACCAACTATTAGGAACCATCATTAAACACTACTAAATATTGAGTTATTACAAGATTACACATTGAGGGTCTTTTTAGGTTTAGAGTTTTAGAGAATTAGATCATAAATCAAGAATTACATTCCATAATTAAACAAAGTGGTTACATAAAAGATAGTATTCATTTTTTTCCATCAACAGAATCATATTTAAAACAAAACATGTATTATTTCATAAAACATCCTTGACACTATCATCATATCATTTACATTTCCCTTGACCTATGGAAATCATTTCAAAAACTAGGGATGAGAACAAAAAGCTCAGTAAGGGTTATAAAAGTTCAGAAAGGAAACATTAGTACATATATACATAAATATCAATGAAATCGTACATTACTCATAAAACATAAGCTCGTTAACATACCTCATGAAATAATAATATTTATCAATAACTTATAGAAATCACAAGACATAAAGGTAACATGAGGCACTCATAACATTCTTACATAGGGAGTAACCCTCATTGTTACGTTTGGAATACCCATCACAGTATATTCATTAAATCTATTTGGATAAACCTTAACATTTAACCCCTTCACGTTACCCAATGCAATGGAGAGCAATATCGGTCTAACCCACCTTTATTTTATCACGAAACAACCTATCTTCATAACAATTCCCAAGAACCATAACATAATCGTATCACATAAGACATGATTAAAGGAAACATAAAATTTCCACATTTCAATCACAAGATATCAATACAACACATTGATATAATAAAAAATTCATGAAAACCATTTTCAAAACCAAAATAAATGGAATGTAAAACATGGTATTTATATTTCATTTTAAAAAAAAATTGTCTTGTAGGGGAAGACGAAACTCAAATATTGGTCACGGCGGTGGAGAAGTCTTTGTCACCGCATACATACGTCAAATCATTCCCTTCTGTCGTTTAGTAAAATGATTCATATAGAAAGATTCTGTTTGAATAAAAGTAAAATTCATAGGGGTTTAGACACCTTATAAAACAAGATTGTGTATAAAACAAAATATGCCTCAATGAAAGGAGATTGAGACGAAGTCCCATACCGTGGGTCCGACATGACTTGATCGTTCTTTAACATCCTTAATAATAAACATGAGTTAATTTCTACTTTACTAAGAACCCTTTTAAAGTTCATTGTTTTTTTATATCCCTTATTACCATGTTATTAACACTATGTAATTATTTATGTTAATAATGGTCATTTAGTTGATCATTGTTACTTGAGTCAAAAATAAACACTTTATAATTACAAGCTATTCATGTATCCAATATATCCAGAGTTATATTCATGATGTAGATATAATATATATAATATATATCTAGCATATAAATGCATTTATAATATTACTTAACAATTAGAGGTAAGAAATGAAATGCACAGTTCATGGAGACGGTAAGTTGTACGTACGCATGAAAGCTACTTTCATTTCTATTTCATATTTTATGGAATGGAATCATAATGATATAAAGGAAAATTATAATTCCAGTATAATATCATATATAATATCATTAACACCATCCTTTATAAATCCCACATATGACATCAACGAATCAAATCACTTTGAGGGGGCAATAGTCCACACTTCCTAAAATGAATATATCACGTTTAACCATATTGGAAACCATAAAGGTATACCATAAATGAAAAATACAAAATCTTATGTAAAACATAATCATATCATATATAATATATAAATATAGTGACATCTTAATGTCCTCCTTTGAAGGTGTTCAAATAATATTGAACAATCATCGTTTCGGGAGGCCGAAATTCGCCATCCATGGAAATAGTATGTTCTTTAACCATTAGATGTAGGTGTGTGTAAGTGTTGCGTGATTACTTATTATAAAATATCCTAGTATACTTAATATACTGATTTGTCACAAAATAATGTCATAAAAATATTTTAGGGGGTTGGAGAAGCAAAATAAAACAAAAGAACACAAGTGAAGACATTAACTTTAAATCGGGTAACTCTCATTGGTTTGAAACAAAAGGGTTTCTTGAAGAGCTTACATCAAACGGTAAGGCTTCTAGGATGAAGAGAGGGACGTGGAGAGATAAAATTTGCAGATATTGGTCGAGAAAATAGCTTGATAAGTGTGTGTAAGGAGGTAGAGGTTGGGGCCTTTCATAAGAGGAGAGAAGGGGAACTCTTGGAATGTTATAAAATGTTACGTTATATTAAAGTGAGTTTCGGATTTTAAAGGTCCCACATTGAAATATTTAGCGGATAAGGTGATAAGGGTGAGAAATATACTCATCCAATCGTTCTTTGACAAGTTTATGTCTTATATTTTACATTATCTTTTCATTTTATTTAAATCGTTCATTAAGCTGGTAATCATTGCATCATCATGATGTCCTAAATAATTTAATTTATATAATTAATAAAAATAATAAAAAAAGTACCATGATGTAGGAAATATTTATATCATTGTAATGACTATTTATAGCCCAATATATGATTTATGTAGAAAAAATTAAAAATGTTTTACTCAGGTGATACATTCTTTGTTATATTTAACTTGTAAAAAATAAAAAGATTAAAACTCATTATCACACAAAAGTGATTCCATGGGGTCCCCATGTTTGGAAAAAGGCATACCGTGGTCGGCCATGACACATAAAGTAGTATCATGACACATGTTGGTGTCATTTTTTATTGATTATGATATTATTTTATTATCCTTCACTACTTGATTACTAATTAATCAAGATAAATAACAATAATTACAGTCGTTACTATCCACAAATTCCAAAAACAAAAGAGTCTTGATTACATAATTTTGACCTTCTGATTCCTAATATGTAATCCATTTTTCCAAATTCCAGTCACAGAAAATGAAATAATCAATTTAAAAATAATTTCTATTGTCAAAACAAATAGCGGGGTTTTTTGAAACATTATCTATGAAATGATTGGCATTTGTTTATGCCCAATTCCAAAGTAAAATTAATTCTAATGACCACTATTGTATTAAATTGTAAAAATATATTCTATTTAAACTTTAAAACAAATTGATAAAATAATCTAGCAATATATTTAAATTATATGAAAAAGAAGTTGTGATGTAAAATGCAGTACTTTTAACTATTCATAAAAAATGAACATTGTCAGAAAAATACAAAAAAAATATCCAATGTAAATTTGATGTCCCAATCATAAATAATAAGTTCATTTTAAAAAATAGAGCTTATAAAATTGTCAAAAGATAAATTTAAAAATGGTTTTCCATCAAAAGGTAGTAAAATAATCTTTTAAAAATAGTATTGTATTCCATCTTTAAGATTGGATTTATTCTCATTTTAAGCCTCTAAAACGCTATCTTACTCATAAATAGACATAGATAAGAATATATATTATTTATTACTTACTTGTGATGTTACATAAGTAAACTATCCCGATGATTCTTGTGGTAAAACCACCCAATCCAAAACCTACCCGAAGCGTTATGGGTGTAAGGTTGACTAAAGCCATCACAGCCTATGGATGAAGGGGCCCGAAGGAGCCAGTAACTAGGGGAAAACATCCTATCCCATGAAATGGGAGTGTTTGGTACTAAGTACTGAACATGGGTGGGGTGTGAAAAAACACAAAGACACAGATATATATGTATAACAAACACACATCCCAATCTATTGCTTCTAAACAGAGATATTGATCATGTGCCTTGGTACTGATATCATGAAGCATGCATACAACAAACAACCCCAACCCTATTTAGGTTTCATGTTTCAATAGATATTTTTTATTATTACCTTAAATACTGGGAAAATAACCACAACCAACCATATCAAACTTTCATAAAACACATCTTTGCTAGCCAAAAATCAAGTAGAATAAGTCACATGCAACGCAAAACCAGCCTTTTTCTCATCAATAAAACCCCATTGATTGTTCCAGTGTTTATTTAATTAATATTACCCATATTTCATTTACCAATTACCACATTCTTTTAACGTCTTAACCCATCACTACAGCCCTACTGCCATTAAAACAACATCTCCACAACCATATCACAAAAAAAGGCTTGTGCCACATCATGGCCCCTTTAATACCATTTACCGTAGCCCCACAGTCCATCATGTTCGTAACAAGAATCGTCCCCCTTTCACGCACCTCTTAACCAAAACAAAACTCACATGTTCATTATTCCATTTTGTTCCACTAGGGTGATCACACAAGGGTTCCAAATTTAAATTAGCCAACTTTACGTGATTAAAAAATTTCCACATTCCATAAAGTTTCTATCCACAAAACGGTCTAGAAGATAGGGAAAATTTAATTTCACATGAAAAGGCCCCCAATGACCATAATTTTCATTAGGCATCAGCCTAAGAAATTCAAAACATAGTATCACAAGATATAAATGATGTAACTTCATTCACAAACTTCACATCCCCATTCTATAAGACAGTTATTATCTTTATTAAACCAGTTCAAATTTGATTCATGTAAACAGGAGGACACCCACCCCGCATGATGCAAAAATTATTGAGACTAAGGTAAGATCCCTACCTCCATATGTTTTGATCACAACGCTCCCCCCGAATCAACATTAGAAGACGTTCGTCAAAGTCCGTTGCTTCTGTCGAAACCTCGAAAAACCACCTCGGGTGGAAACTGTAAAGGAAATTCCAAAGGGAAAGCAAAAAATCCAAGCTAAGAAGTTCCACCTCGTTGTTACGATCCTGTGTCCACTAACGGATCGTAAATCAGAGCTCGGACGAAAAATTTATGGAAGAAAAGAGCCTTCGAGTCTCTTGGGAGGGCTCTGCTCAAGGGAAAGGGGAGGAGAGGAGTGATTTGAATAGGAGGAGGGGACCCCTCCATTAATAGGTGAGAAAAAAGAAAGTACACGACATGTACTTTCTAGTACACGGCGTGTACTCGGCCATTTTACATGATCACCATGCGACTTCCAACCCGGCCTTCAACGCGGCACGCGGCCATTGACTGATCAACACACGGTTTGAGGGTAATGCATATGCAGGGAGGGACTACACGGCGTGTAGTATAAGGTACACTTCATGTACCCATTTATTTCACACAGCAGGGAAACAGACTCAAGTCGGCATGTGGTTGTTGACTGTTCAACACATGGTTTGAGGGTAACGCGTACGCAGGGAGGGGCTACACGGCGTGTAGTATGGGTTACACGGCGTGTAAGCATTTATTTTACATGGAAAGGAAACGACCTTCAACACAGGGAATACTTGGCTAGGGGGTACACGACATCTACTCACACTACATGGTGTGTAGTTACAAAATTCATAAAAGTGTGGGAATGTCCATTTTACCCTCCAGAACACTTCATGACCTTTTTTTGGACAAAGGAATGGGATGGAGAGGTCTGAGCCATTACAGATAATAATATACACAAGTCAATAATATATATTCTACAGTTTTCATGACTAATCATGGGATGCCTAGGGGATATAATGGGATTAACAAATAACTTATATAAAATTTATTCCAAATGTAATCATAGCTCTCATATCATTGAAGGGGAAATTCTATATGATTTAGAATATTTTGAAGAGGTCAAATGGTGCATGTTGATACAGAACACCATATCCCACCTCAAATGAAGTAACATATCAACATTTGGGGTAGATATTATTTTAATCATTCATGAGTAATGGAATTTAGATTCTAAATGATACAAACATACCGTTGGTTAGACAGAATAAATGATGGGTAATGGGATATAACCTCCACAATTTTGAATACACTCATACTGCTACGAGATCTCTATTTCCCATAGACAAAACATCCATCCTATCATTACAAAGGCCTATTATTTATTTATAATGATTTTAAATAATATTTGTCAACATTTCCATACCAAATATTACATAAGTAATACTAATATTAAAGAATAAAATATTTAATGATAACTTATCTAAATCTTGGAATACATCACAATGCTTGAAGATAAATTATATAGAAAAAGTGTTTCCTATAGAAACATCAATGAAAGGATCTGGTATTACTTCATCAATTTGGTAATCCTACTCTAGAACAGTGATTAACTGGAAGATATAATGACTCAGACATTTTTAGAGTATTACTGAATTATTTTTAAAAAACAGATGGTATACCTCTAATTATCATTTATGTTCCATATTCATACTCTTCCATAACATGTAGCTACCCACATCCTTGACCACATGCTACCTAATCCTGATTTTGACATCCTAGTGGGGGTGGGGGAAATAATTCATTATTTTATCCTCAAACCATAGATACTTCTCTTGTTTACCACATAAAATTCCTGCTCTGCTTCCAGAGGGGCCACGATTCCCTATCCTGGTAAATCTTTGACCATGTGGTTGCCTATTCTATGGTGATATATCCACTATCTTCCAACCCACCACATAATGTATGGTTATAATATAATGCACCATGTGACCTCCTCTGTCGCCTGTCTAGAACCGGTCCCCTCTAGATATCCTTGATCATTTTATCAGTCCTTGGGCCACATGACCATGTGTCTCATTCTGGTCCTGAGATGGTCTATTATGTAGTGACTCTACAAACTGACACCTACTAGATAATACACAAGAATAATCCCCATGAATCACAATATCATATATTACAATATAGCAGCCTTATGATAGCATGTTTTCCATCACTATTACTCTATAAAAAACTCAAAATAATTCAAAATTCATTGTGATTCTACACTGGTATGAATTTCTTTACAGTTCCCATTATCAAGTACCAAAAGTAGGAAACTTGAATAATGTCGAGGGATTATCATATATGTTAAACTAACAATATACTCTAGAAAAATAATCTCTCTATAATGTATATCTATAATATCCCGAATCTAATCAAGTAAAAATCATGATGGGTTGTTATCCTCGTGAAAATTCTATTGGAAGTTGACTTCTAGGAGGGTTGACATGTTCTAAATATGTACAACTGGACCCCATCAATGTCAAAATGATACTGGGAATGTAATGGCATCTTGGGCATCCACTACATTAGTTTATGAGAGAATAATATTAAAAACTCATATCACCAACTATATTTAATCATCCCATGCATATGGACAAAGCTAACTAAGGATCCTCAGAGGCCACTAGCACTGGAACATGAATAGTGGAATAATACTACATTAATATTCATTCTAATATAATATTTTTGTATAATTCTCAATAGGTGGGGCTCATCTCCGTGTCCTCATAGAGGTAGAATCTGATTGGATAGACCCTGAGCAGAGGCCTCATCACTCATCAACCCATCATCATAATCGATAATGTATTACATGTCTAGATGTCTCCATGGAGGAATCGTAAAAATTAAATCAAGAAATACTATTCATAAATGAGTAAATTTATATATATATATCTAAATATGGCTCAATAATGAAATTCAATGACTCAATCCTATATGATATAATCAAAAAATTTACCTAGAACCCATATATAGGTAGGTTCAGTCAATAGGATTGTAGTCAGTGTCCTTATGTATATATATATCCACCACCACACAAACAATGGACCATTAAGACATACATGGGAAAAATCGAAATCCTTTTCTTGTGTACCATCCAAATTCATTTAATGGGACAATAGCAAACACAATCAAGGGTAATGAATAACCACCGATCCCAAATTATCGTGACCTGAACCAATGATGCTCTGGTCTAACCTACCGAATATCTAATATCATAGGCCACGAGATGGCGACAATTGCGCAAATTCATAACTAATATGAGAATCTATTACCAAATGAACATCTACATTTACATTTAAATATTACCATACATAAATATATAGGATTAATAAAAAAATATGCAACATCAAGGGAAGAAACAATTTATTTAAAAACTATAGATTGTAGAAATGTATGACATTGTAATGTGAAGTGTGAATAGTAAAAAAAATTCCATTATAGAATTATTTCACTAACTAAAATACTATATATATAATATTCAGAGGGATCTCAACTTCATATATCAAAACCCAGACCATAGAGTGTGGTATAATGATCCAAGGTATCAATATGATCCCCTATTGTTGTCAACCACCAATCAATTTTCATCAAATGACACTACATGTGCTAAAAAAACTAAGTGGGTGAGTATATAAATACCAAATTGGGTGACCTAGAAGATGAAGATAGATAAAAAAGATTCATCTTATGAATAAGTAGTTAAACCCATGAAAATAGAGTAAAAAAATAAATAAACATGGATTCAAATATATATTAGACATCATTGAATCCCAATGATTGAGAGAGGGGTTCTCTATCTCATTTCCCATTCATGGGAAAGAGTTTCCTACAGTTCTAAGAGGCCCATCAATCATTCCTAGCATCTCATGCATCTATCAAATAGATGAATCTATGTGGAGTCACACCACACTATTGTTCTACATAGTCGATGGTCCATATTCTCAATGAAGTAGACCCACTACATAATTCCATTGTTGGTGCCACTAAGATGATTGAGGGAATCTGACCTAATTCTAGTGGGGGTATAAATCAATATATAAATAACATGTTCCCTAGTATTTCATGGGGATAGAACCTCATATAAGGCAGACTCAAAACCAATCTGATACAAGGTACTATTAAGTATATAGAGTACCCATGTCATAGTCCATCCCCGGGGAACCACTCAATGTTATGAGGACTGACACATAATCTAAAATAGGGTATCCCATAAGTGTATAAAGTAAATTTCCCCTAATATATTTATTGGGTCCCACTCAATTTAAGGATGACTTAAATGATATCAAATAGTTGTAAACAGACATTAGATTGAGGAACCTCACCCATTTCCATCACCAGGTTCTAATTTAATTATCCAACTCATTCAATGTCGTCATCATTTACCTCTAAGAGATGTGTCACGCATTTCTCACCTCACTTAATATCTCAAAAATCCACTATGATGTCAACTATCCCATTTTAAATGAAATTTTAAATCATGATATTCTATTTGTGGTCTATAATCTATGTCCATGATAATGATAAATGAGTGGGAGAAGTTTCCTCCAAATGAGGGTACAAGACATGAATGGGGTTCCACAAGGCATGAGGTCCCACACGAGTTGAATGATAGGTCACAACAAATACATGTATCATAAACCATGTAGCCAAATGTATTGGGTAATGGGACTACATTGTGTTCCTTATCCATATGAGGTCATTTCTCGAAACCTAGATGTGTACATGTACCATTCCATGTACTCGGGCCATGTAACTGGGCACTGTTCATGAAAAATGGCTATGTGTATGTATGTTACGATGTATTTGTCCTAAAATATTACATTCCAGGTATCCATTACTAGGTCACAAATCATTTTTTTCCCACCAGACATGTGATATTTCACTCTCTTGAAATCCCTAACCACCTCAATTAGAGGGAAACACAACTGGTGTTCTTCATAATATATGGCACGTAGTTTGTTTTTTTTATAAATGAATATACATAACATGTGGTCCAAATAATATTATTCTACAACAAGTACCAATGTTTGAACACCTAATATTAGAGGAAATATCCTCAGTATTTTTTTATCCCACTGGTAAAAGGGAATCAGATAATTGATTCATCATCTCAAAGCCACACACATCACTTTAAACTATGACACCACCTACTGCCTTACGAGATAAATAAATATAATTTTGTATCCCATAAATCACAATAAAATACATGATTTATCATATACTCATTGATTCATTTATCTCACATGAATCTATCTTATAAATGGTGGTCAAATCATGCACATTCAATCATATGAGTAGTCAAATCATAACACCACAATCCCACAATGTAGAATGATAAGACCAATTGGAAGAAGAAAAAAACGATATTTTAATTGTAATTTTACATTAATTAATCATAAAAACTATTTCAGGGATATCTAGAGAGAGATTTCGTGGAACAAAAAGGATTATAAAATTTAACAGTGTCTTTATTTTGTGTAGGGATCATTTGATGGTTTCCTGAATCACAGATCGATAAGAATAATGACAATCTATGATTAAATAGTTTACTAAAGAGATTTAATTCAACACCTAAAATGTTCAATAATGATAAAGAATGATATTTGATGAATAATTATTACTCTAATGGGGAGGAAAGTCTTTTTTGTTTATTTTTCATTAATTTTCATTGATCAGAAGGCCCATCATCATCTTATATCAAATCACAAGTAAAGAATGTTAAATTATTCTCTGAATGGTTCCAATATAACGAAACAATCATTGGAGATCCACCATGTTAGTAATTATATAGATGAAAATATTTTTATAATATTAATGAATTGATTATATAATTATTATATTTGATTCTTGAAGTGCCCCCTCTGAAGGCCTCATCATCTATACACCAAATTCCAACCAACATTAGGTCACACCTAATGAAAACCTAATATACAAGATTAATCTATTTAATTATTTTTTATCTATAAATACATATAATATTTATCCCATTATATTTGAAAATCATATTTTCATTAAGAAATTATAATTAACACTTTTATATTATTTATTAAATGTAAATCATGGCTCAGAATGATTCGCCATCTCAATGCATTGATCTAAAAATATTTTAAAATAAAATAAAGTCTTACACGACAAAAAAAGTTTCTTTACAATATCATTCATTTTTTTAATAGGTAATTTTTTTATCTAAACATTATACCCATTATCATTGATTGATAAATTCTAGGTGATATCATTATTTTAAGGGTATTTACCATGGACATTACTGATTGGGATTGGATTCCCCATTATAATTATTGTAGTTATCATGTATAGTAATTATATTATTAATATTATCCTTCTATTATTCCATTTGAATAGGATTTACAACCCAATTACCTAATTGGATCCTTTGGGATGCGATAATGAATGATTTTTGGGGAACACGTATGTATGGTTGAATAATGGGTGAGGTCATATATAATATAGAAATGTGTTGGTTAAAAAGTCAAATCCCATGAGATTTATATATGAGACAATAATTTAGATGTTTATAAGAGTTGGTTAATCTGTATAACTCATGATAGTGATAAATATATATGGGTCTATAATTATGTTTTCCTTCAAGACCAGGTGATTATGTTTGAATGATGTAGGTGATTCTTTCATTTTCTTGTGGTTGTTCCATAATTCTCATTTATTCCTTTTTTCATTAATATGTAGTAGTTACATGATATGTTTTGAAGTTATGTCATCCCATAATACATGATTTATTTGTTCTGATTTATTGGGAATGAAATTATTTTGAGTATTTATTATACCTGTAGTCTCATCTGATGCTCACAAATCATATTTGATTGTTATCTCATATGTTTACCCTTAGTGAGCATCTAAGCACATGACTTTCTTATGTATAAAAATCCCTTATTTATGATGATAAGATTAGTAAAAAACATTATTCGATTATATTATATATAGTAATAGTGTTATATTTTTAAAACAAACTATACTATAATAATTTATTAATATAATTGAAAAAAGGATTTTTTTAGAAATGCAATAGTTTTTTTAATAATTGTTTATGCTAGAATCACTAAAAGTCTAAAAAAATGTCATAGGAATGAAATGTAATGTAATAATTTTTTATGATATTTTATAGAGATAGTATTGTGTATTGTGAAGGATATATGTTATTATTGTAGGTATATAAATAAATCATCCTATCAATAGATCTATAGTGTTATATTATGGTATCACAGAACATACAACATTTGATTTATGACCTGATGTCTAAAAACAACAACACGACATAAATGAAAAACATTTATATTTCCTGAAAAGGATACAGACATATAATTAGAGTAGAGTGTTTTTTGAACACTTATACAATTATTTATAATGTGATTACTAAGTTCTGCCATAGACATGTGACATTTTTTCAGATCACGTAATACCTGTTTGTTCTTCTATAATTCATTTTTCATTCAATAATTTATTGTGATTGGTTTATTTTTATCGATTATGGTATATAAATACTACTTCTAGAATATATATTGAAAGGGATGTGAATAATTTCATGAATTATTCATTATAATCATGTATTTGTGAATTTTCGAGGAACTTCAAGCTCATTGCTTCAACATATTGATATAAACATGTCATTAGTGATGAAATAGTCAAAAATAATCATCATGAGAGGGATAAAAAATCTTATAAATAAAAATACTCATTTAAAAAACTACTTTAACCATGGAAATAATGTGACAATATCTAATAGGATTATAGGAGAAGTTAAAATGGAAGAATCCATGAAAAGTAGATAATAGGATCTTTAACAATTTAATACGGGTTTAAAATAGACATAAAAAATAGTAGATTCACCTTGACAAGTCATGGATAGTGAATAAGAGATATTGGGATGATTTTATGTCACCATGTTGGGGTGGGGGAAGAGTGGGGATGAATACTCATATAAAATTATCCCAAATAAGACAAAATAACCACTTCGGATTGGGGTTCATGTTTACCCATAAAGTTAAAAAATCTATAATGAATCGAAGTTTATCTCTATTATTAAAAACTATAATATGATATACACATATGATTAATGGTTTAAACAACCATGTTGAATACATTTGGTCTACAAAATTTATAAAATATTCATATTCATCAACCATAAACTCTTTAGTCTCTTGTGGAAAATATATATAATCAATAACTAAGTATAAATTTACATTATGGTGTCCTAGTGGGATGAAATATTGATGTGTGAAGGATGTGGTCCAAAGGATGCCGAAATGTAGTACATAATTAACATAGTCATGGGTGGGATGAGGGACGGTAATGAGGAAGGTATGGGAGAATGGATATTGATGGTGGGGGAAGGGAATAGTTGATTGGGGGACATGGAGTGGGGGAGAAGAGAAATATAAGGGATAACATAATATCTATTGGTGACACGTATTGGTATTAAAAAATTGTCTTTTACAATATAGATATATAATATGTATAATGTAAATATAATGTTACATCTATGTAAATATAAAATTATATAAATATTATAAAACACTATATTTATGATATATTTTGTCATAATTAGGTTACATAAAATTATTATTATGTTAATTTACATTATATTTATCTTATATATTCCATGTTGAAATTATTCTTTATATGACTAGGATATATATAATATAATTATACCATAGATATAATATAATTATATTGTGCATAAATCATTAAATAGAATTACTATAAAATAAATATAAAATTATTATAACATTATGTAATGGAAATTTAATGTAACAATATCATCATTATATCATTAAATAACATATATAATGTTATAATTGCCATATCAGGATTTTAGAAAACAATTTTATCACATAAATATTACATAAATATAGTTTTAATACAATGTTATATAAAAAATATATAATGTTTGTATAAAATTATATAATGTAATTATAATAATAATATAACATTATTATAACATAATATAATGTTATATAATGCTATTATGATCTTATGTAATACACCAACAACGAAAATATTATATAAATATATATTAATTATATTTTAATATAAATTTAACATCACGTTTATATATAATCATTTTAGCATAATGTTTGTAAATATAAAATTATTAAAATGATATATTTCATTATTAATGAGACATTTATATTATATAATGCCGATATAATGACATATTTTCAATATATATTTTTATATTTGAACTAGGTGGCCTTTATGTGTTGATAAGTAACATTATAATCCATCATTAAGTAAGGGATATTATATAGGAATGTTTTATTTTCATATGAATTTTAGCAGGTACAATAATTGGGTTCTATATTAGTATTATTATTCATTAATAATTGGAATTTAGGACATAAAAATTCAATTTCAAGCCATAGGACACCCAATCCATCAACCAGGGTCCCAGAAAATTGATAGAGGGCTATTTGGGAACATATTTAATGCAAAAAAAATATTGAATTTGATAAAGGAAAACATTTCAAGACTATATTAGAAATACTACATGATAGCTCATATGATTTACTGGTAGGGAAACTCGAATGAGCGATGAGTGTGGGAGAACATATCATATTACCCACCACAAACATAGATTGTAATAGTGGGATAAATGGATTGACAATTATAAAATAAAAGAGGGAAACACAGTTCAACAGTTACTATTATTATGTGGTTTGGCATAGATACTAGTAACACTAAAACACTTATGAATAAGAAGATGACATGGATCATTAGGCTAGTGGTATAGCATAATGAAATGCATGTGTCTTCATGTTGGAATCTCAAAAAGAAATATCAATTTGTTGGTTCCAATTCACTATACCATTAGCTTCATAAATTTTCCACATGGTACTGAGAGGTGTCTTCCGTTGACACAATATTGAACAACATAGATTGATGAGATGATAGAAAGGACATACAATTATAATACTTGTGAAATATTATATCAATTGGAAACTCATCTGGTCCTTTTATTTATCTCATTTAAGGTCATAGGAAAAAAATTGTTCTTTAAAATACATAATATATATTTCTATATAGTGGGGGTATCAAAGGCACCCAAAAATTTATATATAAATCATTCAAACATTTTATATAATCACTAAAATACATATGTTTTTACTATGAATTATTTTTTAAAACATGATTTCATTATATTAATAATTTTAATAACTAATGAAATGAGATGATATTATTCCATACAGACACATTGTTATCATGATGAAGTATATAAATCATCATTTAGATTTTACCAACTCAGATTAAAATATATTATACGAATTCGAGAATGAATTTTATCAAATAAATACATGGAAATAATGCCAATTTTTAATAATAATTTGTGTGACCACTGACCCACTCAATTTTGAACATGGAATCATAAATCACTGTTTGAAACACTACTATAATCAATAAACCATACAACCCCAGAGAAGAAAAATAAAATTATAATATATCGAAGTTGGATGAAATGAAATATTTAAATGAAATAAATAATTTAAAAAAATAATTAGTGCATATAAATGAATTATAAACAATACATACCCTAAAAAATGGTTTCCTTAAATTTAAAAGATATAGTAGGATTATAACTCCACATTAATTTCATACAATCAGAAGATACAATTTGGGATAATTATCACAAATCTATTCATTGAATAATTTCAGGAGGGTATATTAATGTAAAACATGATTAATTATTATAGGGTGTCCCAAGTGAAGTAAATTTCCTTTTTCAGTCACTAATGCCACATGTCAAGGAATGTTATCAAGATTTATTAATAACTAAGAAATAATAAATAGAAATATGTAACCTTACATTTGTATATAATTTCAAATGAGGAAAATACTCTGATGATGAGGTGGGATGTCATATAAGATGTTATTATTCCATGATATTTAGTGGATAATGTAGGTAAATGAAAATAAGTAGTTATTAAAACGGAAATTGTGAAATAACCATCAGTTAACTATGATATAAATTGGATAATTATTTAGTATTTATAGTATGATAATTAATAAATTCAACAATAGTAAAATTTTATACTAAGATAAAATGCATTTATTTAAACAATAAATTAGATAACATAATACTTTATTTTTTTGTATACCAAGTATTTAAAACGTTGTATGAGTAAAAAAAATTAATATTTTATTGTAACTAAACATCTCTAAAATGAAACATCAATTTATGAAATCGATGAATAATAATAATAAAATCTAATTTCATGAAACCTCGTGAATCATATATGAAATGGTTAATAAATACCAATTAACATTGACAAAATATCTTAATAAATAACATGAATAACAAAAAAATGAATGAAAAATAAAATAAATGAGAATTAACGTCAAATAGAAGAATCCAAACTAAAATGGAAATACGTAAATTTTAATTTAAATACATGTAATAAAATATATCATGTAATTACACGATTAAATTCAATGTAACTAAGTATAATGTCCTCACACATAATTAGAAATAAATTAATTAGATATAAAAATATAGATATGATTTATAAAAGCCATATATATATATATATAACATTAAGATGTAGATAAATGAGATTAAATAATATAAGGGAATGAGAATAGTGATGAAATAGAAGGACCAAAATTAAGTTACGTATTTCTGACTATGTTGGAGATGAATGGATGAAAATGTATTAAAATAATTAATTCGATGATTAAATGAAATATGATAAAAATCTATTATGAATTAAAGAAAAGTAGAAAATTCAAATGAAAATTATTCATTCCAATGATTTATTCTAATGATTAAATATTTATTAGATTAAATGTAATATATAACTATACAGAAAATACAATTTTCATTCTTATAGAACTTAGATGATGAAAATGAGTAATTAAAATATAACTAATATTGTACCAAAGGTAGTTCTGTATATCATAATTCATAAAATAAAAATGATGTTCAACGATAATAATAAATACATTATCCCTTTATTATAAAAATAGATTATATATGCTTGAAAAACCCATAAAATAAACTATCGACAATTCTAAAATTTTCCAAGAACACATAAAATAGACCTTAATAATCAAGAAGTTAATATATTTTATTTGTCATCTTGATCAGTACCCCTTCAAAATAATCATTTCTAGGAATATAATTCATGTATATTACAAAAAAAGGAAACAATGATATAAATAAAATATTTTTATACATATTAACAAGATCCATATAAATATTATTATATTTAATCATATTCTATTTTTTTAGAATGTTATTACTTCAATAAAAAATTAATGCATTTAGGAAAGTATGTAAAATAGAAAAGAAAAATAATACAATATGAAATTTAATGTTTAAAATTAATGTATATTTAAAGAATTGACAGAAAATTCCAATGTATTACACATTAAGTATAGTAGTATTTGAAAATTGTAAATTTTCATTCAAATATTACCACAATAGTAGTCATTTACCCTATTATGAAATGAATTAATAATTCTGGTTTCCTTAAAAAATCGTAAAAGAAATAAATACATGATATAAAGAAATTAGAATGTATGTTATGACGTCTATAATATATACTACTCTCTAGAACAAATTAAATTTTACATTAGATAAAACTTTTATTCATGGAATATAAAAATTATTGAAAAAAATTATAACATATTAGTTGATCTTCCTCATGGAATTATTCTAAACCCTCTAATATAAATTATAAATGTTAATTTTTCATTTAATAATCATATATACTAGTTTGTATAATGGTCCTAAGACATTATGATATTTATTAATACCATTAAAACTCCCAAAAGTTGATATATTTCATAAAAATTGATTATATAGTTCTTCGAGATGGTAGATACATTTGGGGTGTCATGAGTGATGTTTTGAATATTAAGAAGTTCATGTAATATTTTACCCTCCCGTGTTAATAGAATTTTGTTTCTCAACTATTTCATTGGATTGAAATTAACCGATTAAATTCTATATCTAAGTTATAACTGATAGTTTATTTCATATAGTAAAAAGATGATTTATAAAACAAATAAGTAAATGACACATGAGTGAAACCTATTTTACGAAATATTTAAAAAATTATATTATATAGTATGAGTTCATGCGGTTTTATGGATGTAGTGACATCCATTTATTGATATTGGGTTCCTTGACTGATTTTATATAGTAATCTTATATTTCAGGAAATCCCACCTTACATCATTCCAAATGATTCCAAGAGGTTATCACATTAAATATTTCAAAATATCTAAATTAAAATTTATTTTAATTTATTTATTGGAGAAAATATTATTGACATGCATGATAAATAATTATAATAGGAATTATTTATTGAAAATATTTAATAAAATATTAAATCTATATAAATTGAAATTATTATTAATTGTTTTCATTATTTATTTAACAATAAACATTTAAAAAATATTATGAATAAATTATTTTCTTATTAGTGAGAAATAAATTAAATATTTATTATGGTATGAAATAAATTTATTTAAGAAAATTCAACAAATTATGTTAGAAAATATATATAATTTTTCCCTCCATTATATAATATTTAACATAATTCCAATTGTGGAATTATATATAAATAATATTATTATTATTTTTATATGTTGTGGGTTCAGATAAGGATTATAATATTATTTATGACTTGTGGTGTAATTAAAAATTATGTTAATATTATCCTAAGATTTATAAATAGATGGTTATTTCTATTATGAATGGATAATTGAGAATTGATATTCGTTGAATTCATGACATTTCTCCATTGATCCCTCTTTCTATAATTCAATATTTGGTAGTGTAAGTTGTGTGAATTTCAAAAAGTCCAATGAAACATGATTCTATCATGATGAAAGACTCTAGGTGATAAATCCACCTTGATAGATCACAAAAATTAGTATGTTTTTTTATGATCAATGTTCTCAATTTGGATCTCCACAAGAGGATATCTACATTTTTTCCTCCCTACTAAATGAATGTAATCTGATATGTTTTTTGGAAAAAAAATCAATGTAGAATAATCTAAGATGGTGCATTATTTCATCAGATCAAAGTTAAATTAAATATAAATTTAATATTTAAATAATCCACCCAGGGATCTAGGATTCCTATATCAATATTAGAATATAATTATTGAAATATAAACATTTCATAAATAGATAATGGTCTTTAAAATATGAAAATGACATAATTGTTATTCACTCTCAAGGCACTTCTTGTTTTTCAAGTACATAAATGTAATATCAATGATGACATTAATATTTATAATTATAAATTGGATTGTAGATATATTGGATAAAAAGGTGTTAAATAACACATTTTTAATTTATTCATTCATTAATATGATGTTTAATTAAAAATATATTTTATCATTTTAATTACTTTTTTATTGATTTAAATTTTATTAATGGATTATGAAAAATATGAATACTAGTTGTATGTTCCATCAGAATGAAAAAAATATTATAGCCATTAATATTGGTTTTGATGGTGTGTAGCCAATGTTCATGTAGTGTACACAAATTCACTAGACCTGGACATTTCAGTCGACACACTATGTGGTAAATAGTTATAAAATAGTGTGAATTTATTTCATACCACATGTATGAAAGGAAAACACAGAACATGTCTTTTCATATTACAGAATGTGTATCATCCATAAATATTGTTTATTGTAGACACATTAATTGTCTAATTAGCGCTATCTAAATTGTAAAATACATTATTATCTAATACTGATGATTGAAATTCTATATAGTTCCTAAAGAACAAAACATTTTTCCATTGTAAACATGATTTAATTAATTATTTTCCATATCCACCAATCATTTTGATTTGTTCTTCATGTAATGTGTAATAATAACTATAGGAACAAATTCCCTATAGATGGAGTTCGTGCATTGTGATCCCGTGAACAAGGATCAATCAAATTCAATAATTAGTTTTTACAGACAACAGAAGGAATGATACATGATTTTTAGCAAGGTAGTATGTTTATAATAGACCTACTGATTTAAAAGTCAATGCCCCATGTTTTTTTCATGAGTATATTGAAAATGAGGATCAATGTGTGTAGTTTAATATAACATGTCGGGTTGTCTCACCAAAAAAGATAGAACCAAAATACATTAATTTATATAATTTCATTCTTAAATAGTTAATAAAATAATTGAATTGAGATGATTTTCTCAATGTTATAATGTTTTGAGGAATTCAAAATTCTTAATTTATTTATTGTTAATTAATGTAATTATTAATATGTCATTATATTTTATTAAATTTACTGATTATAGGTAAATCCTAGAGACATAGAATTCCCATTAACATCCATGGAAATTAAATAAATAAATAATTAATTAATTATTTCATGTTTATTTATTTTAACAAAACCAATTAATAAAATTGTCGTTTTTTCAATATAAATATATTTATTTGATGCATTTATACAAAAAATAAATAGTTTTTCAATGAATTGTTTCTGTGTTAGATTAATTTATTTTAATATATTTCAATTTTTTTAAATTATTATATATTTAATTAAATATGATGGACTATGATTCTTCCCACATCAAATATTATGAAGGACATTCATGTTGAAGGTGATTTTTTTACTTCCCCTCAACCTATTTTATGTTTCCCCTAAACTATATGTATATGATAAAAACCTAAAATTAATGTTGTATCACATGGTTAAAGGAGATTTTTCTAGGAAAAATTGAGTTTATTCTATCCATGATTGTATTGATGTTGATAAGTGGAATGCTTCAACTAATTCCTTTCCTATCAGAAGGAATTTTCCCCATTGACATAGGTTGATTTATTGTCCACTCAATAAAACAATCATTAGATAATATCATGATCATAAAATTTATTTATTTAAATAATTACTTATTTCTAATGAATTATTTATTATATGGATTCAAGGCAGTCATAAAAAATTAATGGACTAATAAGATATAATTGATTTTGAAAAATATATATTATGTGTTAATATTTTATAAAAACATAGGGAATGAATTATTTATAACACATTTAATAAAATAATTATATTTATAGAATATAAAATGAAATAGTAGTTCATAAAAAGAAAAAATCTTTCAAGATAATATTTTTTCATTATGATTTTCATCATATAAATTATGATAAAACTATAGTTAATGTACCATTTTAAGCAAGAGTTGGGGAACCATTAATTTATATGGAGTCTTAATTAAGATGACGATTAAAATTAACCAATCATGTATTGATTTATGTTATCAGGGTCTATTCAGTAAAAATATTAAATTAGTTATTTACTATATATGACTTATTATATTCAGAATGGTGATTCCACACAATAGAATATGGAATATATGTCAAACAAATTTAAAAAATTCCTTATTGGACAACATATGTTATAATTCATGTCCATATTCCGATTCAAAAAGGGGATAATATGGATACTTATCATTATAATTTCTAATAAACATGATATTCTTAGTCAAATGTTGATGTCTTTTGGGAAATAATTGAATATTATGTTCCTTGATTGAATTAAAATAATGATGTCACACATAATTTGATAATCAAGATAAATAGAAATTAAATATATTATATTATCATATAAAAAGGAAAGGTAAACTCTAAAACCACTATGTGTTTTTTGAAAACTATTTTTGCTCAATAGACTATCGATACATCGAGTGGATTATATTAATAGGTTCCCAGCCTATATGGAATAACAAAAATAGTCCCCATCATGTGTCATGCCTGACCATGTAATTCTTCATATCGACTAGTGAATATCGCTTATCAAATATCTTTATTTATTAAAAGATACATATTGTTCAATAATTCCCAAATAATAAATTAAAATTCAAATTATACACCATATGACTAATGGTATACAATTCAGAAAAAAATATCATTTCTATGGAAAATGATATTCCAATTTAGATGTATTTCATATCTAGTTATTATAGGCAATTGAACGTTTAAATGGAAATTAAAGGAATCATGGAAGCGAATATCCATACTATCATAGAATAATTCTAATATATTCCTTATAGGGGAATATAATTTAAGGTATTAATACAACACATTCAATGTGAAGTAAAATAATGGGATGTTATTGTTGAAAAAAGGGAATAAAAATACAATTGGGGAAAATATCCTTTTTCTTAAACCAATAGAAAAAAAGTTGATTGAAAAAATATTTCTCAAAAAGTATTAAAATAATTAGTTTTATAATATCAATGGATATAAAAATAAATAATGGTGGGTAAAAAGTTACTTGTCCTACGCGGTAATAACAACATTACATTTATAGAGTAACAATAGTAAAAAATTCCTTATTGTAAATTCTACAACATTATTTCTATGAATAAATTGGTAAAAGAAAAAATTATTAAATTTCTTTATTAATACATTGGGAGTATTATAAAACCGTATTTAGAAAATTGAAATAAAAAAATATTTTTTAGAATAAAATTTATTATCTTACTAAATAGATAAATGATGTCGGGTTTTCTAAAAAATCATTCCTAAAACATTTATAGTAGAAAGGAGTTGGAAAACATTAATAATACAAAAATTTCATAAATAAAAAATTGATGGGAAAATTAGATGGCATATTAATCAATAGTCATATGATTTCCATGAATGGAAATATAATACCATTAAAATTATTCTTGAAGAACATAATCATTAATCATTTCAATGTGTCCCATACAACATTGAACATTTTTAAGTCATAATTTTAATTATGAAAAAACATAAAATATTTTGAAAAATATATTTATGATAAAATAACTAATGATATAAAATATCAAAATGTATAGTATATACTCCATAAAAAATTTATATGTTGTGAATATGACTATTATGTCAGAGGCTTAAAAAGCGAGATGAAATTACCATATCTTGAATGTAACTAGTATCACATGTCTTTATATTCATGAATTTTAAATATATGGTAACACTATACTTTCTTGATAACCGTTTTCATCAATAAATTTACATTTATTATACTTATTATCATGTCGTATACCAATACATATAATGTTATGATTATGGCCTATGTTTTGACAAAATTTGATTTGTGTGTAAAAAATGGGCTCTATCAAATATGGTAAATAGGAGAAATTTCCTAAAATATATCAAATAATATTTATATTAATAAATTAATTGTACTTATAAAATAAATTATTAAATATGGTTATCCAAAATGTATTAGCGTTACAAACATGTACATATGAGTAAAATTCCATTTTTGGTGACTATTATAGAACAAAGGTACGAAATACCATACCTTACCAGAAAGATAGATATATTATAAATAAATAATTATTTGATGAACCATTATTATATAATCAATTATTGTGATGTATATGGAATCTCATCGCGTAGACTATGCAGTAGACTACACGTCATCAAATGACATTATCACTGTTGAAGTCTATGTAAAACGGTAATAAAATAAATGATATATAAAATATTTCAAAAAGTGTAATTGTTTAAATAATATATTATACTATTTCTAACTTATTTTTAATAATTACACCAATTATATGTTTCATATTTATTGTGAATGAATCAAACCACTTTAACGGATCTATAATCCACCATTCCATAAAAAATGTTATCTAAATTACAGAAACTGAAAAGAATAAGGGTGTGTGTTATTTAATAACTCAAAAAGTACAAATAAATAATAAATAACATATATAACATATATAAATAAATTTAACATTATAATTCCCATCCATGAATATTTGAAAATGAAAAACAAAAAATCATCATTGGGGAGGTGTTAGTTCTCTATACATAGAAACAGTATGTTTATGACCATTTAGATGGAGGTTGGTTTATGTGTTGGTCAAATCCATAGAATAATAATATCTAAGTGTATTTATTATATTTTTCTTAAAAAAACTCATTATATAATGGTAATTTAATTAGTGGGGTTAAGAATAATATAATAGTGCATGAAGGATGATGAAAACTCTTTTTCTATTAAGTCATTTTAGATTATACCAAAAGTCTTCTTGAATTGATTTAATCGAAAAAGGATTCCAAAATGATTATGGTTGGTATGTCTAAGAAGGAATATGGAATTACATTTATATATATATATATATGGTATTATTGGATTGAGAATTTGGTAGAGGTGGTTTCCTTTTATATGACAGGAAAAGGACTAACATTCCATTTTTGAAATAAAAAGTTACGCATTCCCACATTATAACCTAAAAATGTCATAAAAATCCAAAAAAAATCCTTAATATAATGTTTTTCTCAGATATATTTCCATCCAATGGATTTTGGGAATATCTCTTGGTCATTTTGTCTCAAATGTTTAAGGTTAATGACCATTGTTAATATAAATTTCACCTAAATCATTTTAAAAATGATAAATTACATTCACAAATATTTTGGTCAAAAACTGTGGTGGGATTATTCAAAATTATATATTATGGTTATTATATATATGGAATTCATTTTTAAGAATTAAAATAATAGATTTGGTATATATTAATTTACATTTAGACCCATGTATATGAAAAAGTGAAAGTAATATTAGAAAAATGGACAAATATTTTCTATGTTATTATAGCTTATTTCAAAGTTAAATTGATTATAGTTGACTAAATTGGATTAAAGGATACTAATTATTTATAATTTCCCTTTAATACAAATTTAAATTATATATTATCCATTTAAAAAATTATATAAAAACACGATTTTAATTAATTTTTAGTATATTTCTCTTTTCCTTAAAAACAACACTTCAAAAAATCAACAGGATTCACAGTATAATAATTTTTTGAATATTTTTCAAGGATTAAGTTTAGAATTAAATATATAATATATTAAAATTCCAAACATTTTATTTAGAGTAGGTTCCCCAATAAAAAATCCGTAAAATTTCTTTAATAAAATTATATGTTTTTATGTTTAATAATGAATTTTTTCTTATATATTTATTACAAAGTCTATTTAATTATAATGAAAAATATTTTATTAATATTATAGTTTATATATTAAATTCATACCAAATTTTAATTTTAATTAATTTATTTTCTTAGGATAAAACATGTTTATCAGCATGATAATTGTTTTTATAAAAACATTTACTTTATATTATATAATTTCTTTTGTTAATTTATATTTAATATGAATGAAATAAATTAAATTATTATTTCTGTAAATATCTATTTTGTTAATTTAGTTAATAATTTTCATAAATAATAATTTAATTATTAGTATATGTATTATTATATTAAATAATAATGTTTTAATAATTTATTAGTGTATGTCTTAATGCAGTTTTGCATGTAACTCACTCCATTTATGAAACACATTTATTCATTTGACATACACCTACTCAATGTCACATACACTGACATCTATAAAATATATTTCATTTATATTAAATAGAAAATATATTATACCCTCATTGGAGGCTAGATTTGTTTTACGTACATGGTGTGGTTTGTCAAACTTGATATATAACTCAATGTTCCTACATTAGAATGTTGGGGAATTACATTCTCCCGACCTTAACTAAAATGCATACCTAAAATTTAAAAACACTCTATGTAATATATTGATTGATATTTCCTATTTTTAAATATATCAAAATGGGAAATATTCAAAATAATCCTTTAGAAAAGATAGGAGTGGATGAAGATGGTCAAAAGGATTAACATAAAATTTTATATTTAAGTAGGATAACATTAGTCAAAATTATATATATGTACTATGTGGAAAAGCATAAATTTGTATTGGGTGTGATTGATGTATTCAATAAAAATCACGTGATTTATCAATGAAAATGTGGTGGACTCAATTATATAAAACAATGATGATTTAGGAGATCAATATATTAAAAAAATTATTATAATTGGAAAATATATATTTTTGTATTACATTACAAATGTTGAATAATTATTTTACGACCTATGAATATAAATAACATTACTTACTCAATATATTTATATAGATATAATTTCACCATTTTTTTCAGTTATCAAATTTTAATTCATCACCTAATTTGTGAGATGGATGTCCAAAAATAAACATTGATTACATTAGGAGATGAATTAACATTTTGTGGATTATAAGACTCCTAGATGAGTGAAAATTCTATCAATATCTCTCAAACTATATTCCAATGTAAATATTTCTAATAAATTTATATATAATTCTAAAAATATACACTAATAGTTCCAAATTAATATATAATCACTAATGTTTTCAGAGGAAGACATATTGACATGTGAATTTCCTTGGTCAGTGGTAGGTCTGAAACGCTTCTCATCTTTCAGTCATCAGTTCAAGACCAATGGACATTCTATACATCATTAGATCCAACCTGACATACATGTTGTTCTTTTTTAAAACCAAATCTATAAAATATAAAAAATAAATATGATTCACATCCATGAACTAATGTTAATAACTAAATACCCCTTCAAACTAAACTTTTAAATGACATCATAATACTTAATTTCTTCATCAATTCATTTTCACATGGGTTCTCCCTTTTTAAGGTTTGTCATATAGAGTTGGAAATTTCCAAAATCAAAATCAAACTTTTTGTGATTATCAATTATCATATTGTAAACCCCATATAATTAAATTTTTTGAAATCAAAATTTCAATACATTAATTTCAATCTATGAAACTTCCGGTTCATCTTAAGTCATTCATTTCTATTATTTACTAAATTCCATTATAAATATTTGTAATGAAAATGTTAATTGTCAAATGAATATCCCATAGAAGTGTCGCACATATTGTGCATTAAGGATCATTATGGTAAACTAGGATAATCATATTCAGGCCCCACACAACATGATAAAGTTGTTAAAACTTGGTACTTATGTGTCATAACTATGTCCACTTGTCGTATATGTACATGGATGTATTTCTATGAAGATACATATAATTTCATTTGTACCAATATTCTGGGATTTAATTTTATACTTATAATCAATGTGTGTTTGGAATTTAGTTTTCTATTATATTTTTTCCATAATCTATTTCCCATGGTTTCTAATAAAAATCTAGTTATTTCAAAAATAGTTACTCAATCCCATAAATCCATGATTCGA